>CM053792.1:399455893-400118393 GCA_028749045.1 Cupressus sempervirens | reverse complement strand
CCTAAGTGTGTGGACAGATCTCTAATTGTGTGGCAATTCACAACAGGACCATAGTTTAAGCTAAGTGTATAGACCATTTGCCAGTTGTGAGGCAATTTGCACTAGGGTTTTAGTGAAAGAAAGAAAATGCCTCCATGAATAGTATGTGGTGGAAGATCTATATGTGTTACAGCTAAGGTTTTTAGAGCCCTCTAGAGATAGATGAAAGCATTGGAAGAAAAAATGTGTAGAGGAATAAATATTGTCATAAGAGATGAAAGCAAGGATGAAGGTGAAGAAGAAGAAAATGCTGAAGTAGAAGATGTTCTAAACCTAGAAGAAGAAGAAATTTTCAAGGCCATCTCCAAGATTGAAAAAAGACCTAATTTTGAGGTTCCCACATTTTCAAGAAATCTTAACCTAGAGGAGTTGATTGACTGGGGGTAATGAATTGGAAGAATACTTTGAATGTGAAAATATTAAGGATCCTTACAGGTTCAAGTTTGCAAAAGAGAAATTGAAGGGATGTTCAAAGATCTAGTGGCAAGAAATTTAGTTGGATTAAAATAGAAGAGGAAAGGAAAAAATCACTAGATGGGATTGGATGATAGCTAAATTGAAGAAAAAGTTCATTCCCATGGATTATGATCTTAATCTACTAAAGAAAATGCAAGGGTTGAAGTAGGCAGGAAGATCTATTCAAGATTATACTGATGAGTTCTATCGAGTTCTCATAAGAATTAGCCATGTAGAAGTTGATAAGGAGAAAGTAGATCACTATCTTAATGGGTTAAGGTAAAGAATTAGAGAGAAGCTGAGCCTAGTTTGAATTACCAGTATTTATTAAGGAGGCATACCAATTTTCCCTAAGAGTTGAGGAGAAGCTAAAAAATAAATATGATAACAAGAATAGTGGAAGAGGTCATGATGGAAGATCTGGTGGACAGTCTCATGGAGGTCAAAATGATTATTAGAAGAACAAGGATGAGGCTAGAAGTATCAGCCAAAACCAAATGGAAAATAATTCCAATAATTTCCATAACCAGAATAATAGAGATCAAAGAGGAAGAGATAGAGGGAAAGGATCTAGACAAGGAGGTTTTCATGGAAAATGTTTTCACTATAGAGAAGAAAGGTATAGAGCATTTGAATGCTCCCAATGACAAGTAAGGACTTATAGAAGAACTAAAGGCTAGGCTAGAGTTGCACATGTTGATAACAATGCTAAATCATTACATTTTGAAGATGATGGAAGAGGAGAAGTCCTAGTTAATAATAGGTCTTGTTGAGTGGCAAGAATGAACATAATCAAAGGAGGAGCTTGCTTTGTGCAATGTGAAAATGTAAATACAAGTGTTGTGATGGAAGTACCAATAATCTCGTGTCAAAAAAGATGGTCCCAAAGTTAAAGTTGAAGAGGAAGAAATACCCATGTCTACATCATATTTCTTGGGTGCAAGATGACCACAAGGTCATGGTTAGTGAACAATGCTCAGTAAAGTTTGAGATTAGAAGCTACTAGGATGAGGTGTTGTATGATATCATACCTATGGACATATGTCATATGTTGATGGGTAGGCCATGGCAATTTGATAAGCATGTTGTACATGATGGGAATGAAAATACCTATAGTCTAACAAAGGATGAAATGAAACATAAGGTAAATCCATTAAAGGAGAAAGAAGAAAAGGCATGTAGTGTATCATAATTTTCTTAGTTGATGGAAATAAGTTCTTAGAGGGTATTAGGTGTGAGTATATGTGTTTCACGATAATTTTGAAAAATGGCAAAGAAGAAGTAAAAGAAGTACCTATAAAAGTTATGGATTTGTTGGAAGAGTTTCTAGATATTATATTTGATAATGTGCCTAATGTATTACCACCAATAAGGAAGATTAGTAACCAAATGGATTTGATTCTAGGAGCTAGTTTTCCAAATAATGCAATGCACAAAATGACACTAGTAGAAACTGAGGAGTTGAACAGACAAGTGCATGAGTCATTGCAAAGAGGGTTGATTTCGGAGATTCTGAGCCTATGTAATGTACCAAAAATATTGGTACCAAATAAGAATAGAGAATGGAGGATGTGCATAGTGTTTATGTGAAAATGTGGGCTATGCTAACACACAAACTTCAACATGGTCCTTATTTGCGGATTCATCCTAGAATGAATATTGGATTGTTCATTCGAAAATCAATCGAAAAAGCGACCTATTGCCTTCTATCTAAAGGGAATTTCTTGTTAGATATCTTCGAATTTGAGGTGTTAAGAAACCAAACTCTCTAAGAACAAAGGATTTAAAAGAAAATGTGACTAATCTATATGATATGCAAGTAATGTAGAAGAAGTGCAAGTAATTAATCTAGGAAATAGAAGGCATTAATCTAAATGTATGCATTATTATTTTAAATGAGAATTTAAATGCAATATCAATATAAAAGCTAGAAAATTGAGTACTCAATTTGACAACAATTCAATAGTATTCAAATTCCAACTCTGTAATGAGGAAATGAGGGTCTCTTATATAGACTTTCTTGGAATCCATCAATGGTTGAGATCGATTTCAATCAACGATCGGGACTGAAGATGAAGTTCAATCATAAAGGAAGATTCCCAAATCAAAGGGAGTTAACTAGCTCAGATCTGAGTGTAAGAGTCAGTCAACTCAGATAGACTTTTAGTGTAAAAGCAAGTGATCTAGTTCACTTCTAATTTGATTAGCAGTGAACTGGGAATTTCCTTTTTTGAACTAAAGAGAGATTTTGGAGAGATATTTAATTTGATAAAATGAGATATGTTCTCATAATTACCTTTTTCATTTAATTAAATAATTCTATTTAATTAATTAGAGGCACTTTTCTTATTTAATTAAATAACTTCATTTAATTAATTAGGAATAACTTTCCATTTAATTAAATAACTTTTTTTTAATTAATTAGAAGTAAGTTATCCATTTAATTAAATAATTTCATTTAATTAATTAAAATAGGCATATTTATTAAATTAAATAAATTTAATTCCATAGCACATTAGCCTTAGGATATAATTTAATTTAATTAAAGTATAAGTACTTAATAATTAAATTGAATATTAATAAATAGGTTTAATGTGACTAATATGAGTAAATACTATAGGAATTAAATAATAAGCATGATGAATGCAGATTAGGGTTTTTTGCATCTGACAATTAAGTAAAGTAGCGAGTAGTAGAATAAGAATTTGCCTAGTGAAATAGGACTTTAGGATTGATCAGAAATAGACCAGAATTGGTATCATGGCAATGAGCCAATTTTGGGGTATTACATTTTGCCCCTCTTTGAATGAATGTGCGAGCAACACATTCAATTCAAAGAAAATCAGAAAGCATGATGTGAGGATCAAGAAATGAGATTAGTTCCAAAATTGATGACACAAAGACCATTTGATAAGCTTTTAAAGGACCATCTCTAGAACAAAGCTTAATCCTAAGGGATACAAGTAGAGCACTTAGATACCTAAGATTGATAGCATTTAAAAGACTTTCTCTAGAATGGAGCGTAATCTTTAAGGATCCAGATAGAATGTCTAGATACCTGAAATTGATAAGCATTTAAAAGGTTTCTTTAGAATGAAGTTTGACCTTTAAGGATCCAGATAGAACACCTAGATACCTAAGATTGAAAACATTTAGAAGAATATCTCCAGAATGGAGCATAACCTTCAAGGATCTAGATAGAACACCTAGATACCTGAGATTGAAAGCATTTAGAAGACTATCTCCAAAACATAGCGTAACCTTCAAGGATCCAGATAGAACACCTAGATACCTGAGATTGAAAGAATTTAGAAGACTATCTCCAAAATGGAGCATAACCTTCAAGGATCTAGGTAGAACACCTAGATACCTGAGATTAAAAGCATTTAGAAGATTATCTCTAGGATGGAGCTTAACCTTCAAGGATCCAAATAGAACACGTAGATACTGAAGAGTGATAAAAAAGATAACAAGGTCCAATCATGAGTCATACAATCATCCCTAGAAAAAGGCTTGATCCTTAGGAGTCAGGGTTTAGACTGTCCCAATACCTATCCATCAAACTCAGAGAAGAGCTATTATAAGGTTGATCAATTGATGAAAAGATAAGATAGATAGCAAAGATGCCAGATAGAAGGGAACAAGATGCCCTGAGTGATGAAATCCCTGAATGATGAGGACATAAGATGGGAATGAGATGCCTCAAGCAATAAGTATTCAATGATGTAATCATCCTACCCCCTGGTGAGTGAAATTGAAAGATTACACACCAGAAATATGATATGAAGCAATATATCATATTATATAGAAGAAATCTAAGAATTAACAGAATGTAGAAAAGATTAGAATGATCTAAAGAAAAGAGAAGAGATAAGAACGATCTAAAGAAAATTTAGAGTTGTTATGTAATGATTGCAAGGTCTAAAAGACCAAGTTTGACCAAAAGCTGACCAAATTTAGCCATAGTTGAGTTGAGTTGACTATTTCCAAAATTGATTTTGAAAATATGGAGAATGTCAAGTTGAAAGGATGCCAAGAATCACAAAGTATCAGAAAGATTTGAGCTACACAAGCGTTCGATCGCATCGGTCCCCAAAATTTTAAAATGCATTTTTGAGGCTCTTAGGTGTGTCAAATTTTGAATTTGATCTTGAAAATAGATTCAAAATAGTCAAATTAGCTAGGGGTGTGATTTTTGCACAAATCTGAGCACTTTGAATAATTTGGTCAATAGCTATATAAGGGCCTGATGGGTCATTTTCAATTCATTTGTGCTTTTTGTCTTCTATTGATTTGAGCTATGAGAGAAACATGGTAGTGAACATCAGATATCATTGATTTGAGCACTCCAGATGACATAGTCGGCCAGTAGACTACAGACCAGTGGTGAGTCATTGATTCCCTTCCTTCGTACTTTCACTTTCATGTATTTTGATGTCATTTATTGAATTTATTAGCATGTTTTAGGATTGTCTAATCAGTCTTAGCACAAGACCTATCTCTTTTCTCATGAAGATCTTCTTTCTTCACACAAAGAAACAAGGTGTGCTATTTCTTCGTGCATGGCAGGGAGGATCTTTGCACGGGAGACACTATGTCTCGTGCGAAGAATGAGATTCTTTGTGCAAGGCAATTCGTTTCTTGCTCAAAATAGCTCTTTTCTTGTGTGAACAACTCTTTTCTCACATGATGATGTGATTCTTCACATGAAGAAAGAATGTTTTTGCATGAAACTAGGATAACTTCGCAAGAGATTTCACAGATTTTGTACGAAATCCCATGACAGTCATGTTTAAAAGTTTAATTTTCGCACTCAAAAATTGTATTTCAATTTGTTTTGATGCATCATTTTGACTTGATACTAATTGTTTCATGTGTCTCTTCTTGTTGTGCATGCAGGAGGTCTTTGGTGACATTGCATTAAAATCGCATTACCCACCATATGGGGAGTTATTGCAAAGTCTTGATGACACTAATTAGGCACACATTGTGTGATTGGGTTTGTCTTCACTATGTTGGATTCCAGTCGTGATGGTGAATCATGACCTTCTCACTGCATTGGTAGAGAATTTCCATTTGGAGATGAACACATTTCATTTTTTGATGGGTGAGATGATGATTACCCCAAATGATATACCGAGGATCCTGAGGATCCCATTTCACAGTGCCTAGGTCATCTATGATACAGTGCCCCGAGTAGGGACAGAAGCACTATCTATTATTTTTGGGAGGGAGCTACTGAGAGGCAAGGCCATCAGCTAGGATGAGTTGATGCACACCTATGGACTGATGCATAGGCTGGCATCTGTGCTAGCTATATTTTTGAGCTATTTCTTATGTCTTGACAGAGGACAGCATGGCTTGGAGTGCAGGTGGGGAGTCATGCTCTGTAGGATGCTAGAGGCACTAGAGATCTTTGGATGGGGTTAGTGCATGTTGGCTCACCTTTTTCATGAGATGCACAAGGTTGTCTTCTACGAGAAGAAGACCATGGAAGCTGGAGTATATGTGTTGCAGATCTGAGCTTGGGAGCATCTTCTCATATGCATGCAAATTTTTTAGGATTCCAGAGAGCCCATGGAGCTGTATATATGTAGACATTGAGGGAACATTCCCAGGTCCACCTAGGTAAGATTAAGTATTAGCAGACACATGTTGATGACCTTGTGTTCATTGTATGGTGCCCCTAGAGAGATATAGAGGACTAGGATGATGCCCCTAGAGATCTACCATGAATGTTCAGTTCAGGACTACATCAATTATTGAGAGATTTGTGATATCATGATTGTGGTGGTAGTATGGCCAACCCCAAGACATTTTTGCTTAGTACTGTGCCTATGCCAGGTTGTAGAAGGACGTTGAGTAGGGATGGCCAATACAGATGGACCCAGGGCGATCCATGATAGACATCCATAGTCTAGCTACAGTTTAGTGGGACTACTTGCCAAATGTACTAGATGTCAAGATGATGCTTGCATATCAAGCATTTTTTATTAGCCATCCATTCTCACATTTTATAGATCCACTAGGGATGGCAGGGCAGGGATAGAGGCAGGTGCCCTAGTAGTAGCAGGCATAGCCACAGCGGGCAGGTCAGCCACAGTAGCAGTCATAGGTTCAGCATTGGGTACGGCAGATGTAGATTCCCCCACATTAGTTGGGATCAAACCCAGGTGGTGGGGGCAGTGGGATAGGACACATTCAGTGATAGAGATGGAGCACAGAGGAGTAGGCCCCTTAGCAAGAGGCTCTACAGTAGCAGGTGCCACCACAGCAGGAGACACCACCATAGTGGCAGGCACCAGAGATGCTGGATGAGGATATGCCAGATCAAATGGCAGGTGGGGTGTAGGACATGGTACAATGGCACCGAGAGCAGATTCGTGTGGCCTCCTGATAGTTGGGAGAGTTACAAATTTTAATGGCAGTTTGAGATGCATAGCGGGTAGAGAGACAATGGGATACAGATCGATGGAGAGAGTGCACCAAAATTGCAGAGTGGAGATTGGAGTTGGCACAAGATGAGGTCCGCTTTCAGTCAGCTCAAGCCACATACTATTATGCTGCATATACGAGTGCAGTACCTGATGAGACACTTCAAGTTCAGCACTTTTTTAGTATGCCCAAGAGTTTGGAGGTGCACGACCTCTTATCAAACTATATATGCCACCACTGCCTCCACCACTTGTTGCTCCTACTCCTCCTAGACATGAGGGTATGGGACAAAGTTAGATGCTCTATGCCTAACTGTGATTTTGATCTCTAGCTATTTATTGACTGGTGTGCCAAAACCACATGTATCATTTTTTATCAATTGCAGCCAAGGAGGAACCTGATACATGTGGAGATGCGCCCAATCCTTCATCACAAAGGGTAGGAACAAAATGACCATCAAACTACGTGCTTATGCAAGTGAAGAATGTAACGCAAGACTAGGTGAAATGCAACCCTAGGTCTAGTTACCAAGCCTCAATATTTAATCATCACCAGATATAGAACAAAACTCATAGGTCATACGATTCTCGCTAACATTGCAATCATGGAAATATGAATATAACATACGTTATTGGTTTGTTGGGATGGAATGTAAGCATTCGAGGCACAAGAAGCTAGAATGACCAAAACATTTGTCCCTTTTAATATGGCAAGTTAACATAAGCATTAGAGCATAAATGCTAGGATGACCTGAATGTTACTTGCATGATAGGCACACCAAACATAGGGGAGATCCCTCTTATGCTAAGTATTTAGTATTCATTTTGTCTACAATGACCCTTGCATTTGTAACCTAAGACAACAGTGTGCTAGATATACTCATAGTGACCTGTACATTCACTTAGCATGACGAGTATCAGTATTTACTGTAGCATGAAGAGTTCACTCCAAAAAACAAGGAGAAAAACCAATTTTATTGGCATATTTGTATAAAAAGGAGTCGAGGTACACATGGCCATCCAATATGAGATGGAGGCTCTTATAGTGGAAACCCTTTTTATAAGAATAGATCAACTTATTGGAACTAAACCACAAACATAAAGCAAAGAAAAAGATCATGCCCCTAGTCATTGCTTCTCTAGTCGAAGATGACATCATCGAGTTGCTCAAGGGGATATGATAAAGTAAAACAAAGAAAACAAAGAAAATGCTCAGCATATCCAAACAACTATATCATTTTTGAGTTCAATATTTTTGGATTGATGTCAAGAGTCAATATCCAGAACATGTTTGAAAGAAATCTCTTCAATAGGGTGACGATAGTAGGTAGATGTAGTCAAAACGACTAGTGACTGAGGTCAAAGAGGAATCTTCATGATGAAGAACCTAAGAAGGATTGAGTGATAGTATATAGACATAGCTAGGATGACTAGTGACTGACCCAAGAGAGTCTTCCATAAAGGAATCTGGAGACATGACCCAAGCAATAGTAGGAAAACATAGCTGAAACAATTTGTGACTGTTGCAAAAGAGGTTCTATGAGGAGAATCTTGAAGATATTGACACTAATGACAGTAGGTAGACACAGCTAGAACAATTGGTGACTATCGCGAAAGAGATCTTATGAGGAGAATCTTGAAAAAAGTGACACTAGCGATAGTAGGCAGATGCAACTAGAATAGCTGGTGATTGTCGCAAAGGAGATTCTATGAGGAGAATCTTGAAAAGAGTTACACTAGGTGAGGACCACTGGTGACTGTCACAAAGGAGATTCTATGAGTAGAATCTCAAAAATAGTGACACTAAATGGGAATGCCCCTGAGCTATGACAAGACTCAATCCATGGATACATGAGCAGAAAGCAAGAAAAGCAAGAAAGTGAAAGCATGAAAGCAACTTTATAGAATAGCCAAAAGATGTGTTGCAAGATGGGGCATTGGGAACAAGAGGCACCTATTTACCAGGTTTTGAGCTTCTTGGTAGGGTTTTCTATTTTTGCTACCATGATGCCTGTTTCCAGGTTTTCACCAATGGCACTTTTTTTGTTTTTCAATTTTTTTGTATTTTTGATTTTCTTGATTTTTTTGGTGTTACCAAGGCACCTATTGCTAGGTTTTCACTAGGGTAACAATTCTTTAAGGACTTTTTCTGATTTTTAGGTTTTTTTTAGGATATATAGATATGTAGAAAGAGCTTGCTGAGATTAAATCAACTGTAAAACTGCTTCAAGTGGAGAGTGTTGACAAGCTCTTTAAGCACTTCTCCTTTGGCTCTGGAAAGCTAATAGGCACTAGATCCATATACTGCAGTAATGATGTATGGACCGAGCCAGTTTAGTTCAAACTTTTCTTTTTGTACTCAATGTTGTTGATTCTTGGGGTTCTCTCTCAAGACAAGATCACCTAGTTGGAAGTCAAGTGGCTTGACCCTTCGATTGTAGCTTCTTGCCATTTGTTGTTGATATGCTCGCAGATAATCACATGCAACTTGTCGTCGTTCATCTAGTAACACAAGCTCTTAAAGTTGAGCTATCATGTAGTCATCATCAATGATAAGGCCTTTCATAAAAATTCTCAAGGTAGGAATCTCAACCTCTATTAGAAGCACAACATCTGCCCCATACACTAATGCAAATGTAGTTGTGCCCGTTGGAGTTCTAATGCTTGTCCTATATGCCCACAGAGCTAGATTGATCTAGAGATGCTAGTCTCTCCCTGATTTGATGACTGTGTGATGAAGAATTTTGAGGATCACCTTATTGGATGCCTCAGCCTAGCCATTACCCTGGCGGTAATAAATCGAAGACCAATGTTGTGTGATTTTGAATTTCTTGCATAGTTCCTTGAGGTCTTTATTCTTGAACTCTTCTCCATTATCAGTGATGATTGAGGATGGTACACCATATCTATTGATGATTTAGTTTGTGATAAAAAGTGCTATATTTTTTCCATCAACAACTGTGAGAGGCACTGCCTCTACTAATTTTGTGAAATAATCTGTAGCTGTGATGATGAACTTATGTCCTTTAGAAGAGGTTGGGTGAATCTGCCCCACCAAGTCGAAGGCCTATTGTAGAAATGGCCATGTGGTAGTAGAGGGAATTAGCTCTTTAGCTAGAGCATGAATGAGATTCCTCTATAGCTGACACTGCTTGCAGGACCTAGCATACTTGATAGCTTCTTGCTCCATTTTAGGCCAGTGGTAACCAGCACGAAGAAGTTTGCGGGCTAGAGTTAGGCCATTGGAATGAGATCTGAAAATGCCCTCATGAATGTCAATTAGTGCATGTTTGGACTCACCGGGTTCTAAACACCTAAGGAGTGTTTCGTCGAGACCTCTCCTATATAGATCATTAGCAATAATGACATAATGTGAAGCATTACGGATTAGGTAACATTTCTCATTCTAGGTCAAACCTTCCAAAATGGTTTGATTACGAAGGTAGAAATACATGTGATGGTAGTGGGATGATTCTTGTCCTATAATAGAATAGATCATCTTGGAATTAGGGGTGTCATAGGCTGGTTAGTGTAACGCTTCCACCAAGAACTCATGTCGAAGATCATTTTTTTGGCATTTGTAGTAGGGAGGCCAGAGTGGCCATGGCATTAGTCACTTTATTATCTGCTCACGGAACTTGTTGGAAGGTGATGTATGCAAAATACTTCTTCAAGTCATCAACCATGCACTTGTAAGGAATTAGTTTCTCATCCTTTATTTGATACACATCATTTACTTGGTTGATAACAAGTTGAGAGTCACCAAATATGTCTAATTGATCCACTCTCCATTCAGGTGCAATTTTCATGACATTGATCAAAGACTCATATTTAGCAATCTTATTTGTACAAGGAAACAAAATCTTGTATGCTTTGGGCAATGAGTATCTCTGTGGTGTAATAAAGAGTAATCCAACACTTGATCCCTATTGCATGAAGGACCCATTGAAGAACATAACCCATGTATGGCATGTGAGTGTCATAATTGACTAATCTAGGAAATCAATGTTCATTGGTAGATGACTCTGTATGGGTGCCTCGGCTAGCTGGTCTGCAATTGCCTATCCCTTTATAGCCTTGCATTCAACATATTGGATGTCAAACTCACTGAGTATCATGACCCATTTAGCCAATCTTCCTATGAGAGCTACCTTACTGAGCAAGTACTTTAGTGGATCTATTTTAGCCACAAACAGTGTAGTGTAGGCAAGCATGTAGTGTCTCAACTTCTAGGAAGCAAAGACAACTGCCAAGCAAGCTTTCTCAATAATGCTATAGTTCTTCTCATAAGAAACTAGTGTTCGGCTCAAGTAGTAAATAGCTCTTTCTTTGTTGTCTTTATCTTCTTGAGCCAACAGGATTCCCAAAGATGTTTTAGTGGCTGAAATGTACAAAAGCAAAGGCTTCCCACAAATAGGAGGCATAAGATATGGAGGGTTGACATGATATTGTTTGATCTATGTTAATATTTGCTCATAATCTTGTCTCCAATTGAATTTCACACCCTTATGTAAGGTCTTTATGAAGGGTTGTGATCTATCTGCCAATTGTGAAATAAACCTGCGAATAGATTGAAGCCATCCCTGTAGTCCTCTTATCTGACTGATGTTCCAAGGTGGTGGCATGTCTATTATCGCTTGTACTTTCTTTGGATCTACTTCAATTCCTTTTGTAGAAACAATGTATCCCAGCAACTTCCCTAATGTGACACCAAATGCGCATTTCTTAGGATTGAGCCAAAGACTAAATTTTTCCATATGATCTAGGATGGGTCCCAAATCTTGCAGATGAGTATTGCATTTAGCACTTTTGACCAAGGTATCATTGATGTACTCCTCCATGGTTCTATGCATCATGTCATGGAAAGTTGTAGTAACAGCCTACTAATATGTAGCACCAACATTCTTTAAACCAAATGGAATCACATTCCAACAAAAGGTTCCCCATGCACATGTGAAAGCTATTTTCTCCTGATCTTCTAGCACAATTTTTATCTAATTGTATCTAGAAAAACAATCTATAAGTGAGTACATCTCATAGCCAGTTATCATGTCCACAATCATATCAATATTAGGGAGCAGAAAATCATCTTTAGGAAATGCAAAGTTAAGATCATGGAAGTCTTTACAAATCCTGATAGATTTATCATGCTTGGAAATAGGAACAATATTGGATATCCATTCAGCATAATCAATTGCACAGATAAAACCAACCTTTAGAAGTTTCTCCAATTTTGATTTGATGAGTAATGCAATGTGAGGGTGCATTTTTTGAAGCTTTTGTTTAACTGGTTTGATGCCTGGTGCTATGGAAAAATGGTGCATGATAAGATCAAGATCCAATCCTAGCATGTCAGAGTATGTCCAAGTAAAATTTATTTTCTTTTCTTTGAAAAAGGCAATGAATTATTCCTTCTCTTCAGGTGACAGTGACTATGCCAAAAGTATCATATGAGGATGTTCTTCTATGCCCATGTTAATTGGTTGCATTGGCTATATTAACACTGATGATCTCTCCTGAAAGTGACTGGGAAGGACATAAAAAATCTCATCCGTGGGCACCTCACAGAGGTTTTCACCCTTGGATGCGTCTTTTGTTTTTACTTTTTTGGGATCTGACACTGCCACAATGTGGTTTTCACCATCAGACCTCTTGTATTTTTTCTTTTTAATTGTATGACTGAGATATTTGATCTCAGCCTCAATCATGTTGATACTCTGCTCATCGATGGAAGATGTTACAGGTTCGATAGCATTTAGATAACAGGCAAGAGCATAATCATTCTGGAAAGTGGGGACTTCGTTAGATGCATTGGGGTTCCATTCTATAAGCTTGAGATGTGTGAGTGAGAGAGTAGTGGTTAGTTCAATTGCATTCACAATATAGTCATTAAGTGCGTGGACCAGTAATTTGAGACCTACGACAACTTTGTCCATAGGTGTGTTCAAATGCCTTAGAATATGAATATCAATAAGTGATGACTCTAGAACACTAGTTGGATCAGACCCATGTGACCTAACCCTAGATTTTTCACCCACTTCAATTTGGTTTTCATAGACATGCACTTGATCAATGTCTTTATCAGTAGTAGCTTTTGAAAGAGAGTCAAATTCATATTCATGAGAATCGGTGCTACATGGCGAGAGATTATAGAACTTCCCAATAGTGATAGGGACATACTCACCTTCATCCTTTGGATTCTTACACAAATACTCAATATGGCATGATTGACTAGATTCTCCCTTTTCTGAATGATATTTGAGTTGCTCAGTATTGTCCTCAGAAGAATCACTAGTATCTGCATCCATAGTGCTAACACATGGCACAAAGTCATTTGGCTCAGCAAAGAATTTAGTGAGATCATAAGGGAAAGGATGAGGATAGGAATCCTCATCATCAGATTCTTCCTCTTGAGTATGTGACTCAGAGTGTGACTCATTTTTAGATGAACTCTTAGGTACGGGTATGAATTTTTTTGATCCCAAAGGGAAAGGGATCTTCTTAAACCCTAGGCTAGTTGTATCACTATTGCTTCAAGCTTTTTCATTGATAGGATCAATTAGGCCATTGTTATTGCACCCAATAGGGCCGGTTCCCTTGTAACCAAACTGTTTCATAAGCCTAAGACTAGGTCCATATTTCTTAGGAGTGATTTCTCAAACTTGCTCTATTAAGTCCACTGGATCCTCTTCTTTGTGAAGCCATGCAGCAATGGCTCTATTTTTGCTTTCATATTCTAAGGGAACTGTAGCCTTGAAAAAAGTGCAACCATTATTCTTGGTCTGAGGTATCAACACAAATGGTTTCTTTACCTCTGAGGGTATCCCATAATGATGAGGAGACTTTGGAAGAGATGTTAATGATAGCATTGGTTCAATGTGATACTCTCCCATGCTAGTTTCTTTCAGTTCGAATGATTGCTCAATTTGTTTTAGCTTATTGTCGTGATAATCAATGGACTCACGATTAGCAAGGATGAAAGTTTCAGCATCTTTGAGCATGTTGGAGGTGTAGCTAGTAGTGGCAGGGATAGTAACTTCAGAGCCATGAAATGGGAACTTGATGCATTAGTGGTATGTGGTTGGTATAGCATGCATCCATGGCTTTCCTAACAGAATGTTGTAAGCCAAGGGAATGTCAAGCACCTGACAAGTGACATCCCTTTCGACAGGACCAACATGAATTAGTAAAACCACAAGACCTAGAGACTTTCGTTCCACTTCATCATACACTTTAATAGTGATCTTTTGTAGAGGATCAATAGAGTCCTTAGAATCATTCAATTGTCTAAGAAGAGAAATAGAGACAATATTTAGGCCAACGCCATTATCAATGAGTACTCGATGAACATGTGTTTGGAAGATCATAACCTCAATGTGTAGAGGCTGATTGGGTGGGTGATTCAGTAAGTTGTCATCTTCCTTAGAGAAGGTCATAAGATAAAGTGAGGTTAGGTGACCTACCATGGATTGGAATCGCTCACGATCAAGATCTTGAGGGACATTTTCCTCAGTGAGGGCTTTGTCCAGAATCTGCCTGTGAGTATGTGAGATTTTAAGTAGTTGAAAGATGGAAATCTGAGCATTAGTTCATTTTAGCTGATCGAGAACACTATAACTAGTTCCGATCAAGTTCATTGTGGGTTTTGCACCTTTACCAGATGGACCAGCAAGGGCTTTGTCTTTGTGTTTTTTAGGATTTGAAGTAGGAGGCACAAGGCCTTTGAGCACCAACTTGGTGTGAGAATGAGTGATAGCATTACCACAGTGTTGTAAAGGCGCATTATCCATTGCATTGGAATTAGGGCCCCTCAAGACAAATGGTGTCCTAGGTTTGTCATTATCTTGTTTCCCCTTAATGGTAATAACATCGCAATATTCAGAATACATAGGTTCAACCATGTGAATGACATTGTCATCATTTGAATATCTATAGTTGACCTTGTTGTAGGGTTGTAGTTGCAAAGTCTCTCCTTTTTCATAAGTTGGGAAAGGTTCTTTGAATGCCTTGTGGTCTAAGTTTTTTTTATGTCCATCTACCACAAGATCACCAGTATCAATCATGTCTTGAACTTTATGGTGCAAGTTTATACAATTGCTAGTTTTGTGTCCCTTGTTTTGATGATACTCACAGAATGAGGTCTCATTCCACCATGGTGGATGTGGTATTGGATCATAGGGATGAGGGTTATCCATTGGTGAAATAAGCTTGTGTTGTAGCAATGTTTTGTAAACCACATCCAGGGGTTCTTCCAAAGGTATGTATTCTCACTTAGGGCATTTTGCCCATGAGTTTCTTGGTTTTTTCCCACATGTCTTATTGTCAGGAGGAGGTTTCTCAGCATTTTTGGTTGCTTTGAGGTAGTTTGTGAGATTAAATGCTACTTTAGCAGTTTTGGGTGTGACATTCTCAACAACTCCATCATGTACAATTTCTTAGTTCTTGTTGACATGTTTGGTTTTATCCCTATTGGAAGTGGAACCCTGTTTTATGTCTCTCTAAAGAGTGAGTTCACCTTTCTTGACCATAAATTCCTCAATATAGATAGCCTATGTAATCATTTCTTCAAAGGTACATGGACCTTGAAGTTGGACTCTGTATCCAAAATTAGGTAGGAGGTTATCAATGAAAATGTCAAGCTTCTCCATTTTTGGAATTTTGCGAGAATACTTAGTATATAGTTGTCTCCACCATTGGAGGAATGTAAGAAAAGGCCCACCAACTTTTTGTTTAAGGTTGCATAGATCTCAAATATTGACAGGGTGTTGAATTTTATGAGAATATTGCTGAACAAAGAGATTGACAATTTTGTCAAATGTTTTGATACCAAGAGATAAATGTGAGAACCGCTCCAAAGCCTGACCACCTAGGCTTCTAGGGAAAAAATGAATGAGGTAATTTTGATCATGTATAAACTCCATAGACAAAGCACCAAATTCCTGCAAGTGATCTTGGGGATCAGTAGTACCAAAGAACTTGTCATATTTGGGTAATTCTATGCCTCATGGGAAAGGTGCCATGTTTATTCTTTTGTCAAATGGAAATGGACAAAGAGCATCCAAAGTGTATGTCTTTGTGGGTTTCTCTTTCTCATGCATCATCTGAGCCAATTGGTCTTGCATAATTTTTAATTTTTTTTGGAGTTTAGAGGTCTCAGTTTCTTCTTCAGTTTTGACAATGGTTTCTACATTGAAATGAGAAGGTAACTTTGCTCCCTCTTGGGCAAGTTTGAGAAAGTATTTTTCTTTCTCTTTGTTGAGTAGGATTCCCATGACCTTTTGGAATTTTTTTTCTCTTTGACATTTTTCTATGTGTTCAGGGATTACTTCCACCTCTTCCTATTCCTCATCGATGTCATAGTCTTTCTCTTTCTCTTTATCATTCCTTGGTGGTTCTTGATGTCAACTATAACTACCATGTTCAGGTTCACGATTAGTCATTATAGGAACATGTTCAATTTTAGTGTGTCGTGTTTCAAAAGGTCCTCTTAAAAAAGGATCAGACATCATGTTTACTAATGTAGGACCTCTTCCTATCTCAGTATCCTCTTGGTACAAAGGATTCCTAACTTGTTGCAGGTTTCTGGAAAATGTTTGCTGAGTTCGAGGTGACCTTGCAGGTGAGGGGGATCATGAAGATGCCTCACTAGCTTATCTAGATACAGATTGTGTAACAAAAGGTAAGCAACCTCCGACCCCTGGCATGACCACATCTAAGTCTAAGAGGATAAAACACATTGCAACTTCTAGTTGCAACAGTCATAGAGAAGGACAAAAAGTTAGAACTTGGACAAGGACTATACTAAGACTGAGTCTCAAAAAGGACAAGATAATAACAATAATGCTATCCACCAAGGCACAAATGGTCTGATTTAAAGGCTAGAATAGCTAGAGATTATGACCAATGTGACACAAGGTATGACAAGCATTAAGAAATGAAGACAAAAGGTAACTTAAGAGATGAGACTAGTCAAAGTACAAGACACAAGTCTTCAGCTAAGTGAAGTATCACTATTTTAGGACTGTTTGTAGATAGAGAGCAATAAACGAACACAAAAAAAGACAGCGTGTAGGCCGTGCAAATAGCTAAAATAGAACCAAATTGGTAATGCTGACACAAAGTCTCATGTGAGAAACCTTTACAGGCCACACAAAGAAGTTTTATAGGTCGCACAAAGAAGTTTTTGGATTGCACAAAGCTCAGTGACAGTGTTTTAATTTCATGCAAGAAAGTTCATAGGGTCACGCGTAGACTCATGACAAAAGTTTAATTTTGTGCGAGGACAAAATGATTTCGCACGAGGACCAGATGATTTTGCATGAGATTGAAAAAGTTTTCACACGAGAAGGTAGACCAGTTTTACAACAATGACTGAATTTGACAAGGTTTCTAGACATTTCAGACAGATTGGGAAGATTTATCAGGCAGATTTGATTGGACTGACAGCAAGGTTGACCTAGTAAGATGTTTGGACAATGTTTAGAGTTTGCAATTTTAGGCAAAGTGTTCAAAGAAGATAGTGGGAAGCAAGCAGTAGTCAAAAATAGTCCTATTGAGGACAAGGCAACTCGACAAGATAGGGGAGTCTTGACTTTTTTTTGTTGTAAAAGGGTTTGTACTTTGTTGATGAATCGATAATAAACATGCTTTATCCCTGGAAAGAAAAATTTGTAGAGAAGGAAAAACCTTTGTCCCACATCTTATGCGCATACGTGTACCTCACACAGCCGTGTCACCCCCTAGAGGGTTCCCGTGTTTTTGGTATATTCAAAGGACTCAATAGTATACACTAAATGAGCACCCTTGTGGCAGGGGATGAGCATGTATACCACCTTCAAACATCCAGTAGCATGCCTATGGTGAGTTCTATAGGAGAGATTCTTCCCCCTCCTAGCACAAAGATTATGCCTCCTTTTGGAGGTGAACCAGGTAGCTTTTAACTAAGAGGTTTTTACTTGGATTCTATTTGAATTAATCCTCGGTGGCTCCACAAGCAGAGTTGAGGCTAGCAGCCCATGCCAGCATCTGAAAGTGCACACATCTTGCTTAGCAAGCTAGGGGCCAACACCGACTAGTGTACAAATAGAGCCTCCCCTTGATATACGATATCAAGAATCAAGGGGAAGAAATCAATCCAGCTTTGGAGTCTTTTTCTCTATAAAGAATCTTGATTATAGTGAGTTGGAATCTCCAGTGGAAGGAGTGTACTCACTTGGGTCATTCCCGGAGGTTGGATCACTCTGACAAGTCCTCTAAAGGATTGACACAAATTAGTGGTTTAGATCTAAGAGTCTAATTTTTTGATTTCCCTCAAGGGGAAAGAGCATAATCCTCTACCTTATTTCCTCGCCCAAACATGCAAGACAAGTTAATTACTAACTTGGCTTAATCAATCCAAATTCATTCTTCCTTAAAGATTTTGATTCCCTAAAAGGAAATCATTGTCTTATCATAGAAGAGAATAAGCGTTGGAGAACCACCGAGCTGCTTGCCTCCCTCAAAATGTCATCTTTTAGAAGCATCTAGGTTTCTAATTCACTCTTGATCATGACCTCCGAGAAGTGAAGAGCATATTCCCCTATTCTTGCGTCTTTCATCCTAAGAAGTTCACAAGCCCTAGTTAATCTAATTTTGAAAGAAAGAAAATGAAGACACACATTGTTTTGTGGGTTTGAAAATATTGATCTTTGACAGTGTCTTGCAAGCAAACCATCAGTCTATTTTTGAGTGGGTTTTAAAAGGAATTTTTGGCAATACATCCTACAAACAATGGTTAAGCTACAAGAAATCTAGAGAAATAGATCAAGACAGAGAACTTAAAATTTGATTGAAAAAAATGCAGAGAAGCCTTAGGAAATTGATTTTCTTGAGCCTCATAGTGGGCGCCAGAAATTTATATGTGATAATGCAGGCTATGCTAACACACACACTTCAACATGGTCCTTATTTTCAAATTCATCCTAGAATGAACATTAGATTGTTCATCCGAAAGTCAGCTGACAAAGTGACCTATTGCCTTCTATCTAAAGGGAATTGCTTGTTAGATATCCTCAGATTTGAGGTGTTAATCAACCAGACCCTCTAAGAATGAAGGATTTAAAATAAAATATGACTAATCTATATGATATGCAAGTAATCTAGATGAAGTGCAAGCAATTAATCTAGGAAATAGAAGGCATTAATCTAAATGTATGCATTGTTATTTTCAATGAGAATTTAAATGCAATATCAATATGAAAGCTAGAAAATTGAGTACTCAATTTGACAACAATTCAATACTATTCAAATTCCAACCTCTGTAATGAGGAAATGAGGGTCTCTTAAATAGACTTTCCTAGAATCCATCAACATTTGAGATCAATTTCAATCAACGATCGGGATTGAAGATAAAGTTTAGTCATAAAGGAAGATTCCCAAATCAAAGGGAGTTAACTAGCTCAGATCTGAGTGTAAGAGTCAGTCAACTCAGATAGACTTTTGGTGTAAAAGCAAGTGATCTGGGTCACTTCTAATTTGATCAGTAGTGAACTAGGAATTTCCTTTTTTGAACTAAAGAGAGATTTTGGAGAGATATTTAATTTAATAAAATGAGATATGCTCTCATAATTACCTATTTCATTTAATTAAATACTTCTATTTAATTAATTAGAGGCACTTTTCTTATTTAATTAACTTCATTTAATTAATTAGGAATAACTTCCCATTTAATTAAATAACTTTGTTTTAATTAATTAGAAGTAAGTTCTCCATTTAATTAAATAATTCTGTTTAATTAATTAAAATAGGCATATTTATTAAATTAAATAAATTTAATTCCATACTACATTAGCCTTAGGATATAATTTAATTTAATTAAAGTATAAGTACTTAATAATTAAATTAAATATTAATCAATATGTTTAATGTGACTAATATGAGTAAATACTATAGGAATTAAATAATAAGCATGATGAATGCAGATTAGGGTTTTTTGCATCTGACAATTAAGTCAAGTAGCAAGTAGTAGAATAAGAATTTTCCCAGTGAAATAGGACTTTAGGATTGATCAGAAATAGACCAGAATTGGTATCATGGCAATGAGCCAATTTTGGGGTGTTACACATAGATTCATGTGCTATAACCAAGATCACAATCAAGTACATATTTCTATTACCAAGGATTGATGATATTATGGATTGTTTGAGTAGAGATGTGTATTTCACAAAGATAGATCTAAAGAGTAGGTACCATCAAACTCACATTAAAGAAGGACACAAGTGGAAGACTTCCTTCAATATAAGGGAAGGACTGTACAAATGGTTAGTCATGCCTTTTTGGCTAACCAATGCACCAAGCACTTTCATGCGGCTCATGAATGAGGTACTTAAGGAGGTTTTGGGTAAGTTTTTCATTTTTTACCTAGATGATATTTTGATATTTAATAAGATGTTGGAGGAGTATTTGATGCATATTTGAAAGGTTTTTAATAAGTTGAGGGAAGAAAAGTTGTTGATAAACCTGAACAATTGTAGTTTTGTGAAGAAAGAGTTGGTGTACTTGGGATTTGTGGTTTTAGAAAAATGTCTAAAAATGGACCTGGAGAAAGTGAAGGCTATCCTTGAATGACCTAATCCAAAGAGTTCTATAGAGGTAAGATATTTTCATGGAATAGCTAGTTTTTATAGAAAGTTCATAAGAGCTTTTAGTAGTATTTGTGGACCCTTGACTAAAAAAATGAGTGGATGTAAATTAGAATTTAAGTGTACTATAGGAGAAAATAAGAGTTTTAATCTGTTAAAATATAAAGTTATAGAGTAACTCATTTTAGCACTTTCAGACTTTTACAAGGTTTTTCAAGTAGATTGTGATGCTAGTGGTACTACAATAGGAATTCTTTTGAGCCAAGAAGGTAGACCTACATTTTTTATTTTAGTGAGAAGTTGAATGATGCCAAAAGAAAATATTTTATTTATGAGCAGGAATTTTATGCTATAGCTCAAGCATTGAAGAATTGGAGACACTATCTTCTTCCTAAGGAATTTTTTTTGTATACTAATCATCAAGCTTTGGAATATTTGAATAGTCAAAGAATATTAAACCATAGGCATTTGAAGTGGGTTGAGTTTTTGTAGAGTTATACATTTTTTTTGAAACACAAGAGTGGGAAGTCTAACCAAGTTGCAGATGCTCTTATTGGAGGACAAATTTTGTTGATATAAATACATATTGAGGTGGTTGGGTTCAAGAAACTCAAGAATTTATATCTAGAGGTTCTTGATTTTGCTGAAGCATGGAAGGCTTGTAAAGAACCTATTACACTTGATAGGACAAAGTGGTTGGATTTCATAATCCAAGGTGGTATGCTTCTCAAAACAAGTTAGTTGTGAATTCCCATAAGTTCTATAAGGGAGAATCTCATCAAGGAGAAGCATAATGGAGGATTGGTTGTACATTTTGGGAGAGACAAGACCATTTTTTGGTTGCTAAGAATTATTACTAGTCATGGTTGTAGTAAGATGTGAAGAAGTTTGTATAGAGTTGCAGAGTATGTCAAATGAAAAAAAGAATGTGTTGAAAATATAAGAGTAACTAAGAGGAGAGGGGTGTATCATTTACCACTAAAATAAATCCTAGATCCCTTAGATTTCAACACAGAACACAAAATTCACTAAAAATTATGATGCTCAGCAAACACACAAGGACTTAGTTTACACTAGTAAATTTTGTAACTCAGTGAGCACTAAAATAGCAACTATAATTTGGAAAATTCTTAATATGTAAATTTTTAAGATATTATCTATGATTAACCTTACTTAACTTAGTTGCATACACATAAAAGAAATAGCATGAACACAAGTGACTCCAAGGTTTAACATGGAAACCCAATTTTGGAAAAATCACAAATTGCAACTAGTTACTAATTTTCACTCTTCTAAAGTGAGCCTTGTTAGGAGCCAACCCTATTAAAGGTTAAAAAACACACTATTAGGTGTGACCCTATTAGAGGATTTAATCACCCTATTAGGAGTGGCCTTGTTAGAGGTCTTTAGACACTTCAATCTAGAAATGCCACCTTGTTAGAGGATTTACAAATAGTTGTTAAGCCAACTCTATTAAGAGATTTAGATTACTGCCACAATGGTTAGAGAGTAACAATGAGATAACCTAATTTCTAATGGAATTGAATTTCTAATTACATATCTCAATTCTTGCTTCTATATTTCCATTCACTTTGTACATTCAATCCTCAACTTGACCTTTTATTTATACCTTATGTATTGTTAAGTTGGCTTGAATATAACTTAAAATAATTATTATTCATCTCCTAAGTTGGCTAGAACCAACAAAAAAATCTATTAAACTTAATATGCAAAAATAAGAAAATCCTTTTTTAGCCAACCTGCTTGGTAGACACTAACTTAGAAATGATTTTCCTATGTTAATCAAGTGAACTCAATAAAAAATGCATCTTTAGAAACTTTCTTTGGTAATTGAGTGAGCTCAATTAACATCGGTTCAAACTTTTCCTTCATTGACTAAGTGAGCTTGGTTAACACTCAACTTCTGTGAACTTCTCATTGTTAAATGAGTGAACTTGGTGGACACTATCTTCTGAATTTGGCAAACTTTGGAATGCTTGGTAGACACAAGAAACTATCCTCAATGCCTGAGTGAGCTTGGCATACACTGGATGGTAAAGATATGACATTTTTTGTAACATCAAAGACAATACACAATTAACCAATTTTTTTCAACAATCTCCCTCTTTGTCATTGATGACAACACAACATATCATAATATAATGAATTTTTTTTAGACAAAAATAAAGTAAGGAACATATCCTTAGTATCATTCTAATTTTTATCCATGAGAACTCCTCCCATCAGTGTGAACTCCATCTACCTTCAGTTTTTCCCTCTATTAGCAAACTCTATCTTTGACATCTTCTTTTGATTACAAACCCTGCTCTTTGATATTAGACCAAGTTCTTCTTTAATATCTCTACAAATTCTCCCTCATCTCATCTATATAAAATTTCTATGAATATGATAAAAAAATCTCCCTCTTTGACATCTCGTGCCAAAGACAATATCAATGTACCTTATGTATTGATTCACATACATTTTGCCCTTCTCAATATTGCATCAACTTACTGATCTTAAACATGCTCTAGTTGATACATCACTAAACTTTATTTTAGTGACCTCAAATAAGGGAATAACCCCTAACTTACCTCTTAGATACATAAATGCATCCTTAGGTAATGGCTTAGTGAATATGTCTACAATTTGTTCTTTACTATTTACATATTACAATTTTACCTCTTTATCTTGCACTATTCTTTCAAAAAATAAAATTTTATGGCAATGTTCTTGGTCTTGGTATGCATCATAGGATTCTTTGATATATTTATTACACTAGTGTTATCACAAAATATGATCATTGGATCCTTGATCACTATCTACATACCTACCAACAATTGCTTGAACCAAACAATAATGGAGCAATTAACTATTATTGCTACATACTCTGTCTCTACTATAGACTAAGAAATACAATTCTATTTCTTACTTGTCCAAGACACTAGTCTTTTACCAAGAAAGAATGCTCCACCATTGGTTCTCTTCCTATCATAAACACTTCCTACCTAATCAACATCTATAAAGGCTTTCAAAACCAAATTGCCTCCTTTCTTTTACCATAGTACATAGTCTTCAGTACCTTTTAGATACCTCATGATTCTTTTGATTTCAATCATGTAATTTTGTTTAGGATTTTATGAGAATCTTGCCACCATACAAACTGCTAATGCAATATTAGGCCTTGTGTGCACTACATATTGTAGTTTTCCAATCATTGATTTGTATGTGGCCTAATCTACCTCCTTAGATTCATTATTTTTGGAAAGCTTATGTCCAGTAGACATAGGTGCTCCAACTGGTCTTGAATCTTCCATTCCAAAATTCTTTAGTATGTCCTTGATATATTTGGATTGAGTAATATAGATATCCTCTTTCTTCTTTTGAATCTTTAATCCAACAAAAAAATTTATCTCTCCAAACATACACATCTAAAATTCTTTACTCATCTCTTCTAAAAAATCTTTGCACAAGTCATCATTCCTAGTAAGCAATGTGCCATCTACAAAGATTTCATCCAATACAATCTTCTTGTCTGATCCTTCTTTGATATACAGGCTGTTGTTATCATTTGTTCTTTAAAAACCAATCTTTATCAAGTAGTTATAATGTCTTTCATACCAACCTCTAGGAGCTTTTTTGAGACCATACAATGCTTTGTGCAATTTGTAAACCATATCCTTTTTTCTAGGATCTAAAAAACCTTATGTTTGTTCTATGTAAATTTCCTTTTCAAGAATTTCATTCAAGAATGTAGATTTCACATCCATTTGATAAACTTTAAATCCTCTATGTGCAGCATAAGACAATAAAGTTCTAACACCTTCTAATCTTGCAACATGAGAAAACATTTCACCATAATCAATACCTTCTTCTTGAGAATAACCTTTCCATACTAACCTTTCTTTGGCTCTTTAAACTTCTCCATCTTCATTCAACTTATTTCTAAGAACCCACTTTGTGCCAATTATATTCTTATCCTTGAGTCTAGGAACAAGAGTCTAGGTCTTATTCCTCTCTATACGTTCTATCTCTTCATTCATTGCTTCAATTCAACTTTCATTATCCAAAGCATCTTTAACTAATCTAGGTTTAAACTTAGTAAGAAAACATCTATATTTTAATTTATTTTGTGTCATTGTACCATTTGAGTTATCTCCAATAATCTAATCAAGTGCATGGTGCCTTCTGACATATCTTTCCAACATAGGTACTCTATATTTGGAACTTGTTCCACAATACTCACCATGATTTTTTGTATCAAGCTCGAGTCCTAGTGTATGTGACTTGGGTCCTTCAGACTCATTTTTTTCTAGCTACAACTCAATAGCCTTTGATTACACTTGGGTCCTTTAGGCTATGACTCAGGTTGCACTAGTTACAACTCAAGTGCTTCTAGAGATTTTGGGGACTTAGGAGGTGAAGTCTCTTGACTTCCAATTAGATTTGACAATGTATCAAGTTCATAGTAAATAAACCTTTTTTAATCCTCAAGTTCATTGCAGCTCTCTTCTCCACTCTTTTCCACAAAAAAAGCAATTCTTACATGTGTACTTCCTGTGATCTTATTATTCGATAAATTCAAACATTTATATGCTTTAATTAGGCTGGAGTATCCTAGGAATAAGCCTTCATCACCTTTGACATCAAATTTACCTTTCCTATGTTGAAATATCTTAATGGAAAGAATGCTTCTGAAGGGGGGTTGAATCAGAAGTACTAGCTTTTAACCTATTTTTCACAAATCCTTGATAACATAATATTGAAATGTACATGCATGCATATCAACATTAAGCATTTATGAAAAACACATGTGCATCAACACATAACACTTGAAAATTTGGTAACCCAAAAACCCTCCAAGAATAAGAAGGTAAAACTGGGGTGGGGATGATACCCACAAAATCACTGCAATAATAATGTTTAACCACTTCTAATGGTATGTCGTGTTAAAGGCTACAACACATTTTTAAATGTGACCTTGTTAGAGGATTTACAAACACTTTACATGAAGTGTTACCCTATTAAAGGATTTAATCACCTATTTAAAGGATCTGCAAAATAGTTGTTAAGCTAACCTATCACCATAGGGTTTCTTTTTTAATACAATTGCTAGATAGTATTAGGTGTAATAAACTTGATAGCTTACAATCCTTTGATTGCTGAATACAGGCACTTGATCTACTTTCTCTAATCTTGATCCTCTAAGATCTGATATTCTTCACTTTGAAAATAGTTTCCCTTACACACCTTCATCCATTCTCATATATAATGAGTTTTAGTCTTCCTTATAAAGACATTCGATGACTTAGGTTTACATGTGGATCTACGATCCATATTGAATGTCTATTTCCCACTCATTCCTTGCACTTTTATTATTGGTTGCATGCCTTCTCCATTTTTCTTATTGGCTACATGATTTCATATGTCGGCCATGAAAACGGTTTACTATAGAATTAGTGAAGTTACAAATTCTTATGTGTGTTCTGTGTTACTTGGCACTTACTGATCCTAGATGCTCAACACATGTAACAAACTAGCTACTTGGCTTTTGTTGCATTTCTGTATTGCTCGACATCGTCTGTGACTCGGCACTCAAATATCACTCGGCACTTGTATCATGCTTAGCACCTGAATTCATTCGACACTTGATCTTCACTCGGCACCTGATCTTCACTCAGCACCTAAAGACTACTTGGCATACATTGTGTGCTGAGCTCCAATGTAGAAAATGGTTAAGTGTGTTGGCACTCAAATTTTAAAACCATTTTGAGACTAACATCCTAGTCTTCTTCATAATATAACATTTTCTAACAAATACTTTCAAGTAACTTAAATTAGGTTTGTATCCATACCATAGTTCATAAGGAGTTTGATTTGAGTCTTTCCTCATTTTTACTCTATTCAAGGTATGCACTATAGTGTTGATTGCTTCCTTCTAGTATTTGATTGCAATATTCTTTTCTATCATCAAAATTTTTACACAATCCATGATGGATCTATTCCTTCTTTTAGCTATACCATTCTATTGAGGTGTACCAGGGGTTGATACATGTCTTTTGATTCCTCTTTTAGTGTAAAATTAATTGAATTCATTAGAGATGAATTCACCACCTCTATCTGACCTCAGACACTTCAACTTGTTTCCAATTTCTTTCTCTACTCTTTCCAAATACCAATTAAACTTTTGAAAATCTTCTCACTTCTCTTTTAGATACATTAATATCATCATTCTAGAATAATCATAAAAAAAAGAATAAAATACTTATCTGTACTAAAGCTTTAAATTCCAATAGGTCCACATAAGTCTGTATTAACTAGCTCTAAGACTTCTTTAGAATGATAGTTCTTGCTTTTGAAAATTGTCTTTCCCATCTTACCAATTTGATATTTTTTCATAGACCCATGTCAAGTTTCCTCAAACTAGGAAAACCTCTCACTCTTTCATTCTTTCTTATCTTGATAAGATAATCAAAGTTCACATGACATAACCTTTTATGCCATAACCAGCTTTCTTCTACTTGAACAATGAAACATGAACTTTCATTGAGATCTAGGTAGAATAAATTACCTTTGTTTTTTTTACTAGACTCAACCCAATTTGATTTTCCATCCAATAGATTGGCCTCCCCATTCATGAATTCTACCTTGAATCCAATGTTATTCAACTATGCCACACTTAGTATATTATGCTTTATTTCTTCAACCTAATAAGAATTATCACATCTAAGTTCATTGGCTAGTGATATACAACATTTTCCCTTTACAAAACATGGTTCATTGTTTCCAAATGTCACACTTCCACCATCATAATGTTCCATGTTGGGACTCAAAAGCCCTGATTTTGAGTACCATTGAAAAATTCAAGCCCTATAAGTGCTTTTTGATGCATGTGTACCCAACAATCCATTTGAGGCCCATGAGGTGTTTAATGTTTCTAAAACCTTGAATTTAGTATGCCTATGTGTTCCATGAAGATAAATTTCCATTTTGAGCCATTTTGTTAAGTCTTGTTTTGAGCAATTTCCAATTTTGCATTTTTGCCAAAGTGTCAAATAGGAGCCTCTATTTGCAATTGAATAGCTCATACCCAGTAACATTTCATGACTCACTACTTTTAGAGTGTTTAGTTTCCATACCAGAGAACCTAAATTTTGGATTTTGAGTCATTTTGAATCTATTTGACTAGGTTTTGAATCCATCAAAGTTCATCATTTATTGTTGTCATGCTGATGTGATTGTTTTGAATTCTAGGAAGCCCTATTTGACTTGTTATAAACTTGATCTAGTTGACCAATATCAGATAATTCCTTTCGTGCTACATTTTAGAGGTAGAGAATTGATACCTTTCAATATTGAGCTTATGAAAAAAATATTTTATCAATTTTTGAACAAGATTCCAAATGCAATTTCTAACTTGTTACTGGTGTCAAGAAAGGCAGATTTGTCGGTACCCATGTTCAGGATGTTGTAACCTGAGATCCATGATAGGTGAGATCAAATGGATTATAACATTGTTTTATCCTCTAAAAATAATTCAACTATGCCAATTTTCAAATCTTGATGAATCCATCTACACACTTTCCCAAGTCCATTCCATTTGCAAAAATCACCTTTTTCCCAATGTTTCTAGTCTACAAATTTGAGTAGCCCACTTTGACCGCTTGCCATTTTCACCCTATTATTTATTATGAGACATAATTCCACATTTATGTTGCCCTTGTGATCATGGATAATTTCCCCAATTTTTGCTTCTCCAAGTGTTAGTTTTCCTAGTTTTCAAAGCCAAAACAAAACATGTTTTATTGTTTTTTGACATCTTTATGTGTAGGTGATTTTAAGTAAGCAATGTTGGAGGTCGATATCTTTTCACCCTAGATTTTTCAAGAGATGAGATTTGATAGGATAAAAGTGTGTGGAATAGAGAATCATTGTGATTGATTTCAGAGCTCGATCAAGTGTTCTTGTCAGTTTTTAAGGCTAGTCAAATGACATTCTGGCATTAAATTGACAGTTTGTAGATCAATGATAAAATGAGTTTTAAAATTGTTTCTAGTGGTTGAATTTTTTCTAAATCAATAACAAGCATCAGTGGATCAGTTTGAGAAATTAGTTGTTTGAAAACAAAAAAATATTTAGCTAGACCCACTTTGGGGCTCGACTAATCCTGTCAAACTAATATGATGTTTAGAGATGAGGGTACTTTGATATGAGAGCATCATTGCAAGTCAAATTGGGACAAAAAGATTTATCAAGTAAATTTGACTGCAATTAAATCCCTAATGTTACTAGATGGATGTGTTGAACTTCATTTATGTGAGGTGACACATAATTAATGATGGTAGATAAAAATGGTTTAATTAATCAATCCACAAGAGGAAAGAAAAAACACAATGAAAGGCAATATCTTTAGGAAGAGACCACATCGAAGGAAGAAGGGAGAAAGAGCATTTGAAGTTGTGGACTGGAAGCATAAGTAAAAGCAATACCTAGAGAGAAATAGGAACTTATGCAACATGTGTTTTTGCCAGGATCCCAATGATAACTATGGTGGAGGTCCTGATCATATGGCTCATCGTACAACAATGTTTTACTATTGTCATTTCCCATGTCACTATTGGCATAGAGATGTTTTGGTTAAACAAGAAAATGCTCAAGTTTTGTAGTTGTGTCTTGCATTGAGTATAGAGCAATGCCAAGCAAGAAGAAAATATGGTCACTTTTGGAGGTAAATGTCCTAAGGAGGAAAAGTCTTACATGAATGTCTAGAAATGAATGTAAGTGTTGCAGACAACCTTTTCTTCTTTGGCATCAAGTTTCAAGTTGTGAGAGGGATAAAAATGCCAAATAGGTAATCAGTGGTAGAAGGGACTATGTTCCTTTTAAATATAGCCAAAAGAATAGGGGAGAAGCCACTATTCATAAGGGAGAATAAAGCCACAACAATGAAGGGAGATGAAAATTGTAGCATGAGGGGAAGCAACCCATGTTAAAAGGAGAAGTACATGGAGAAGCACGACAGCAGGGAGGAGGCATGCCTTTCATGTTCTAAATTTTCCCCTTGCCATTGGAAAATATTTTTTTGTGATATGAGGGAAGCTTATTTTGGCATGAGAATTTTAAAGTGATTTCCCTCCTAGTAGTTTCCCATGTCATGGAGGTAATAGGAAAAGTTTCAAGGGCATGACATATGCGGGTTTATCAATTAAGATATTTCTCTAGCAATGCCATCCTCTATTCATAGTAAAATGGATCTCACTTTCAAGTGGTACCTCTTGCCAAAGATTGGAAAACATCAATTTGGAACTCTTGAAGCTAAATTCATTTCTAAAAGATGAAGAATAGAGCACTCCCGTAGTTAAGTGCAGAGAAAATCCTCAACAAATGCTTTGTCCCACATGCATTATGGTAGCATTCCTATGGAATTTAAATACAATAACACTCAATAGATTTAATGTCTTCAAGATACAATACTTTTGAGAGTCGTTGACCCATGTGCAGGGGACCACTTGACTGGATAAAGACAAGTATTTTGAATAAGCATGCAAAACAAGGTGATGATGTGGAAACTCGCCAAAGAAAGTGGCAAGAATTTGGTGGTTGCTATGTTGCCACAAAAAACTAGGAGGTTTTCTAGCAAGCAACATGGTAACCTATCAAAAAACTTGAAATCTAGCAAGAAAGGTGTGGGATCCAATGGCAATGATGACAAGGAACCAGAATCTGCCACATTGTAGCAAATGGTGAAGCAAAAATTGACGTGCCAGATCATGCCACATGCTAGATAAAAAGGTGTTTTCCATGTTGCCAAAGAAAATTTGCTCAACAATTAACCATGCAACATGGTGACCCAATCACCAAGTGACACATGGCAGTGACATGGCACTAATGTATCAAGCTGAGGTGGATAGGTGACTAGAGGTTGAGGTGGCAGTAGTTGACATGTGTCACATGGTTGCTATGTCATGATGACGTGACATGAGGATGACTCAACAAGTGACATGGTGACCCAATCAACACATGATACATGGAAAACATGTGCTTGCCACATGGAAAATGGAAAATAGTTATGCAGGAAACAAGCCAATCTAGTGATGATACCTGTCAAGGTTGGCCAAACAAGGTTTGATCCAGATGGATTTCTAGAGGAAAATTTAAAATTGTATTTAAAAATTAATTTTTGAATATTCCTTGAAAACTTTATGTTCCTGTTCATTTTAAATAAAGTTTTAATTAAACCTATAATTCAAACTTTGTAAAATGATTAATTTTTTGCAAATATGTTATATGAAGCCAAGTAGGAGCTAATTTTTCAAACAAAGATTTTGGGAGTTCCTAATAAGTAGTTATAAGAAAATTATATATTGCCAAAACTAAGAGAAGATGAACTTTCTGATTATGGAGTTTGTTTTGAGACAAGAAGTCACTTGTTCAAGTTATAGGCAGAAATGTAAAATTTGGGCCTTGTCAGTGGAATTGGTAAAAATTGAAAACAAAGTTATAGGCCTGGCAAAACATCATAAAAATGCAGTTGGGGTCAATTTTGGTCACCTTTCAAATTAATTTAGACACATATTTTTACCAACATTTCATGATGCAACTCAGTTATTTTGGTGACACAAATGTTTTCATCATTTAGCAGAGATATTTCCAAGTTTTTTATAGGATAGTGATGAAAACTAAATCAGATCAAAAGGATTGGAGATTTCATTTACTAGTTGTAGAGAGAGATTAGAGCAATGCTTTGTAACTTCTAGGAGATGATTTCAAAGTGGACACATGTTAGATGCACAACAAATTTGAGAATTCACTCTACTCTATATCATTATCTTTCTCATTCTTTGTAGAGGTTCCAGTTTTGGAGAATTTTCTCACTACTATGATACCATGGTTAGCAATTTTTAGTATGACGCCACTTTGTTGGATCCAGAACTGTGATTCCACCATTATTCTTTAGCATATTTTATCTTGTATGATAGAAATAGTGAAGATAATGGAGAAAGTTCAGATCTATTAGGTGTTTTTTATGTTTTGATTCCATGCATTTGAATGTATTGTTTCAAAGAAATGAATACAAATGAGCAAGAATTTCTTTAGTTTCATTCTAATTTTCATCTCCTATCTTAGTAATTTGTAGTCTTATATGGTCTAGGAACAAAGAACTGAAACTCATTTGCATCCCTTTAAGGTTGTGTTTCAGATATGTTTTGTTGTTGGATTAAAGGGCCAAGTAAATGCTTGATGTGTTTTATAGAATTGTTGGTTATTTTGAGAAGGATACTTCATAAGAATGAAGTCTTTATGAACACTAATCTCTGATTCACAAAGTGATTAGACAAATCTGATATTTTGGTGTATGAAATATTGCCTTGATATCAAAGACATATATATTTAATTCATGGAATTGCCCAATAGATAAGGAACTGATTAGTTATAGGAACACTTGTTTATACTGTTGCATATTTGATGTTTTTCTGAAAATCAACATCATTAATCAAATTTCCTTTCCTTTCATGTTGAAGAGCTAAAAAGGATGCCCTCACTCAGCTTGTGAATTCCATAGAGTTGCAACTTGCTATTGCATATCTTTCTTATTACATAAGTATAGGAGAATAAGGACTAAATCTTCTATTAATAGATTTAAGAATATGTTAGGACTGGTGCCATATAATTTGAATTTGAGGTCTATCCACCTAGTTTTTGCAGAGCCTAAAGTAGAAGAAGGGTGTAGCCTTATAGGTGGTCTGATGTGTAAAATGGCATGTTGAAGATGGGAGTTAGTTTCCCCTAGATATACCTTATTCTCATCAAGATAATTTGAAACCTGTAGCATTTCAAATGTTCACCAACATTCCATATGTTCAAAAAAAATTGTCTTCAGTCATATGATGTGAGAAACCACTATTAATAATCCATGTATCATTTCTTCTAACATTAGAGATAAGTGACATTTTATCTCCTTCTTCATCAAATTCATCTTTTATAGCAATATATACCATTTCATCATCTTCACTACTATTTGAATCTTTAGCCATAAAACAAGATTTCTTACATTTGTCCTTGTAGTCTTTCAAGTTCTTGAAATCCTTTTTGCCTTTGTACTTTTTGTGCTTCTTTTCATCTTTTTCTTCTCTATTTGGACATCTTGCAACAATGTTTTCAACTTATTTAAAAGAAAAGTAGATCAATTGAATCTTACCTTTGTACTTTCCTTTGCCTTTGGGATACCTTCTTGCAAGTAATGCTTCAATGGCTTGAAGATCACTGTCAAAATTGTTTTCCTTTAGAATTTGTAGTTTTCTTCTTCTTTAGTGATAACTTGGCTTCAAATGTAAACTCAAGATTCCTAGAACTAGGAGTATAATTATCATAGTTATCTAGTTTAAATTCAATCAATCTTCCAACTAGAGCATCCAAAGTTATCTTGTTATTTGGATCACATCTCATCTCTTGAATAGTAGACACTATGATTGCATAGATAGGAAGAAAGGTTTTGAGTACCTTACTTACCACTATCACATCTTCAATTGTTCCTCTAGAGGCTTTGATAGCACTAGCACGAGATTTGATTCTCTCAACATATTTTGCAATATTTTCATCCTCTCTCATCTTCATCTAATCAAACTAGCCTCTTAAGCTTTTTGCCTTGAATCTCTTCACATTATCATCACCTCCATAGATATTCTTTAGTTTTGTCCACATGTCATGAGCAGTAGCTCATCCTTTGACCTCACCAAATTCAACATAGTTAAGAGTTGATGTAATGTCAATCAATACCATGTTATGATTTTTCTTTTCAACAATTTGTTCCATGGTCAATGTTTTAGTAGGAACCTTTTAAGACTTTTCCAAATATTTCAAACCTAAGTTATTGATGGTTTCTATATGTAACTTCATAAGTTGCTTCCATGCCTTGAAGTTATCTCTATTAAGCTTTGGAATCTCTCTTTTATAAGACATCTTGATCTTCATCTTAGGTCCTTGAAACCTTTTCTACAAGCACCAAGATGCTCTAATACCAATGGTTGAAAATATAAGAGGAGTAACTAAGAGGGGAGTGGTGAATTAGTTACCACTAAAATAAATCCCAGATCCATTAGATTTCAACACAGAAAACAAACTTCACTAAAAATACTAATATGTGGCAAATACACAAGCACTCAGTTTACACTAGAAAATGTTGTAACTTTGTAAACTATTGAAATAGAAACTATCATTTAGAAAATGTTTAACATGTAAATCTTTAAGATATTATCTATGATTAACCTTACTTAACATGGAAACCCAAGTTGGGAAAAACCACCAATTGCAACTAGTTACTAATTTTCACTCTTCTGAAGTGAGCCCTATTAGGAGCCAATCCTATTAAAGGTTACAAAACACACTGTTAGGTTTGACCCTATTAGAGGATTTAATCACCTTGTTAGGAGTTTCCTTGTTAGAGTTCTTTAGACACTTCAATCTAGAAATGCCACCTTGTTAGAGGGTTTACAAATAGTTGTTGAGCCAACTCTATTAAGAGATTTATATCACTCTTACAATGGTTATAGAGTAATAATGAGATGACCTAATTTCTAATGTAACTGATTACTGATTATAGATCTCAATTCTAGCTTGTATACTTAATCCTTTTAGATTTAATGTATCTTTGCATCTCCACAAGGATATTATGTGTATCCTTCTAAATCACTTCCTCTAAGCATCTTCTATATTCCATTCACTTGCACACATTCAATACTTAACTTGACCATTCATTTATACCTTATGTATTTTCAAGTAATCTTGAATATAACTTAGAATAATTAATATTCATCTCCTTAGTCAGCTAGAACCAACAAAAAAATCTATTAAACTCAATATGCCAAAACAATAAAATCCTTTGTTAGCCTACCTTGCTCGGTAGACACTAACTCATAAATAATTTGCCTATGTTATCCAAGTGAACTTAGTTAACACTACATCTTCAAAAAAATTCTTTGTTAACCAAGTGTCTTCGTTAACACTAATTCCATCTAAATTTTTCTTCATTGACCAAGTGAGCTTAGTTAACACTCAACTTCTATGGACTTCTCTTTGTCAACTGAGTGAACTCGGTAGACATTGTCTTCCAAACTTGGCAAACTCTAGAATGCTTGGCAGACACAAGAATCTATCTTCAATGCTTAAGTGAGCTCGACATAAAATGCTTAAGTGAGCTTGACATACACTAATTGGTAAAGGTATGAGATTTTGTGTAACATCAAATATAATACACAATTAACCAATTGTTTTCAATACAGTCAAGTAGAATACGGGGTTGTATCACCCATTACCTATACCAAAGAAGTCATGGGAGGATGTATGCATGAATTCATTCTTGGATTACCAAGGACTCAATGAGGGAATGTTTCTATTTTTGTGGTGGTTGATAGGTTTTCAAAGGTACCACATTTCATTCCCTAGAAGAAGATGAGTGATGATGTTCATGTGGCAGAGTTATTTTTAAAGAAGTGGTGAGACTACATGGTTTACCAAAGAGTATAGTTTCTAAATGAGATACCAAATTTTTTGGGTATTTCTAGTGTACATTGTGGAAGAAATTGAATATATATTTGAATTTTAGTTCATCACATCATCCATAGACTAATGGATAAATTGGGGTGGTGAATAGGAGTTTGGGAAATTTTCTGAGACACTTGGTTGGCAATAAGCCAAAAGGATGGGATTTTATTTTACCATAGGTACAATTTTCATATAACAATTCTATTAATAGGACCATGAGTAAATCACTATTCTAGATTGTATATGGGAGTAGTCCCAGAAATGCTTCTAAATTGAGGCAATTAGATAAAGGAGAAATAAGTAATATTGAAGTAGAAGAATTTGTTGAACATTTGAAGAATATCCATGAGGAGGTGAGGAAGCACATTATCAAGATGAATACATAGTACAATGCTAAAGCATATGTGAAAAGGAGGTATAAGGAATTTCATATTGGAGATGAATTCATTGTTTATTTGAAAAAGGAGCATTTTCCAATGGGTACATATAACAAGCTGAAAATGAAGAAGTTTGGACCATGGAAGATAGTGAAAAAGCATGATTCTAGAAATACCTGTAAAGTGGAGTTGCCTACTAAATTATATATTTCACTAATATTTAACATTTTAGATTTGATAGAGTATTATGAAGGAGGTGATGGAGATGAAGTTAAAGAAGCATAGAGGATTATTTCAGTAGCTAGTTTAGCTACAATGGAGATTGAGGAGATATTAGATAGTCATGTTGGAAAAAGTACCAGGAAAAGAACTTATGAAGAATACCTAATCAAATGGAAAGGAAGGCTGGTAGAAGAATCATGATGGATATCAAGGGAGGAGGTTAACCATATTGGTTTTCCTCTGAATACCTGAGATGTGATGGGGTCACTTCTCAAATTACCCTAGTTGTCTGATGCAAGAGCATCATAGGTGTAAGAGCAATATTGCATCGCCCAAAAAAATTTCCTTTATGTTTCTTGAATAAGGGTTATCTCAATGTAAATTTTTTGTTTCTAGAGGCTTGTTGCTTAATAAATTATTCTTACAAGCTCAGAATGTGCTAATTTTAGAGGTGGATATTCATCTTTGATATATCAATCTACTAGTTGAGTTTCAATGTCATATCATGAGTATTCATAGATTTATTGTGGATTTTTGGTGTACAAACTCCAAGCTTGCCATTGCAGGCCTAAACATGCCCAGATAAGGCCCAAAATACTCAATGGGTGGGCAATTGCATCCATCTAAGGTTGTACATTAGAAGTTGAGGATTCTAAAAAGTGGTTAGAATAGCCAATTAGAGTAACAGTTTGAAAGTAATGGCCTTCTAAAGTTGGGTAGACCAAAAATTCCAAAATAAATGTCAAAAAAGTATTTTATCGACTCTATATGTATTTTTAGGGTCTATCAACCCTAGGTATTAAGTTTGAGTGTCTATAACCTTCTTGAGCGGTGTAAAAATTACATATTTAAGAATTGATCGTACATTGTCTACGACAACTCTAGGTGATAGTTTGTAGCTTTATCTTGTAGATTACTATAATGAAGGCACCCATATGGGTTATCATATTCTAATCCTAAATTCTATATTTCTACATTTATGACTATATTAAGAAGCCTATATTTTGTTCTCATAAATTACTATTTTTTCTTTATTTATCTTATGTGTTTATGGTATTAAGGGGAGCACCCTCTATCACTTGTACTCTTTCTATCATTCATATTGTCTTCCTAGCCCACATCAGTAGATGCACATAGAGTAACATCATTTGATCTATCATACCACAACTCAAAATTAGGCATACCCTTAAAATATCTAAAAAATCCTCTTTAGTATTGTATAATGTGCTTCCTTTGGGTAAACTTGAAATCTTGTAAGAATGTCAAATGTATTAGCTATATCTGGTCCTTTATATGTCAAGTATTACAAACCTCCAATCATGGATCTATACTTTTTCTCAATAGTAGATGTCTCATCTTTGCTAGATAACTTATGACTAGTTACCATAGGTGTACCAATAGGTTAACAACTTTCCAAACCAAATATTTTCAATAAGTCTTTCAAATACTTAGTTTGTAACAAGAAAATACTTTCATTGTTATGTACAATCTGCAAGCCCAAGAAATACTTCATCTCACCAATCATGCTCATCTCAAACTCCATCATTTCACTTGTAAATTCTTCACTTGCTTCATCATCTCGTCCAAAAATTATATCATCCACAAGTATTTCAATAATTAGTAAACCATTCTAAATTTCTTATAGATATAAGTTACTATCTATAGTACCATTACCAAATCCTAATTTTTCCAAATATTTATCCAACCTCCCATACAAGGTTGTAGGTGCACTTGTTTCAACCATATAGTTCTTTCTTCAACTTGCAGACCATATCTCCTTCTTTTGTCAAAGAAAATCCTTCAGGATGCTTAATGTAAACTTATTCTTCAAGTACTCTATTCAAAAATGTTGATGTCACATCCATCTGATAGACTTTGAATTTCTTGTTAACTACAAGTCAAAAACATTCTAACTGCTTCTATTCTAGCAATTTGTGCAAATTTCTCTTCATAAGCAATCTATTCTTGTTGTGAATATCCTTTACATACTAGTCTTTCTTTTTCTCTCACAACCTCACCTTGTTCATTCATCTTATTTATTAAAACCCATTTAGTTCCTATAACATTCATGTCCTTAGATCTAGGAACTAATTTCCATGTATCATTCTTCTTAATGCGATATAATTCTGCTCTCATAGCTTGAATACAAAAGTTATCTTTACTAGCTTCATCTACAATTTTAGGCTCTAGTCACTACTACATTTGATACCAAATTACTATGGTAGGTCCTTCAAAATTATGTGATTGTAACATATCACCATCAAAATTTTGATGACTTTCCATCAAAATTTCAATAGTGGTAGGTTGTGACAGCATAATTGCAACAAACCTATCGAGGTAATTTGGTATCAAATATAATAGTAACTTGACAAATCAAACATAGTTATTCTCTTTGTACCTTTTTCCTTTTCATCACACCTATATCCTTGCTACCAATAATCTAATTAGTAAGATGATTCTTTATCAAGTTTGTCACTCTCTCAACTCTTACACCAGCTCTAGGTTCACTTCTTAGTTCTTCTCTTTATTCCATAATCTATATATCATTATGAAAATATGTATCAATATCATCAATCAACTCAACATTCTCTTGGTTTTTCTTTGGATTAGTTTCTTCATCAGAATAATAATCAAGTATTATTTCTTGAATTCCAAACTTCTATCAACTCTAACATTTGCACTCTCAACAATAGTCTTAGTTATTTGATTAAAACATATGTATACTTTACTCTGCAATGAATAACCAAGAAACATAGCTTCATTACTTCTTGCATTGAACTTACCAATATAATCTTCTCTCTTAATGTAACACTTACTTCCAAAAAATTTGAAATACTTAATTATTGGTGCATGTCCAAACTATTGGTCTCAGATTGGTTTTGACAATTGAGTGTCAATACACTTAACCAATTTTCATATAGAAGTTGAGTACACTATATATGTCAAGCTACAATATATGCCAAGCCAAAATTTATATAGGTGTCAAGTGATCTATAGGTGTTGAAAAATCTTCAAGTTCCAAGTGAAGACCAAGTGTCAAGTGACTTCAAGTGCCAAGTGCACCATATGAGCTAAGTAATATATAGGTGTTGAGTCACAATTTATGTCAAGCAAGCCAAAATGCAATAGGTGTTGGTCAAATCAAAATCATCCATGTGTTGAGCACCATTAATCTAGTATCTATCGAGTAACACATAATCAACATATTAGTTGGCACCTTCAAAAACTTAGATGTAAAACACTTTTTGAGATGACATAAGAGAATCTTGAAGGGAATAAAAGATAAGATCAAATATTTTCATTTACCTATGCAATCAGCATGCAACCAATAAGAAAAAAGTAGAAGGCATGCAACCAATAAGAAAAGTGCAAGAAATTTGTGGGAATTAAAGATTCAATATGGATCATAGATCCATACCTAACCCTAAGTCTTCAAAATGTTTAAAAGGAGGACAAAATCCCATTGTATGTGTGGAAGAGAGCAGTGTATGGGAAAACTATAGTAAAATTCAAAGAGAAGAGTGAAAAGACTTAGAAGAACAAAGCAACATTGCAATATTTAGTTGATCAGAGTAGAGCAAAGGTTATGAATAGATATTAGATCTCAGAGGATCAAGATCAAAGAGAGCATATCAAGTGCCTAAATTCAGCAATCAAGGATTGTAAGCTATCAAATTTATTAGTCTAATACTCTCTAGCAATTGAATTAGAAGGAAAATCCTATGTTAATAAGCTAGCTTAATAGCTCAGTTGCAGATCCTTTGAAGAGGTGATATAATCCTTTAGCAGGTTGACACTTCATGTAAAGTGTTTGTAAATCCTTTAAATGGGTCACTATTGATATAGTGTAAAGCCTTTAACAAGGCAGGCCTTTCACAAGGCAGACCAGTAGAAGTGGTCAAACATTATTGTTGCAGTGATTTTGTGGGTATCATCCCCACCCTAGTTTTACCTTCTCATTTTGGAGGGTTTCTGGGTTACCAAAGTTGGTGTTATGTGTTGTGATGCATGTGTTTATTTTATAGTTGTTTGATATGTTTACATGCATGAGGTTTATTTTTAGTTAAAAAATTTTAAAGTTAAAAATGTGATACTTCTGATTCACCACCCCCCCCCCCCCCCTCTTAGAAGTAAACTTCCCATTTGATTATTCCAACAATTGGTATTAGAGAAAGGTTCTCACAAGGGAAGCCTAAAAACTTAGAGAAAAGATCTAAAGATGGAAGTCTTCAAACTTGGGAAGATTATAGAGAATCAATTGATTGATGTGCACCTTACTCTACACAACTTGGAGGAAGCCAAAGAAGAATTGAACAAATCCTTGAAAATAAGGAAGGATATAGCCATAGCTGAAAAAAGCACACACTACAAGGAGATTGATACCACAAAAGTGCTTTCCAATGGAGATTCCAAAGAGTTTGATGCAGCAATAGCAAAATTGATGGAGAAGAATAGAGTTCAAGTAGAAGAAATTAGAATTCTCAAGCTTGAACAAGAATCACAAGCCATAACGCTTTGTGAAGTAACTAAATAGAAGAAGAAAGCCATTGAAGACAAGGTTATTTTAGAATATGACAAGAGAAATCTTACCAATAGACTAGAGGAAAAGATAATTGAGTTTGAAAGAATATCATACATTCAGCTTGACACCCTAAGCTAGATGATGAATTCACATCATGAGTTAAATATGAAAGACATTGAGATCTCTACATTGAAGATGCAGAGTGAACAAGTACAAAATGATCTAAAAAGAGAGAAGGAAGTTGCCAAGAGCTTCAACAAACCCAATGAGGCTATCAAGTACTTCTAGAAGAGATTAAAATCACCAAGGTCTAATAATGATACTTTAGGACTTGGTTACATCAGCACTCAACAAGGAGAATCATCCAAGACCACTGAAGAAAGGAGCAACAAAGGTAAGAACACTAAACTTACTTGTCATTTCTATGGCAAAAAGGGACACACTACTAATGTATGTAGGAGTAAGAAGAACAATCAACATGATAAGCCTAAGAAAACAAGTTACTATCACAAGTGCAAGAAGCAAGGATGTCAAAGACATGAATGCAGTACTAGGACTATTAGGACACAAAAATTTGAAGGACACTACTACAATTGCAAGAAGTATGGACATAGAGCCTTTGAGTGTGTACGTCAAATCAGGCAACAAGAGAAGGTAATTATGGTCATCACCATAATTGGGACTATAACACTAGGTACAACTATCATTATTATCAAGAATATGGACACATTCCTAAAAATTGCATAAGAACACATTTTAGAGGGAGCTACGACAGATGGAAAAGTCAAACCACATGTTTTAGTTGCTTGAAGACTGGTCATATCAACAGGAATTACCCAACAAAGTCAAAGGCACCCAAGTCATAAGTCAAAAAAGGAAAAGACAAGGTTGACGTTGAACACATTAGAGGACAAATGAACAACACTTGGAAGAAGAAAGATGAATGTACCTCATCAAATGTAGGAATCACTTCATCTAATAGATCAAGTGGTCACACTTCATCTAACTAAGCATGAAAAGGTGTATGGGATTGATATTCAAAGTTATATCATACATCAGTCCCAAGACAAACAAGTACTAGAAAGAAGAAAAAAACATAAGAAATGATGCCAAGTTAAAACTTAAAATTTATGCAAGTGTTACTGAGCTGTCCTTAGATGCCGAGTAAAGTTCTAGTGCATGCCAAGTTGCCAATAGTGACCAAGTTGATAGTTAGTACTAAGTAATGTAAAACCAGTGGAAGCTAAGTCATGTTGAAATCTTAAGGAGCCAAGTGTACAGTTGTATGTGCTGAGCATTTAATGCTAGGTTTTGAAAAGTATAAGGTCAATTTTTTATCATTTCATGCCATTTGAACATAGAGCAAAGACAAGAAGAGCACAAAAGATATCAAAGAACAACATTTAAGCCATTTGCATAGATTTCAATTGTGATCAAGCACAGATTTTGTTGATCTAAGGTATTCCTCAAGTGTTGAGTTGCACAGTCTTAAAGTTTAAATCTTTTAAAACCCTAGATCAGCGAAATGGCTTCTAGTTCTAAGAACCCAAAGGATAGGGAAGGTCACAAGGTCGAATTGGTTAGTAATGAGGTCAAACAACCTGAGTTTAGGCCAATCCCAGAAGTTGCCTATAAAAATGACCCTGTTGGCCCACTCTCCATTATTCCACCCAAAGTTGTTATGGTACAAGATGTCAAGAAGTGTTACAATTGCAAGATAGGTGCAGTAGGAAACTTGGAATTTTTTTAAGCCTATGATAAACTATGTGATAACAAAATATTGAAGGAAGAATTTTAGATAGTTTAGAAGAAGGGTTTAACCCATGCCCTAGTTTACCCCATAGGCTTCAAAATAGAATGGATAAGAATTGTTCTCAGTAGAATACACAATGGTTGTTTGTGGCTAGAAGGAGGACCCATCAAAATAACAAAGAGGATAGTGCATAGGTTTATAGGCTTTCCAACCCTAGATCAGCATAAGACCCTGAGAAGTGACTCAAAAGAGGCCATTGAAAGAAACATAGAGGCCAAATGGAATAAAAGGGGCATGGCAATTGACACAATCACAGATCCCCTTCTAGATTTTGTAGTGAGAGTGATTTCTCACAAGTTCTATCAATCTAGCATACTAAATAGTGTACCATGTATTTTTGTGGATGTGACATACAAACTTGACAAGAAAGATCATACATATGATCTGTCAAAATTGATGTTCCAACAAATCATGGGGAATCTTGGAGCAATAAGAAGATCCAAAGGTTCTCAATGCAAGTTTGGTTCAATCTTTATCTACATATTCTTCTATGTTTTTGAAGAATTTCCCTCAATTGGAAAAGTTAACTAGAAATTAGACAAGTTAGCCATTACTCAAATTAATGAGTACATTGAGCAAATGGGTGATAACTTTGAAGCACAAATGACAAGCTACTTTGAGGATTTTAAGAAATCCATGAAACAAAGATTGAGAATACTAGTTTCTTTAGTGGAACAACATGTCAATGACATCTGCTTCTTAGTTGATATTGATTACACCTACATGCAAGTATTAGTTCCAAGGGTGAGATGGATAAGGCCATTGGGTTATGAACTAGATGTGGATGAAACATCAACAGTAATAACTACATTTCTTGTAGAAGAAATAGACAAGACTGCCAAACCTTTTGGCACATATGATGTTGTAAAATCTAAATTTGGAATAGAGTTGAAGATAGCCTCTGTAATTAAGAGGTAAGATAAACTGGTAAAGAAGATGAAGAAGAAATTTGGTGTAGAAATTGAAGGGACAATAGGTGGAAAGGATGTAGATGAGGAAGAAGATGATGATGATGACAAAGAACAAGGGCAAGGCCCAATGGAATTAACTCAAGGCTTAGGTGAAGATAAGGAGGAAGGTGCCAAACAAGAAGAAGTCAAGGAAGCACCAACACAAGTGGAGTCAAAGAAAAGAAAGGCCAAAGTATAGCCTCCAGCCCAGCCCAAAGCTAAGAAGGTTACAAAGCCTACACAAGCTAAGTAGACACCTACAACAAGAGCTACCACAAGGGCCTCTACTCAAAAGGCCAAGGAGAAAGTGAAAGAAAAGAAGAAGGCCACTGAGTAGATTGGTGAAGTACAAAAGAAAATGAGAAAGTATGTAGCAAAACCAAATTCTAATGATGAGGAGAAGACTGAATCAGAGGACATCAACCAGTATAAAGTGGTAAGAAATCCTCCTAAGTCATACATAGATAAAATCTGTGAAAATATTAAGAATGCAAATTTTAATGATTTGACAAATATTGATTTAAATAAGTTAAGTAGAGAGGATCAAAACAAGATAGAAGAGTCAGTGTATGCCATGATGGCAGAATTTAAGAATACACCTCTCAAGTTAGACAATACTATGCCTAGGGATTTATATGAGATTATTGAAAATAAATGGCATTATTGTTTAAAAATGGATAAGGAAATAAGAGAATCAACATTGACACAAGTGATGTCTGATTTGACCAGAGGTCAAATAACTAAGGCTAAAAAGAAACATGGTGGAAAATTTGTGCCAAAGTATAGAGCCTTTAGGAAAACAAAATTGAAGAAGTTGTAAACAAGTCCACAAAATTGTGGAAGTCAATATACAAATTGACTAATGACAAGGATGAAAAAGGAGAAGAGGAGGATCTAGAAGCAAATAAGGCAAAGGCCAGTGAGAAGGAGAAAGAAGAAAAAATAGAAGTAAAGGAAACAAGGAAAGGAGAAGAAGAGAAGAGAGAAGAAGAAAAGAAAGAAGAAGATAGGAAAGAAGAAGAGGAGAAAGAAAAAGGTGAGGAGGAGGAGACACGAAAAGGAGATCAAATGGAAATAGCTAAATAGGAGCAACAACAAGACTAGAGTGTGCAAGACACTCAATTGCCATCTCCTAGCCCTCCTCATCTAACATCAAACCTACAGACACTATAACTATAAAGGATGTTATTGAAAAATCATGTCAGAACATCAACCCACTAACTATAGAGGATCTTAAGAAGATCCTTCACCAATCAACTCTACAAGCACAATTATGCACAAATCTTGTATTGGTGAGTTTGGATGAGCTATAGAAGGTAGTAGCTGACTCATCAAGAGATAAGGTGAATCCACAAGAACCACCTTCAATCTCTACAGCTAGTAGTACTCAAACTTTAATGCTTCCACCATCGATTGCAATAGTTGATACATCTATAATAGTTGATACCATAGTGTAGAAGCTGAGTGTAAAGGCAGTGAAACATACAAAGAAAATAGGATAGATTGCTAAATTTGATCCTATAGTGTAGTCAATAGGTACACCTCATATTATTGTGATTGATCAAGGGAGAACATATGAGGAAAAGGAGGATAAATCAAAAGAAGAGGAGTAGGCTGAAATACAAAAATTGGTAGAGTTACCAAAAATAGGCACTCTTACAAAAACTCTTTAGAAGTCGAGTACTAATGCAATGCCATTGCAAGTATCTATACCAAGCTCGAGCTCAACCAAAGTGACCAGGGTAATTCACTATGGAGACCCTAAGTTAGATGAAGAAATTGTCATACCTACCTATGACTCCAAGACAATCAGCATTGAGAAAATTATAGAGATGCAAGATGCATTAAACAAAAGAAAGATGCAAGAAATACTTAGGAAGGAGTATAAACATAAGCAAGCATTGCATGAGATTAAAGACATCTTTATGGATGCCTTCAACTTGTAGTCACCATATGAGACAAAGCCTATAATGGAACAATTGTCAAATATTGTTGACTAGGTCACAAGTGAAGACTAGGGGACAAATTTGATACTCATGGAATGGCTTGAAAGGAAGCTTCAAGGAAAAGTAAATGAGAAAATATCTAGTGGCATAGCACTTCAACAAGTTGAATTGGCCAAGAAGATAGAAAAGGTCAAAATTGTACTTGAGAATGTATTCTCACTATACAAAAATCTATGTGATTTTTCTTATTTCACACAAGACAGAAGCCAAAGAATATTGAGCCTAGAGAGAAATCTAAAGATTTCTAACATGTAGCTACCAAAAGACCTTGCTCAAAGTGAGAAGCATTTTTCTCAAACACTTCACACACAGAAGGAACTAGCTATGTTGACAGCTGAACAGGCCAACATTAAGGCCAGACTGATGTAAATACAGTCTTGCATAACCCCACATTTGGAATTCCTCCATAAAGAGCAAGTCTATGTTGAAAATATTTTTCAAAAAATCCTAATCTTTCTACATTAGATGGACTTGCACATCTTGTTGTAGAGACTTCCATCCAACATAAGTCACTAGAAATTTCTTTGGAGAATTGGGATGCAGCTCTTAAGATGATAATGGAGGTCAATAGTACATTTTTGGTAAAATATGGTATTACTCCTTAGCACCCTTTGACATAAGTGTCAAAAAGGGGGAGAAATAAAATAAAGGGGGAGATATAACAAAGGGGGAGAATACTACATATTTCATTCGTTCTTTTGGACAATAAAGGGGAAAGATTGTAGATAGCCAAAAAGAGGAGATAAGAGATAAGACATAGTGTGGGGGAGATACAATGTTTTGGGAATTGTACGTGTGGGGAAGATACAATGTTTTGAGAATTGTATGGAAGGTAACACAGGTACAAAGTATAGAAATAGGGAAAAGGAAAAGAGTATTAGATACATCAGCACAAGAATTTTGGTTATAGAAATGAAATGACACAATCAGCTCAGGGGGGGTTATAAGAATTTTGACGTACATTGTTCCTTACAAAAATTTTAAACAATTTTTTGAAATTTTGTATATGTGTTGAATAGATTGGATAATGTATTCATAAGGTCAGATAAATAATGCTTAGTTAAGTGTTTTTAATGCTCATGTCAAAGGGGGAGATTGTTTGTCTCAAATTGGTTTTGACAATTTAGTGTCAATACACTTAACCAATTTTCATATAGAAGTCGAGTACACTATATATGCCAAGCTACAGTATATGCCAAGCTATAGTATATGTCAAGCCAAAATTTCTATAGGTGTCAAGTGACCTATAGGTACCGAGCAATTAACAGGTGCTAAGTGAAGATCAAGTGCTGAGTGACTTTAGGTGTCAAGTGAACCATATGAGTCGAGTAATATATAGGTGTCAAGTCACAGTTGATGTTGAGTAAGCCAGAATGCAATAGGTGTTGAGAAAACCAAAATCATACATGTGTTAAGCACCAATAATCTAGTATGTGTCAAGTAATACAGAATTAGCATATGAGTTTGTGCCTTCACAAACTCAGATGTAAACCACTTTTTGATCTGACATAAGAGAATCTGAAAGGGATTAAAAGATAAGATTGAATCTTTTCATTTACCTATGCAATCAGCATGTAGACAATAAGAAAACTAGAGAAGTCATGCAAACAATAAGAAAAGTGCAAGGAATGAGTGGGAATTAAAGATTCAATATGGATCATAGATCCATACCTAACCCTAAATCTTCAAAATCTTTAAAAGGAGGATGAAATACCATTGTATGTGTGAAAGAGAGTAGTGTAGGGGAAAACTATAGTGAAATTCAAAGAGAAGAGAGAAAAGACTTGGAGGAATAGAGCAACATTTCAGTATTCAATAGATTAGAATAGAGAAAAGGTTTCAAATAAATATTAGATCTCAGAGGATCAAGATCAAAGAGAGCATATCAAGTGCTTGAATTCAGCAATCAAGGATTGTAAGCTATTAGGTTTATTAGTCTAATACTCTCTAGAAATTGTATTAGAAGGAAAATCCTATGTTGATAGGTTAGCTTAACAGCTAGATTGTAGATCCTTTGAAGAGGTGATAAAATCCTTTAACAAGGTGACACTTCTTGTAAAGTGTTTGTAAATCCTTTAAATAGGTCACTATTGATATAGTGTAAAGACTTTAATAGGGTAGGCCTTTCATAAGGTAGACCATTAGAAGTGGTCAAACATTATTGCTACAATGATTTTGTGGGTATCATCCCCACCCTAGTTTTACCTTCTCATTTTGGAGGGTTTCTAGGTTACCAAAATTGGTGTTATCTGTTGTGATGCATGTGTGTATTTTATGGTTGTTTGATATGTTTACAGGCATGAGGTTTATTTTCAATTAAAAATTTTTAGGTTAAAAGTGTGATACTTCTTATTCACCCCCCCTCTCAGAAGTATACTTCCCATTTGATTATTCCAACACAAACTAAATCTCATAAGGAGTCTTACTAGTACCTTGTCTGATCTAGACTTTTTTCATTGTATATATTACTGTGTTGACTACTTCTCTCCAAAATTTCTTTGAGACATTATTCACAAACATCATAGCTCTTGTTGCTTCTATCATTGAATTGTATCTCCTCTCTACTACATCATTTTTCTCAAGTGTCTTAGGGGATGAAATTTGTCTTTTAATGTCATTTACTTCACAAAAAATGTTAAAATCATTTGAAGTAAATTCTCCACATCTATTTGATCTTAGAAACTTAATCTTAAATCCAAATTCATTTTTAACTCTATTCTTAAACACCTTAAACTTTTCAAATGCTTTATATTTCTCTCTAAGAAATGTTACTTGCATCATCCTAGTAAAATTGTCTACAAGAATCATAAAGTACCTTTCATCATAGAATGCTCTTGTTTTTGTAGGACCACTCAAATCTATGCATGCATTATCTCCAAATTTGTTTATGTGTTATCTCCAAATTTGTTTGTGTTGTAAACTTCTTCCCTATAAAAGAGTTTTTCTTATGCTTTTCCATAACACATTCATTGCATACCATATTAGTAGGCTTCATTATTTTAGGAAAATCTCTGATTGCAAGTGTACTTACTCTCAAAATATTATCAAAATTTATATAACAAAATCTTTTATCCCATAACCAATTATAAAATTTAGCAACCAACATTTCATTTCTATAGGATTCACCTTAGAAACATTACATCTTGATCTTGTGCTAGTAACAATCATCTTACCATTCGTATCCTTGATAATACATGTCTTCTCTATGAACTGTAATTGATATCCCTTGTCAACCAATTGTCCAACACTTAGAAGATAATATTTTAGCCCATCAATGAAATAAACATCATCAGCATTATTTTTACCATAGAGAGTAATTGATCATATTCCCCTTATATGACAAGCCATATTATTTCCAACTCTGACAATTCCTCCATCAAAATTGTTGAACCCAAAAAAATAATTCATATCACCAATCATATGATGTAAGAAACCACTATCTATGATCCAATAAGATTTCTTCTTTTCAACTTGTGACACTTATGCCTTTTCTTCTCTAAAATCTTCCTTTTTAGGACTTTCTTCTTTAATTGTGACATCTCCTAGTTCATCGCTATCATTATCACTTTCACTCAAGAATATTTTCATGCTAGCTTCCAAATCTTTGTCATTTGCATAAAGACATTCTCTAGATCTTTTAGGCTTGAAATCTCTCTTATACTTTTTTACACTCTAATGAAATTTAGAAACATAATGACCAAATTTATTACAAGTACAACATTTAAAGATTTTCTTACCTTTATTTTTTGTCTTCACAAGTAGGGAAATTCCTTCTTCAATCTTTTGGTCTTCTTCAGTTCCTTCTTTATTGTTGATAGCATAATCTCCACTAGTGCTTCCACTCCTTGTCAATGTAGGTCTATCACTCACATTGAATGTTGTCTCAATTTTGGGTAAATCTCCACTCTGTCTCAAACTTATCTTTGTTACTTCCAATATTACAAGAAGAGTTTCTCCTATGAACTTATGTATGCAAGGTATGACTTATTCAATCATGTACATTGTTTGTTTAATTATATGCATGTTTTAAATTTTTTTAGATCTTCCATACAATTTCATCTACATACTTCTTCCAATCACAAGATTTAATTCCCACAAAAAAATTTATATCCTACCAAATAGATTCGTACATATTACTCTTCCATCATTTTAGCTTCTTGAAACAAACATGCCCAATTTTATTATCTAACCTTCTTTTCATTTTTATCACTTCCATAAGTAGATTCCAAAGCTTTCCAAATTTTATTTGATAGCCTTAAATATTTTATCGGAGTGTATTCATTTTTAGTAACGTATGACAAAATTCTTTCCTTGGAAAGCATATTACACATAATAATTATCTTTTTTTTTGATAAAATCTTCAAGCTTTTCTTCATCAATAATTTATTTTTGTCCCCTAGTGATTAGTGAAAATCCTTGACCCATGCATAGAAAATTTTTCTTCATTTTTTCTTTCCAACTATCATAGTTGGTTCTATCAAACTTTAGACTATCCTTTCTAAAAATACTCGACATAGATCTCCTTATGTTGTTAATATTTTCCTTCAATGACCTGATGCTCTTATACAAATTGTTAGAGAGTATTTTTGACCAAGATAAATAGGGGGTATGAATTAGTTATGCAATCAAAACAACTTTTGGTATCCTTATTAAATCTAAAATATGTAATCACCAAGTGCAATAATGACAAGAATATAACCATATACAATAACACCAGATTTGGTAACTAGGGAAACCGTTGATCAGAGGGGAAACTCTGGTGGGGATGGTACCCAAAAAATGATGTACCAATATAAAAATTCCTTGAAAGAGGATGGATCCTATTAGGAGTTAGTGAAGTACATTTAGTACATATTAGTCCTTGTTAGGAGATTTTGAACCCTTGTAAGGAGGCTCCAACCCTATTAGACATTGTGCAAGGAAGAAGGACCCATTATCCAAATAGCTTTAGGGGAATGACCACCAAACTCACTATCCAACTAGCCTTTATATTATTCCTTTTAGAACAATTGAAAATTATCAATTATACACTAGTACTCTCTACCAAATATAACAACTATGCCCATTCATTGTGCCTCTACTACACCAAATAGTTCTTAGATCTCAAAACCATATTCAGAAACTTGCATCATATTAATCCCTTGGATCACTTACCCACATCTAATCAAACTCATCACTATATCTACTTCACCCCAAATAAAAATGAACACAATTTTCCTTTATATTAATTCCTTAAATTAATTCATTGAGTTGGCTTTGAGGCTTTCCCAATTTATAGTTATAATAGGACATCATTAAGATTAAAAAATATATACTTTATATTATATCTTTGCATTATTATGTAATATTGTTGGCTAAGAATCTTTACAAATCTATAGATTTGCAACCTCAAATTTTGTGCACTCAACCACATCATCAACATGATGTCATATTCCTCTGTCAAACTACACTTAACCATATTCTCTCTCTATTAGGAGATATAACCCGATTACCAGAAACCACTTCTAACAAAATTTGTTTGTATATTGTGTTCTATAAATCTTGAATAAGTGTCAGCAATCTTTGACTCTCTTCATGTTTTCTTAGCCATGAAATATGGACACTTTGTAGAACATGTCCTCAACTGTACTTGACCTCATCTTCAACCCTTGAACAATATGACCTCAAACACTATCTCTTGCTTTTTCATTCTTTACTATGTTGACATCAATACTAAACACTACCATGAATGCAACATATAATCACACTAACATTTTCCCATATGATCCATAAATGTGAGCATACTCCCCCATAGGAATATAATCATCAACATTCATACTAACAAAAATATGGTGGGGATAGTACCTACAAACCCATCACTACTACAATAAGAGGGTGCCTTGTTAGGGCTACAATAAGGTGTCACTTTTGGTGACTTACTCTTTTTATAGTATATAATTAGATATTAAAATATCTACTTTCTCCAAGGATCTTAAAACATTTTACTAGTGTATACTTGGTAAAGATATTTTACATAAGTTTATTAGGTATGCCTTGAAAAAGGATTTACTCTACTACAATGATTAGAGAATAGAAATTAATTGATTTGTATAATGCAACTTAATTTGTTGGTTTAGATCCCTCTTCTCTTTATTGATAAATCACCTGTTGTGACTAATAACTCTTTTTGTCCTTATACATCTTGAATCTCTACTCGTCCTTCTATATTAAACTCTTCTCATAATAACTCAATTAGAATAAAAAATATCATCTCATCAACATCAATAAATTATTCAATATAGATCCTTAAATATTTTTATTTTACCTCTTCCAATATTTGACCTAATTGTAGTTTAGAGGAATCATTTTTAACGTATCATAGATCAAAACCAATGATACATAATAATATGTATTCTTTAATTTTCCTCTCTCCCTTATCATTGGTCTTCTCTACCTTGTAATAACGTATAGTCAATTCACACTTACCAATAAGTATATTCAAATCTTTACCTTGATCTATGTAAACATGTTTCTTTCTTGGTATGATCATCTCACATCAAATTATGTGTCAATTCAAGCTTGTATGTAGTCTCTATACAACTTGGTGTACACTCTATCTTTGCTTGGTAACTATAATGTCACTTGGTATTTTCTAAACTTGGTGATGCTTCCAAATGCTCAATGAATTTAGTTCTTAGTTAATATATAATTACTTTGTATTATTGTACCTCTATAATAATTGACTAAAAAATACTTCCCTTCCTTCCTTGGTTAGATATAGTAACTCAATGCTAATGTTCAAAAACTAACATTTTCACTTCTCCTTTACTATATTTTTGGAACTAACTAGAAACATGAATATTTATGGGAGTAACATTCTCCCCATTTAAAATTAGTGGGAAAAACATTATGAATAGAAATAATGTCAAACTTGTATAACTACATACACATAATTTCTTAGTATAACATGTGATTTTTTTTTTGATTTTTTTTTTAATTTTTAATTTTTTTTGTTATTTTTTTTTGTTTTTTGTGTTATCCTTTATCTCCTTCTTATGTCTCCTTTCCCTTAACTCCTTATACATATAATAAAAACATATATTGATCCCCCTTTTTTTACACTTATGCCAAACAACTTCAAAAATAGAAATACTTGTCTTGGATAAAATTGAAAGTGATCAAGAAAATATTTATGATGCTTCAACATAATAGATATTATATTGTCCTAATTTTTCTTTATCAGTTCAATTTTTTATTTCTTTATTTCCAATTTTTATGCTAGATCAATCATATGATCTACAAAGGATAAGCTTAAGGCAAAAACTAAGTTCATTACAATCTAAAGATGCTTCTACATTACCTAAAGATGAGGTAGTAGTAGTACTTGTATGTCATTTTTCTCCTCTCTCTCAATCTTCTCTCTTCTCTTAATAATTCATGTTGAAATTTTGTAAGAAATATCACTCAACGGTAGTGTAATGATGTAGTAGTAGGATAAGATTTTAGTGTATCATTACTTGCTTTCATCTCTTAACTCACCATGTGCATTTGCTCTTTGACTTCACTTGTGAGGAATGGTATATCACATAACTTAATGAAAAAAATTAAAACATTTTCCATAATGTTCTTCAACTCAGTAAAAATAGTAGATAAACACACTTATTGTGTGGAAATTTCACCCATAATCTTCTCCAATATTGTGTTATCAAATTTCTTTATAGCTTTCTCCATTATCTTAGATTTAGCATCAATCTCAAGTGCATTGAGCTTCTCAAAAATTTGCACTAAGTGCTCCAAAATTAGATTCTTCACATTCAATGTAATGTCTGGCACAACATCCAGTACCATGTCTTTCACATAATGTAGAACTTTCTTCTACTTGTTCTCTTTCTTTAATTTATCTTTCTCAACTTTCCTTGCACATGTTATATTATATACATATATATATATATATATATATATATATATATATATATATATATATATATATATATATATATATATATATATATATATATATATATATATATATATATATATATATATATATATATATATATATATATATATATATATATATATATATATATATATATATATATATATATATATAGTAACAAAATCCAAAATATTTGGATTCCAATCATGTATAATTAATACCTCATCAAGTGCATGTGGATTGGACTTAATATTTGGTGTAGTCTCCTTCTTCTTCCTCTCCAAATTCCCTCCCTTTGAGTGAATCATACTTATACTCAGGGATACGTGGGTTGGTACTAGGGCTTTAGTCTCTTGATTTTTATTTTTTTATTTTTCATCATATTTATATTTGCTTTGATCAACTTTGCAACAATTATAGTTTGAAATGGTAGTATGGGAGGCATATGCTTTGGCTATTTTGGTGTAGTATATGTTTGACCAATATCTTTCTTCTCTTATTTTTGTCTTGTAGTAGATGGATCAATCAATATAGGATGATATATGAATTGTGGCATAAATATTTACAATGATAAATCCTCTTTCTTTTTCTCCTTTCCAATATTTGGGTGTCCTTGCCCAATATTTCCCTCACTCAGAGGTCTATGTGATGGCTCTCTTTCACTCTTGGCACAATAATCATCTTATGTTTGGTTTTTCCCTTCGCTATTTGAGTATTCCCATCATTAGAATTAACATTTTTTTCTCAATGTCTACATTATCAATATTCTCTCCCCCTTGTGTATTTTGAGCTTGATCCTTAGTTTGACTTAAATTTGTGTCTCTTTTCTCTCCATTAGTGTCCATTGGAATAGTACCAGCTAAAGTATGTAAAGAACCAATACAAATGTTACAAACATTTTCTATTTTAGGCTTAGGATATTCTTTAAATTGAATAATAAATGGTTCAAAGCTTGGTATATAGTTACCAGATGACTCAATAGATGCTAACTCTTCAATGTGTTCCTCAATTTCAATCATGACATCATCATCCTTCTTTAATCCTCTAGCTAGATATTCTCCTATTAGGTCTTCAATGGTAGCATTTTATTTTCTTCCAATAATATTTTCTACCATTTCATGAACTAAATTAGCAACATCTTGTGGTGACATATTATCATATGCATCTTCTTGGATATTGAGTTCAATGGGCTTGGTATTTGTTTCTTTTTACATACCTTCTTCAACATCTTTGACTTTCTATATTTGTTTCCAAATTCTTTGGTCTTCCATATCAACACTTCATATTTTTCCTATCAAAACTTTCAATGCTCTATGTTTGGGTACAAATCTCTAATTGTTCCTTTTCATAGTGTTGGAGTTCTAATTTAATAGTACTAGATGACAACAAAAGGATGACACCTAGGGTTTAGCTACTTCCCACAATTGGCACATGCTATTCTAGATCTGGATGAATTAAAAATGAAAATGATCCCTTCTACACTTTAGAGGATTTCAATCATTTTCTGAGCATTATCACACCATACATCCCTTAAAAAAGACTTGGTCTCTAAAACTTCTTGAAATTGTAAAATGACAAGTTCATAACAACCAACTAAAACTTGCTAAAATTTTGCAACAAGTGATGGCCAACATTGGATTTTATTTCCACAAAAACTTGTAAATTGATTTTAATTTCAAAATGAATGATTTAATGAAAATTATGACTATCTTTCTTGATATTCAAATTTTTGACTAATACCTTAATTCATTGTTACAATAGAGTCATATCACTGAATTAGATCTATTTAATTATCTTGCAATTAAATATATCAACTGTTCAACCCTAAATTCCATACTTATAATATTCGCTCCATACACAAATAACCCTACCACTTCACAAAAGAATTTACTTAGTTCACACTAGTACATTTGAGGTGATTTTGTGACCAAAATTTGTGACCATTTATTAAAATATTTTAGATTGGTCACAATATGGAAGGAAAAATCTCTTTTTTTTTAAATCCATGCCCGTGTTGGTCGAAATTTTGACCAACACTTAGTTCAACATGTCAAAATGAAAAAGAGTTGTGCCTGTCCATTTCATTGTTTTGTTAAATAAGGGTTTGGCTGCCCATTTCATTGCATTTTGTTAAATTAAGAGGAGATTAGCATAGAGGGTGGGAGGAATATCACTCATAGGGCATCTCAATTTGGATATGAATATGCTTGGGATACAGATGTGAACACCATCTTTTTCGTCTCTACTAGTTTGAAAGATTCTATGGAGCACGCGCGAGGGAGTTGCACAAGCAATTTAGGAGAAGAGGCAGAAATTGAGGAAGAGGCAAGGAACCAAGGTGCTTATCACATTTTTTTGTCATTTTTGCTCAATCTTAGCCATGTAATATATTCCAAAAATAGATGAAGATGCCCATAATCATGAGTAAAATATAAAAGAAAGGTGGCCTTTGTAGTTTATTTTGTTCATGATAAGGATGTTTAAATTTGTACTGTAATCCCCTTAGGAAGAAGTCGACTCTGTAACTCCCAAAGAAGCTATCAAAGAGTTCTAAATTTCATCTGGCTTTTATTCCTCCCCACTAACATTTAAAGGATAATCTAACTTCAATATTGAAATAGGACAAATAGGGGAAATAAATTTTTCATCCTGATTTATGTTGCAAGCTTGAATGTCATCACATCTATGTTCTATTGAAAGGTCATTTTCAGTACATTTCTGGTTAAATTGGTTGAGACTCCCATCATAGAAACCAAGGGAACTAATTTCTTCATTATGGTTCATTACTTTTCTTCCCTTTCTGAAAGAAGACTCTTTTAAAGATGAGGAATTCATAGAACTCTCAAACCCATCATGCCCACCATTAATGTCATCATTAACTTGGCTTAGCAAGCTTTCCCTCTGTAGCATTTACCCCAGATATGTCAAAGATATTTTGAGTGTCATTAAACTTGATTTTACAATGGTGTGAGGCCTTTCTAATCTAAAAACCCATATGCACATAGTGGTCTTGCATTCTTATCCTAATATAATCACACGAAAGGAGCATATGTAACCACTATGACCCCTTTTAAACTAACATTTTTGTGGACATAAAGATCCTAAGAATCCTTAATTACTCATTACTTACTCAATACACACCTTTTAAAAAAATAATTCTAGCATGTTAGTGTCATTTTAAGGCCACCAAATATAAACATTTTAATCGCAAAATGTTAAGCATCATTAACCACTAAACCTTTCTTGACTTAGTACTAGCTTAAAATTGAAAATATTGTATGTGATATATTTTGATCATTACCTTGATTTATATTTGGAGTGTCATAGGTGATTGCCTTGTTATTGAAATATATGATTATTCGTAGAAGATGTGTCCTCCAACTTTTTCTAGATCTAAGGAGCAACCATGATGACATGGGAAATGACCAAATTTTTTTTGCCACAATGTGAAAGATAATGCATAATTCTTTCATGATAATTTTTATTTATGATTATTTTTACCAATGTCAAAACCTTTGGTGCTAGTATGCTTTCCAACTGAGGAGATAACTTATGTACAAAAAATTTCATTGGACATTTTTAAAAAATTCTTTATAAGTAAAATCTTAGGTTATAAACATCAAATACAGCCATGTTAATATTAATCTATCATTAAAAAAAACTATATAGACTCATGCTTGAACATTAGCATTTATTGCTACTACATTATTACCTTAAAGATTCCAATTGCATTTCATGCCTTTAATCCTTATACATCAACAAAGATTTTTAATCTATAAGATAACTTGAAGTTCTATTCTTTTCATATCAGTAAAAAGAAGATCCAATTATTACTTTCAACAATGATTTTATTTTGTAAACTAGGCAAGTGTGAAGAAAAAGTTAAATTAACATCGACTAAATTCATTTTAATGATAAGTAAATAAAAGGTAAAAAAAAATAGTCATGACCTAGTCTAAAGAATATCCTTATTCACAAGGCATGTTTATGTAATTGCACACCTACATGTTGCTCATAGGAAACTAAAATGATTTATAAATTGAAGTCTCTAATAATTTTTTTATCAAATTCAATGTTCATTTCATCTCTTATTTAACTTTAATTCTATTTCTTATTAATCATTATATTATTGTTGAATTTTAATAAAATGTATTTTTCTTTTCCTCATATAAATTACTATATCAGTAAAAAAATTGAAATAAATTTCTAAAAATAATCGACTTATAAATATATATTGTCTTTTATTTATTATACAATCATTTTTTATTACTATATTAATAAGTTTTAATTAGCCCATAAATTTTAGAAAAATAAATAAATAAATACAATCCAAACCTATATATAATTATAATTATAATTATAATTATAATAATATTTCATTAATAAAATATAAATGAAAAAATATGGTAATCCTACACCAAACTCTAGAAATAGAAGAAACCATTAAGGGAGAAACTTGTGAGAAAAAACTCATCTCGTAGTTGGAAAGCCCACTTTCCATTAACATAATTGTAAAGGATGAAATAGGTCACACCTCTAAAGTCCAAACATCACAACAAAAAATTGTAATGCTTAAACCATTCTCACCAACTTTGACTAGTTGCACTTGTGCCTGACATGTCCAAGGGTTAGTCAAGTATTGAGACCACATTCTTTTAGCTTAATACAATAAATAATTTTTTTTAAGTTTAAAATCAAGCCAATGAGGACACTAAACCCTAAGATAATAAGCCAAACAATGTGTAACAGTAAAAGGGTTTGTTCAAAGAGAAGATTATTTCCTCCATTGCCCACTTTGCAAAATACAATCTTCACAACCTAAAAACCTGCACACTAAAGGCAACCAAACCAATATGTGATTCCATTAGTCCCTCACATTGGATCTTCCCTTAAACAACTCAGAGGACATGAAATAGAGTCACAATATTTTCCATTGAACGTTGTGATTAATTTCACAACTTGTGAATTGGGTAAGGCGATAATGATGTTCTCATTTTCAACTTCCAAGATAGGCATTAAACAAAGGAATGAAAGTAAGACTCCAACTAGGTGGATATACAAAAAATTTCACCTAATTTCCATGTCTCTTCTCGATATCATTTCATATCCCCTTTTTTTATCTTTAGAAATAATTATCTAAATCATTTCTAGTAGCCTAGTTAACCATGTTTATAAATGCTACTAAATGATTTATAAAAGCCACAAAGTTACTTAGTCTCTTCAACAATGTATGGGCTTTTTGGAGTAACATTACTAGCCATTTACACACATGTTTTTCAAGTGTAAAGTTTCTCTATGTGAACAAATATTCTTGACTTCTCCATAAGGAAGATTAGGCCTAGTTGCTCTGTGGATGTTCTTAATAGCAATAGGGTGGCCATGGAGCATAGAGCACACCAGGCAGTTGGATTCAACCTTTCAATTATGAAGGGATCCACTTGATATGTAGAAATTTCTTTAAAATATGTCACGTTGTTGCTAATTATGACCTTGTGACTTAGCACCTCTATTGTGAATCGTGCCTTATTTGTGTGGACAAGATGATTGCCATGATTGTAGATGGAGTATTGAATACTATCATGACTCAAATTCCTTGTTTCCTCACTGGTGCGCCTCACTCAAAGATCATAGCCATGGATGCTTGGCTTCCATTTCTCCATATGTCAGTTAACCTTACCTCTACCATTAATAACTATTGGCTTCACAAAAATAATTAGGTACATTCAAAGATTTAAAGTTCAAATGAATGCATTCACCTTTCTTCAAGGACAAATCAAGAAGTTAAAAATTTACATTTAAGATTTGATTATGACAATATATACCCCATGTATGACTTGGAGAATCAAATTACTGGTTATTGACAATGGTATTGTATTTATGTTGCTTAATAATGTCTCTAGTAATCAATGCTCATAATGATATTTTCTCTCCATCAAAATCTAAAAACCATGCTTAGCACTGCAAGCTATTATCGATACTTCTATCCTGATGACCTTTATAACATAAGGTAAGATCTGATGCCATAACTTTTTATGTAAACATTAGTGCCTTGCTTTGTATTCCTATACTTATAATATCATATGACCAATATTTACATCTGATCTCCATATTTGAATAACAAACTTCGAGAACTTCAACAATTAACTACCTTAAGTCTAAATAATCTGTTTCTTGGTGGGAAGATTACTCTTTCCAACATTATACTATTGAGAAGAATTCAACATTATACTATTGGTTATGTTGTTTCTTCTTTGGTGTTTCCTACTAGTTTTTTTCTTTCTATAGGCTCAACAAGTAATAGTGTTCCATTTTGAATTTATGGTTTTGCTAATATTTTTGATAAGGCCTCAATTAGTGCTTCTTCTATTCTTCTTGAAGGTTTTTCTAGTGCTATCTATTTAGTGGATGTTGGTTCCTTTTCTATTGGTGCATTTGTTTCCTTAGTTTTTGTTGGCTCTTTGATTTGTGTGGGGACTCCATTACTATATTCCATTTTCTAGCAAGTTGAGGCTACAAAGGTGAAAGAGGATTGGATTATTGTAAAAAGGAAAAAAAACTCTAAATTTTTCTTCTCTTTTGATATGACTATTTGATCTCATATATGGGAAACAAGAATGGTAGCTCTTAGTGTCTTTTTGTTGGTGGTAGGACTTGACTAGTTTTTTTCCTAGTCTATCCTTCTTTTATTTGGATGGATATGGTCTTTCATGATCTTGTCTCTTGTCATGTAAATCTATTTTTTTGGTTCATTTCAAACATGAAAGATGAATTAGCATTTCAAACACCTAAAGTATTGATGGTAGGGAGTCCATTTCATCCAGCGATGAACCTTTAACTGGGACACCAAGAACAGTAAGTGTAGTCATCGAAGCTATCATACCTATTTTATAACTTAATTGTTTCATTAATAAAGATTCAGGAACCTATCAAACATGTTATTTCTTTTTAGATATGTGAACCAAAAATGACTTTATGCATTATTATTTCATTCATTAGAGGTTCATTAACTAGGAAGGGGTGTTGCTCCACCTACACTTGCTTTTATGACTTCGATTCCTTTTCCATGGGCCTCTTTAGCATATTCTACCATTCCATCGGGTGTTCAATGAGAAGATTCAATGGTTATCTATAAAATAACAAGAATTCAAATATCTTATCGAAATGTGTGGTACAAAATATTGTTGCATTCCATTCACTTAAGCATTTCTTAAAATTATTCTTCAGGAAATTGTGTGCAATTCAAATAGGCTTCACAAACCAACTTCATATGAGACACTAAATGATTTGAGAATTTCTGTAGCAACTATCATGACTGGAAGATTAGAATCTAAGTCCATTATAATAGCCACTTCTAAGCTACCTATAAGAAATTGACAAAAGGAAGAAATCTTAAGACAATAGTCTATGTATGTATTGAAACAAATCATAGAATGAAAAATAAGATAGAAAATAGTAATGCAAAAGAATAGAGATATTGAAACTACAAAATCAATTGGGACAAACACCTAAAAATATTGAATAAATAATAAATAGTCAATTTGCAAAACTACAAGCATATGTCATGATTAATGAGTTGATATTTTTGTACATCAAGGGTCTAATACACCAAGATGATGGAAATGAACTTAAACATATTCATCTGTCAATTGGAATTGCTCCATTTTGCTGATCTATGTGCTGCTAATTCTATGTATTCAAGGTATGATACATTGAGATGTTAGAAGGGAACTCAAGCATGATGGACTGTGAAGTCTGATTTGCGATCTCTGTGAGCTTTATGCAATTGTTGCTTCACTCATGGTGTGAGAATGCTTATGTCTATGTCATTTGATTTTTTTCCACATCTTGTTCAAAACATATAATGAAATCTCATATTTGAAGTATATTAAAAGCTAAGGGTTTGGAGTGACTCGTATACAATTCATTTTTTTTCATTTCATTATATAGTTTGAACAAGTGTGGAAAAAAATCTTATTTTTATTATGAATTTTCTATTCACCAATCTATGTTAAACAAATCAACAAGGTCACTTTCCTAATACTTTATGAACTGGATGCTATTTGCAAGGTCAGTTTCCTAATACTTACTATAGTACTTGCTATTTAATTGAGATGGATACAGCGCATTAGTTTGTTTGTATTCTCTTTGGATTTTGTTAAAGAAGACAGCTGAATGCTATATGAACTAAAAGTTATGTGGTGTCAATAGGCTTGTGCATCTCTTGAGCCAAATTACCAGCCCTAGTGACATTTGTTGTTGTTCAAAAGCGGCACCATACTAGACTATTTGCAAACAACCATGCAGATAAGAATTCTATAGATAGACTTGGGAACATCTTGCCACGTCTTCAGTACATAATAAAGCAACTGAATTTCATAAATTGTTTTTTTGATAGTTGATTTGTTTAAATATTGCCCATCAAAAATTACTTAGTACATCTCATCTTTTTTTTGCATAGGAGCTTGCAGTTCTAAAGAATCTGATAGCAAAGAATTTGAAGAAGATATTGTAGCAAAGGTATATTTGGTGTTCTTTTTTAAGTGAAAATATGATTGGAAATTTTGTATGTTTTCATATTTCACTTGTAGAAAGGTCAAATTGTAAATAGAGGTGAATTTGTATGGATTTAAGTTTCTTCTTCATTATTTATAATGCTCTTGATTCCTCCTTTGTAGCTGTAAAAATACTTGTTTATTTTCACCTTTCCAAATACCCTTTACCACATTCTTTGAGATTCCAAAATATCTTGGGCTGACCCCACTCCAGCATGTCCTAACTCCTACTTGGTTCAGAGACCTAACTCCTTTTTATATGTGTCTTCCTCTTACTACTCCATCTGCAAGTTGCAAACAAATCATCCTTCTTCCACCAATGAGTCATTCCATTCAAGAAAGACCATGTCTAATGATATCAATGCACAAAGAAATAGGGAGACAATTGCTACACTGTGGTCTAACTTAAAAAGAAAAGGTGATGGAAAATGTTATTTTCCTTGCAAAATGTGTAAGGGCTTAAAGACTCAAAGATATCTAATCACAACAGTCGAGCGACATTGTAGGCAACATGGTCACATTGAAGGGGAAAATGAGTATCACCCATTGGTATGTATTTTAATAGTTTATAAATTACATAAGACATGATTTGATAATGACATCGTGGTCATGGTTAATATAAGGTCATCATTTTCATATAGGTCATCATCCCTCAGTTTCATGTTATGGACCATGACAATTCAGAGAATGTGGATTTCTAAATGAGGGAACATGGAGGTGTGAATATTGAAGTAGAAGGTAATGATACCATGGAAGAAGACCAAGATGATGAAGATCACGATGATCAAGATGATGATGATGATGATGATGATGTAGAGCTTGATGTACTTTACTTGGAAAGGCACAACAATCCCTATATAAAAACTCCAAAAAAACTCTTCTTGCTACTATATTGCTATTGGTGAACTTGAAGGTTATGAATGGTTTATCCAACATAGCAATGACATGTGTGTTAAGGTATGCCATCGTCTTTCATTATTTTACGTGTAGTTCCCTTACAATTAACATTGGGTTCATGTAGCAATTAATATTCTTTAAATTAAGAAATTATATTTTTGGTCGTAGGTTGATACGTGAGTGTTTGTTACTACCATCAAACATTCTACCTAGCTCGTACCGAGAATTATCTACCATTATGAAAGATATTGGAATGGAGTATCAAACAATACATGCATGTCTGAACGATCATATTATATACCATAAATAGCATGAATTTGCAACACAATGCCCTACTTGTCATATGAGTAGATATCAATTAGATTGATTAACAACAAAGGTGTCTCGCAAGGTTCTTCAACATATTCCCAAAATTCTATGTCTACAATGATTATTCAAGTGCAATAGCTTGGCACAATTTATGGATTACCATGCATGCAATAGAATTCAAGATGACATTATGTGAATGCCTATAGATGGTTAGACATTTAAGGAAATAGAGGAAAAATGGCCACACTTTAAAGAAGAACCTCATAATCTCAAGCTTTCATTGGCAGCAAACAGTGTCAATCCTTATGGAGAGATGAGATCTACTTACTCGGTGTGGCCTGTTTTTGTTATCAACAATAACATACCTCCTTGGTTGTCCATAAAGAGAGAGCACATAATGCTGACACTGATTGTTCCAGGCATTTTTTTATTTAGTGGTCATCTAAATAAATTTATTATTACTAATCCATCAAATGGTCAAAATAATTATGTAATGTTTTTGCTCATTCAACTAGGTAAGTACCAAGTTAAAGATATTAACATATATATTGAACCCCTTATTGATGAGTTCATGGTGTTATGGAATGGGGTTACTATGTATGACATTTGTAGACTAATAGGACAAACACAATTTCTATTTCATGCAATGCTTGTATGGACAATACATGATACCCCTGGGCTAACACATTTTTGTGGTATGTTCTCTTTTTGACACCTCTTTTTTGGTATGTCAAAGTTAACACATTTAATCCAATTATACACGATCTTGTAGGTCTTCAAAAAAAGGGTAAATTTGCATGTCCAATTTGTGGTCCAAAGATGAGATCTCGTTATTCAAAAAGTTTAAGAAAGCAGGTGTTTGATGAGAATAGACACTTCTTGCACAAAAATCATAAGTACCAAATTACTGAGAAACATCTTTTCAATAGTCTAGAAGAGAATACGTCAAAGCGATAGAGAATGAAACCTAGCCTATGGAAGTTGGCATACAATAAAATAAATTGTCAAGGTAATTTCATTCCATTTGATGGTTTTTGTTTCAAATTTATATTTCGATATTGTGTTTTTTTTACTGATGATGTGATTGATGCTTGTGAAGGTCGTCAAGACATCAATGACCAATTCCAAAAGGACTAAAAAATCCTACGCAATTTACTAGGTTGTCGTACTATGAGCAACTCCCAATTGGGCATTTGTTTGATCCTATGCATATTGGAAAGAATGTAGCAGAGACATTATGGAAAATCTTGGATGGAAGGCGTGACAAAGATCAAATTGTCAAAACTTGTAGTGACATTGAAGAATCCAACCATGCAATGAAAAATGGCATTTGATCAAATAACAATGGAGACCAGATTGATACAAGTGCCCTCAATTGGTTATTGTCAGAGCAACAGAGCAATGCTATAAAAGAAGTCATAAAAAAAAAATGATTTCCCACAGGATTTGCTGCAAACATAAACAATGTCATATCAAATAAAAGTGAATTTGGGCTAGGGTTGAAAACACATGATTGACATACATTTATTAAGGTAATTCATGTTATTTTGTATTCACTATATATTTATATACTGTATGTAGTTTCAATTGCATTCTTTTATAAAATATTGACAAGATCATTTTACAAATATTGGAGTACATTCGACCTCTATCTCTCCCATGCCACTTCGCCAATAATGTCAAACAGGTTATATATAATCTTGGAAAATGCATGAGGTGGTTGTCATCTAAAGAAATCAATAAAGAAGATATAAAATATTGGAAGAGAAAAATTCCTCTTCTGAAGTGTGAAATGCAAAAGTGTCTACCTCCAAGTTTTTTCAATGCACAAGAACACTACCTCATACATCAAGTTGAGGAGATTGAATTGTGTGGACCTGTACCAACCAGGTCAATGTCAATGGTTGAGAGGCACTTGAAATTTTTGAAATGCTTGGTTCGATAGAGAGCACATCTTGAGGGTTCTATGGTGGAGGGATATATGGTATACCAGACCATGGTGTACATTAGTGAATATCTTCCTAAGTTTGCAGCAAAGATCCATGTAGATAGTATTTGGGATCCCAACTCAATTAACAAATTCAAAGGGGAGTACTTGATGGGCAAAGGTAGATTCAGGAATGTGAGAGGTAAATCTAAGATGTTATTGTAGTTAATTAATTCTTATAAATCTTCAGTATAAATTATTTTTAATTGGTTTATTTTTTTGAAACAGGTGGTCGAGAGTGGGATGCAATACATTTGTATATTGCGAACAATCTTGATCGAATGATGGAATGGATTGAATGATGTCAAAAAAATGGTTTCTCATTAACATGGGAAGGTGTTGCTTCATTGGTTACAGAAGCTCACTGTAATGGAGATTCTAATGTTATGCCAATGGTAGTTGATCTAGTAAAGAGTTTAAGAGGTGGACAGGTACATAGAAATTTATTAATGATCATAACTCAATGTATTTTTTATATCAACTCACGATGCAAATAATTTACACACACTTCAAAAATTGTAGGTCAAGCACCACAAAGCTATGTACTATCATGGCCACAGATTTTGCATAAAAAGGTTGGATGACACAAAGAAAACTTGTGATTCTAGGATAATTGCAGTTTTCGAGGTCACCAATATATCATCTAGAAATGACATACATCCTCAACAACCTCAAAATAAATACTATGGAATCTTGGATGATATAATTGAGTGTGAATTTAACACCTCCAAAGTAGTTCTATTCATCATCAAATGGTACAGGTGATGATTAAATCAAAATGATCTAGATATAACGGTTATTCAACATGATAATCAATTTACAATGATCAATACAAGGTCATTTGAGCCAATTGGAGATGGGCCCTATGTTCTTCCAAGCCAACGTGAGCAAGTGTTTTACTTAGAGGTTCCACATAAATAGGGTTGGTCATTTGTTGTTAGACATGATCCAAGAGGAAGGTTGATAAAGTATAATGTTATGGAAGAAGAAGATATTGAAGATGATGAAGAAGCAAATGATGAAGATCAAGATGATGATGATGACGATGATGGTGATGGTGATGATGATGATGATGGTGATGATGATGATGATGATGATGATGGTGATGGTGATGATGGCAATGATGATGGTGATGATGGCGATGATGATGGTGATGATGATGGTGATGACAACAATGATGATGATGATGATGATGATGAAGAAGAAGAAGAAGAAGATAATCAATGACTAAAAACGTCATCACCCCTTCTATTGATGATCTTGCATTCCATATATAAGGTAAATTTGTTCATGTTTATGATGTTTCATATTGTTCATGTTGTCTTCTAAGTTATTTGTAGCATACACGTATCATGTAATTTTTAGCTAACTTAAGATAAATAATTTACATATGTAAGAAATTAGATTACATATTTATTGTGTTCATTTCTAATTATTACAACATATGTTATTTATAGTTACCAATATTTATGTTGTGTCTAATTATGACCCTTTTTGCAAATAGTCAATTGACTATAGGTACATCATCACCCCTTCTGTTGATGATCTTGCATTCCATATATAAGGGAAATTCGTTCATGTTTGCAATGTTGCCTATTGTTCATATTGTCATCTAAGTTATTTGTAGCAAACATGTATCATGTAATTTTTAGGTAACTTAAAGTAAATGATTTAACATATTCAAGAAATTTGATTACATATTTATTGTGTTCATTTCTAATGATTACAACATATGTTATTTATAATTACCAATGTTTATATTATGTCTGATTGTCACCCTTTTTGCAAACAACCAATTGACTACAGGAAATTTGACCCGTTTGGCATGGATTGTGCGCAATGACATGGATCAGCAGGCATAAGTCAGTAAATAGACATAATTTTCTTATATTCTTCTTGTTTATCATTGAGCACATATGTTATAAATAGACATGTTATATAATAATATAATATATATATAGACAAAGAAGGTCCATATACAAATATAATTGTTTAATCACTTTCAACTTACTACATTTTATATTTGTCACTTTCACTTTCCATTTGATGGATTACAGGACCCACCAAATAGGTACTTGTCGGATCTATCTACATCGAATGAGGGAAATGAGGAACTGGTAGATGAAAGCTCTACATTAGTATGGCTAAAATAGGGAGATCAACTAGAGGTCAAAAGAATAGAAAAAATTTGATAAATGCATGCAATTTTTCCTTGCTAATGGGGGGTCATGTTCTTATGATGATGAGACCAAAGGCGACATCAGGGTGCCCTTTCGGTACTCACACATTGAGAAAGAATGGGTACCCAATGAGCTACCTCCAATTAACACATATTTTTGTGTTAATGATAGGATATATCATATTGCTCCATCCTCATTAAATGGTTTGGGCCTATTTTCTATGGATGGGATAAAGGTAGGTTACAACAAAGTTGTCGAATTGTTCAAGTATGTCAATCCATGTTACAATTACAATGATTGGATGCAGATTGTTTGGTATAAAAAAGGTATACATGTGTAGGTATGGGGTATCAACTAATTATGTACAACGGAGAGAAAATGATTAAAGTAAAAGATTTTCTATGTACATTGATGGGAGACCAAAAGCAATAGGTAATATTGTAGGTTTTATAAATAGTACATGACCACCTTCAACTAGTAAGCAACCCAATTGCATATTTGAGGCGCATGAGGGGAATGAAGTTTTTGTTTGTGCAATAAAATCAATAAGTGTAGGGGAAGAACTGCTAATCGATTACCATTTAAATCGCATAGATAAAAACAAAGTTACTATCATGAGGGCTGTAAGTACTCTTTACCATTTTGTTAATAAGTTTTTTTTGTTGTCTATTGCTTTCAGTTAGCTGAATTTTTTATGTTTAATCTTTGTGATAGGATGATATGGATCCGACAGATGATAGAGGTCACCAAGATGCTACTCCCACCCCTTCTTCAGTGAGGGTAAACCTTTTTGAAATTGTACAAATTAGATAGTTGAAAAATGTTATATTATTACGTTATTTTATTTACGGTGTAAGTACTATTTAGCATTTTGTTAATAAGTTTTTTTTTGTTGTCTATTACTTTTAGTTAGCTGATTTTTTTATATTTAATCTTTGTGACTGGATGATATGGATCCGACAGATGATAGAGGTCACTAGGATGCTACTCCCACCCCTTCTTCAGCTAGGGTAAACCTTTTTGAAATTGTACAAATTAGATAGTTGAAAAATGTTATATTATTATGTTATTTTATTTATGGTGTAAGTACTATTTACCATTTTGTTAATAATTTTTTTTTTGCTGTCTATTGATTTCAGTTAGCTGAATTTTTTTATGTTTAATCTTTGTGACAAGATGATATGGATCGGACAGATGATAGAGAACACCAGGATGCTACTTCCACCCCTTTTTTAGCGAGGGTAAACCTTTTCGAAATTGTACAAATTAGATAGTTGAAAAATGTTATATTATTACATTATTTTATTTACCATTTTTTTGTTTTTATGATAGTTTTATTGATATTCCTCTCACAATTTGATGTTCAAGATAAGGGTAAAGCAGCAACAGTAAGTGCCAAGCCACTAGCTACGCCTTCTGATGAGGATATTGTTGAAACTCCTGATTTCATAAAAATGTTAAAGAAAAAATTAGAAGAAATTAATTTAGAAGCAATGAAAATTTTGGATGAGGCAAATATGGAATCTGAGGAGATGATGAAGAGACTGTTAGATTTGAGAGCGCAAGCTCATCGTTATGAAGTAAGCTCCAATGAATATTTAGTTATAAGAAAAGTTTAATAAAGATTTGTATTTTATAATCTTTTATGTTGTGAAGTAAAATATGTAATATTGGAAAAAATACTTTGTTGATGCAATTTTTTTAAAGAGTTGTAAGAAACTGTAACTACTAAATTCTTGTTATACAAGAATTTTTGGCAACTGATCCACAACTTGGTCAAGGACAACGCAGTGAGGCCGGTAGTAGCAGAGCTCCAACTACCACTAGTAAAATAATCTTTTAGTTGACAAGTTAGAAGGAATTTTTTAGTTCAAACATTCAAAACTTCTTAACTCTTACTTTTATTATTTCATAATGTCTTTGCTAACAATGTATTGTTCAAGTCATCCAGTGCAGGAGACTCCTAAGAGGTTGACGGATGCCCGTACGAGATTGCTGACTACAATGTTGGCAACAATGGGACGTCTAGCTAGTAAATCCTTGTTTTTCTATATTTGGTTTTGTGTTAATTATGAGTTGATAATATGTACTTTAATCTTGGGTGCATCACATAGTTTATTATTTTTTTCGTGGTAGGAGATGCATCGTCTGGTACACTGCCAAATGTGGATCATAGTACATGTATTGGTGATAATTCACTGTCATTTCCTGGAGCTACCCATATTTCTAGCATGGTAGCTATGAAAACATTGTTTTTGATTGATGATGATGAATCAATACCTTTGAAATGTCCTAAGATTCCAAGTACTTTAAATAATATTATTTTATATTTTAATAAGGATTTCTTGCAAGACGTAAACATGATAGGAAGTGGTTTCGTAGAATCATCTAAATTATCAATGACCTTTTGTCTATACCAATAATTCTCTAGTTTAGTAATTTGGTACATTGAAATTTCATGCTTTCAGTAGAAGATACTAACCAATTTTCCTATAGAGAACCAAAAGTGGGAGTCTTCTTTCATATTCAATGTTCAGTTTTCAATGATTTCCCACATCATTGCTATTGCCTGTTAGAGTTTTAGAGTGCTCACTTTCAGCTTCATTGTCTATTTTAGCAATATTTATTTTCCATAATATCCCAGGTATGATCAGTGACAACATCAATTAAGAATGACAAAAAATGAAAGTCATGGCAAGTTATATGCATTATGCACTATATTTTTTTTCAAGGTATACTGTTTAATATAGTCACAGTACATTTTTAAGTTTTAGAACATCAGCAACAGAACCTTGGTAGAGTTTGACTAGTTTTAGACATTTTAAATTTTTTTCCAAACTTCTTTTTTGGTCAATTTTGGTCAAGTTGATCCTCCAACCCTGAAATAGATCACTAAAAAGATGAAATGTATCTCATTTTATGTATTTTTTATTCACTATAAAAAGTATTCTTTACATGATTCATTTTAATGGTTCTTACTATTAATTACCCCATGACATTTTTATAGGAAACGATACATTTTATAGGAGGCTTTATGACCTCACATTGCAAAGATTCGGGCCCACCATATGTAAAAGGTGGAACATCATAACTGAGCTAATTTTATCCCACTTTTTTTTTTCATATCATTAATTGGTGCAACATTTTTCCTTTCATTCGGGTCTTTTCTTATACTAGTTATATCTAACAATTTTGTGTTTTTTCTTAAAAGGTGGAACTACCAAGATCAAAAATTAAAAGATGAGCTCATCAAAGATATAGAGCATGAGTATGGTAGTAATATTTTTTATCATAAGAAATTGTTACAAAAAGATTCCAGACATCTTAAGGTTGTGAGGGACGCATATAGAAAGAGCCTCATCATAAACTAGAAGTACAAATGTCCTCCCTTTGTTTCAGTGAGGGACTGGAATGAGTTCATTTTGGATGCAAAGGAGAAAAGACAACAGCCAAAAGAAAGTACACCAGCAGATCCAAAAGAAAGTACACTAGAAAATTTGAAAAGGTATGCAATAGTATTAACTACTAGTACATTAATAAGAAAATTTAGGGGTCAACTTCAATATCAACAATTTCAATTAGCTCAATTTAATCTATCTATCAATTGATGAAAGGTATGTAATTCATATGCTGACACAATTTCTTATAAATCTCAGTCTCAATTTGGGCATAAATCCTACATAAGATATAACTGACACAACTGCTTATAAATCCTAAATTCATATGTTGACACAATTGCTTATAAATCTCAATCTCAATGCTGACACAACTGTATATATCTCAATCTGGGCATAAATCCTACGTAAGATATAAATAGTGCACTTATAACTTCACATATAGCTATATTATGTCTTGAAAATATAGTAATGCTCAACTACATGTACCATAGTTGTATGTGTTAGCAATATAGGTGATAAATGATATTCAATAATTGTAATGACAAGTACAATTTTTTTGAAAAACTTTGCAAGAATTTTACTAATGGTCAATCTCCTAAAAGTAATAAGCATCATGTTCAGTGCCAAAAACACAAGTTAATGACAACAATCACATTCCTATCTTTGAGGACTGACAACAACCCTTGTAGATTTATATTTATTAGTATTGTGAAGAGATGATCCAGCCTACACAAAGTAAGACAAACTGTTTGAGACTTCATTTGGATGACATGATGTATGTTACCTATAGACCATGGCTAGGCATAGAGCCATAAGATGATGTCTTCTCCTAGCTAGGATTCATGTTGGTATCTTAGCCACTAAATGACCATTCTTCATTGAAGATAGAGAGATTTTTCACTAATCCATGTCTAGAGACAGTTCAACTATCAATACAGTATATCATAGGAGTACTATAGTTACACCTGCTTCACCAAGGAGGTAAAGAAAGGTTGTTCTCCTAGATTGGACCCAATTAGATGTATGGAAGATGTTAGTGGCCTTACCATTTATAAGTGGGACTACTTTCTAGATGTAGTGAATGATGGTGTCACTCCCTAGTACATAGAGCATTTGGCCACACATACATTTCCTCATATAACTAATCCTATAGGGGTAGTTAGTCAGGCACCACACCCTGATGTTCAGCAACCACAAGAACATCCTTTGAGGGAGGAGAGACCATTATAATGGCCATTGGTAGTTCTTGTTACAATTCCTTCTCATACTGTTAGATTGGATCTTAGATCAAACAATAATGAATAGGCACATAGGCCTACTCATGTCAATACTCATAGAGAGATGAGCACCATGGGTGTAGTAGGAGGTGACGCTAGGAGACATAGGGTAGAGGAGCCACCACAATATGATGTGGGTGGAGGAGGGGATGATGACATGCCAAATTAGCCTCCACAGGTTTCACCCATAGGAGATGTATTAGCAAAGACTCAAGATTCTCTATGACATGTGAGGGAGAGATTGAGGACTTCTCAGAGGTAGTTGGGCAAGTTATAAGTGCAAGTTATAGTTAGAGATGCATGACTAGCTAGAAGATGCATGACTAGCTAGAAGAGGGGAACTATGAGATAGTAGATCTATGGTCTGAGATCATAGAGCCAAAGAGATAGATAAAGTTAGAGCGATATAAGACCTGTCATCATACCTCTCAGGCTTCTCATGTCAATGATATATATATGACACTAGATGTGAATTGTCAATGATATATAACTTCACATATATTATGTCTTGAAAATATAGAAATGCTCAACTACATGTACTATAGTTGTATGTGTTAGCAGTATAGGTGATAAATGATGTTTAGTAATTGTAATATATAATGATATATAATAATTGTAATATAATATAGTAATCATACCTGAGACCTATAGTTAGAGCAAGATGAGACCTATCATCATACCTCTCAGGTTGCTCATTATTATGTAGTAAATGAAAATACAGTACCTCTAGCTCAACATGTCTCAAGTTTCTTTGATTATGTTTGAGCTTCTAATGGTGTAGTGCCTCCTGGACATTCAGATGTTACTCCTCCTCCTCCTCCTTGTGATGAGGGAGAAGGCTATAGTTAGGTCCATGCTATCTTTTGTTCCTTTTTGTATCTTTATATTGATCATGAGATTCATTGTATATTTGATGTATCATTTTGAGACTTGAGATATTGATAGTGCTTTAATTAGCACTTAGTTTTGATCTTTCGATTGTATCACCCCTCCAACATGTCAATGATATAGATATGACACCAGATGTGAATTTTCCACTCTTAGAAAGCATTAGAATTATTGATCACAGTTTTTCCAGTAAGATAATGGTGAGCTTCTATTTACCTAAATGTCTCTATTTGGAAACTAACACTCAAGTTCTGGAACATTTTGCAAAAGTGAAATCGATTAGGAAAATCACCTGTTCTGATGATGAATATTTTGTTAATGTCAAATTTCTACAATGCTTTCCTTATTTGGAGGAGTTGTGCGTGCATTCTCCATTATTGGCCGTGTCCCCTACAAGTGTAAGCATTTATGTTATTTTAATCTGCATGAAAGCATTTGTTTGCAAGCATTTAAAGTTATGAATTTTTTTTTGGAAAACTCTAACCCAAATTTCATTCTTATAAATAATGTTGATAATTTTTGCTATTTCTTTCCACTCTATGAAATTTACGGTTTCTTAAACTCTTATACCTTATTTATAGGATCAAAATTATGTGGCATTATTAAAGTGAATGGTTTAAACATGATCACATACTAATTTTCTTAATTTCTATAGTAAAAGTGTTAAATTTGACTTTTTATTTGAAGCTTATCTAAATAGTTTTCTATCCAAGTGTCAGCTTTGAAATCATTTGTTGTGGATGTAGACTATACGAAACATCCTCCAAACTATGATGTAACATTTTTTATCTTCTCAAACATTCTGAATGGTGCTCCGCTACTAGAAGCAATCAAAATAAACATAGATTAAGACAAGTCTTAAGTTGTGAGTCTTCTGCTGGAACAATGCTAGGTAGTTCCTATTAGTTTCTAGTTATCTTAGCAAATCAATGGGGATTTTTTTTTAGTTACAACCACCATTTATAAAATCATTTCCACGCAGTGTGGAGGCTAAAGAAGCACTTGATGCACAAAGGTGATGTCTTTTAAATTGAAAATAAAAAAATACTTACTTTTCAGCTATGGGTAAAAAGGAATGCTACTAAAAAAATCTGAAATCTGACATTTTCCCTCAAGTTTATACCTATTGCAGCCTTGGGGATAAAAACACTTTCAGTGTGGAACATAGGGATAAAAATTTAATCTACAAAATCTACTAGCTATTTCAACTTTTAGCTTATCGTTTACTTTGTGTGACAATGGATAATATAGACTGTCAAAATTGATGTGTAATTTTATGGAGAGGCATGTCAGAATATGGATAAATACTTAGCATGAACTCCATGGATAAATAGCATGATTACACATGTCAATTAAAGGAATGATGCTATAATTTCTTCCCTTTTTTCATATTTTAAGTGAAACATGCTACTTTATGCTAAAACCTTCATACCATATAATAATCCACTATTTATTACTGATCTTTATATCTATATCATCTAACATATTTCAAACTTTTCATAAGTTGTAGGACACATCAAAGGCAACGAAGGTGAGGCTGGAAAAGGTTGGGCAACATAGACTTGGCTTTGGGCGATATTCAAAAATCACAACACGTGTTGTAAGTAGCAATAAATAAATTGCAAAGAAAAATGATTTATAAAATGCAAATAATTTTTTTAATTAATAAAAAAATGTAGAGCACTAATTTTAATCTGGAGGCCACAGAAGAACACAAAAAAAATTGCCTTCAAGCAAGGCTATGCAGTGGTGGTTGAATGCCTATGGCAAACTTCGATTGCCCCAGCTGAACAGTCTCCTAGATCATGTGCCAGGTAAATATGCCAACATATATATTAGAAATTGAATACTTGAGAAACAATTTATTTGATAATAATGTGCATGACATTGCAATGTACCCTATTAATCGTGACACAGATCATACGTAGCATCATGAAGCCCCTGATGTGCATTGTATTATCGATGGAGTTGCTCATTTATTATTTAAAAATAATTATATAATTATTAATACAATTTAACATCTTTAATTGAACTTGGTGTAACCTTTTTGTGTTGAGGATATAGAATCATGTCGTGCTGAATGAGTGTCGGAGGATGTTCAGACTAATCAGTAAGTAGATCATGTTGCATATTCAAGTAAAGAAAATCTATGTTTCATTCTTTTAAATTAATTTTTTGATTTATAGTTCTTTTACTTAAACGAAAACTCATAATTCACTAATATAAAATGGTATAAATTTAACTCATGGAGTACTTTCTATTGCAACGAACCCTCCTTTGGTGTAGCAGCCTCATGATGTTCCTGAACGAATGAGGAGGAGACATGTGTTAGAACCAGTAGAGGAGGGGGATGATGAGGACATTGATATTCCTCTTAGAAATTTTATGAAAAAAAGAAATGGCAAGAGACCAAAAAAGAAATGATTATTCATGAATGACTTACTCTTGAATATTGTTAATGAATATTATTCATTAATGTTGGGTGTTAATGAATTATTTAGGAATGACTTACTCTTGGATGTTGCGTGTTAATGAATTATTCACGAATGTTATGTGTTTATGAATTTTATGTGTTAATGAATGTCATATTTCAAAAATGGATGAATTGAATGTTATTAAATGTTAATGGGGATGATGAGGACATTGCTATTCCTCTTAGAAATTTTATGAAAAAGAGAAATGGCAAGAAAGCAAAAAAGATATGATTATTCATGAATGACTTACTCTTGAATATTGTTAATGAATATTGTGTTAATGAATATTATTCATTAATAGTGGGTGTTAATGAATATTGTGTTAATGAATTATTCATGAATGACTTACTTTTGAATTATTCATGAATGTTGTGTGTTTATGAATTTTACATGTTAATGAATATTATCATGTGATTATAATGATTGAATGTTATGTTTCAAAAATGGATGAATTGAATGTTATTAAATGTTAATAGGGAATTTAGAGTGATGTTGGGGGGGGGGGGGGGGGCAAATGAGCTTCCACCTTCATGTGGTTGGCCCTGTTAAGTATAGAATATTTGACTATTCTCGAAACCAACTAAAGCTCAAAATTTAAAGATAAGCTTCTAGTTAATAGTGAAAACCAATTAGCAAGTCAAAATGAAGTTCTTTGTTACAGGTACCTTTTTAGTTTTTAAAGAACAATATCATGTTTTAATATTGTATATTTTTTTTCTTAAGTTAAAGTATTCTTTTACTATAACAACATAATTTATGACCATTTTAGTAACTATTCTAACATTGCTTTATGACAAATCCTATTTTGGCAAAGATGGCAATACATGGTGCTATCTATTCCTTGGGAGATTCGATTGCACAGGTTTGTATCTCAAGATTAACATGGAAAATGGTGTGAAATTGCACTTTCCTTAGTCATGGTTGCATACCTACTGCACTCTTTCATTTGAAAAATGAATAGAAATACCATATCTAGTAGCTTCTCTATGTTGTATTCATTTATTGGTAATGATTCAATGTCATGCCATTTGATTGTAGCTACTAGAGTTTCATTTAGTTGTAAGGTGTGTTGTAGTGCCTGGCCCTGGTTTGCATTTTGTTATCATTGCTAAACTCTTTTAGAGCTAGTTTCATGTTGATGGTTAGTAACATTATTATGAGATTATCAGATATTGTGCTATGGATTCAATTGATATGTGATGAGATTACTTAGACTCTACATTTCATGTATGTATGATGATTATTTTCAGTGTTTGCAGTTATTAATGATGATTAGTAAGATGATTTATTATCATATGTGTTTTCTTATGGATACTTACCCCATACTTGCATGTGTATGGTGTGCGTGTTTTCTTTGTGTGTTTTCTTTTGTATGGTGTGTCTGATGTGGTTAAGGAATGGAGTCGTAGTCACCTACTAGTCAGGATCTACACGATGCACCACTTCTTGCCATTGCCTGTTTAGTTTAGTAAATATTGTGCTTGTACATGCATAGTTTTTATGCAGGTTGTAAGTATCGGGTATCGACTTCCCTGAATTTTCAGGATGAGCGTACCCTATCACATTATCTCAATGATAAGAGAGGGGAGATAAATTCTCAAGTCCAAATCCCAACCCTTTAAGCCATTTGTTCTAATTGAAAAATTTGGATAAGTATCTAAGTTGAGTACCCTCTGAATGCGTCAGATGATGTAATTCATGATATAAACCCCTTGGTTTGATTTGTATGTATTTTGGCTATGATGGGTTTTTTGTATTTTTACCTTTGTGAGTCTTTGGAGTATTTTCTATTAATTAAGCCTAATTAAAAGATTTAATTAATGGTTTAATTAAATAAAAAATTTGTATGATATTTTAATATTTATTTTATTTAATTAATTGAAAAATTAATAAAATAAAATAATTAAATTTGAAAATAAAATAATTAAATTGAAAGATAAAAGTTATAATATTAAATTTGGAATGTGACAATATTTATAATATATTTGGAGCTCATTTTTAAATAAATGACTAAATAATAATATTATTAAAGCTAATAAATATTTTAGCAATAAAGTTTAAAAGTGAAAAATATATTTTAAATTATTAAAAGATTCTAAATCTTATATGATTAAAATATAAATATATTAAGATTGAAAAGTGGAGATATTAAAGTTAGTGCATGAGACATAATAAACAAATAAATTAAATTGGAAAGAGTAAAGTAAATTGGAGTTATAAGCTTGCATGGAAATTAACATGTGTCAACAACACGAGGGTTAGTGCATCAATTAAGCACAAGGTGTCTACAACTCTATGACTCATCAAAAAGGTTGGAAAAGACCCATGCTTAGTTGGTGACACCTTCCAGCTGTTTCAAGAAGCATTCCAAAGGTTTCTTGAGAGCTCTTGATATTCAGGCATTCATAGAAGCTTAAATGAAAAGCTTAATGGAAACTACAAGCTTAATGGAAGCCACGAGCTACAAGCTAAAATAGAAGCTTCAAAGCTTACATGCATGGGAGAAGATTCGTATGCTCATATATTTTCTACTTGCTTCTATGCTCCTTCTAGCACTTCTAATCACTTGGAGTATTCAATTGACTTGGATTCTTGGAAGAATTGCGAATGATGGAGAAGGAAGGGATTTTCTATGGACTTCTGAGGCATGGAAAATTAGCATCAGTGTCCAGGTGCACTCGTGATATTCTCATATTCCCTTTGCACTCTTTCTCTTCTTGTCTTCATCATATCTGTTTTATGTGTCTGAATACTCTCTGTGATTGAATCTACTATTTGAAATTAGAATATAGATATTTTATTTGGATGAGAAGAAAACAATAGAAAAACTCTAGTTCCAAATGAGAAAGAAATTATATTTCAATCGAGTTTGGGTTCGAATTTATATTAAATTAGAAAGACAAGATTTGGAATTAAAATAGAAATTTTATGGTGAAAATTCGAATGATTAGATGTAATCTTTCTATCAATTATATTTTTAGATGCATATGAACAAACCCTTTTATGGGTAAATTTAGAGAACAATTATTTTAAGAAGAAATTCTTAATTCATCACAAATTGTCCTGTTGCTGCCCCTTGGATAGACCCAAACTCAGTCATTCATAACTTTTTATTGTGATCGAATTTATTCGATCGCTCTTGTCAGAAGTGGCGCAACTTGATCCTCTCCAACATATTTAAATTTCAGCCCGATCCAACGGTTCATTAGAGAGATTTGGCCGTCGTACTAAGATTATTTTATTCAAAGACAGATATTTCTCCATTTCTCATAACCAAGAGTTCTTTATGCTTAAACTTCACAAAAATAATATATATCAATTTATTATTTATTAATGTTTGTTGGGTCTAACAAACTATTAATAAATTATGGTGTAAATAGTTTGATTAGATTTAATCTAGTGGAGATTATCTAATGATTAAAGTTTTGTAAAAGATATTAGTTTTTGGTTTGAAGTATGATTAATATTCATTGAGTTGTCAATATAATTATATTCTGCGATTGAGATTTATCCTGAAATGACTGTCATTAATACGAATTAATTAAGGAAACATTAGTATTCATAAAGAATGATGAATGTGATCTATTAATAAGATTCCCAATATAGTTTGTCATTAAATATTAGCAAGTTATTATTATTGAACTATGAACCTAAATATTTGTGTATGGCTGACTTTTAGTTATTAGTCAACTAATATTCATTGGGTTGATAGTTTGGTTGTGAAATTATTAATTAAATCAATTAACTAGAGTTAATTAGATTTAATTAATAATTAAATTATGTAATAGGGATTTAATTGATATAATTCTTTTAACAAGATTGTAAAAAAAAATATTGATATCAAATTTGATAAGTTTTATTCTAATAACTTGAATAATGACTTAGATATTTTAACAGTTATTAGTGACAATTTAATAATGATTATAATTAAGAGGCTTAAGTGTTAGAGATACTTAATTGAGTTTTAACCATTAAAATGTTAATGGATCATGGAATTGTGCACCTAAGTTAATTAGTGGATTAGATTGATCATTTTAATTAAGTTATAATCTTCTTATTCGAAGATTGATAATTGGTTCTTTTATGAACGAATAATGATTTTTGATTATCTCAAAAAGTTGAAGTAACCTTAAAGAAGAGTTAATCAATTAGAATATAGATCATAGTTAAATCAAGAGAACAATTAAAGGTCAATGATAATCAGTTTAGTGAATATTTATCTTTAAGTTATTCTTAAGTATTATTTTTAATTAATAGAAGGATAATGCTATCGAGGAACAAATGGGTTGACTTGTAGGTCAAATGATGAAGCTTAAGACACTTGAAAATATACTTGCAAACAGAAAACTAAAAAAACCCCTACACTTGATTCAACTATAAGATTTTAGCAAAACCAAAACATGTGTTTGCATCGTGTATTCTCTATGCTTCTTGTTTTGGGTTTTGGGTTATCTAGTGTTGACCAGTCCTAGGTTGTTACTAGAGGCTCGAGGGTTATGAGATGTGTTAGCATGTTGATCTTATTTGGTCTCGATCTTTTAAGCCCAACCATGGTAATGTGATTGTATGCTCGATGAAATGTTTGTATTTGTTCATCAGTCTTCATGTGTGAAGTTGAGATGTATGTGTATGAGACACTTGAGCTAATCATTTTTGAGTCATTGATCAGTTATCCTTGGATTATTTTTTAGTCGCCATGATGGGACTAAAATGTAGATTTATTTCTTGATGATTTCATGTTGTGACATGTTTGACTCAACTATTTTGGAGTCTTCGATTAGTATGATTTTGAGATATTCTTGGTTTCTTGTTGAGAACCAATGGATGTTGTGATTTATTTTGAGATATATTTTGGTTATTGAGAACCAGTGATTATTATGATTATCAATGATGCCTTCAGTTTCCAATAGAGAACTGTTGTGGTGATGATTTTCTATGGATGCTTTTCGAATGCTCATGGAGATTTGATGATTCTTATCTTGGAGGTTTGATGATTTTTATTATGGATATTTGATGCTTTTATGCATATTTGATGATTTTATTATGGATTATCTTTTGTGATTTTGAAATTTATGATTCCATGAGCTTAGGGTAGGTAATCTACTTGTAGTGTCGGGAAGTGGCTTGCAATGGGGGTCGGGGCCCTAAGTGGCTGCCAGGGTAACTCATTATAAGTTTTGTTAATAAGTGATAACATTTACACACTAAATGGGGATTAAATGAACCTAAAAAGATAATTTTTTTGATGTTCTCGCCCATGCCTTGAGCGCTTGTATAGGCTAGGATGGGAGTAGTGAGAACGCATGGTTGCGACCGTGCATTCTGTAGTATGCCTCGTCAGTATGAGAGGATACTAGTGGCCGCATGAGATCAGTATGGACCCGTGGAGTTTAGCTAACTGCCAGGGTAATTTGTATGTGATAATTGCGATGACACTTTCTCGCTTGCATAGTAGGTTTCCTACATGTCATTATGTACCTCTGGGAATTAGATGTCGATTTTGTGTGTGATTGAAACCTTTGAGTTAGTATACTTCTAGGATTTTTGGACTATAGATATTTGTGCTATGTGTTATGGATAGCCTATTTGGGACTTGAGATTATCTCCTCAGCACGATGGGAGTGGACCACTTAAGTACCACGCAGTCGGGTGGTAGTGTATTTTCCACTCTTATCATTTGAGATTCATGGAGACATCGTGGCTGATGCGTCCTTCATGATGGTGGATATGTATCCTTTCATTGATGATTAGCATATGTTAGATGGTGTTATCTTATGCTTATATTTTCATGTTAGATTACTTTCTACATATGATGTTGTATATGTTAGGAGTGACATTCCTACTATGTTAATACCGATGATCTCTTCGGTGATTTGGGATGTTACGCACGGAGGTATGGCTAGGGCCCATGATGGTCTAATGATGCTATTAACGGTTGGGAGGAACTGTGCACTTGGTTTATTTTGTTTGATCTTTATGATGGATGTATATGTCTTCTATGATGATGTATCATGGATTGGAATAGGATGATGTACCTTATTTCACATATGTATATTCTTTTAAGCCTTCATACCCTGTGACATGTATAGTGGATGATTGAGCATTTAGAAATGTAATGTATGAACATTGGACTTATCATTATTATTCATGTGGATGGTGTACTAGATGGATTCATGTATGTTAGTTAGTTTAGATGTAACTCAACATTAAGGGATTCTTAAAGAATGAAATCAGTTATGTATTTTATGTTTACTTTTAGATGGACATTGCTATTGCTTCCGTTATTATGTACAAGTTATATGTGTATTTACTTTCATGTTATAAAATTTTAAAAAAAAATGTTACCAAACTTAGTGAAATTTTAGGTTAATTCTTTGGATTCCTTGGCGGGGCATTACATGTGTCTTATCTTTTCAAGTTTGTATACTCTATTTGGTAGTTTGGTATTAATTGATGATGTCTAGGATCTTCTACCTTCATTGTAGTCTTCATCATCATCCAACTTGTTTTTTGGTATTTTCCATGTTATCCTCTATTTCCATGGTCTTCAGCATGGTTGTGTATTTTATCTATCTAGTTCAAAGACTCTATGTGCCTAAGGTGGAAGCCATTTAGAACTAACAGTTGGAGAGATCGTGTTTCCCCCTGTAAAACTAGAAAATGTCACAAGTTTAAGGTCAAGAAGGAAGAAGTCATAACATTTTGAGTAGCAAAATATGCTTAAAATTACATATTTAGTTGATTCTTTGCAGAAGTTTCTTATTTCAATTCAATTGATTTTGGTTGTCAACCAAATTCCTAACTCCAATGTATATTGTATTTTAGTGCTACATTTTCATAGGGATCTAAGTAAAATGACAGTTGACTATTATTTATATTTGAGAATTTGTGTTGTGCCTTACTATGATCCTTTGATAATAGAGGACAAATCAATCTAAATTTGTTTCTCAAGTCCCATGTTCAATGCTTCTTCTTGTGTAACTAACCACTTTTGATGCGGGTTATGCACTCTGATGCTAGTATGCTATTACACTACCATTTATTATAGAGTAGATATAATAAGTATCTCTAAATATATTTTTAGGGTCTCTAAACATAAGTAAAGCAATATTACATAACATAGATCTGAACTCAAAATTCATGATGTTTTCCACTCTAGAGAAAGAGGGGAACTTATTAAACTCGTAACACACACCATCAAAAGACATCCATTGGATGGTTTTTGTTGGGGTTTGACTCTCTTGGTGTAGTGCTAAGCTGGGCTTCTAGGTGCTAGGATATTTGCTCTTGTTGGTGGTTCTAGACCCGATGAATGCTCTAGATAATTGTCTGTCAAATTTTGGTTGAAGGAGCTATGCTTGGGCTGTCAAGTCTTATGCAAAGTTTGTCCTATTTTGTGGTGATAACATGGACTTTTATCAGTGCAGAAGTATGGTCTATAAATTCTTAGAGTCTGTAGTGCCTCTAAGATTTACACCGTTGGGTGACTAATTCTTTGAAGTCCCTAATGTTTGGTGACATTGAGCTATACCTATGTGAGTTATGTTTTGGTTTTCCTTCCTCATCTTCATTTCACTTTTCTAAGTTATTTTTCCCGAGGCCATTGGAAATTCCCTTTGCTAGTTCCTAAAATTGGATGGATCTAGTACAATTTTGGGCTATTCTATGTGTGTATTCTAGTTGAAATAGAGATCTCTCCACTTCAATCATGGTTGATGAGAGGCCATGGGTGAAGCATTGAATATGAGGGTTTTCCATTTTGTTGTAGAGATTGCATCTCTATACGATACATGCCTAATGATTGCCATTTTGTGTTGCAAAGGTGTTGTCACTTGATGGAGGGCTGTGAAAAATGACCATTTGACAATTAGAGCTTCTGATTCTAGTTTAGATTTTCCTTTTGAGGACTTGTTTTCTAATGAATAAGAAACTTTTTTTGATTATATTGATGCTTGTCATGTTGTTGGTCTAAGCTAGACTTCTATCACTTCCATTCTTGTCACAATTTTGGATGTTAGATAGCATTTCAGGTGTGATGCCTGATAGCCTTGTGGCCTATGTTGTTGAAGTTACTGCTCCCACTTCTATTTTGAACAATATTCTACTGATAATGCTGACTCTTAAATAATCACTCTTGGGCCTTTTTGATAGGTTGTAGTGGGGTTTCCTTTGTTGCAATCCTAACAATAGCGTTGCTTAGACTTTTGTCCAAGTGCATAGGAAAAGGTTTATTTTGTTGTGTTGTTGATGCCCTATGTTTATGCTTTCATCCCTTGTTTCTGTAAAGGTTAACAACCCCTTGTTTTGGCTATTATAGAAAAACAACATATCAATATCATCCTTTCAGATTGAACAATACTAGACGAGTAATGATACTATCTTGAAAAATACAAGAAGCCAAGACTACAATATACACTCGTTTGATGAAGCAAATAAAATCCTTCCAACAATAATTAGTCAAAACTATCAAAGTAAATTTTTAGGATTGTATAAACACAATTGGAAAATGGATCAAGAAGATTTCATGTCTTTGTCATGGAAACTTTGGTTATTATGTGTAAAATTGGCCTCATTCTTTTAACACTTATTTTCATGTTATCCATAGAATTTTTTTTTATCATTTAAGTTTCTTGTTCTTGCAAGATGAACTATGAGATGTAGTGTTACTAGTGTTTGCAAATAAGTATGATATTCCCAATGCAATGAATGCTACAGGGCTCATGATAAACTTGGGTTGCATTCTCTTAGGCAACGACACTTGTGAGTATTACATTCTTTATAATTTTCAGTATTAAAAATTGTAGATAGTAATCATCTATTATGCTGCACTATTTCTACTTTGCATATAGTTTATCATCACTCTAGTAAACAAGAAAAAAATTGGAATGTTTTGTGTTGCTTGTGAAATAGCTTGTATCATGTCCTAAGGTATATACAAAGCATGTGTGATAGTTTGTTAGAAATAAATCCTTTTATTTTAGTTCTTGTGGCTTTTGTTTTATTTTGCAGGTTTGAAAGATTACAATCGAATAGGGTTCAAGAATTTTGTATTACAAAAATGTCTTATTTCTTTATTGATACAGATAGACTGAGGAGGTAAAAATTTAGTTTTGATGCATACTCATATGTAGGATGCAAACTTATTTTGATGTGACATTATGTGTGTTCTCTTTCACATTTTACTATCAATTTTATATCTAATTTAATGACCCAAAACTACTAAGAAAAATTGTGAAGGTCACAATTGCTATTAAAATCTTGTACTAACTTTTTATGTTAATCACTTACCTATCTGCAACTCCACAATCGATATTGATAGTCTCTTGCCCTCACCATGCAACTAAACTACTTTAGTTTTATTGATGCAGCTAAATTATGAGTGCCTTTTGTGTTCTTGACAAATTGTAAGCTTTCAACTTTTGTGAAGCCATTACGGATGCAAATGAACAACTGGTGAGGTGTCAATTTTAAGGAAATTTTTTGTTTCTATAATGTACAGTTCAATTTCTAGAAATATTTCATATAGATTGTTAATTGATAGATTGTTAACTTTTCATGTCATTTTCTACTTTGGTTGGGTAGTTCTCCTTACATTTGTAAATTGTAAATCTTACTGCAGTCTTTAGCCTAATGATAGTTTGGTATTACATCCAAGGCGATAACATAGTTGACTTAAAACTTTGCATTAAAGAAAACATCAAAAGATAATATTTGAATTGTGGATATTTGTAAATTATGTTGGTTTTAGACATAGTTATAGTTATATATGCATCTTATGATGATGTGATTGGGACTGTAAGTTTTTTTATCACGTTTATCTATTTGAAAAATAGATGAAATTATTGGCTTTCATTCCTGATAAATAATTATTTCCTATTTTTATTCTTCCCTACAGGAAGCAAAATTTAGATGTGTTGTGCCAATTATTGCAAAGGCTTTGCTCTCATAGGAGCCTTTTAAACTACACAAAATTTGAGTTGTAAACCATAATTTCTCAGTGGAGACTTAGGATATCATGCATATTTCTTCCTCCTTCACATTGTTTTGTATGAAATAAATCATGTGACGAATGAAACAATGGTGTATAGGTAGAAATGTGCACAATACCTTGACTCTCATGCACTGAGCAATTACACTTTAGAATCAAATTTTGTGCAGTTTAGAAGGCTCCTATGAGAGCAAATCTTTTACAATAAATGGGATAGCTTGTCAAAATTTCTACATATTTTTATCTAAATTTCTACACAAATGCAATATTTTGGTCAAAATTTTGATGCAAAACTTGTCCACTTTGGCGTCGCTTGTATGGCACCGACAGAGAAACGTAAATTTCTTTCATCGCAATTTCGATGCAAATGCAATATTTTGGTCAAAATTTTGATGCAAAATTTGTCCACTTTGGCCTTGCTTGTATGGCACTGATAGAGAAATGTAAATTGCTTTCATCGCAATTTTGATGCAAATGCAATATTTTGGTCAAAATTTTGATGCAAAACTGGTCCACTTTGGCATCGCTTATATGGCATCGGTGGAGAAATGTAAATTACTTTTGTCACAATTTCGATGCAAAATTAAGAAGGTTTACATCAAAATTTTGACAAGCGCCAGTCGCAAATGAGGAAATACTAGTTCATCTTGGACTAGGGAAATTGACAAAATTTGCATCGGTAAGTCCACCTTTATGTAGTCCAAATTTTGACACAGAATGTATGTGGCAAAAAACCAACCAAAAAAGACCAACAACAAGCTTGGTCACCTTATCGACCAACTCTTGTCAAAATTTTGACCTTTTTGCATCAAAATTTAAGCCTAAATTTACTAGTATCATTGAATTAAAAGAAAAAATGAAGTAGTATACTACTCATTGAGATTGCATTCAAATAAATTGAACTTTGTTAATTTACTCTCAAGGCCATAGACACATAAAATGGACACAAAACTTAGAATGCACATATATCTTACAACTGCTCATATTTATCTTTCTTGAGAATGATACATTTCTAGATATAAGACTTTGAAGCATAACAAAGATTTGAAGAGCACTTTCTCATTTAATTTTTAAAAAAACTCTAAAAATAGAAGCTAGAAGAACATAAACTATGCATAAAACATGGACTGACTCAAAATGATTTTTCTATCAAAATTGACTCAAAATTAGGACCTGCTCTCCACATCTTGGAAATCCTTTTATAGAACAAGGATTGAAACAAGCTTCATATGGGAGGACACATGTTAAGAAACTAGATGTAACAATATTTTTCCACATAAGACAAGACACATAGAGAATGCTAGAGACTAGCCAAAATTGAACAGCTATCATTTTGGATGTTCAAGATCAACTTCATTGTAATGAAAGACTAGCCACAATAGGTGAACCAAAAAGATAAGGTATCTCATTAATATAGTTTTCCTTCCTCTATTTTTTCACTTCAAATCCTTCCATCTTGCTTAGTTGCTATTTGCAAATGGTATTACTTTGATGTCTACCACAACCTTCCAAATTGGAATGTCAAGATCTTCATTTGTCCAAGTGGCTTCTCTAATACTATTCAACTCATTCAAACACTTATTCCACTTTGCCTCTATTATAGCTCACACCTCTACAATTTTCTTGATGATATCTTGCTCAAGTTTATACATAACATCAATAACATCAAAAATTATAACAATATCCATTTCACCATTGCGATAAGCAACAAAGCTCTCATGCTTCAAGATGTTATGAAATGAATTAGACCATTCCTATCATTCCCCATAAGTTATTATTATCATCAATAATTTTTGGAAAAAACCTAGGTGTCCCATTAGCAATGGTCTTCATCTTATTGTTTATCAATTGCATTTTCCCTGGGAAGAAACCATTTGATTACTTGACTCTATTTTGTAAGAATTTTTCTTAGGGAAAAATCACCCAAGACCAAAAAGCTCAACAACTAGCACTATAAGAATTTTATTTAGGGAAAAATCATCTAAGATCAAGAAGCACAATAACCAGCACAAAATAAACCAACAGAGTATGATTAGAATAATAATATGATATTACATTGATTGTATAGTACACTAGGAGTGCCTATATATAAAGGCATCTAGAATGCTTCTAGAATGTCTAGGAGTTAGCATTATGATAAGCCTCACAGCTAAGCACATGTCCACCAAGAATGAATTATCCCCCATTAAGCACAGAAGTTAGTGTGATTATGAGAGGATAAGCCTACAAAGGTGTGTCCCATAAAATTATGTTGTAGACACCATGTGCTTAATTAAGAGTGCAAGCAACTATGTTGTCAACATGAAAACTCAGTTGATTATGCAAATTGTCATGTTGTAGACACCATGTGCTAAATTAGAGTTTCTTACTCCTATGTTGTCAACATGACAACTCATATGAGTATGCAAAATCCTAGGTGTCTAACCTAAGAAACAAAAAAAAATGCATTTATCCTAAGTAAACTTAAGTAAAGTGTAAAAAATAATTATTTAATAATTATTATTTACGCTAACACCCCCCCTAAGTGCAACTTAGGGGAATGCACTTAAGCTTACAAAAGCTATAATGAATTGCATAATGGGTCCTAGCTACTAGGCCATGTTAGGTACCCAAGTACAAATACAATGTTGAAATGCAATGAAATTTCTCTACAAAAAAAGAAAGAGCAAAAACCTCATGGCAAAAACCCTCTACCAAAAAGAGAGATATGTACAATAGAGAAGAGAAGGATCATGTGACCCCCATAATGAAAAATCCCTCACCCCTAAGATATCTTGCAAATGAATATACTTAACCTCTATGAAGGGCTTGGTGAAGATGTCAGCTACCTATTGCTTAGTAGGACAATATTGTAATGCAATGACCTACCCATGAATCAGCTCTTTGATGTAGTGCATATGAACCTCAATATATTTTGTGTATTGGTGTTGCACTGGATGTTTTGAGATCTTGATAGCACTCTAGCTATCACAATGGATGATTGTGGGTCTGGGTAGATCAAAACCAAACTCTTTCAAAATCTCTTGTAGACAAATAGCCTCTATTGTTTGATTCACAGATCCTTAATTAATGAAAGAGAAATGGTGTTCTACTTTTTACTCTACCAACAAAAGGGGCCAAAACCAAGATGAAACATACATCCTGAAGTAGATTTGTGAGAATCAAGGTCCCCTACATAGTCAGATTCTATGTATCCCACTAAAGGAAGTCTTATACTAGCACCATAGTGTATCACATGTGTATGTGTACCCTAGATTTAGTGCAAGATTCATTTGGCTACCTTCCAATGAAGTTCATGTGGCTCTTGCATGAAGTGAGAAACTATGCCAACTATGAATAAGATGTCAGGGCATGTATGTATCAAGTGGATGAGGCTTCCAACCAACTATCTATATAAAGTCACATCAACAAGTGGAGCGGAACACTTTGTTTCTAACTTAACACCTAAAAGAAAGGGAGTAGGTGTAGCCTTCAAGTCACTCATGTAAAACTAAGAAAGAAGATCAAGAGCATACTTGGGTTGTGATAATGTTATCCCTAATGAAGACTGATGTATCTCTATACCAAGGAAATAGTGCAATAGACCCAAGTCTGTCATTAAAAACCTATCCTACAAAGTAGCCTTGATGCTATCAATAATGGATGTTGTGCTCCCTGTAATGATCAAGTCATCAACATAAAGTAGAAGAACCAAATGTGAATCATCCCTCTAAAGAATGTAGACATTTGGATTGGAATGACATCTAGTGAACCCTGTTGAAAGAAGAAAAGAGTCCATCTTGGCATACCAAGCTCTTGGAGCTTGTTTAAGTCAATAGATAGACTTCTTCAATTTGTAAACCAATATATCATCATGTATCAATCCCTATGACTACTCCATATATATCTCCTCATGAAGAACCCCATTCAAGAATGCACTTTTCACATCCATCTTATGAACAACCCATTGCTAAATTGCTACTATAGCTAGTGTCAAATGAATGAATTCATCTTTGCCACTAGTGTAAAGGTCTTAGTCTAATCAATGCCAAGTACCTGAGAAGAAACTTTTGCATCATGACAAGCCTTATGTTTATCAACACTTCCATCTACTACAAATTTGGTCTAATGGATCCACTTACACCAAACCAATTTTCTTCCCTTAGGAAGAGAGAATAAGTCCCATGTATCATTTCTCATAAGAGAGTTATGTTCTTCCTCCATTGCTATATCCCATTTTGGAATACTTGATGCTTCTTTGAATGATTGTGGATTTGAAGCAACTGCAATATAAATATGTGGGAGTGAGTTTTGATGTGATCTTGTCCTCCTAGAATCTGAAGAATTCTCTACCAATGTTCCTGTCAAATCCAATGTCTTCTTAGCCTATCTAGGTCTAGTGGAAGAAGATGTAGTAGGAGTATCATCAATCTCAATTGGCTAATGTCTTTGTGTTGGTTGGGGATGAACATCTTCCAAGTCACTATTATCACTATCACTCTCTTCAATGAAGGAGGAAGAAGGATGAGTTAAAGAAGAAAAGCTTGGACAACTTTCTTCAAAATTTACACTTCTCTCATAGAATATATCATGTGTCTCTAGATCCATTAACTTGTAGGCTTTATGTGAGTCCACATATGCAACAAAGATGCAAGGTTTGCTTTATGCTTCTAATGCCTTGTATTTTTGTCGAGGAATTCTTGCCCATGCTGGACATCCAAAGACTTTGAAGTTCTTAACCATAGGATTCCTACTATTCCATGCTTCAAAAGGGGCTACACCATCCAAAGCTTTATAAGGAATTTTTTTCTCAATATAGTTAGCACAATTCATAGCTTCAGCCCAAAAGACATGATTAAGAGACTCATTTAGCAGCATGCAAGTGGTCATCTCTTTAAGAGTCTATTTTTTATTTCAACAACACCATTATATTGTGGCATATATGGTGGTGAATGTTGAAGGTCAATTCGCTCTTGAGTGCAAAAGTCTATTAGTCTTGTGTTCACATACTCCCCCCCATTATCTATTCAAAGAACTTTGATAGCCTTTTCTAACTACTTTTCTACTTGAGCCGTGAAGCTAACAAAATTTTTCAAGCACTTCACTCTTATGAGCCATGAAGAAAACCTAAGTAAAGAGAGAGTAGTCATCTATAAAGGTGAGTACATAGTCAGACTTGCAAAATGATGGCACTAGAAATGGTCCTACCACATTACTATAAACCAATTCAAGAACACATTGTGCTCTCCAAGATTTCCCTATTTCATATAATTTTTATGGATCTTTTCCAAGTGAGCAAGCGGAACAAACATCTTCTGAAAACTTGACTTGAGGTAGACCATTAACCATTTTCTTGTTGCTAAGTTGTTGAAGATTAGGAACATATAGAACATCCTTGAAAACTCCATTGTTCATCTCAATTTCACCTTTACATTCAACTTCCACCTTAATATCATCACCCACAAAGATGTGTGGTACCTCTAAATGTGTCATGGAAGAAAAATTTCTCTTTCATGCACTGATATGATGTGCAACATCCTGAATCAATGATCCATTCTCCCTGACTAACAACCTTTGTGAGTAAAGCATGCCCTTTTCCCTTAGAATCTAAGGATGAAGATCATTTCTCCTTGTAAGCATTAGGAATTGGAACATTTTGTTTCTTCATGATGTTCTTCAACTCATCAATCTATTTATGATAACATTGATGCTCATCATGACCCATTTCCTTATAGTAGGCACACTTTTTCATCTCCTGATCAGTGTCTCCCTTTTTGTTGGTATTTGAGGAACACCTGCCTTGTTGATTTGATGTTGGTGTTGTCTTTTTTTTATCCTCTTGTTTACTATTCTTCCACTTATTCTTTTTTCCCTTTCCTTTTTTTAAACTTTGACTAGTTGAATTTTGAGAACCCTCATTATTAGCCACCAATGCCTTAGACTTTGATGACTTGAGAATCCCCATTGTTTGCAACTTAGTTTGTTCATCCTCTAACATTTGAGCATAATCATTAAAAAATTCTTATAGGAAGCTCCTAAGTTAGTTTTTGTGTTGTTGAAAGAAGAGACAAATGTAGAGTACTTAAATGGTAGTTTATTATGAATGAGATAGATCAACCTGTCATCCTTAGTAAGACTACCACAATCATCAAGCTTTGTTCCTAATTCATTCACCTTAATGATAAAATCATGTATTGAATCAAAGGCCTTAGGATCTAGGGAGACAATCTCATCCTCAATTTTGTAAACATCCTCCTCAATCACTTTACCATATAGTTTTTTGAGGACGTCCCAAGCTTCCTTGAATGTATCATACTTCATGATCTAATAAATGATCTTATCTTCAACCCCTATCCTAATATCACTTAGGGCTATCCTATCTGCCTTTACCAAAGCATCGATATCACTTTTGGATACTTGATCACCTATTGGTTTAGGAAGGGAACCATCTACATATTGAGAAACTTCTTCATGCATCAATTTACACCATATTTTAATAGACCATGTGGCATAGTTATGTGGTGTTAATTTTGGAATGTTAAGATCTCCCATGATGCAAGAAATGAAAGATAATAGCAAGAAAAGAGGAACACAACACCAAGAAACACCCCCCCCCTCCCCCCCATGTTCACTTAATCAAGATGCCCCCCCTCCCCCCCCAAATGAAAGATTTTGGCACTTTATACTTAGTGCGATTACAATACCCACTTTCCAATTTAGGCCTTAGTGGACTTCTAATTTTTTTGCTTTAGAACCTCCTTTTGGAGTTCAAATCTAGAATTTTACAATGTATCTCAGATATAAAACAATTCAAAAGTTATATCAAAGCATTACAATGCAAAAAAGGACCTAATTTTGAAAGTGGTATTTTTGTCCACAGAAGCCTATAATATGATTGGAGACCTGGAAAGTAACAAAAAATTATGTACTTAAAAAAAATAAAGAACCTGATTTGGAGTCTAGATGAGCCCATATGGAGGAATTGAATTTGCAAAATATAGGATTGGATGGTATAGTCACCAAAAACTACAATTTCTAGCGAATTTGTGCACCGAAACCAAAAAATAATAGCACCACTAAAAAGTTCAAGAAATTCTAGCCAATTTTTTTTAAAAATTGCACCTAATTTGGAGCTTAGATGACTAAGAAATGGCCTCCCAAATTTGGATTGTCAAATAAAAACTAAATGTGGAGAGGGATCTAATTAGCAAATTGTGAGGTTATATTTGACGTCAAAACAACCATTGTAGTAGTTCAGTTTGGCCTATTAATAACTGTCAAATGGCTACCAAATTTAATAGGGTGACTGGCTTCCATTAGTAAAGAAAAAGTCCTTAGGTGGTGTGGTAATGACATCACTAATGATGTTAGTAGTATAGATGGTACGATAGGAGCTGATGTGGTAGGGTGAATCAACATACAAATGAGCCTAAATGTCCTCTAACATGTACTCAGGATGAGGTGATGTGTCAATCCATGGTGGCATTCTAATTGTGCATAGGTGTCTTATTGGTGTCTGATGTGGAAAACATGTGGTTGATTTTTGAGCTATCAAAGAATTGACGTGGAGGCTCTACAAAATTGTCCACGTGGTGGATCAAGTGCCAACATGTATAGGTAGGATGATCACCTTGTGATAGGTTGCTAGAGCTAAGACAGAGTTGTCAATTAGAAAAAGGTGATGTAGGAAGGATGGATGACCAGTGGCCAAGGTCACTGGCAGTGTCTGAGGATGCCATCAATGACTATTTAAAAAGATTAGTAGGGGAATTAATTAATCCCACATTGCTACAAGAAACTGTGTTGGGAGTTTTTAAAACAAAATACATGCAACATTCAACTTGGCTTAAGAAGCCATTAGATTTTATTGAAACTTAGTTACAATTTTTGGTGACCACAATGTTGTATGGTCGCTAGATCTATGGGCTATCGATTTGGAGGGGTATATGCCAAATTTTTTTGTGCCCGCCAAATGTGACCACCGATAGTTGAGGAATATTCATTGACTGAGAATGGAATATTTTGCGTAGGGCCAGGATTTTACCACTCGGTGCATACAAAAACAATTTCTCTATAGGCCTACTGGCCTAAAAAAAATTCCAAAAATAGACTCCAAAAAATGCAATAATGCAGAGAAAATTAAATTCAAATCCAAAAATAAATTAAGCAGATTTGAAAATGATCGTACAAGATTTGCAAATTGGCCTTTAGGTGTCAGTTTTCTTAAAAAATTTACCTCAAATTTGACTATGGCCCAATGTAGGTGTAGTTATAGTCAATCTTCATTGAATTGATGCTCTAGATGCAATGGTGAGGTTTTTTTTGGCTCTAGATGCTTCCCATAGCCATGGATACTCTGGATCTAAACTGAGGTGTCCTAAGAGAGGTGAAGCAAGAATTGTCTCCAATTTCTATGAAATGATGCTCCTATGGCTCTAATACCATGTAAGGATTTTCCTTAGGGAAAAATCACCCAAGACCAAGAAGCACAATAACTAGCACAAAATAGACCAAGAAAGTATGATCAAAATAACGATATGATATTCAATTGATTGTATATTACACTAGGAGTGCCTTTATATAAAGGCCTCTAGAATGCTTCTAGAATTTCTAGGAGTTAGCAATATGATAAGCCTCACAACTAAGCACATGTCCACCAAGAGTGGATTATCCTCCATTAAGCATAGGAGTTAATACAATGATGAAAGGATAAGCCTAGAAAGGTGTGTCATGTAAACTTATGTTCTAGACACCATGTGCTTAATTAAGAGTGTAAACAACTATGTTGTCAACATGACAACTCATATGAGTATGAAAAATCCTAGGTGTCTAACCTAAGAAATTAAAAATAATGTATTTATCCTAAATAAACTTAAGTGAATTGTAAATAATAATTATTTACATCAACAAGCACAAAATAGACTAATAGAGTATGATCAAAATAACAATATGAAATTCAAATTGATGTGGAAGTACACTAGTAGTGCCTAAATATAAAGGCCTCTAGAATGCTTCTAGAATTACTTGTAGTTAGCAATATGATAAGACTCACAACTAAGCACATGTCCACCAAGAGTGAATTATCATCCATTAAGCACAGGAGTTAGTGCGATGATGAGAAGATAAGCCTACAAAGATGTGTCAAGTAAAATTATGTTGTAGACACCGTGTGATTAATTAAGAGTGCGAACAAATATGTTGTCAACATGAAAACTCAATTGATTATGCAAATTCTAGTGTTGTAGAAACCATGTGCTAAATTATAATTTCTTAATCCTATTTTGTCAGCATGAAAACTCATATGAGTATGCAAACTCCTAGATGTCTAACCTAATAAATAAAAAAATAATGCATTTATCCTTAGTAAACTTAAGTAAAGCATAAATAATTATTATTTACACTAACACCCCCTTAAGTGCAACTTAGGGAAATTCACTTAAGCTCACAAAATTTATGATGAAATGCATAATGGTTCCTAGCTACTAGGACATGTTAGGGACCCAAGTACAAATGCAATGCTGAAATGCAATGAAATCTCTCTAAAAATAGAGAAAGAGGGAAAATGTCATGGCAAAACCCCTTCTCCAAAAAGAGAGATATGTAAAATATAGAAGGGAAATATCATGTGACCCCTCTAGTGAAAAATACCTCACCCTCAAGAGATCTCACAAATGAATATACTTGATCTTTGTGAAAAGCTTGGTGAAGATGTCAGCTACCTGCTACTCTATAGGACAATATTGTAATGTGATGACCTGCTCATGAATTAGCTCTCTAATGTAGTGCATAGAAACCTCAATATGTTTGGTGTGATAATGTTGCAATGGATGTTTTGGGATTTCAATATCACTCTAGTTATCACAATGGATGACTATGGGTCTAGGTGGATCAAAACAAAACTCCTTCAGAATCCCTTGCAACCAAATAACTTATGTTGCCATAGTTACAGCTCCTTAATACTCAGCCTCAGTCAATGAAAGAGAAGTGGTTGTCTACTTTTTACTCTACCAACAAATGGGGCCAAAACCAAGATGAAATATATATCCTAAAGTAGAGTTGCAAGAATCAAGGTTCCCTGCATAGTTGAATTCTATGTAACCCACTAATTGCAGTCCTATACCAACTGCATAGTGTATCCCATGTGTATATGTACCTTGGATATAGTGCAAGATTTGTTCAGTTTCCCTGAAATGAAGTTAATGTGTCTCTTGCATGAACTGAGAAACCATGCCAACTATGAATGAGATGTCAAAGCATGAATGTGTCAAGTACATGAGGCTTCCAACCAACTATCTATACAAAGTTGTATCAACAAGTGGAGTGGAACACTTTGTTTCTAACTTAACACCTAAAAGAAAGGGAGTAGGTGTAGCCTTGCATGTGAAACCATGCAAGTAGATCAAGAGCATACCTGAGTTGTGATAATGTGATCTATGATGAAGACTGATGTATCTTGACACCAATGTAATAGTGTAGTAGACCCAAGTTTGTCATCGAAAACCTATCTTGCAAAGTTGCCTTTACACTATCAATAATGGATGTTGTGCTCATTATAGTGATCAAGTCATCAACATAAAGAAAAAGAAGCAAATGAGAATCATCCCTCTAAAGAATAATGACATTTGGATTAGAATAATATTTAGTGAACTTTGTTGAGAGAAGGAATGAATTTATCTTGGCATACCAAGCTCTTAGAGCTTGTTCAAATCCATAGATAGACTTCTTCAATTTTCAAACCAAGGTAGCATCCTAGATGAATATATCTTCTCATAAATATCCCCATTCAAAAATATGCTTTTCACATCCATTTGATGAACAACCCATCACTGAGCTACTACTATAGCTAGTGTCAAACAAATGGAATTTATTTTTACCACTAGTATAAAGGTCTCAGCGTAATCAATGCCAAGTACCTGAGAGAAACCTTTTGAAAAAAGTCAAGCTTTTTGTTTATCAACACTTCCATCTATTGTGAATTTGGTTTGATAGATCCACTTACACTGAACCAATTTTGTTCCCTTAGGAAGAGAGACTAAGTCCCATGTATCATTTATAGTAAGACAATTATATTCTTGCTCCATTTCTCTATCCCATTCTAGAATACCTAATGCTTCTTTAAATGATTGTGGATCTGAAGCAACTATAATATAAGCATGTGGGAGTGAGTTGTTCTATGATCTTGTCCTCCTTCTATCTAAAGTATTCCCTGTCAATGGTCCTGTTGCATCCAATGTCTACTTAGCCCATCTAGGTCTAGTGGAAGAAGATGAAAAAGGTATATCCTCAACCTCAACTATTTGATGCCTTTGTTTTTGTCATGGCTACACATCTTCCATGTCACTATTACCCCTATCACTCTCTTCAATTAAAGAGGAAGGAGGAGGAATTGAAGAAGTAAAGCTTGAACAACTTTCTTCAAAATGTACACTCATCTCATAGAATATGTCATGTGTCTAGGGATCCATCAACTTGTAGGCTTTATGTGAGTCTGCATATCCAACAAAGATGCAAGGTTTACTTTGAGCTTCTAATGCCTTGTGTTTTTGTGGAGTTATTCATACCCATACTGGACAACCAAAGACTCTAATGTGCTTAACCATAGGTTTCCTACCAGTCCATGCTTCAAAGGGAGTTATATCAGCCAAAGCTTTATGTGGACTCCTATTCTGGATATATTTAGCATAATTCATTGCTTCAACCCAAAAGATTTGATCAAGATACTTGTTTTGTACCATGCAAGTGTTCATCTCCTTGAGAGTTCTATTTTTCCTTTCAGTAGCACCATTCTGCTATAGCATATATGGTATCGAATGCTGAAGGGAAATTCCCTCTTGAGTGCAAAAGTCTATTAGTCTTGGGTTCACATACTCCCCCCCATTACCTGTTTGAAGAACTTTGATGGATTTTTTTGACTACTTTTCTATTTGAGCCTTCAAGCTAAGAAATTTTTTAAACACTTCACTCTTGTGTGCCATGAAGAAAACCCAAGTAAAGCAAGAGTAGTCATCTATGAAGGTGAGTGCATGGCAAGACTTGCCAAATGATGACACTGGAAATGGTCCCACCACATCACTATGAAAAAATTAAAGAGCAAATTTTGCTCTCAAAGAATTCCCCTTTTCATACAATTTTTTTGGATGTTTTCCAAGTGAGAAACTAAATGAACACCTTCAAAAAACTAGACTTGAGGTAAACCGTTAACCATTTTCTTGCTGCTAAGTTGATGAAGATATCTGTAGTTGAGATGTCCAAATCTCTCATGCCATAGTTTTCTTTCTACATTTGAACGTAATAACAAGGCTTGTGCATTTGATTTGGACACAAAGGAGAAGAAAGTGTAAAGCCTTGAATCATGATTGGCTCAACCTATTACAATCATAGAGTCATCCTTGGTGCTTTTTACTATCACTGAGTTTGGACGAAATTCAACCTTATTTCCACCTCCATAGTGAGTCATTTGGTAGACTAAAAGAAGCTTGGAGGTAAGATTAGGAACATATAGAACATCCTTGATCACTCCATTGTTCATCTCAACTTTGCCTTTACCTTCAAATTCTACTTTAGTATCATCACCTACAAAGATGTGTGTGTTAGATTATGGTGACTGATCTGGAAATTATTGTACATACTTCATAATTAGCTATGGCCGACATGTTGTAACCCTAAAACAGATAAAATACTTGTATAAAAGGGTTTGGGGTTAGGTATTTTTCATTAGGTTGTGATTCAAAATTGGTTCTTGCGATGGTATTAAGTTGTAAGGGATTACAGATTGTAATCAAGTTGTAATCACTTGATTGTAATAAGATTGGACTTGTTGTTTGGTGGAAGTAGCCCAAGGATTGGGTGAACCATGTTAAATCTTGGTGCCTTGTGTTCATTTCCGTGTGATCTATTATTTTTTGTTAGTGGTAATATTTGCATGTAGTTTTTATTTATGTCCATGGTTTATCCTAATAGTGTGGTACTTTTGAATGTGTCATAGAAGAAAAATCTCTCTTTGACTCACCCATATGATGTGTGGCACCTAAATCAATGATCCATTCTCCCTGACTAATAGTGTTTGTGAGTAAAGCATGCCCTTTGCCCTTAAAATCTGAAGATGAAGATCCTTTCTCCTTATAAGCATTAGGCAATGGAACATTGTGTTTCTTCATTATGTTCTTCAACTCATCAATTTATTTTTTATAACACTGATGCTCATCATGACCCATCTTCTTACAATAGGCACACTTTTTCTTTTTCCCTTTCCTTTGCTTGAACTTTAACCACTTAAATTTTGAGAACCTTCATTATTAGCCACCCATGCCTTAGACTTTGAAGACTTGATAATCACCATTGTTGTCAACTTAGTTTGTTCATCCTCTAACAGCTAACCATAACCATCAAAAGTGATTTTCTTATAGGAATCTCCTAAGATAGTCTTTTTGGTGTTGAATGAAGAGACAAATGTGAAGTATTCAGATGGCAGCTTATTATGAATGAGATAGGTCAATCTATCATCTTTAATAGGACTACCACAATCATCAAGTTTTGTTCTTAATTCATTCACCTTAATGATAAAATCCTAAATAGAATCAAAGGTCTTAGGATCTAGGGAGACAAGCTCATCTTCAATTTTTTAGACATCCTCCTCAGTCACTTTTCCATATAGGTTTTTGAGGGCATCCCATGTTTCTTTGAATGTATCATAATTTATGATCTGATAAAGGATCTTGTATTCAACCCCTAACCTAGTATCACTTAGGGCTTTCCTATTTTCCTTTACCCAAGCTTTGATATCACTTTGAGATACTTTATTACCTATTAGTTTAGGAAAGGAACCATCTACATATTGAGAAACTTCATCGTGCATCAATTCACACCTTTTTTTAATAGACCATGTGGCATAGTAATGTGGTTTTAATTTTGGAATCTTAAGATTTCCCATGATGCAAGAAATGAAAGATAATAGTAGGAAAAGAGGAGCACAACACCAAGAGACACTCCCCCTGTTCACTCAATCAAGAATCCCCCCAAATGAAAGATTTTGGCACTTTATACTTAGTGCGATTACAATAGCCACTTACCAATTTTGGCCTGAATGGTCTTCTACTTTTCTATTTATAGCTTCCTTTTGGAGTTCAAATTTGGAACTTTACAATGTATCTTAGATATACAACAATTCTAAAGTTTTATCAAAGCATTACAATGCAAAAAATGACTTAATTCTAAAAGTAGTATTTTTGCCCACACAAGTATATATTCTACTTATAGATCTAGAAAGCAGATGAAAATTATTCACTTTCACAAAAAATGGAACCTAAATTGGAGTCCAGATGAGCCTGTACGGAGCAATTGAAGTTGCAAAATGTAGGATTAGATAGGTACAATTACCAAAAACTATAATTTATGACAAATCCATTTACCAAAATTAGAAAATAATAGCATCACTAAAAGGTTCAAGAAATTCTAGCCAAAATCAAAAAAATGCACCTAATTTGGAGTCTAGATGATTGTGATATGGCCTCCCAAAGTTAAATTGTCAATTCAAATTGAATCTGTAGAGGGGTCTAATAAAAAAACTATGAGGTTAAATTTGACATCAAAATGGCCATCACGATAGTAGAATCTATCTTCCTGATGATAGTCAAATGGTCATCAAATTTAAATCAGTAACTAGCTAATGTCAGCAAAAATAGGGGCCCTAGGTGACGTGCCAGATAACGTCAATACTAACATGGAAAGTATGGATATATGTCTACTAGTAGGGATGTATGGATGTCATGGGGGTCAAAAGTTGAGGTTAGTTGTACAGAAGTCCACATGGCCTATTGACTATGCTTAGTATAAGGTGTTGGTCAAGTTTGCTGATTGGATGTCTATTAGTAGTTGAGGTGGCATAGTTTCCATGAAAGAAGAGCTAGCGAGCAAGGTTAAAAGGAGCGGTAAAGTAGAAATAGATAGAAAATTCTAACACATCGATGGTGAGTTTGATGCCAAAAAAGTCTAATGTGGTAGTAGTTTAAGCAGTTGTGTCGAGCGAATAGTGCAGGTGGCCAATGTTTGAATATTGTTGGGAAGTATGTTGTCACCGGTGGTGGGATTAATAATCCTACATCCACCAGAGAAGGAGTTGTTGTGCTTTATAAAAGAAAAAGCCCATGGGGTTTTAAGAAATGAGCCCACTAAAGTTGGCTTGTGTAGTCACTATAATGTGTGTAGTCCATTGGAATATGGTTAAAAGTGTAGTTGGCTAGGTTGTAAAGGTGTCAAAATAATGGGAATTTCTGCTGAAATAATTTGTGCTAGATTTGCAATGAAGTTCTAGCTATGGGAGCTAGGAATTAACCACGCAGGAAGTTCTAGTTCAGGCCTTCAAGTGCTGGTTTGAAAAAAAAAATTGCCTCAAATTTAACTATGGCCTAAGGTAGGTGAATTTATAGTCAAATTTTACTAAATCAATGCTCTAGACACAATGGTGAGGTCCACTTTGGCTCTAGATGTTCCCAATAGTTGTAGATACTCTGGATCTAAATTGAGGTGTCCTCAGAGAGGTGAAGCAAGAATGGTCTCCAATGGCTATGAAATGACACCTCTATGGATCTTATACCATGTAAGAATTTTCCTTAGGGAAAAATCACCCACGATTAAGAACCTCAACAACTAGTGCAAAATAGACCAATAAAGTATGATTATAATAACAATATGAAATTCAAATTGATGTATAAGTACACTAGGAGTGCTTGAATATAAAAGCCTCTAAATTGCTTCTAGAATGACTAGGAGTTAGCAATATGATAAGCCTCACAACTAAGCACATGTCCATGAGGAGTTGATTATCCTCTACTAAGCACAAGAGTTAGTGTGATGATGAGAGGATAAGCCTACAAAGGTGTGTCATGTAAAATTATATTGTAGACACCAAATTTGCTTAATTAAGAGTGTGAACAACTGTGTTGTCAACCGGACAACTCATATGAGTACACAAACTCCTAGGTGTCTAACCTAATAAATAATAAAATAATGCATTTATCCTAAGTAAACTTAAGTAAAACATAAATGATAATTATTTACATTAACATATTTATCATCTTCCTTTTGGAATTGATAACTTCCTTGGGTAATTCTTTCTTTTGCAGCAAAATTTGGTCAATCTTATCAATAAATAAAATGTGAGCGCCCCACCTAGTAAAAATGGAGAAAGTAAAGATAATTATTATGAATATTGATACTGTATACCTTGTAAATAAATGTAACTACTATGGGGATTTTGTGAAGCCTGCTTTAGGACATTTATCTTATATGATAGCATGCTTTCCATTTTCCTTACTTCTATTTCTTTACCCACTCCCAACTCTTCCACTTTCATTGGTTAATCCATACCCACATTTCATACATCAATATCAATCTAGGTCTCTTCATATTTCACCTTAGTAATTGGTCTTGTTGCATTCTCCAAAGTTTTACCATCGGTTTTTCTCTCTTCCATGGCTTTGAGCTATTCTTTCAATGCTGCAACTTCCTTCTCTAGCCCCTGAGTCTTGGCCTCTAGCTCTTGATTCTCTACTCATACACATAACCTTTTCAAATCTCTTCTTCATAGAGCTTCCTTGAATCAATGTAGTCCCTAAAGGTTTGAGCTAGTCTTGTTTCAGTTTGGTCAACTTTAGCCTCATTCATGAATACAAAGTGCTTCATACAATTCGAGATCTCTCTATTTGAAATATAAGAGGAGTAACTAAGAGGGGAGGGGTGAATCAATTACTAAAAAAAATATATCCCAAATCCCTTAGATTTTAGTACAAAATATACTCTAAAAACTAAATATTATTGATGCTCAACAAACACACATAAGATGTCGTAACTCGATAAATACTGAATATGCTCAATAAATACTTAACATTAAAGCTTTAGATGTTATTTGTGATTACCATTAATTTTGACACCAAAATAAAATAACATGAACACATTTGACACCAACATTTAATGTGGAAACCCAATTTGGGAAAAACCACCAATTGTAACTAGTTACTATTTTTCACTCTTCTGAAGTGAGCCCTATTAGGAGTCAACCTTCTTAAAGGTTACAAAAAACATTGTTAGGTGTGACCCCATTAGAGGATTTAATCACCCTATATGTGTGGCCTTATTAGAGGTATTTAGACAATTCAAACGAACTACCACCTTGTTAAAAGATTTACAAATATTTATTAAGCCAACTCTGTTAAGAGATTTAGATTACTACTTCAATGGTTAGAGAGTAACAATGAGATGACTTGATTTCTAATGCAACTAAATTTCTAATTATAGATCTCTATTCTAGCTTGAACTTGATTCTTCCTGATTGAATATATATTTTCATCTCCATAAGGATATTTTTCTTATCCTTCTAATTTTCTTCCTCTTTCCATCATTAAATCTTCAATACATTCACAACTACTTCTCTTCATACTTTGACCTTATAGTTATATCTTTCACATTGTCAAGTCAGCCAAAATACAACTTAGAATAACTCATATTCATCTTCTCAATTGACTAAAAACAATAGATAAATCAACTAAATTTTATATGCCAAAATAAGAAAATCCTTCATTAGCTGATCATGCTCGGTAGACACTAACTCAGAAATGATTTCTTGTGTTAACCAACTAAAGCTCAATTAGCATTGCATACTCACAAAGTTCCTTTGGTAACCAAGTTAGCTCAATTAATATTTGTTCCATCCAACTTTTTCTTCATTAGCCAAGTGAGCTCAATTAACACTCATCTTTAGCAAACTTTCCTTTGGCACCTGAGTGAACTTGGTAAACACTACTTTCTGAACTAGACAAACTCTAGAATTCTCGATAGACATAGAAAATTATCTTCATTGACTAATTAAGCTTGGCATACACTAATTGATAATGATATGACATTTGTGTAACATCAAAGATAGTAAATAATTAATCAATTGTATCCAACAATCTCCCTCTTTGCCATTGATGGCAACACAAGATGTCATAACATAATTAAATTTTGGAACAAGAATAAGTAAGGAACATATCCTTTGTTTCTTTTTAATTCACATCCATTAGAACTCCCTCTGTCAGTGTGAACTCTTTCTGCCTTCAGTTTCTCCCTCTATCAAAAAACTTTTGTCTGCAAAAACTTCTTCTAATAGAAAACTTCTCCCTCTTATAGAAAACTTCCTCTTCAATATTTAAATTTCTACGAGATATCACAAAAAAATTCTTTATCTTTGACAACATATGCCAAAGACAACAACTTTTTAATTAGTAATGTACCTCAAGTACTGATTTATTTGCACTATGCCCTTGTCCATTTTGCACCAATTGATTGATCTTCAACTTGCTTTGGTTGATGCTTCGCTAAACTTAATTTAGTGAGCTTCAAATAGCTAAATGACCCAAAACTTACCTCTTAAATAAAGAAATGTATCCTCAGGTAATGGCTTGGTGAATATGTATATGATTTGATCATTTCTATTTACATATTCCAATTTGACTTCTTTCTCTTGCACCAATTCTCTTAGGAAGTGATATTTTATAGCAATATGTTTTGTTTTGGTATGCATTACTAGATTCTTTGATATATTGATTGTACTGATGTTATCACAGTATATGATTATTAGATTCTTGATCTCTATCTTCATTTCTTACAACAATTTTTTGAACCAAACAATGTTAGAACAACTAATTATTGCTGCCACATACTCTACCTCTACTATGGATTGAGAGATAAAATTTTGTTTTTTGCTTGTTCAAGCACTAGTTTTTTACCAAGAAAGAATGCTCTATCACTAGTGATTTTTTTATCATCAAGACTTCTAGCCCAATTAGCATCAGTGAATACCTTTAAGTCCAAATTGCCTCCAATTTTGTACCATAAGCCATAGTCTTCAGTACCTTTTAGATATCTCATGATTCTCTTGATTTCCATCATGTGATTTTCTCTAGGATTTTTTATGAATCTTGCCACCATACCAATTGCTAATGCAATATTAGGCCTTTTATGCACTACATACTATAATTTTTGAATTGTTGATCTGTATGTGGTCTGATCTACCTCTTTTGAATCATCTTTTTTGGAAATCTTATCTCCAATAGACATAGGGGTTCCAACTGGTCTTGAATCTTCCATTCCTGATTTCTTAAGTATCACCTTGATGTACTTAGATTGAGTAATGTATATACCATTTTTGTTCTTTTGAATTTGTAATCCAATAAAGAATTTTATCTCACCAAACATAGACATTTCAAATTCTTTACTCATTTCTTCTAAAAATTTCTTACACAACTCATCATTTCGTGTGAATAAGGTATCATCAAAAATTATTTTTGCTAATACAATCTTCTTGTCTCGTCCTTCTTTGATATATAGACTATTTTTATCATTTTTTATTTGGAAGCCAATCTATATCAAGTAATTATGAAGTCCTTCATACGAAGCTCTAGGAACTTGCTTGAGACCATATAATGTCTTGTGTAATTTTCAAACCATGTCCTTTTTGCTAGGATCTACAAAACCTTTAAGTTATTCAATTTAGACCTCTTCATCAAGAATTCCATTCAAGAATGTAGATTTAACATCCATTTGATATACTTTAAATCTTCTGTGTGATGCATATGTTAGTATTGTTCTAACACCTTCTAATCTTACAATAGGAGAAAAAGTTTCACCATAGTCAATACCTTATTGTTGAGAATAACATTGCATTATCTCTAGAAACATTTCCATCCTCATTTAGCTTGTTTTTGAACACCCGCTTTGTGCTAATTACATTTTTATCTATGGGTCTAGGAACAAGAGTCCAGGTTTTGTTCTTCTCTATTTTTTATATTTCTTCATTCGTTACTTCAACCCAAATTTCATTATCCAATGCATCTTTAATATTTTTTGATTCAAATTCAACAAGTACACATGTACCTTTCAATTTTTTTCTTGTCATTGTAACATTAGATTTGTCTCCAATGATCTAATTAGGTGCATCATGCCTTTTGACATATCTTGCCAACAGAGGTTCTTTGGATTTTGAAAGAGTTCCACTATTTTTATCAAGAACTTCAATATCAAGCTCAGGTCTCACTATCTATGACTTGGGTCCTTTAGACTAAGTTTGAACTAGCTTGGTAGCCTCTAACTATGACTTGGGTCCTTCAGACTATAACTCAAGTTGCACTTTTTGTAACTCAACAACTATTGGAGATTTTGGGCTCTTGGGAGGTGAAGCCTCCTTTCTTTTAGATAGATTTGGCAGAGTATCAAGTTCATAGTAAACAAATCCTCTATAATCCTCTAGCTCTTTGTTGCTTTCTTATTTTTCATTTTTGCAAACTTATCAATTCTCACATGTGCACTTTCTATGATTTTATGAGTAGAAAAATTCAAACATTTGTATACTTTACTTCTGTAGGAGTGTCCTAGAAATATGCCTTCATCACCGTTTACATAAAAATTTCCTTTTCTAGATTCTATAAATAAGATATAACATTTTCTACCAAATAATTTTAAGTAACTTACATTAGGTTTGTAGTCATATCATAATTGATAAGGATTTTTATTTGAATCTTTCCTCAGTAGTACTCTATTCAAAATATGAACTACAGTGTTGATTGCTCCCTTCCAATATTTCATTGCCACATTTTTTTCTATCATCAATGTTCTTGCATGATGGGGACACAATAGGAAAGGGAAAATTTAATTAACTGTAAAAATATGCTAGTACACTTAGTGCAGAGAAACAGACTCCAAAACATTCCCTATGGGCTTACAATAGCATAAATTTGGAGATAAATTCTTCTCCCAGTACCTCCTCTCAAATTCCACTCCAAAATGTCTTTTACAATGCCAGAAATGTTCTTAAATAGACCCTAGAGGGCCAAGGATTAGGAATACATTCTAGAAAGTTCTAGTTGGCATCCACCAAGCAAATAGAAGGCTCCAAAAGTCACATTAGAAGTCGGCGCAAAATTAGAAGAATCCAGAAAGAGTAATCAAACTTTTGGGAGGCATAACTTTTGAGTTGTAGCTCTGATTGACAAACTGTTTACATTTCTGGAAAGCTCTCAAAGCACTCTATAGCCCTATGGAGAAGCTCTACTCATCCCAAATTTTTTGGCCCTGTTTGAGGTCATTCAATGCCCCTAACCTGACTTTGAAGCATTCTTAGGAGGTCTCTAGAAATTGAAAAATTGTGATAACTTTCAAATTGTGGGGCCTTTTGACCTGATTCTTTTTTTGGAATGCTCTAAATTAGAATTACATTCATCTGACCAATTTACACCCTCTAATTCATCAAAATTATGGCTCAATTACATACTCCTATTTTTTTGGCATTTACATGTGTCCCAAGGTGCTCAAATACTCTATCCTAGAACACTGATAGTGGAATTGTGAGAGTTGGAACCTTTATTTGACCCAAATGGATATCCAAAAATGAAAACACATGGAACAAAAACTAAGTCTAAGTAGATTTTTTTTTGGTGACATAGGATTGCCCTTATACCTTTGGATGCTCCTGCATCAGATACCCAGGGTAGATTGAAAAGTGACCCTATCACTTTATGAATGGTAGAGAAAATCCCAAATGGGAAACCTCAGCTGCTGATATCCAAGTTGAGTCCTCATCCTTTCCACTTGACCAAATACTCTTCATACTACCTATTTATAGTACTTCTACCCACACGACTATCCAGAATCTCCTCTATCTCCTCCTTCTTAAAAGTAGGAATTGGACATGGCTCTAACATCAGCTCCTCATCTGCACCATCATCATGATACTCTATTAAGTCTACAATGTTGAAAATAGGAGAAATGTGAATTCCATTTGAAAACTCTACTTCATATGCATTTCCTAAGTCATGTTTCTGCAGAATTTTCTAGGGGCCAAATTTCTTCATTTTTAGCTTGTTGTCAGTACTAGCTGGAAATATTTCTTTTCTTAAGTGTACCATGACTAGATCCCCTACTTGGAACTCCTTATGTCTTCTCCTTTGATCAGCCCTACCTTTATACTATTGGTTCATCTTAGTAATGTGTGCCTGGACCTCCTCATGTAGACACTTGATATGCTCAACAAATTCTTCAACTTCAGCACTTGTCCTCTCCCCTTGCTCTATCTTCCTCAATTCTAGTGCAGTCCTTGGGCTACTTCCATATACAATTTGGAATGGTGATTTTCCATTGCTCCTCTTTACAGAGTTATTGTAAGAAAAATCTACTTGTGGTAGAATCAAATCCTACCCTTTGGGCTTATCCCCAACTAAAAATCTTAGTAAATTTCCCAAACTTCTGTTTACCACCTTTGTTTGGCCGTCAGTCTATAGGTGATGTGTAGAACTAAATTTCAAGTCTGTTCTCAACTTATTCCACAATGTTCTCCAAAAATACCCCACAAATTTAGTATCTCTGTCAGAAACTATACTCCTTTTGAGACCATGTAGTCTTACCACCTCTCTGAAAAACAAGTCTACAATATGGATAGCATCATGGGTTTTGTGGCATGGAATGAAATGTGCCATTTTGGAGAACCTATCAACCACCACAAATATTGAGTCATTACCCCTTTGTGTCCTCGACAATCCAAGAACAAAATCCATACTTATGTCCTCCCATGGCTTTGATGGAATAGGCGATGGCTGATATAGTCCAGTATTGTGACTAAATCCCTTGGCTACTTGACAAACCTGGCAATTCTATACAAACTTCTTCATATCCTATGACATTTGAGGCCAAAAATAATGTTCTTTGAGAATGGCAATGGTCTTATCTTGACCAAAATGTCCTACCATCTCTCCACTATGTTTCTCCTTAATCAAATTTTCTCTCATGGAACTCCTTGGAATGCACAATTAACTACCCTTGAACAACATACCATCCTAAATCAAATAGTCTAGCCACTTGGTTCTATCTATATCCACAGGCTCTTTACAAGCTTTCCATGCTTCAACAAAATCAGGATCCTTAGGGTATAGATTCTTGAGTTCATCAAACCCAACTACTTCAACCTGCATTACTGTAAGCAACAATTGTCTCCTACTTAATGCATCTGCAACCTTGTTAAATTTTCCACTTCTATGCTTCAACACAAATGTATAGCTCTACAAGAACTCTACCCACTTCATATGCCTCTAATTTAATTTACCTTGGCTATTTAGATACTGTAATGCTTGGTGATCAGTATATAAAACAAATTCCTTTGGCAATAAATAGTGCCTCCATTTCTTTAAGGCCTAAACTATTGCATAGAACTTTTGATCATAAATAGAATACTTCTTTTTCGCATCATTCAATTTTTCACTAAAATATGCAATAGGCTTACCTTCTTGGCTTAATACAACTCCAATAGAATTTCCACTAGCATTACAATCCACCTAGAACACCTTTCTAAAATCTCAAAGTGCCAACACAGTGTGTTCTGTCACCTTCTTCTTCAGCAATTCAAAACTTCTCGCAGCTGCCGCAGTCCATTTGAACTCTTTTCTACCCCCTCTTATTGTGACAGTCAGGGGTGCACATATGCCACTAAAATTCTTAATGAACTTCCTATAAAAACTAACTAGACCATGAAATGATCTTACCTCAGAAGTAGACCTTGGAGTAGGCCATTCCAAGATGGCTTTTACCTTCTCTGGATCCATTTTGAGACCTTTAGGTGATATAACAAACCCCAAGTAGACTAACTCCCTTTTTGCAAAGATACACTTCTTTAGATTAATTAACAGTTTCTCTTCCCTTAATCTTTCAAGGACACTATGAATATGCAATAAACGTTCTTTAAAAGTCTTGCTGAAAATTAAAAAATCATCCAAATAGACAATAACAAATTTTCCCAAGAACTTCTTAAGTACCTCATTCATACGCTGCATGAAGGTGCTTGGGATGTTCATCAATCTAAAGGGCATGACTAACCACTCATAAAGACCTTCCTTGGTCTTGAAGGCAATTTTCCACTCATCTCCTTCTCGTATCTGTATCTGATGATAGCCACTCTTGAGATCTATCTTTGTGAAGTACTGAGCTCCACTCAAGCAATCCATAAGATCATCCATCCTTGAAAAAGGAAATCAATACTTGATGGTTATCCTATTTATAGCTCGAGAGTCTATACACATCCTCCACTCTCCATCCTTCTTTGGTGCCAGTACTACAGGTACTGCACATGGACTCAAGCTCTCCCAAATCAAGCCCTTCCTTAATATCTCCTGAACCTGTCTATTTAGCTCCTTAGTTTCAGTAGGATTCATCTTGTGAGCATCCTTGTTAGGAAAACTAGCTCCTAGGATTAAATCTATCTAATGACTAATTTACCTTACCAGTGGCAATCCTTCTGGAACATTATTAGAGATGATATCTCCAAACTCACCTAGTAAATCTGAAACTTCAAGTGGTATTTCACTACTACCTTCTTTATCTTTCCTAGGAATCAAAGCATAGAACATATGTTGATGTTTCATGCCATCTAAAAACTTCCTTCCATCAACAAGACAAATCCTAGCACTACTACATACCTTTTCACCTTCCTTTTTCATGGGCTTTAATTTGTGGTGAACTCCATCCTTTGTTAGAGAGTATGTGTTTGCATGACCATCATGTACTGCATGCCTATCAAATTTCCACGGTCTACCCAACAAAAGATGGCAAACATCCATTGGAATAATATCACAAAGAACTTCATCATGGTAACTCCCAATTTTGAACTTTACTAAACATTGTTCACTTACCAGGACCTTATGATCATCTTTCACCCAAGCAATCCGATAGGGCTGGGGGTGTTTCTCCCTCTTGAGCTTCAACTTAGAAACCATCTCCTCTAATACTAAGTTATCAATGCTACAACCATCAATTATCACATCACAACATTTATCCTCACACTTGCACCTGGTATAGAATAAACTCCTCCTTTGACTTAGCTCAATCTCACCACTTAGTAGGATCCTTTCATTTACTAAGGTCTCTCCTCTTTCTGCATCCTCTAAATGTGATGATTGTGCATCTTCATCCACATGAGCAACCCTAGCTTGACCCTCAACTCTCCTATCTGTCCTTCCTTGTCATTGAGGGCATTCAAAGGCACGATGACCTTCTTCATTGTAATGGAAATATGTACCATGAAAGCCTTCTCTTCCTTGTCCATGTCCTCTACCTCTTCCTCTTTGATTTTCAAAGTCTTGATCATGGGAGTGATTGAAACTCTCATTCCTCTAGTTCCTACTAGTACTCACATCTTCATTTTTATTTTGGGTTTCATTTTGGCCTCCAGATGACCTACCACTACCCCTTCCTCCTTGACCATGCCCTCTTTGTCTCCCTTCAAACCTCTTATTTAGCTTCTCTTAAACTCGTAGGAAAAACTGGTGTGCCTCTTCAATGCTAGTGATTCTTACTAGACTTAATTCTTCCTGGATGCTATGTTGCAACCCACTGATATAACAAGCAACCTTCTCCTTATTTACTTTTGCATGCCCTACTCTAATCAGAAGTCGATAAAACTCCTCTATATATTCTTGGACTGATTTTTTTTCTTTTTTTAACCCATGCATCTTCTTAAACAAATCAAGCTCATAATCAATAGGAATGAACTGCTTCTTCAATTTGTCCATCATACGATCCCACCTTTTGATCTTATCCTTTCCTCTTCTATTTCTTTCCAATTGAACCTCTTGCCACCATATTTTGGCATGGCCTTTTAATTTTGCCTTTGCAAACTTAACCCTATATGGATCCCTGATATCCTCATACTCAAAGTACTCTTCTAGTTCATTGATCCAGTTGATCAACTCATCTAGTTTTATATTTCTTGAAAATACACCCACATCAATTGTAGGTTTTTTTTCAAACTTAGTAATGGCCCTAAAAAGCCTTTCCTCTACCTGATTTAGAACTTCTTTGTCAAATTCCCCTTCTGGTCCAATTTTTCTTCTTCATTATCATCCTCACTTTTGTCGCCTGCGACAACATTTGTTCCTCTACGAAGCTCCTCCTACAATGCTTGTACTTTCTTTGGAGGGCTCTAACCTCCTTAGGATTAATAGCTCCAGCTCTTCCACCATGCTCTCTTTTTGGAGGCATCTTCTTAACTCAAACCCACAACCACATAGTCCTAGTGCAAACTGCCTCACAGTCGGTGCTCTATCTACACACTCAAGAACACCAGCTCTAATACCACTTGATGGGGACACAATAGAGAAGGAAAAATTTTATTAATTGTAAAAATATGCTAGTACACTTAGTGTAGAGAAAAAAACTCCAAAACATGCCCTATGGGCTTACAATAGCATAAATCTAGAGATAAATTCTTCTCCCAATACCTCCTCTCAAACTCCGTTCTAAACTACCTTTTACAATGCCAGAAATGTTCTTAAATGGACCCCAGAGGGTTAGCGATTAGGAATAAATTCTAGAAAGTGCTAGCTGGCATCCACCAACCAAATAGAAGGCTCCAAAAGTTGTATTATAAGTTGACACAAAATTAGAAGAATCCAAAAACGGTAACTGAACTTCTGGGAGGCATAACTTTTGAACCGTAGCTCCGATTGACAAACCATTTACATTTTTGAAAAGCTCTCGAAGTGTTCTATAGTTCTATGGACCAGCTATTCTCATCCCCCATTTTTTGGCCCTATTTGAGGTCATTTAATGCCCCTAACTTGACTTTGAAGCATTCTGAAGAGGTCTCCAAAAATCAAAAAATTGCGATAACTTTCAAACTGTAGGGCTTTTTGACCTGATTCTTTTTCTAGAATGCTCTAAATTAAAATTACATTCATTTGGCCAATTTACACCCTCTAATTCACCAAAATTATGACTCAATTACATACTTTTATTTTTTTCAGCATTTACACGTATCCCAAGGTGCTGAAATACTCTATCCTAAAATACTAATAGTGGAACTGTGAGAGTTGGAACCTTTATTTGACCCAAATGGGTATCCAAAAATGAAAACACATGAAATAGAAACTAAGTCTAAGTACAATTTTTTTTGGGTGACACAGGATTGCCCTGATACCTCTAGATGCTCCTGCATAATTGCATAATCCACTTGTCATTAAATTCAAACCCACAACCACATAGTCCTAGTGCAAACTACCTCACAGTCGGTGCTCTATCTACACACTCAAGAACACCAACTCTAATACCACTTGATGGGGACACAATAGAGAAGGAAAAATTTTATTAATTGTAAAAATATGCTAGTACACTTAGTGTAGAGAAACAAACTCCAAAACATGCCCTATGGGCTTACAATAGCATAAATTTGGAGATAAATTCTTCTCCAATTACCTCCTCTCAAATTCCGTTCTGAACTGCCTTTTACAATGCCAGAAATGTTCTTAAATGGACCCTAGAGGGTTAACGATTAGGAATAAATTCTAGAAAGTGCTAGCTGGCATCCACCAACCAAATAGAAGACTCCAAAAGTTGTATTAGAAGTTGGCACAAAATTAGAAGAATCCAAAAACAGTAACTGAACTTCTGGGAGGCATAACTGTTGAACTGTAGCTCCAATTGATGAACCATTTACATTTTTGAAAAGCTCTCGAAGTGTTCTATAGTTCTATGGACCAGCTATTCTCATCCCCCATTTTTTGGCCCTATTTGAGGTCATTTAATTCCCCTAACTTGACTTTGAAGCATTCTAAAGAGGTCTCTAGAAATCAAAAAATTGCGATAACTTTCAAACTGTAGGGCTTTTTGACCTGATTCTTTTTCTAGAATGCTCTAAATTACAATTACATTCATTTGGCCAATTTACACCCTCTAATTCACCAAAATTATGGCTCAATTACATAATTTTATTTTTTTTAGCATTTACACGTATCCCAAGGTGCTCAAATACTCTATCCTAAAACACTAATAGTGGAACTATGAGAGTTGGAACCTTTATTTGACCCAAATGGGTATCCAAAAATGAAAACACATGAAATAGAAACTAAGTCTAAGTACAATTTTTTTTGGGTGACACAGGATTGCCCTGATACCTCTAGATGCTCCTGCATAATTGCATAATCCACTTGTCATTAAATTCCTCTTTGAATGAAAAAATTATTGAATTTATCTAAGATGAATTCACCCCCTCTATTTGATCTCAAACATTTCAATCTCTTTCTAGTTTCTTTTTCTACTCTTACCAGATACCATGTGAACTTTTGAAAAGCTTCTAATTTTTCTTTTAAATACATTACAATCATCATTCTAGAATAGTCATTACAAAAAAGAATGAACAAATTCTCTCCACTGTAGCTTTCTATTCCAATAGGTCCACATAAGTCTGTATGCACAAGTTCTAAGACTTCTTCTAACTGATAGATCTTGCTTTTGAAACTAGTCTTTCCCATTTTACCAATTTGGCAGTTTTTGCATAGACCAATATTAGGCTTCTTCAAACTAGGATTACCTCTTACCCTTTTATGTTTTCTTATCTTAACTAGATTATCAAAGTTTATATGACATAGCCTTTTTGTGCCATAACCAACTTTCTTCTACTTGAGGAATAAAACATAAACTTTCACTGAGATCAAGATAAAATAGATTACCTTTTCTTTGCTTGTCAGATCCAACCAAATTTCCTTTTCCATCTAGTAGTTTGGCCTTTCCATCCATGAATTCTACCTTGAATCCAATATTATTCAATTGTGCTTCACTAAGTAGATTATTCTTTAATCCTTCAACCCAATAAGTATTGTCACATACAAGTTCTTTAGTAAATGAAATACATCCTTTTCCTTTTATGTTACAAGGTTCATTGTTTTTAAATATCACACTACATCCATCATAATATTCCATGTGCTCAAATTTTGTTTTATCTCCAGTCATATGATATGAATATCCATTGTCAATAATCCATGTATCATTTTCGCTAACATGAGAGATAAGTGTCATTTTATCTCCTTCATTATCAGATTCATCTTTTACTGTAGTATATAGTATTTCATTTTCACTGTTATCAAAATATTTAGTCATAAAAAAAGATTTCTTACCTTTTTCCTTGTAGTTCTTGTAGTTCTTGAAATCCTTCTTTCCTTTTGTGCTTATTTCTTTTCTTTTCATCTTTGATTTCTCTATTTGGACACCTTGCAGCAATGTGACCAATTTCTTCACAAGAAAAATAGATCAGAAGAACTTTTCCTTTGTACTTTCCTCTACCTTTAGAATAATTTCTTGCAAGTATGGATTCAACAACTTCAAGATCACTGTTTGAGCTATCTTCTGATTCTTCTTCTTCACTTCCTTAATAAATTTTGCACTAGGAACATAGTTATCAAAGTTATCTAATTTAAAAGTTGTCAATCTTTGAACTAGAGCATCCAAAGATATTTTATTATTTGGATCACATCTCATCTCTTGAATAGTAGACACTCTAATTGCATAAATAAGAATAAGAGTTCTAAGTACCTTGCTTACAACTATTTTGTCATCAATGTCTCCTCCAAATGCTTTGATTACACTCAAACTTCCTTTGATTTTTTCCACATATTTTGCAATGTTTTCATCTTCTCTCATTTTCATCTGATCAAAATGACTTCTAAGACTTTCAACTTTGGCTCTTCTTAAATTGTCATCTCCTCCATAAATGTCTTTTAGTTTGGTCCACATTTAATGAGTAGTTTTACAATCTTTTACTTCATTAAATTCAACATAACTAAGAGCAGATGCAATATCAATCATCATGATATTATGATTTTGATTTTCAATAATAACTTCAACTAATAATGTTCCAGTGGGAGTCTTGTATTCAACATCAAGATTTTTTCAACTTGAATCAGTGATGTTATCCAAATGTAACCTCATAAGTCCTTTCCATGCTACAAAATTGTCTCCATTCAACTTGGGAATCTCTCTTCTGTAAGACATCTTGATCTTTATCTTAGGTCCTTGAAACCTTCTCTACAAGCACCAAAAGCTCTGATACCAATTGTTGAAAATATAAGAGGACTAACTAAGAGGGGAGGGGTAAATTAGTTACTACAAAAAAAAATCTCAGATCCCTTAGATGTCATTACAAAATAAACTCAACAAACACACATAAAATGCTTAGAAAAAACACATAAAATGTTGTAACTCAGTAAATACTAAATATACCTAGTAAATAATTAACATGTAAACTTTAGAATTTATCTATAATTACCATTAATTTAACTTAGTTGAAATCACATAAGAGAAAAGAGCATGAATGTATTTGACAATAGGATTTAATGTGGAAACCCAATTTGGGAAAGACCACCAATTGCAACTAGTTACTTTTTTTCACTCTTTTGAAGTGAGCCCTGTTAGGAGCCAACACTGTTAAAGATTATGAAAACACATTGTTAGGTGTGACCCTATTAGAGGATTTAATCACCCAATTAGGAGTGGCCTTGTTAGAGGTCTTTAAAAAATTCAATAGAACTAGCACCTTGTTAGAGGATTTACAAATAGATATTAAGTCAACTCTATTAAGAGATTTAGATCACTCCTACAATGGTTAGTGAGTAACAATCACATGACCTAATGTTTGATGCAATTGAATTGCTGATTATAGATCTCTATTCTAGCTTTTATTTAATCCTTCTTGATCAAATATATCATTTTAGCTCCACAAGGATATTCTTCTTATCCTTCTAATTTTCTTCCTTTTCCCATCATTAAATCTTCAATACATTCACAACTACTTCTCTTCATACTTTGACCTTATACTTATATCTTTCACATTATCATGTCAGCCAAAATATAACTTCGAATAACTCATAGTCATCTTCTTAGTTAGCTGAAACCAATAGATAAATCAATTAAACTTTATATGCCAAAACAAGAAAATCCTTCATTTGCCAACCCTACTTGGTAGACACTAACTGAAAAATGATTTCATGTGCTAACCAACTAAAGCTCAGTTAACACTGCATACTTTCAAAGTTCCTATGGCAACTAAGTGAGCTTAGTTAATATTGGTTCCATCCAAATTTTTCTTCATTCGTTGAGTGAGCTTGGTTAACACTCATCTTCAGCAAGCTTTCCTTTGGTGCCTGAGTGAACTCAGTAGACACTTCCTTCTAAACTAGACAAACTCTAGAACACTTGGTAGACATAGAAAACTATCTTCACTACCTTAGTGAGCTTGGTATACACTAACTAATAATGATATGACATTTTTGTAACATCAAAGACAATACATAATTAATCAATTATATCTAACACTCTCCCTCTATGGTACTATTCAATGTTCATACTATTGGACTCCCCTATCTTGTATTCTTTACATCCATTACATTGGGCTTATTTTTCTCTAGTTCCATGCTCCATATAACCAAACTTTTTGAATCTATCTTAAAACTAGATCCTTTTTGGAAACCTTCAAAAGTTAATTCTTCATAAGATATGGCCTTGTCCTACCTCCTAATTTGATCTAGCAAAAAGGCGTTTTCTAAACCCCAACTACGTACTAGAGGCATACCACTTCTTTGTACAAGATCTCTAGCTTTAGCATGGGTCATTAGTTCACTCTCAGGATCATAAGCCAGCAACTTTTCAACAAGCTCCATCTTATTTTCCAATTATTTCCCTAGCTTAAGAGTTAGTGTCAATTCATTTTACTTGACTTTATATAGGAAGCTCTCAAACTCTATAGATTTGATGAATTCATCATCTTTAATAATTTTTTCAGATTATATGATCCTATCATCCAACTTAGCAGTTGTTACCTACAAGTTAATCAAAGAATTCTTTATTGCTACCACTCTATCTTATAAATAATTTTTCCTCATGTCAGAAAAATATATGCTTCTACCTAGTATTAACATTATTGTTCTCTCCTTTACTTTTTTAGGCATGTGGATAACCCTTTGTCTTTTGTTCCCCTTTACCACCCATGTAGAAGTTTTAGGCTCATCTTGTGCCACTTCTAAGACAAAATTTGGCTCTAGTGAATAGGGATTCACTCTCCCCTCTTCACCCTCAGGTTCTTGTCATATTTGTGACATAATATGAGCATAATTCTCAATCATCTTGTAGAGTCTGTGAGGATATGATACTTCTATATAAAAACCCTTGAAGTTTGGGTCTATCCTCTTAAGCTCATTCTCTACCCTCTATATATCTTCATACTTTCTTAACCTTTTATCAATCTCTCCCTTAGCTACTATTTTTTTATTAAATCCTCTTGTGTCTACTCCTAATTATTTGGTAAGGTGTAATTCCTAATTTTTATTAGAGTACATCTAACAAAACCCTTAGGATCATTAATTCTATAAGGGGTAGTGGATAAATTATAATGTCTCAGATACTAATGAATTTGACCTAGGGACTCATTTCCAATCAAAAAATCCACTATCCTAAAGCACCTAAACAATAAGGTTCCATTATTGAACTTGGGGCCTAGGTACTCTCTATCCATCAAAATCAATTGCCATATAAACTCAATTATAGGTAGCCTTGGAGACATGAATTTTGGTAATACATGGAGAGGCTAAGGACATGCATAAACTCTCAAAATTTAAAATCTTGTAATATAACCACATCACCCCAATTATGGTCAAGTTTCTCATTATTAGGTAAAAGGGTTGGCCTCATCAATCTTTCCAAAATCTTAGGAGCTCTGATTAAGCTATAGTTCAACATTCTCATAATCACAACACTAAAATTAGTGAAGAAGGATAATAAATTAGATTAATGGTAATGCATATTCCATAACCATTTCCATAATTACACTGGTAAAGCTCCATCCTCATCTAATGTTTGGTCAATAAAATCTATGCTAAGGTATCCAACATTATAATACAATATCAAATACATCAGTAATAAATAATGGTGGAACCTAAAATTCACCAAGTCTACTCACTAAGCTACTTCAATTTGTTCTTTTATCTTTTCAATTATATACCCTACATAATCATACTCCACATTATGAAAAGTGTCTTGAAAATCTAGGGCCATAATTTATATTGATCCAAATACTGCTTTGGAGCCATCACTTCCCAATGCTTTATGTGTACCATAAATTATTTTCTAGAAGTAGTTTTTAAATTTAATCACAAGGATCATCTTGTCCACCTTCTTTAGAATATCTACCTTTTATTTGAGGATGTAGGGGATATGCTGGATCATCACTTTTCCATTGTAGAAGATCTTACTATTCATGAATTTCCTCTAGAAATCATATATGTCAATTGACACACTCATCTAATCCTCAGGTGTAAAAGCATCAATGAATGAAGAATGGTCAAGTGCACACAAAATACTTTTGTCATGCCCATGAAAATATTTGGTTGTAGGATTATAGACTTTATTAATGATTTCAAAAAATCCACATCCACATACAACTCTAGAAATATAAGTTTTGTAAGGTTCCTCCTCCATGGGTTTGAAACTAGCACCTTCTCAAATTTCTTGTTGTAGAACATAAAAAATCACACCTATTGGTGTCAGGAAAAATTGCATCACTGCAGAATGCATATGGATCTCTGAAATCATGGTCATTTGTTGAAATGGCATTTCATGTCCCTAGGAACAATTTTATCCATTCATCAATGTACTTATTTATTTTTCTTTATCTAGTCTTTTTGGTCTTTGATGTTTAAGTCTCTAGAACCTCAATATTCTTGGATTGGACTTCTTTTATCTTCATTTTAGAAATTTTTTCTTCTCAAACTCTATAATTCTCTATGTAGAAGATTTAGCAAATTTGATATCTCTACAACTTTAGAAGCTTGATAAATCTTTTCTTAGCAATAGGTAGCTTATTTTCTCTCACAAAGTGTTTTTAAGTGCATACATGCTTTATAAGCTTATTTATTTCATTAACTACTAACATGCATGATGTTTTCAAATTTGCAACTTAAATGTCACTTTTGAGATGTCAACTTAATGTTTGGTTAAGAACTTTTCACTTTGTCTTTTGGAAGATTTAATTGACTGAAGCCCTTGTCCTTTTCCAGCTCAAAAAGAGAATATGTGCATTTTATGCCAACTTAGGGTTTACAATCTTACACTTCATTGAAAATTTGGCTTGCATAACCCTGTATAAATGACAAATTATCTATCTAATCTTACACCTAATAGTTCCTCATACAATTAGAGATCTTTTCTATCATGTCTACTTTTAAGTTGTGAACTTATGTTGGTTGTTTGTAACCTTTCTGTGTGGCATCAAGAACCTCCTGTATACATCTTATGCCTTTTCAATTATCCCTTCTCATGACATCAAAAGCTTTCTTCACATGTCTTATGGCCTTACACCTTTTAGTCTATTGTGAAATCAGAAGCCTTAGTCATTTATATTTACTTTTAGCATGTTGTTAGTCAACTAATAGCTTGCCAAAACTCTAGAAGCTTGAGCTTATCTTTTGACTTAATCTCCCTATCATACATCAAGCACCTATTGTAGCATCAATGGTCCTTTTCCTTCACACCTTCAAACTTTTACTTAACCCTAAGCTATAATTTAAGAAGTTTTCATATAATGCCTTGTGATCCTGCAATCTTCTTTTAATCATATCTCCAAAAAAAATTTAAGTAAAATGACCAATTCCATTATGCTTTCATTTGAAATTCCTTCTTCATAAGATCATAAACATCAATGAACTCGTAAAAAGAGACTTATGATGATATGCTTTCAACATAATAGAAAGGTTAGGAGGCTTGATAAATGACTTTTGCACTCATACGCTTGATCCTTTAGACGTAACTACAGAATACTTTAGAAATCAACTTACAACTCCATCCTTAACCCTAAACTATAAGATCATATACATGTTAGAAAATTTTGAATTAAGCTTATGACTTCACACTTATCAAAAAGGACCTAGGGAAATTTAAATAATGACTATAGGGTATGAAATTTTCTTAGTGAAGCACAAGGTACTTTATTTTGGATTCATTCATAGTCCCGAGGCTTAGATAAACTCTGGAAAAAACAAAAGAGACAAATTTATCAATTTAGGGTTTCCTCTTGAAACAAGACAAATAAAATGCATGAAAACCCTAATTGCATAACACTACTTTCTTGATTTTTAAAAAATTTGCACATTAAAAATAGAGGCTACAACATAGATTTTCCCATTTCTACAAAAGTAAGATTAAGAATTACTATAGCCAATGATCTCTCTCATTTTAGTTTCACAAAATAAGGTATACTTCTACCTATTTTTAATATTTTGTTATAATTCATCACTAATCATATTTGCAACTTCAATAGTAGTGTTCTTGAACTTTTGCATCATATCAATTAAGGCATCTTTAATATTTTATCCATCTCCATCATTTTATCATACTTATCATGTTGAAAAGTGGAAAAGCATTCATGTTCTCTTAGTGAGTCTATCATTGCATCAAGTGGTGTTGGCTTTATATGTACAACAACTCTAAATTGATTGATATCATTTGATTTTGTCTTCTCACTATCTTCCTCATCATCCTTAAAAATCAACTTTCTTCTTCTCTTGTTCGGTTTACTTGAAGATTCAAAAATATTATTTCTCTTCTAATATATCTTTGGTACATTTTTAATGATTTTGGAAACTCCTTTCTTGGGTGATGACTTGGTAATAGCAACAACACATGTCCTTGACCTTGTGTTCTTAAGGTTAGAGGGTGTAGCCTGTACTTTTCTTTTCATTATTTTATTTTTAGGTTCAAAAGAACAATTGATTTTCCTTTTCCTTCTTCAAAGTCTTAACCTTTTCCCTAGGTAAGCATTAGGGTTGAACCCTTCTCATCTTCACCAAAATTTACTACAATCTTGTTAGTCATTTTCTAAGTTTTCATCTAAATTCTGGGGGTAGTGACATCCATCCTAATTTTCTCCTATGCTTCCTCATATGTCCCAAAAGGTATGAGAGTTCCATCAATAGGTTATTTCAATAACCCATCAATAACATCAGTGGCCCGATCAATATCAACTTCATATCCTAAGGGTTCCAGCCATAAAACCCTAGGTTCAACTACTTGTATCAAAGTGTCACCAATTTAAATAATAAAATAAATGTCTTTCTCATAATTCTCAACCAATTAGGGGAGAATTTTGTATATTTGATGTATTATTGTTTTGAATTCCAAGAAACATTCATTCATGACAATCTCAAATTATTGTGTCACCAATTTAAATAATAAAATAAATGTATTTCTCATAATTTTCAACCAATTAGGGGTAATATTGTATGTTTGATGTATTATTTTTTTGAATTCCAAGAAACATTCATTCATGAAAATCTCAAATTATTACCTAACCTCTTAATTTACTTATCAATATAGGACATGACAGATTTATATTTTTCCAATTGTAAGGAAAACATTTTGCATGTAAAAGAACATACATACCAATAATGATCCAAACTTATAGGTGTTTTATTTAGCCACTTGATTTGTCTTTATGTTCTTTGATAAGTATCTCAATTGTAACTTGTCAAGACTTAGTTTGAACTCTTTCTTTGTGGTTTTGTATGCCATATTTACAACTTCACAAGGCACACTATTAGGTCTTCTCGATTGATAGATCTTGTAGACAAGTACATAAGTAGCAAATCTTGTTTTAGGATCATGAATTGATTCTACTTTTAGACCTCTAATGTTCCATTGTGATTTGGTGTTTTATTCCATTTCTTTCTTTGAAGCTTTTCTAATAGCTTTGGCTTTCTTAGTAGCTAAATACCCTATAGCCATATCAATCACATCTCTAGGGATCTTTATCATCTTGTTGAACCACATTTGCATGTTGTGAACATGCCTAAAAAATAGCACAAATCCCTTTAGTCTTAAAAACCTTTATAAAATGTAGTACATGTGTAAGCACCTTTGTTTATCAATTTTTTTGTACTTCTTCTTTCAAATTCCCATCCACACAAAGCTTCTCAAAGGTCTCTTTAAGATCATGATCTCTAACTTTTCTTATTTTGCAATGATACAATTCTCAAATGTTGCACACTAGAAAAAACACTACGTGGACTTGTGGATAGGGCACCAAACTCATCAATCTTCAATGCTACATCTGGTAATGGTTTTTATTTTGGTTTCATAGATACTTCATTCTTAATAAATCTAAACCTTTTAACTTTTTTGGTGTTTGTAGATGCAGAACTTGAAGTCATTTTGCTAAGTAGTGTTTTGGTGGATACTTGATTTATTTCCTCATTTTTCTTTCCTTTCACTCCAAATTTCTTTTTTTATTGAAATCCTTGACCAAATCCAACCTCTCAAAATTCAATTCCGAAATAGCACACACAAATTACTCAAATTTTCTCGACAATGCTTTTCTACTCTCATGAAGGCAAGGTAAAGAATGAAGTGTTTATTCCCTCTTTTATGTGAAATTTTTTGTATCTAATGCTTGTAAGTGCACAGTAAATGTTTCATATAGTATGCTCAGTTGTTACATACATTTCTATCATTAGCTTGGTTACATCACAACACTCAATTAATACACAACTCATCTACTAGATTGGTTAATACTAATCACAACTACTTCACTCAATGAGACTTTTCAACTCTTACTAATGTAAAAAATTTATGAGTTGTCCTCATGCATCTAACTATATGTGGATATGGACTTCATTTCAACAAATATTTAGGAACTGGTGTAAAATTTTTCAATTCAAATATTGTTCCATACCTCTTTTATGTCTTAATTAGAAGTAGAGGTTTCACCTAATCTATTTAATGAGGTACCACCATTAGTTGCATTTGATGTCTCATTCTATTATGTCTTCCTTATCCACTTCTTGTTTATTTGTTCACAAATTTCATCAATGCTGACTTTTCCTTTTAGATTTTTGTCTTCCTTTTTAGGTGTTGATACTTGGTACATGTAGTTCTTGCTTAATTGACTGACCTTGTACAATGAAAACATGCCACTATAATATTTCTCTACTTTCTCGATCTCCCTCCAAAGTGTATTCTCATGCAATGAGAAATAATGTGACCATATTTTCCACATGGGATACAACTATACCATCTATTATAGTCCCAATCAATTGTATTACCTTTCTTTCTTGGTGTCTAGTTAAGATTCTTCTATAATCTATAGTTTTGTGACTTGTGCCCAAACTTATTGCAAGTATAAAAATATCCATCAAATGCATACTTCTTAGGAGATTGACTAAACTTGGATCTACATCCATATGCTTGGTGATTATACTTGTTACAATTGTAACAATAACCATCAAATTTAAAAGTAATATTGGAATCACTAGTTTTTCTCCTACAATAGTTTCATGTCTATCTAGGTTTTTCATAATAATAGCATGTAGGCTTCTTAGGGTAGTATTTTTATGCTTTCTTCTAATCTCTTCAACCTTTCATTGGTTTCTTTCTCTGATGTTAGTTACTTCTTCAACTTTTCATTATCATATCTTAGTTCAACAATTTCTTCCATCTTTGTACTAATCTGATAATTTATATCAATTAATTGTTTTACCATATCATAATGATTCTAAGTCAACCTCATGATTTCTTCATCCTTAGCATCCAATCTTGCAGAGATCTATCTCTTATTTTCTTTAGTCATTCTTTTCTCATCCTGAGCTTTTCTCTTGTATTGTACCACTTCAAACATCCTTTTACATTGTAACTCTTGTTCTCTTTTCATTAATTTCATCTACTTAGTAATATTATCATTTATCTCTAGTAGATTAACTATGGTAGCATTAGATTCCTTAGTCATGTTTACATTAGATAACTCATCAATCACTTCTTCATGATATGTCATGCTATTCATTTGTTGGACAATGTTCTTTCTTTTACTTTGTGGCATCTTCATTTTTTTCCACATATCATTGATTTGATTCAAGGTCATACTTCATTCCAACTTTTGATTCTCAATGGTCTTGTCAAGCTTCTACCTATCCATGATTTAGAACATTTCTCTTAGGTGGTAAAAACCTCAACAAGAGAACTAGAGTCTAATGCCAGTTATTAGATTATTATATAAAGGTAGGTGTCAGAATTAACAAGTGGGAAGATTTACTTTTGAGATGGGGGTGGAGGGGGGTGTGAATCAGAAGTAACTAACTTTAACCCTTTAAAATTCTTTTAACTAAATCATTCACATGCATTCAATCTATCCACTAAACTTGAAAGTAAAGACATGCATAAAAATAGACAACACACAAATTTGGTAACCCAAAAACCCTCCAAAATGAGAAGGTAAAACTGGGGTGGGGATGACACCCAAAAAATATCACTATAACAATGTGTAACTATTCAAGGTTATAATATTTGACCACTTCCAATTGTTTTCCCTATGAAAGTCCTATCTTATTAAAGACTTTACACTTTGTCAAAAGTGACCTAGTTAAAGGATTTTGCTACCCTGCTAAAAGTAGGCCTAGTTAGAGGACTTCTATACATTCATTTGGAATGCCACCCTATTAAAGGATTTACAAATGGCTGCTAAGCTAACCTAAGTCCATAGAATTTCCATTATCTAATACAATTGCTAAAGAGTATTAGGAAGTCTTTGACTTGATAGCTTTGCAATCTCTAGTTGCTAATCCAGATCCTTGTTCTACTTTAACTGACTTGATCCTTGCTTGATCTAATATGTCACTCTTCAATATTCTAACACTTTGTTCTTCATCAACTAAATGCTACAATGTTTCTCTGTTCCTCTAAGTCTTTTCACATTTCCCTCTAAATTTTTCTATAGTTCACCCATACACTTCTTTCATCCTCACATACAATGGGGTTTCATCCTCCTTTTAAAGATTTTCAAGACTTAGGGGTACGTATGAATCTACAATCCAAATTAAATCTTTATTTCCCACTAAATTCATGCACTTTCTTTTTGGTTGCATGCCTTCTCTATTTTTCTTATTAGTTGCACACTAATTGCATTTGTGATGCAAAAGATTCGTTCTTATCTTTAATATCCTCTGAGATTCTTCTATGTCAGCTCAAAAAATGGTTTACATAGGTGTTTGTGTAATTACAAACAACTATGTCTAATCTATGTTACTTAGCACTTGTTACCTCTAATTCTCAGCTCATGTAGAAAAAACTGGCTCACTCCGCACCTATAGAAATTTTGTTTCACTTAGCTTCTATAGTGACTTGGCACCTATACGTTGCTTAACACTTGATCTTCACTCAACACTTGAAGATTGCTCAGCATGTGAAGTTCACTTAGCACCTATGGTAGTTTTGTCTGGCTTGGAACTTGAACTTACTCGGCATCTATACATATTTTACTTGGCATGTGTTTCTACCTCAACATGAACTTAGTAAACATCTTAGGTGTGTTGACATGAAATAGTCAAAACCTAGTCTTAGATTCAATAATCTCCCCCTTTGACATGAGTTTCAAAAACACTTTGCAACTAATCTCCTCGAGTAAAATATGTATACAGTTTAGCATATATACTAAACTTCAAAACTTCTCAAAATTTCTGTGAAAACTATATATATATATATATATATATATATACCTCAAAAATTGTCTAACTCCCCTTGAGCTAGTGTGCCATTTCTATTACTATGACCAAAATTCTTGTGCTCCCCCTGAGTTGATGTATCTGTGTACCCTGTAATCTATATTTGTGTTTTCTTCCATTCTTATTTACAACTCTCCCAAAACATTATATCTCCTTCTTTATTATTTCTCCCCCTTTACAATATCTCCCCCTTTTTGACACTTATGTTAAAGGGTTCTAAGGATTTAGACCATATTTTGCCAAAAATGTTTTATTAACCTCCATAATCATCTTGAGAGATGCATCCCAATTATCTAAAGCAATTTCCAATTATTTATGTTGGATAGTTATCTTTGGTGCAAGATGAACAAGTCCTTTCAAAGTAGAAAGATTAGGATCTTTCTTAAGAACATTCTCAGCATAGGCATATTCTTTATGGAGTACTTCTAGGTGTGGGGTTATGGAAGACTATATTTGCATCAATTTGGCCTTGATATTGGCCTCTTCAACTATCAACATAAATACTTCTTTCTATGTGTGAAGCATTTGGGAAAAATGCTTCTCATTTTGAGCTGGATCTTTTGATAGCTAAGTGCTAGAAATCTTTAGATTTTTCTGCAAGCTCATTATTCTTTGACTTGTCTCCTGTGTGAAATATGAGAAATCACACAACTTTTTTTACAATGAAAATACATTCTCAGGTACCTTTTTCATTTTTTGAATCTTTTTTTGCTGATTCAACCTATGATAGTGCTATTTCACATCATATCTTTTCATTAACTTTTCATTGAAATTTCTTCTTAGACCATTCCATGAGTTTCACATTGGTTTCTTGGTCTTCATTAGTCACATGTTCTACAATATCTATTACTTGTTGCAATATAGGCTTGGTTGCATCATTAATCTGCAAGCTAAATGAATCAAGAAATATTTCTTTTATTTCTACGAGTGCTTTTTGCTGATTGTACTCATTTCTGAGTATCTCTTGTCTTTTCCTTCTTTCTAGTGCCTCTTACACTTCATTTATCTATTGTACATTCATTTTCTTTGAGTCATAGCTTGGTATGACTATTTCTTCATCTAATGTAGGGTCTCCATAGTGAAGTACCCTTGTGACCTTAGTAGAGCTTGAGCTTGGTGTAGAGATTTGCAATGGCATTGCATCAAAGCTTGGCTTCTACTGAGGAGTCCCTGAGGTAGGCAAGTTCACCAATGTTTGTATTACCTCCTACTCCTTAGTGTTTTTCTCCATTTCTTTCTCCTCTTGACTACTACCTTAATCAATTATGAAAATTTGAGGAGGTGCACCTAGGGTTTGTGCTGCAGGAACATCTTTTCTTGTTGGTTCCTTTGTAGGCTCCTCGGTAGTAGTTGTCATTTTTGTTGTAGAGCCAACCTTAGCAATTTTTTCTTGTACCTCTTGCTCTTTATGTTGATTTGTTATAATAGTGAGAGGTTGTGAGGATTTCTCTTATGTAGTTTCCTTCTCCCTTGTTATTGCTGCTACAACTTTTTGCAGCTCATCAACACTCACCAATACTAGATTTGTGCATAGTTGTGCTTGTAGTGTTGAATGGTGAAGGATCTTCTTGAGATCCTCTATAGCTAAAGGGTTGATTTTCTGAGTAGAAGTGTTAGGAACATCCTTTACAATGACTATAATTGTAGGTGTTGTATGTGGAGGACTAGGAGGTGGCAATTGTGTATCTTGTACATTCTATTTAGTTTGCAACTCCTCTTCAGCTATTGCCATTTCTTTTTCTTTTTATGTTTCCTCCTCCACTATTTTTTTTTCTGGCTCTTTTTCTCCTTTATCCTTTTTTTTTTCTCTTTCTTCTTCTTTCTTATTGGCCTTAGCCTTAATTGCATCTTTATCCTTTTCATTGCTCTATCCCTCAAAGGGATCTTCTTCTCCATCCTTGATAGTAGTCAAGCCATATATCAACTTCCACATTCTTGTTGATTAATTGATAGCTTCTTCAATTTTATTCTACAAGATGCAAAAGGCTCTATATTTCAGTGCAAACTTGCTCCCATGTTTCTTATCTACCTTAGTGATTTGACCTTTACTCAATTCTAGCATTACTTGTGCTAATGTGGATTCTCTTATTTCCTTTTCCATCTTTAAACAATAATGCCACTTATTTTCAACAATTTCATATAATTCCTTAGGCATTTTATTGTCTAATTCAAGAGGAGTGTTCTTGAATTCTACCATCATGGCATATACTGATTCTTCAATTTTATTCTAATCTTATCTACTCAATTTATTAAAATCAATATTTTCCAATCCAAAAAATTTTTTATTCTTCCTAACATTATCACAAATTTTATCAATATTTGACTTAGGAGCATGGCTTACCACATTAAATTGGCTAATATCTTTAGATTCTATCCTTTCCTCATCATTTGACTTTGGCTATGAATCATATTTTCTCGTTGGTTTCTTCTGCACAGGACCAGTCTTCTTAGTAGCCTTCTTCTTTTCTTTGTCTTGCTCCTTGGCCTTTTGAGTTGAGGCTCTTGTGGTGGCTCTAATTACTAGTATTTTTGGCTTGGGTTGGGTTGGTTTTGCAGCCTTCTTTACTTTAGGTTGGGTTGTAGGCTGAGTTTTGGCTTTTCTCCTCTTGGGCTCAGCTTGAACTGGTGCTTCCTTTGCTTTTTCTTCCTCGGCACCTTCTTCCTTTTCTTCATCCTCACCTAGGCCTTGTGTCAATGCAATAGGTTGATGTTCCTCTTCTTCATCATCATCATCTTCCTCTTACTTGGTATCAGCACCTTCACCTTCTACTTCTCCTATAGTGCCTTCTCCAAACTTTTCTTTCAGCTTCTTTACAATCTTGTCTTTCTTCTTTAAAGTGGAGGCAGTCTTTAGCTCCATATAAACTTTGGATCACACCACATCATATATTCAAAAGTGTGGTTCCTCCTTATCAATTTTCTCTGCAAGGAATGTCAAGATTTCTATTGATACTTCATCAATGTTTAGCTCATATCCTAAAGGTCTTAGCCATCTAGCCCTTGGAATTACTACTTGGATATAAGTATAGTCAATATCAGCTAAAAAATAAATATCATTGATGTGTTGTTCCACTAGAGAAATTGGTATCCTTAGTCTTTGCTTCATGGATTTCTTGAAATCCTCAAAATAACTAGTCATTAGAGAGTCAAAGTTGGCTCCCATTTTCTCAATGTACTTATTGATTTGAGTAATAGCTAACTTATTTGATTTCTAGTTTACTTTGCCAAAAGAGGGAAATTCTTCTAGAACCTAGAAAAATATGTAGATCAAAATTGATCCAAACTTACACTTAGCACCTTTTGATCTTCTTATTGCTTCTAGATTCTCCATGATCTACTATAATAACAATTTTGCTAGATCATATGTATGGTCTTTCTTGACAATTTTGTAGGCCACATCCACAATAATGCATGTAACACTATTCAATTTTCTTGATTGATAAAACTTGTGAGATATGATTCTTACTACAAAGTCCAAAAGGGGATCTATGATTGTATCAATGGTCATGCCCCTTTTGTTCCATTTAGCCACAGTGTTTTTTTTAATAGATTCCTTAGAGTCACTTTATAGGGTCTTGTACCGATCTAGGGTTGGAAAACCTGTAACCCTATGCATGATTATCTTTGTTATATTGATAGGACCTCCTTCTAGCCATAAACAACCATTATGTATCTTGCTTAAGACAATTCTTATCCATTCAATTGCAAAAACTATGGGGAAAACTAGGGCATGGGTTAAGCCCTTTCTTTCAACTATTTGAAATTCTTCCTTTAGCACTCCATTCTCATAGAGTTTATCATATGCTTGATGAATCTCCATGTCTCTTATTGCTCCTACCTTGCAATTGTAACATTTCCTAACATCTTTCACCATTACAACTTTGAGTGGAATCATGGATAGTGCACCGATAGGGTCATTTTTATATGTAATTTCTGGAATTAGCCTAAAATCTTGTTGTTTAACCTCATTGCTAACTAACTGAACCTTGAAACCTTTCTTTTCCTTAGGATTTTTTAGAACTGGAAGCCATATTTCAAATTTGGGTTTTCAAGGGATATTAAACTTTATAACTGCGCAACTCAGCATTTGAGGAATACCTTAGATCAATGAAAATGATGCTTGATCTTTGTTTAAATCCATGCAAAAGCTTCAATTGTTGTTCATTAATCACTTCTATGCTCTTCTCATTCTTTTTCTAAGTTCAAAATGAAAAGAAATGATTGAAAAAATTGATCTTTTACTCTTCAAAACATAGCATTAAATTCTTAGTGAGTATACAGCTATACACTCGGCTCCTTAAAGATTTCAGAATAACTCGGCTTCCATTGACTTTCCATCACTTAGCTCCAACTAGATTTCTTCTTTGCTTGGCTTCCATTGCCAACTCGACTGTGACCAATTACTCGACATATATTGACATTCACTTGGCATCCAAGGATGATTTAACAATATTGGTGAAAACTTTGAATTTCAAATTTGCATCATTAATCATGTTGATCTCTTCTTTTCAGTACTATCTTATTCAAGAACTAATATATGATAAAGCTTTGTAAATCAGTCCCTCATGCCTTCTTTTTCCTAGTTAGATGAAGTGTGACCACTTGACTTATTAGGTGAAGTGATCCCTTCATTTGATGAGGTACATTCATCTTTCTTCTTCCAAGTCTTGTTCATTTTTCCTCTGATGTATTCAACATCTACCTTTTCTTTTCCTTTGTTGACTTTTGACTTGTGTTCCTTTGATTTTGTTAGGCAATTCTTGCTGATATGACTAGTCTTCAAGCAACTAAAACATGTGGTTTGACTTAATCATCTTCTATAGTTTCCTTTGAAATGTTTCCTTATGTAGTTTTTAGGAATGTGTCCATATTCTTAACAGTAATGACAACTATACCTGGTGTTATAGTCCCAATTGAAGTGATGACCATGGTTACCTTCTCTTGTTGTCTGATTTGATGTTCACATAGGCTTTGATCTGCACTCAAAAGATCTATGTCCATACTTCTTGCAATTGTAGTAGTCACCTTAAAATTTTGGTGTACTAATAGTCCTAGTCCTGCATTTAGGTGACTGATGTCGTTGCTTTTTCCACTTTTGATAGTAGCTTGTATTCTTAGGCTTATCATTTTGATAGGCATTCTTACTCCTACATATATTGGAAGTATGTCCCTTTTTACCATAGAAATGACAAGTAGGTTTAGTGTTCTTACCATTGTTACTCCTTTCTTCTACAGTCTTGGAGGGCTCTCCTTGTTCAGTATTGGTGTAACCTAGTCTTGAAGTATCATTACTAGCCCTTGGTGATTTCAGTAGCTGATCAAAGTACTTGATGGCCTCATTGGGTTTATTGAAGCTCTCTACAATCTCATTTTCTCTTTTTAGGTCATGTTGAAATTGTTCATTTTTCATCTTCAGTGTAGAGATCTCAATATCCTTGACATTTAGTTCATGATGTGCATTCATCATCTAACTTACAGTGTCTAGCTACATGTTTGAGATTCTTTTAAATCATTTGTCTTTTCCTCCAATCTATTGGGAAGATTTATCTTGTCATTTGCTATCATGGCTTTTTCTTCAATGGCTCTTTTCTTCTATTCAATCACTTCACAAAGCATCATGGCTTGTGATTCTTGTTCAAGCTTGAGTATTCTAATTTCTTTTGGTTGAGTTATATTCTTCTCCATCAGGTCTACTATTGTTGCATCAAACTCTTTGGAATATCCATTTCAAAATAGATTTGAGGTGTCAATCTCCTTGTACTGTGTGTCATTTTCAACTATGGCAATCTCTTTTCTTCTCTTTAAGGATTTTCTCAACTCTCCTCTAGCTTCTTCCAAAGCATGTAAAGAAAGTTGTATGTCAATTTCTTAATTCTCTATGATCTTCCCAAGTTTTTAAACTTTCATTTCTAGATCTTTTCTCCAAGTTGCAAGGCTCCTACTTGTGAGAACTTGGCTTTGATACTAATTTTTGGAATTAACAAGTGGGAAGATTTTTTAGTTTGTGGTGACTAATTAGGAAAGTATTGTACATACTTCATAAATTCTTTGGGACTTGACACATCACCCCAAAAAAAAATTGGTACTATTCATAGATTTGCCACTAAAGTAATGGCTAATATTTACCAATTTATGGCTGACATGTGGTAACCCTAAAGTGGTTTAATACTTTTATAAAAGGGCATAGGGTTAGGGTTGTTATATAGTGGTGATTCAAAATTGGTTCTTGCGGCAGTATTAAGCTATAAGGGATTATGGATTGTAATCATGTTGTAATCACTCGATTGTTATAATATCAGACTTGTTGTTTGGTGGATGTAGCCCAAGGATTGGGTGAACCATGTTAAATCTTGGTGTCTTATGTTCTTTTCTGTGTGATCTATTATTTTTTGTTATTGATTATATTTGCATGTAATTGTTATTTTCTGTCTGTGGTTTAATCCTAATAAGTAGTATCAGAGCCAGGTTGTTTTTTAAAATATCCTCTGTAGGAAAGTTTCACCATTGAGTGGGAGTCTCATGGTTGAGTGGGAGAAATGGCAGATGAGGGTAAGCTGAGGTTTGATAGGTTTAACAAGAAAAACTTCTAGTTATGGAAGATGAAAATGGAAGACTATCTTTATCAGAAGGATTTATGGAAACCATTAGAAGGAAAACTCAAGTATCATGGATCTATTTCAAATGATGAATGGGATCTTTTAGACAGAAAGGCCCTCAAAAGAATTTGATTATGCTTGGCACCATTAGTGGCATATGATATTACAAAAGTGAAGATGACAAAAGAATTGATGCAAACTCTAGCAAAACTATATGAAAAGCCCTCTACTTCAAACAGGGTATTTCTCAGGAAGCATTTATTTAATATGAAAATGGAAGAAGGTGGGTCTATTGCAGATCATTTAAATGAGCTTAATACTATTACTAGTCAGTTATCTTCTATGGGCATCAATTTTGATGAAGAAATTAGGGCTCTCTTGATTTTTTGTTATTTTCCTAAAAGTTGGAATAACTTGGTAATGGTTGTGAGTAATTATGTTCCTGGATCTAGTACCCTAAAATGTGAAGATGTGATTGGTGTTGTTTTGAGTGAGAAAACTCGTAGGAAAATCTCATGTGGATCTACATCAAGAAGTGCTTTGAATGCACAAAGTAGGGGCAGAATGACTAAGAGAGGAAGTAACTTTAGAAATCATGGGAAATCAAGAGGAAACATAAAAGGGAGGAGATCTCAATTGAGAGGACCAAACAACTACTGGTACTATGGGAAACTAGGGCACAAAAAGAAAGATTGTTGGAATTGAAAGAAAAATAAAGAAGATAAATCATATGGAGGAAAGGAGGCAAATGTGGTAAGTAACAAATCCAAAGAGAATGGTTTTCTTATGTCTTTAGAAAGTTTTGATGATTCATTGTTTTTAGATTCTATTGCTTCATTTCATGCTACACCTCATAAAGGTTATTTCATTGATTATGTCCAAGGGGATTTTGGACTTGTTTATTCGGGGGATAATGAACTCTATCAGATTGTTGGAAAGGGAAAAGCTAAGATTAAGTTGCAGAATGGGAATCATTGGCTACTACATGAGGTAAAACATGTTCCAAGGCTAAGTAGGAATTTAATTCTAGTAGGGCAACTTGGTGATGAGGGCCGTGTAGTTACTTTTAATGATAAAAATTAGAAGGTTTAAAAGGGTTCCCTTGTAGTAGCAAAAGGTGTGAAAGTAGGAACCTTATATCTTTGTATAGGTCATATTGTTCCCTCTACTTTAATTGTTTTAGAGAAAAATGAATGTTCAAGAACAACTATTGTAGTTGAGTAGGGAGAACAAATAGCTGCTATAAATTCTGATACAGCATTGGGGCACAATAGACTTGGGCACATGAGTGAGAAAGGTATGAAAGTACTTCATTTAAGGAAAGTTTTACCAAGTCTAAAATGTGTTAATATGGATTTATGTCAAAGTTTTGTGTATGGAAAACAAAAGAGAGTGAGTTTTGTAAAGACTGGGAAGGAAAACAAAAAGGAGACATTAGAGCTTGTGCATACCAATGTATGGGGGTCGACTTAGGTATCTTCCCTTGGTGGCTCTCATTATTATGTTACATTTAGTAATGATGCAACAAGAAAGGTATGGGTTTATTTCCTTAGACAAAATTCTAATGTATTTCAAACTTTTAAGATATGGAAATGCTTGGTTGAAAATGAGACTAGTAAGAAATTAAAATGTCTCAGATCTGATAATGGTTTTGAGTATTGTAGTCATGAATTTGAATATTATTGCTCCACTAATGGTATTTGTAGATAGAAAATTATTCCAAGGACTCCACAAGACAATGGAGTGGCTGAACACATGAACAAGACTACAATGGAACATGCAAGGAGCATTAGATTACATGTTGGGTTGCCCTGACACATGTGGGTGGAGGTTGTCAATACTATTGTATATTTGATTAATAGAGCCCCCCCTACTCCTTTGGGTTGTGGTATTCCAAAGGAAGCATGTATTGGTAAGAAAGTGAGTTATTCCTTTCTCAAAACCTTCAGTTCTGAAGCATTTCCTCACATAGATTCTGAAAATAGAACCAAGCTAGTAGCTAAGTCAAAGAAATGTATGTTTGTTGGATATGGCATTAATGAATTTGGTTATAGGCTTTGGGATTTTGAAAATCAAAAAAATTAAAGAACTAGGGATGTCATTTTCAATGAGAAAGTGTTGTACAAAGATCTATTGCAAAAACATGAGAAGAAAGAAGATGATTATGTAGTGTTGGATGATACTCCAAAAGATGATGCTCTAGCCATTCCTCATGATGTGCAATAACTACAACAACAAATACCACACTCACCGATGAATGTTAGATGATCAACAAGAAAAATTAGAACTCCGCAAAGATTTTCTCCTTCTTTACATTCTACTTTACTTATTGATGTTGGATACTAAGATTTAGTGGTAGTCTACAATGAAAGATGAATTGGACTCTTTGCTGAAAAAAAAACTTAGGATTTATGCAAGTTTCCTATAGGTAAAAGAGCTTTATAGAATAAGTGGGTTTACAGGTTGAAAGAAGAGGAAGAAGGTAAGAAAAGATTTAAATCTAGGTTAGCTTTAAAAGGATTTTCACAGAAAAAGGGAATTGATTTTGATGAGATATTTTCTTCGATTGTTAAAATGACTTCTATTCGTACTATTTTAAGTCTTGTGGCTACTAGAGATTTTCATTTAGAGTAGCTTGATGTTAAAATAGCCTTCCTTCGTGGTGATTTGGATGAAGAGATATATATGGCTCAACCACAGTGATTTGTGGTCAAAGGTAAGGAGAACTTAGTGTGCAAATTGAAGAAAAGTTTATATGGCTTGAAACAAGCACCTCGGTAATGGTATCTAAAATTTGATAGTTTTATGCATGAGCATGGTTACAATGGGTGTCATTTAGATCACTATGTTTACTTTAAGAGGTTGGATTATGAAAACTACATTATTTTATGTGTATATGTTGATGATATTCGTGTAGTTGGGTCTAACATGGATTACATTAAGGGGCTGAAATGCCAATTAGCACATGCATTTTCTATGAAGTATTTAGGGGTAGAAAAACAAATACTCAGTATGAAGATTCACAAAGATAGGAAGAATAGAACATTGATGCTATCTCAGGCTGATTCTGTTGAGAAGGTGTTGCAATGTTTCTCTATTGAGAATGCTAAAGTTGTCAACTCACCTTTACCTGGTCATTTGAAGTTGACTAGGGAGATGTGTCTTAAGACACAAGAAGAAGAGGATAAGATGTCCAAGGTACCCTATGCTTTAGTTGTAGGAAGCTTGATGTATGCTATGGTATTTACCAGGCCAGATATTGCACATGCAGTTGGAGTTGTTAGCAGGTATATGAGTCAACCAAGAATTAAGCATTGAAATGTCATCAAATGGATTCTCAAATATTTGAGAGGAACATCTAATAAGTGTTTACACTTTGAGGGCTCTACTACTGATTTACAAGGCTATGTTGACTTAGATTTGGTAGGGGATATTGATACCAGGTAGAGCACTACAAGTTATGTCTTTACTGTTGGTGGGACAGTCGTGAGCTGGGTTTCTAGGTTAAAGAAGGTTAATGCTTTATCCACTATAGAGGCAAAGTATGCTATTGCTACCAAGGTAGTCAAGGAGATGATATGGCTTTAGTTCTTCTTGGAAGAATTGGGACATCCTCAAAAGGATAATTATTTGTTCACAGATAATTAGAGTGCCATTCATCTTGCAAAAAATTCAGCTCTGCATTCAAAGACCAAACACATACAATTATGTTACCATTTCATTCGATCAATTTTGGAGGATGGACAGTTAAAGCTAGAGAAGATGCATACAAATGAAAATCTAGCAGATATGTTGACAAAGGTAGTAACAAGGGAGAAGCTAAACTCCTCTTCAATTTTGGTTAGTCTTCTAGATTGAACATGAATGAAAGAACAACAAAGTCTAGGGTGGTTTGATCCAATGAATAGTACTTTCTAGATTTGTCACCACAAACTAACAATCTCCCACTTGGGGACTGCTCAAGCTCCACACTAAACAACAAGATTTACTTCTGAGAGAGGGCAGGGGGGTGAATCAAAAGTAACTAACTTTAACCCTTTTAAATTGTTTTAACTAAACCATTCACATGCATTCAATCTATGTACTGAATGAAAATAGACAACACACAAATTTGGTAACATAGAAACCCTCCAAAATGAGAAGGTAAAAATAGGGTGGGGATGACACCCACAAAATATCACTGCAACAATGTGTAACTATTCAATGTTACAATATTTGACCACTTCCAATGGCTTTCCCTATGAAAGGCATGTCCTGTTAAAGACTTTACACTCTATCAAAAGTAACCTGGTTAAAGGATTTCACTATCCTACTAAAAGTAGGCCTAGTTAGAGGAATTTTGTACATTCATTTGGAATGCCAACCTGTTAAAGGATTTACAAATTGCTGCTAAGCCAACCTAAGTCAATAGGATTTCCATTATCTAATACAATTTCTAGAGAGTGTTAGAAAGTCTTTGACCTGAGCTTTGCAATCTCCAATTACTGATCCTAGATCCTTTTTCTGCTCTGACTAACCTGATCCTTGCTTGATCTGATATGTCACTCTTCAATATTTTGATACTTTTTTCTTCATTAACTAGATGCTACAATGTTTCTCTATTCCTCTAAGCCTTTTCACATTTCCCTCTAAATTTTGCTATAGTTCACCCATACACTTCTTTCATCCTCACATACAATAGGGTTTCATCCTCCTTTTAAATATTTTGAAGACTTAGGAGTACGTATGAATCTACAATCCAAATTAAATATTTATTTCCTACTCAATTCATGCACTTTTCTTATTGGTTGCATGTCTTCTCCATTTTTCTTATTGGCTACATGCTAATTGCATTCGTAATGCAAAAAAATCATTCTTATCTTTAATATCCTTCGAGATTCTTATATGTCAACTCAAAAAATGGTTTACATAGGTGTTTGTACAATTAAAAACAACTATGTCCAATCTATGTTACTCAGAACTTGTTACCTTTGATGCTCAGCACATATAAAAAAAGTAGCTCACTCGATACCTATAGCAATTTTGTTTCACTCAGCTTCTATAGTGACTCAGCACCTATGCTTTTCTCGGCACTTGATCTCCACTTGGAACTTGAAGATTTCTTAGGACATGAAGTTCACTTGGCACCTATGGTAGTTTTGTCTAGCTCAGCACTTGAGCTTACTCAGCATCAACTCTTTACTTGGCATCTATACATATTTTACTTGACATGTGTTATTAGCTCAGCATTAAATTAGTAAACATATTAAGTGTGTTGACACAAAGTAGTAAAAATATAGTCTTAGATTCAACAGTAGGATGTTCGGGGGGGTGTAAATCAATATCCTCAAGCACAACTCACAAACTAAATTTGAAACCTTACCCCATTTTGCAACTCAATAAATATATAACATTAACCACAATACTTGTAAATAAAAATAAATTTTCAAATATAATGTTGGATGAAACCAAAAACATAACTCATATGATCATTATACATAACACAAGTATTTCATCATGTTGAAACCTTGGTAAGACGAAAAAATATGTTGGGGATGATACCCACAAATCCATCAATTTTGGAGAAAGAGGGTGCCATTTTAGGGCTACAATGAGGTGTCACTTTTAGTGACTTACTTTGTTAAGAGTATAAAATTAGATCCTCTAGTATCTACCTTCTTGAAGGATTTTACTATTAGAAGATTTTTTGGAACCATGAATGCTGATGATATTTCTATAGGGGAATACTACAAATATGCTACTATGATGATATGTTACATTCATGACCGAGTTTGTCATTGATGTCAACATAATAGTTTTTTGTGGTATCTTACAGAAGAACAACATAAAGATCAAGTTGGTACATATGACTAGATGAGTGTTTACACTATCCAAGGTTGTGGGAGATACTTATGAGCATCTAGTATATGTAATTAATGTCAGAAGATGAAATTTGATAAGTTTGGAAGAAGTTAGGTAAGTTTTGGTGATGTTTGTTTAGAGATAGAGTTTATAGAGGCATGTTCTAGAAAACTTGTTACATCTCTTAGCAAATTTGATATTCTAAGAATTTAGGTTGAGGACATGTAGAAGACATGTTGATGATGGTGTGGCTAAGTTCACTTATCATAATATTGCATGTACAAAAATTTATTCAAGTTCCAAGGTGGATGATTTATGTTATCACTAAGTGCAACATGTTTTTAATGTGGTCCTGTAATAATTAAATGAAAAGGTCTAACAACTAACTTAGGGAGCTATTTAAAGGACTTGATATGAAGGAAGAACATTTTCCTTTATCATAGTATGGTTTTTTGATTAATGAAAAAGAAACAACAAGAGTAGAATGCGAAGTTGAGCAGAGTAGTACGAAAGAGAACAAAAATTCATTTCTAAGGTTTTGCTAAGTCATTTGAGGTTTGGTATTTGGATTTGAGGTTCATGACCTAGTCTACAAGATCTAACAGTTTTTGGTTTGGTTGATAGAACAAAGGAAAGAAGAACATAATAGTAAATTACATGTTTGAGTAGTGAGCTCTTCTTGTAGTTGAAATTGCATACTTCGGTAGTGGGCTCATCTTGCATACATTGTACTACAACTCATAATAGGGTTGAACTCTCCTAATAGGGATTCAAAATCTTCTAATTGGGACTCTATGTATTAAATTTTGTATAAAATCCTAATAGGGTGCATTCTCTAACAAGGAATATTTATATTCTAGTACATCATCTTGTGGGCATCATTCCCACTGAGGTTTTCCCTCTGATCAAAGGTTTCCCTACTCAACATATCTAGTGTAATTTTATATGTGCATTTTATTATGGTTTTTTTTACTTTGGTTGAATGGTTGAGTTTTTTTAAAGAAGATATATGTTTTAATTGTTAGATAATTGATTCCATAACTGATTCACAACCCATCCCCCCCCACCACCACCACCTCAATTATCTTAGGGACTATATTTTCTAACAATTGGTATTAGAGCATCAGGTCCTTGAAGATAAAGTTTAACAACTTTGGGAGATCAATGGTGAGCATGTTAAAAAAAGATAGTTTGAAGTTCAATGGAACAAATTATGATAGTTGGAAAGAAAAGATGAAGACACATATGTTGTGTATGGGTCCGGGATATTGGATCTTGACAAAATCAGCAAAGAAAATCATTGCTGGAAAGGATTTGGAAAATTATAACAAAGATGAAAGAGATCTTTTTATGTGCAACATGAGACAAAGAGAAACAATATTGACTACACTTCCTAAAATAGAATACAATCAAGTAAAATCACTTGCTACTTTACATCTGATTTGGAAAGAATTGGAAAATAGTTTTGAAGGTGACGCACATTCTAACAATTTAAGATTACAAAGTTGAATTTGTGCATTTCAAGATGCCAAAATGATGGAAGATGAATTTGTAAGAACATATATGGGTAGGATATCAAAAATTATTGCATGTATTAGATCTCAACGAGAAACCAAAGAAGATGATGAGGTTATATGGAAGATATTAAAAACTCTAATACCGCCATTTAATTCAGAAGTTCAAATGATATAGTTGTTGGTATCTTGTACCAAAGATTTCACAAAGGATACTTTTCTTGGAAGACTAGAAGCAATTGAGAATGAACTTATATTGTCTAGAGAATTGATGAGAATAGAGATATCTTTCAATGCCTTGAAGGAGCACAAGTGCTAGAGGAGATTTTTCTAGTAGTAGCAGATCTAAGGAGGATAGAAAAATTGAAGGAGTAGCCCTTTTGGTAAGAAGAGAAAAAGGAGGTAAGAAAAATATTAAATGTTGGAATTGTGATGAATATGGTTATTATGTATCTAAGTGTCCTAAAAGAGAGAAAAAGTATAAAGGAAATTACAAGCCTAGAAAATAAAGAGAGTGTTTGTATGCAAATGAAGATAATGATTCTGATGGACAAGCATTAAGTGCTAGTGATGATGAAATTGAATCTATGGAAATTAAAGAAGAAAGCCCAGAAAATGTAGCTTTGGTGTCATAGGTTGAGAAGAAATCTTATTGAATAATTAAATTTGGTTGTTCACATCATATGACTGGTGACATGAACAAGTTTGTTGACTTCAAAAGTTAGGATGGAGGAATTGTCAAAGTTGGAAACAATGCAACATGCCAAGTTAAATGTATTGGATCTATAACTCTTGATGGTAAAACTAATACTAAGGATGTATACTTTGTTGATGGTTTAAAGCACAATATTTTGAGTTTTGGATAATTAGTAGACAAAGGCTATTAGTTACAGTTCATAGAGAAAATATGTGCAATTAGAGACAAAGATGGAAAGGTAATTGGAATAGGAAACAAATCTAGAGGTAATGTATTATAGTTGATTCCCACTAAAATGACATGTTTGATTGCAAAGATTGATGACAATTAGTTATGGCATAAGAGATTTTGTCATATAAAATTTGATAGTATTTTGAAGACTAGTAATATGTTTGTTGTTAGAGATTTGCAAAGCCTACTAACACAATTTGCTAGGAATTTTTTTTGGCAAAGCATACCAGAACTTATTTTTCCTGCAACAAGTTTACTATAGCAAAATTGGAGATTGTACACACAAATCTCAATGGTCCTACAAAGATGAAAGGATTCTATGATGAAAGGTATTTTATGATTCTAGTTGAAGACTTTTCTAGAATGATCTGGGTTGCACTTCTTAAAGAGAAATTTGAGTCATTTGATAAGTTTAAAATATTCAAGAATAGAGTTGAGAATGACTATGGCATAAAGTCTAAATGTTTAAGATCAGATAGAGGGGGAGGATTTACTTCAAATGAGTTTAACATGTTTTTTGAATAAAATGGAATCAAAATATAGTAATTAGCTCCAAGAACCCCTAAACGGAATGGCATTGCAGAAAGAAGGAATAGGTCAATTATAGAAGCTACAAGAGCTATGTTAGCTAAAAATTAGGTATCTAAGATATTTTGGAGAGAAGGTGTGGATACAATAGTCTACAGTATGATTAGAGTACAAGTCAAGGAAGACACAAACAAAGCCCCTTACGAACTATGGTTTGGTCACTCACCTACAGTTAAGTATTTCATAATTTTTGGGAGTAAGTGTTATATCAAAAGAGATTATGATATTGATAGGTTTGATGCTAAAAGTGATGAATGTATGTTTCTTGGTTACTCATTGAAAATCAAGGCTTATAGATGTTATAATTAGAAAACTGAGACTATTATGGAAAGTGCAAATGTGAAAATTGATGAGAAATTCAAGATACAAGAGAAAATAGTTGATTACAATTTAGATGATGATGTTGTTAATAAACCAAGGAATGATGAAGTATTTCTTGAGATTAACAATGATTTGAAGAATGAAGGAGAGCCAAGGTATGAAAAAAGCTTGAAACCTTCAATAGAGTCAAGAGTTGAGATAGCAATTTCTACTTCAAGAAAGAATATGATAAAGAATCACCCATCAGAGCAGACAATCACAAACAAAGGCAAAGGTGTGATGAAAAGAAGCAGGGTAAATGAAGAATTATGCTTGATACTCAAGTTGAACCAAAGAATGTAGATTAAGCATGTAAAGATGATTATGGGAAACAAAATATGAAAGAGGAATTGGATCAGATAGTAAAGAATGAGACATGTGAATTGGTCCCTAGACTAGTAGACAAGAAAGTGATAGGAACTAAATGGCTATTCAGAAATAAGATGAATAAACAAGGAAAAGTTGTAAGGAACAAAGCAAGATTGGTATGTAAAGGTTACTCATAGAAAAAATGAATAGATTATGAAAAAAACCCATGCTCTAGTGGCTAGAATAGAAGAACTAAGATTATTCTTAGCATATGCAGCACAAAATAAATTCAAAGTATATTAGATGGATGTCAAGTCAGCATTTCTAAATCGAGAACTTGAAGAAGAGGTATACATTGAGAAACCTAAAGGATGTCCTTTGATAGATGACAAGGACATAGTATGCAGATTAAGGAAAGCATTGTATGCCTTGAACCAAGAACCTAAAACCTAGTATGCAAGGTTGGACAAATATTTGACAAACCTTGGATATAGCAAAGGTATGGAAGATAGGAATATATACTGGAAAGAGACTAATGATGGTTTGATAATTTTGGTAATATTTTTTGATCATATCATATTTGGAGGTAATGATGAGGAAAGCAAGAAGTTTATTGAGGAGATAAAGAAAGAATTTGAGATGATTATGATAGGCGAAATGAAATATTTCATAGGATTGCAAATTGTACAAAACAAAGAAGTAATCATCATTTATCAAACTAAGTACTAGAAAGATTTACTAAAAAGGATTGATTTGGAAACATGCAAACCCATTGGAACACCTATGGTAATTGGACACAACTTATCTACAAAGGATGAGACACCTACTATTGAATAGAAGAAGTGTAGATCTATGATTGGAGGATTGCAATATCTAAATCACACAAGGCCAAATATAGCAAATGCAATAGGAATTGTTGCAAAATTCCACAGTAGTCTGAGAGAAGCACATTATGTAGTAGTGAAAAGGATATTTAGATATCTAAAAGGAACATCTAAGTTTGGATTGTAGGATGACAAGTCTAATGATTTCACTCTAAGTGCTTCTGTTGATGTAGATTGGGCAAATTATTTGGCATTAAGTTATTATTGCCATTAGTGACAACACTTATCTATATCCATATAGCTACTAAGTTCAACACTCAGTTTCCTATACTCACCAAGAATTCTAGTGTTAACCAAGCTTCGAAGTGTTCAATATTTTAAATTGAGTAGAACGATGGCTACCGAGTGAATATAGGAAATGTGAAGCTTCATAGTGTCTATTGAGCTTTGCAATGTCTACTGAGTAGTAATTTTTTGTCATGGGAATTTAGTCTAAATTAAGCATTGGAAGAAGTAGTGTTTACCAAGTGAAACAAGGTAAACTCAGCATGTAGTATCTATCGAGTGACACAACATCTACTGAGTCACCAGTGGTCACCGAGTTCAGAACTACATCGAGTGATTAGTATGAACCAAGATTTCACTTCTACTGAGTGTATGACAATGTCGTGTAATGCCGAGTATCAAAAGGTCACCAAGTTAGTTTAGTGAACCTGATTTATTTACTATTGGGCCAACTTTGTAATGTGTTGTTCACTTGTATTTTGGCCAACCTAGCAGTTTTGTAAATTGGAAAGGTATATACGTAAGATGCATTGTCAGATATCATTGTATTGGAGTACTATGAATTATTTTTGAGAAGTGCATGTGAAGGACTATTACTAACAGTTTAAGGAATGCAACAAGGTCAATATAGAAGCAGAAAAGTCATATCTATCACATAAGGCGATCAGTACATAAAGGATCTTATCAACAATCAGTTGTAAGTAGATCCATTGCTTCATCCTAATAGGTGAATTAGTTTCTAAATCCTTTAACAAGGTACACTTAAGAGTCTTTGTATAAATCTCTTAACCAAGTGCATACTTCATTATATGTTTGTAAATCCTCTAACAAGGTGGACCTAGTAGTCCTTTGTGCTCCTAATAGGGTAGATTACCAAAAGTGGTCAATGTAAGCCTTAACAAGCCAACTATGTGCTACAGAAGTGAAATTTTATGGGTAGCATCCCCACCCCCATTTTAGTTTCTATTTGGAAGGTTTCTAGGTCATCAAAACATTGTGTTCTTTTATGTGATGAATGTTTTATCTTTCAGTACTAATGTATGCAGTAGTATAGATGGATTTGTGGTGAATTTAAAGAAAATCTTTGAAGTTACTGATTTGCCCCTCCCTCTCTGTAACTTATCTAGTCTTGAATCTTTCCAAAAATTGGTATCAGAGCTTTGTGGTTCTCAAGATAAAACTTGGTAGCTAGAGGAAAGATCGAAGGACAAATGGAGATTTTCAAACTTGACAAGGCAATTGAAAATGAAAAGCTAGATTTAGAGATGGCCATAGTTCAACTCAAGGAACAAAAGGAACATCTTTCCCAATCCCTAAAAAGAAGAAAGGAATTTCCAAATTAGATGAATGATCTCAATTATGTTGAAGAAAACATTGAAGCTTTTTCCCCTTCAAGCAGCTTAGATGAAGAAAACAATGCAATCAAAGAACTCCTAAAAAAGAATGGATCTCTATAGGAGGAAGTAAGGAAACTCAAAAGAGGAGAAGAAATTTAATTAGTCAGGCTTTGGAATGAAGGAATAAGGCAACAGAAGACTTGGAGGCAAGAAACAATGAACAACAAAATCAATCCAATCAGCATGAAGACATTATTGATCAAATCACTGAAGAAAATGAAGAAATTAGGATTCTCAAAGCACGGAATGAAAGAATAAGAAATGATCCAAATTATGAAAGAGAAATTAATGAAATAACAATGAGAGAACTAAGATCTATAAAGAAAATCATTGAAAAATTCAAGAATGATCTAAATGCTGAAAAATAAATCAATGAGAGAATGATGAAATTTCAAGAAGACATGAATCAAAAAAATGAGTAGAGTCTTCATAGGCAAAAAGGTAAAGCATGACTTGGATACAATGAAGAAGAAGGTGAATCTTCCAAGCAAGGTGCAAAAAGGAATAAAAAACCCTCACGTAATCATTGTGAGAAAATTGGTCATACATCAAACAAATGTTGGAGCAATGGAAAAGAAAAATTCAATGGAAAGTGCTACAACTACAATCAGCATGGTCACAAAGATAATGAATGAAAGGAGAAACCTAAATTTGAAGGTAAATGTCACAAATATAAAAAGCATGGTCACAAGGGATCTCAATTTAGATCCAAATCATTCAATCTAGCTGAACAATTTTGTAAAGGCAATATTTGGATGGGGCTACAATACCTGGTACAGATGTCATTATTGTGGAGAATATGGACACACTAGCATAAATTGTGTAAGGCATCACCTAAGAAAGAAGGATACTACTATAAGGTGTTACACATGCACTTAACTTGGACATATAGTTAAAAACTTTATGAATATAAGAAAAGTTGAAGATGAAAAGAAAGCAAGGGCTGACAACATAAGGAAAGAAATGAAGCAGTAGTGGATTCCTAAATCTACTGAAGAGACAAGCTCAAATCATGGAAGTGAAGTCACTCAAGAAGTGGGTGACTCCATCCTCTCAAACTAAATTCCTAAGAATGTGTTGGAGCTATACTCAGCAAGAAAATCATAAGTAGTTCCAACAAATATGAAGAATGCAAATGATCCAATCAGTATTCTAGATACACAAGGATCACAAAAAGGTTATCTTTCAATGAGCTGCATCACACTCCACTAAGAAAAGTTTGTTGAAGATCTTACCAAGTGAGGATAGGAGTAAAGGAAATTTGGTTTGTTTGTCAAGTTGATACTTGTACCGAGTCAGGTCAGTGGATAATAGTTTTTCATGCACTATGTCATTATGGCACTAAGCATTTATGAAAATTTCTCAACAAAGTGGCATTTTTTACTTCATTTTTCATCGCATTCATAGCATTCAAAGAACAGAGTGATTTGAAGAGAATTATAGTGTTTTTGAGAAATTTACCAATGAGATCTTCATGAATTCTATCATCTATTAAGTAGCGATGGCGTCTACCAGTGGAAGCAACACTAAACCAAAGAAGGGTTCTGAAATGCTGGTTAAGGGCATCAAATGGAAAACACCAAACTTCAAGCTCATTTTGGCCATTGCTAAATCATTTGATCTTTACAGTGCTCAGTCAAAAATCTCGTCAAAGGTACTCCTGGTTAACAACACAAGAATTGATTTTAAATGTACTTTTCAAGAATTAGGGACATTAGAAATGGATAATACCCTAGCTAAAATGTGTGTTGATAGAGTTTTGAAACCCAAGCATAAGCATTTGGAAACAAAAGGATTAACTCATATCCCTCACTTGCCACAAAATTTCCAAGTAAAATGGATAAAGTACATATTGATTCAGTTCCACAATGGAAAATTATGTTTGGAGCAACCCATTCTAATTACAAAGAAGATGATACACAGGGTTACAGGTCTACCAATACTAAGCAGAGCTAAGACAACCAAAACCCTAGGTCAGGAGGAACTACAAATGAAAACCCTAGTTGAGTGGGGTGGTAGAGGTATGAAAATAAACAATGTCACTAACATAGAGCTTAGGCTTGGCATCCAAATCATTACACATAGGATCTATAGCTTGAGTTGGTCAAATAGTGTTCCTTGTAAGGCAATTGACCTAGCATAAAAAGGTTGTTAAAATGAACCTTGAATATGATCTGTCAAATGTGTTACTGAATCAATTGAAAAAAAACATTTACAATGTGAAGACTTCCAAGAACAATCCCTTTCTCACTTGCTTTTTCTTTTATGTTCAAAAATTCTTTCCATCTAAGGGCATAGTCATTTGGAGGAGAGACACCCCTATTCTTTATCAGATAAATGAATTTATTGAACAAATGGGTAAAAATTTTGAAAGGGTGTTGGATAACTATTTTGAGTGTTCAAGGAGAAAATGAATAATAGATTCTAAATCCCACCCAAGCTTGTAGAAGACTACAAGGATGATATATGTTTCATGGTGGACTACGACAGAGTGTACATTCAAGTAGTCATACCAATAGTGGCATGGGTAAAACCATTGCCTTATGAAATTAATATTGATGAAGCTAGAGACATCATTGAGGCATTAGTAAATGAGCTAGCTAATCCTAATCTTCCTACATTTGGCACATATGAGGAAGCCAAGAAGAGGATAGAGCTTAGTATTAAGATTCCTCAAGCTCTCAGTAGAGGCAAGAAGAGAATTGCTAAATTAAAGATAGCTGAAGGTCCTCTAATGCTTACTGAGGCCAAGGGTGAGGATGAAGAGGAGGAAAATGAAAAATAAGAGGAAAAATTAGAGAAAGAGGAACTAGCAAGGAAGAAAGGTAGAGTTTTTATCACCAAATCTTAGAAGCAGCCAACTATAGTGTTCACCAGAAGATCTAGGAAAGGTAAAAGTGAACCAGTATTTATCTACTCTGCACCTACATTTGAAGAAAGAATGAAATAGCTAAGAGTTGGAGTAGGAATTTTCAACATCAAAGTTCTCAAATATGAGAATCAAACTCCAGTTGAGCAAAAAGAGATTGGGGACTTAGATATGGAAAAGATGGGTATTTGGAAATACTCCCCTACACACATGCAACCTCAAGTCCATGCAGATCTTTTTGCTAAAATCAAAGTTAGATGGGAGAACATAGTGCAAACTGTAAAGGACATCTTTGAACAACTACTGAGATAGTTGATACCAAATCAGACTGATGTAGAAGTAAAGAAGGCAATAAAAAGAGCATGAAGATAGAATGTTTCTAAAGCTTAGCACATGCTTCATATTAATGAAGAATATAGAATCAGTGGTTAAGCATGTCTCAGATGTTTGGAGAGATATATATCATCTCAACAAGCTATCAAAAGAAACTATTGAAATTAAACATGATGACAGCAATGACAACAATGATGATGATGACAATACTCCTTCAATCACAGTTACAGTAGGTGAATTGCAAGCTCTAATGAAGGAGAAGGAAGAAGAAGGAAATGAGGAAGAAGTAGAAAAGGATGAAGATGATCTGGTTAGAATAGAAACCAAAGCAATTGCATCTCTTCCTCACACTCCACCTAATACTATCACATCCTTCTACTAGTGAGATTATAAGCACAATAGTAACATTAATTGCTCAATCTTCACTAGCCACCTCCCAGCTCCAGGTATCTAAAATGAAAGTGTCAAGCACTTCATCCACTGAGCTAACTATTACTTCTTAAACTACCAAGTTATCTCCCTCTGCTCCTACATCATCAGTAAGTGCAATAGTGAATTCTACAATTTTTTCTTCATCTATTCTAGTTAGCTCTACAGTTTTGTTTTCATCAGCATTGTCTGCATCCACTTCAATTCTAGTTAGTTCAGATATTTCTATGGGTATTCTACCAAGTGTGGCACCTTTTTTGGGATGTGTTTCAATTTTTGATTCGGTTAATACTCCTATTGGTATTCAATCCTTAATTCCTATCCCATTTTTCACTTATCTCCACTGTTGTGCCTATTCCAAAGGTCAAACCAATAATCATAGAACTAGAACAAAGGAAACCATTGAAACTTCTAATCACTATAAAGGAAATTGAAGAAGATATTGACTTAGACATAGAGATAGAAATACCTAAGATTGACTTTGACACTACTACTATTGAAGAGATGAGGTTAGCATGTCAACTCATAGAGAAGAAAGCTAGCCAATTAAGGTCTGAAAGGGATAAGGAGTATAGAATAATTGAGAATGCCAAGAATATAATTACAAAAGCTATAGGTGTTGAAGTGGATTCCACTCAACATATTTTGATTCAATTAGAAGAGGCTATACAAAAATATAATGAGGACTCTTTTGGACAAGAGAAACTAATTGAAAAGGTTGAAAGGAAGTTTGATGACAAGGTGCTAGAGCATATTACTCAGTATATTGCAATCAAACAAGTTGAGTTGTCGGCATTTCTAGGTAATTTTGAAAATTCTTCTAATAGTGCAGCATCATTTTTTGCCAAACTTTGTGATGTCTATGATTTTACTAAAGAAATAAAGGAGAAGATAAATAAGATTGATGTTGATATGCAATCTAGTGCATCAAAGTTGTAGATTGATCACTCCTCCAGCTCCTCTCATCACACCAAGATGAAATATCTGGTAGACGTGCAAGCAAAACTTCTAAGAGAAGAAGCAAGAATAAGAGAAAACTTGATTGATATTCAGAACATGGCCTTACCAATAATGGATACAATGCAAAAACATATTGCTCATTGCAAAACATTGGTTCAAAATCAAAACTTCTCAGTGGCTGATCACATGATCAAATTATCAGCAAAAGATTAGATTGCCCTCTCCACCTAAAAAATTTTGCAAGATAATTGGGATAACTCATTTGCCCTCATTCTCAAGGTACATCAAGAACTTCTATCTCATTTTGGTGTAACTATATAAATAGCATATGTAGCTCTTTGGCATTACTGTAAAAAAGGGGAAGATATATTAGTATAAGCAAAAAAGGGGGGAAATACTATATATAAGAAGAGATATCAGCATAAGTGAAAAGGGGGAGATAGCACTCAATAGAGTCAACATGTATATGTATATAGCTATCTACATAAGTATCTTAGTATATACATTATGTGTCATCAAGGAGATATATATAGGAATGTATATGCAATAGCTTTACAAAGATAAATTTTCAAAAACCAAAATTACGTGAAGTCAGATTATGTACATTTGTTTTGGATTATAAGAGTTTTGTCACTAATGCCAAAGGGAGATTTTTGGCATTAAGTTATTATTGCCATTAGTGACAACACTTATCTATATCTATATAGCTATCAAGCTCAACACTTATTTTCCTACACTCACCGAGCATTCTAGTGTTAGCCAAGCTTCAAAGTGTTCAATAGTTTACACCAAGCAAAATACTGGCTATCGAGTGAATACAGGCAATGTGAAGCTTCACAGTGTCTATTGAGATTTGTAGTGTCTATCAAGCAGTAAGTTTGTGTCATGGAAATTCAGTGTAAACCAAGCATTGGAAGAATTAGTGTTTACTAAGTGAAGCAAGGTAAACTAAGCATGTAGTATCTACCGAGTGACACAACATCTACCGAGTCACTAGTGGTCACCGAGTTCAAAATTACATTGAGTGATCAGTATGGACCAAGCTTTCACTTCTCCCAAGTGCATGATGATGTTGTGTAATGTAGTGAATGCCAAGTATCAGAAGGTCATCGAGTTAGTTTAGTGAACCTAAGTTATTTACTATTGGGCCAACTTTGTAATGTGTTGTTCCCTTGTATTTTGGTTGACCTTACAATTTTGTAAATTGGAAAGGTATATATGTAAGATGCATTGTAAGATATCATTGTATTGGAGTACTATGAAGTATTGTTGAGAAGTGCATGTGAAGGATTATCAGAAGCAGTTTAAGGAATCTAGCAAGGTCAATATACAAGTAGAGAAGTCATATCTATCACATAAGGTGATCAGTGCATAAAGGATCATATCAACAATCAGTTGTAAGTAGATCCACTACTTCATCCTAACAGGTGAATTAGTTTCTAAATCCTTTAACAAGGTAGACTTAACAATTTTTGTATAAATCTCTTAACTAAGTGCATACATCATTGTATGTTTGTAAATCCTCTAATAAGGTGGACCTAGCAATCCTTTGTGCTCCTAATAGGGAAGATCACCAAAATTGGTCAATATAAGCCTTAATAGGCCAACTTTGTGTTGCAGTAGTGAAGTTTTGTGGGTGCCATCCCCACCCTAGTTTTACTTTCTATTTGGAAGGTTTCTGGGTCACCAAAACATTATGTTCTTTTGTGTGATGAATGGTTTATCTTTCAGTACTAATGTATGCAGTAGTATAGATGGATTTGTGGTGAATTTAAAGAAAAGTTATGAAGTTACTGATTCACCCCTCCCGTCTCAGTAAGTTATCTAGTCTTGAATATTTTCAATACATACAATATGGATGATACAAAGAGCACCAGTGGTGGAGCTTTCTTTCTTGGAGGAAGATTGATTTCTTGGTAAAGCAAGAAGCAAGATTGTACATCCCAAAGTATAGTAGAAGTAAAGTATGTTTAAGTGACAAATAATTACAATCAAGTTCTTTGGATGAAGTAGATGCTGAAGGATATAAGAATAGAAATCAATGAACCTATTTTCATACATTATGACAACACAAACATAGTAAATATGTCTAAGGATCCAATGTTGCATTTGAATACTATGCACATTTCTACTAAGTATCACATGTTGAGAGAGAAAGTTGCAAATAAGGAAATTAGATTGGAATATGTGAGCACTAAAGAGTAGATTGTAAATATACTTACTAAGCCTCTTCCCAAAGAGACTTTTGAGTATTTACAAGGTATGCTTGGGGTTATCCCCCTTCCTACATTAGAGTATAAGATGCAAGAATGCATCAGTCCAATTTAATAGAGCACCATTATTTGTCTGGACTAAATGCTAATGCTTCCTATATGGGGGAGTATCTATGATGGACAGAGTCATCTAGGACTCTTGTAGAATATTGTTGAGAATAGTTTATTTTGACACTTGTGTTAGTAAGAATTAGTTGTTGTAGGGTTTGATGAAGTGATATTGGTTGCTAAAACCTTTGACATTGATGTCAATGGGGGAGAAATATTGCATGAAGAACATTATGTTAAGGGAGAAGTATTACATGAAAAACAACATGGAATGACAATTTGATAGAAAGAACATCAAGGAATATTAATTGAGGAGAATGATTGATGAAAAATATCTTAAAAAGATGATGAACAACCTTTGTTGGTATTCTTGGAACTAGATGTTTTTCATCTATGTTGCCATCAATGCCAAAGGGGGAGATTGTTAATAGATTTGTTGGAAGCATGAATGCTAATGATTTTCCTACGGGGGCATATTGTAGATATGTTACTGTGATGATATGTTACATTCATGACTAAGCTTTTCATTGATGTCAATAAAACATTTTTTTGTAGTATCTAATAGAAGAAAAGTGGAAAGATCAAGTTGGTACAGATGGCTAGTTGACTGTTTACACTATCCAATGTTATAGCAGTTAATTTTGAGTATCTAGCATATGTAATTAATGTTAAAAGATGAAATGATAAGCCTAGAAGAAGTTATGTAAAATTTGGTGATGTCTATTTATGAGAAAGAGTTTATAGTGGCATGTTCTGGTAAACTTGTTAATTCTCTTAGCAAAGTTGTTATTCTGAGAATCGACATTAAGGACATGTTGATGATGATGTGGCTAAGTGTTCTTTTCATGATATTGTGTATATGGAAATTTATTCAAGTTGCAAGGTGGATGATTTATGTTATCACTAAGTGTAATGAGTTCTAAATGTGGTCCTATAATAATTAAATGAGAAGGTCTAACAACCGACATAGGGAATTATTTAGAGGAAATGGTACAAACAAAGGACACTTTCCTTTATCATGGTATGGTTTTTTGATTGATGAAAAAGAAGTAGCAAGAGTGGAATGTGAAGTTGAGTAGAGTAGTGCGAAAATGAGGGAAACTTCATTGCCAATGTTTTTCTAAGTGATCCAAGGTTTGGTATTTGGATCTAAGGTTTGTGACCTCATCTACAAGGTCTAGCAGTGATTGGTTCAGTTGATAGAATAAAGAAAAGAAGAACATAATAGTAAATTACATGTTTGAGAAGTAAGCTCTTCTTGTAGTTGAAATTGCATGTTTGGGTAGTGAGTTCATCTTGCATACATTGTACTACAACTCCTAATAGGGTTGGAATATCCTAATAGGGATTCAAATTCTCCTAATAGGAACCTTATGTACTAAATGTTGTAATAGACTCCTAATGGGGTCCATCCTCCAACAAGAAATATTTATATTAGTACATCATCTTGTGGACATCATTCCCACCGAGGTTTTCCCTCTGATCAATGTTTTCCCTAGTCAACATATCTGGTGTAATTGTGAATGTGCATTTTATTATGGTTGTTGTTTATTTTTTTTGAATGGTTAAATTTTTTTAAAGAAGATATATGTTTTAATTGTTGGATAACCGATTCACCACCCCCCCCCCCCCCCCCCAATTATCTTAGTGAACTATTGTTCCTAAAACTTATAACATCATACTATTGTGTACTTAGTAAAGATATTTTACATAAGATCTTTAGGTATACATTGTAAAATGATCTACTCTCCTACAATGATTAGAGGATAGAAGGAAATTGATCTATAGAATGCAACTTACTTTGTCAGTTCAGATCCCTCTTCTACTTGTTGATAAATTTCCTCTTATAAATGATAACTCAATTCTTCCTCATACTTCTTGAATCTCTACTCTTCCTTCTACATCAAACTCTTATCATCATAACTTAACTACAATAACAAATCTCATCTTAGCAACAATAATAAACAATTATGTATAGGTCCTTAAATGGTTTATTTTTCCTCTTACAATATTTGACCTAATTAGGGTTTAGGAATCCTATAAAATGTATCATAGACCAGAATTAATAGTATAGAATAAACCTTATTACACACTATTCATCTCTCCCTTATGATTGGTCTTCTCTACCTTGTAATCATGATAATCAATTTACAGTTACCAATAAATATTTTCAGATCTTTACCTTGATATGTGTAAACCATGTTTCTCACTTGGTATGATCATTTCACATCAAATTATGTGCCAATTTAAAATTGTATGTAGTCTCTATATAACCCAATGTACACTCTATCTCTACTCACTGACTATGTTGTCACTTAGTATTCTCTAAACTTGGTTATACTTCCAAATGTTTGATGAATTTAATGCTTGATTAATATAGAATTACTTGGTATAAATTTTATCTCGATAATAACTAACGAACACATACTTCATTTCCTTATTTTCATGGATATTATAATGACTTGATGATAGTGTTCTCCAGGTAGCATATTCACTTCTTCACTATCTTTTGGCCCTAATTAGCAACATGTATGTTTATGGGAATAACACAACCTTCTTCAAAGTAATTGATGTAGGATTGCATCAATCCATTATATTCATAGCATACTCTTACATCTAGACTATATGTTTGGTTATTCTTCCTTTGTGGGAGTAGTCAGTTTTGAGTAGAGTTATTAAAAATCTTTGGTAATTTATTGTATAACAGTGACTTTTGGCACTTGGTAGAATTTTTTTTTTTTTGGGAGATGATTGAACTTCAAGAATTAGCATAATGGCACCTTAGTCATTAATGTCAATGGGGGAGAGTAATACATGAAAAAACTTATACACATATGGGGGAGAGTAAAATTATTTTTTGGGAGAGAGTATTTGAAGAAGAGTAGTAGTATGGGAGAGTATTATGTATATATTGATAGCAATAAACACTTATTGATGTTAATAAGAGAGTTTGGTATTTTTGGCACTAATAGTTTTCATCCTATGTTTCCATCAACGCCAAAAGGGGAGATTGTTAGTCTAAATTTGATACTATTACTTATGTGGAGTCTATTGGAATATTTAGAGATATGATTGAGTGTTTATGTATTGCATTAATGACTTGGTTTGTCATTATTGTCAATAGATATGATTTCTAGTTCGAACAATCAGAGTTGCAAAGAGATTTTTGGTTAGTATGATTAGTGTGGTCCTCGGTTGCAAATTTATATTCTATTATGCTATATTCATGTTGTTGGGTATGTATTTATGATGTATTTGAGTTCATAGAAAGTAATATGAATATTTAAGTGAGTTGTGGTAGATTTGTTGAAGATTGTCAATAGGTTAGTGTGTAGGGAATGGTGTACTAGTAATTGAGTTTTATCTATTTGGTGAGGTTGAAGCCTGTTAAGAGGGATTCGATTTTGGTCAAAGAAATGTTTTTGGTGATGTGGTTAGATAGCATATGCTAGTATTAATTTTATGAATATTGTTGAAGGATAATGTGTAGGTTATTCCCTAGAAACTTCCTTTTGGTTATATTCATTTGGGAAGTTGTAATTGTATTGTAATGTGTAATAAAATATCTTGATGAGATCCTATATTATTCATTGTACATTATGCAACCCACAATGAGGACTCAATTGTTTAGAACTTATTATAAAGGAAAGATATTTTCCTTGGTTTGAATTCTCATATTTTATTGTATTGATATAGTCATTGTATTATGTGAGCTTTGGATGCAAATTTGATGACATCATAGCAAAGGATGATGTTAATTATGTGTTGTGAACTTCAAAAGAACTATAGTAGCAAGGATAATTGTTGTATTATTAAAATCACTCTAGGATATGTTATCCTAAGAATTGTTTTGTGAAGATAGTTCTAGAGAAATTTGGATATTTGGTTTAACTGACTTCTTATCAGCTCATAATAGGGATGAAGTAGCTCCTAATAGTGTTAAAATCTTCTACCAAGGAGTCAAATTCTCTTAATAGGGACTACATGCACTGGTTACATGTAATTGGCTCCTAACATAGTCTCACCCTTTCATAAGGAATATTTATATTAGTAAATCATCTTGTGGGAATCATTCCCAATAGGGTTTTCCCTCTTACCAAGGGTTTACCTAGTTAATAAGTCTTGTGTTATTGTGCATAGTTGTTGTATCTACTAGTTACATGTTTCAGATTTGATAGAGTTTAATGAATATTTGAAGAAGAGTAACAGTATGGGATAGTGTTATGTATCTATTGATATCAATAAATACTTATTGATGTCAATAAGAAAGTGTTGTCACAAAATCTTGGACCATTGCCTAAAATTTACCTAAAGGAAACTTTGTGAAATTTGGAAACAACCTCCAAGTTGTGGGACTTGAACTATGAGATTGTGTCTTCAGAGAAGGTCGACTTCCTTACTATCAAGGTGCACTAAACTACTTCTTTTAGGAAAAGGGGAGAAGAACTGCCCAACCTAAAGCTAGAATGAAAGAAGATGATGCACCATATAGTATGTTTGATCTTATCTCTAGCCAAGATTGCACTACAAATCAATATGGCTCCAATATACATAACTCCCTACCCTAATTACCCCTCACAATTCACATGCAAATTAGGAACTAAATGAAATGCTACAAGGAAGAAGCTTCACAAGATAGCATTAAAAAACAAAGTAGATACAACATATCACTTGAAGAAATACAAAGAAACACTAATAGAATGCAAGAAGGCATGCACAACAACAATGGTGGAAGAAGGTATACAAGATAAAATATAATTGATGAATAGGGTTTAGAATAATGCCTATTAAAGTGACTTGAAACCCATATTTTATACATACATTTAAATTATTATGATATGGAAAGTAAATATAAAAGACTAATATTGGAATGAAGAAATAAAAGGTACCTACCTTTTGAAAAAGAATTGGATGAAAACCTTATCAAACAATCTCAAAAATTGTAAATTTCTTGTGTTCCTAAATTTAAAGTATGAGATCTTCAAAACCCAGAAATATTTTTCTTTTCTAAAGGTAGGTCGACCTTGGCCTACACTACTCTAATATAAATTATGTTTGTAGATCTCAAAAGTTCATCAAAAGGGGTGTCCAAATCTGAACTTCAATTTGGTGTTCCACACTTGTACCTACAAGAAAAAGGGTTTTGTTTGTTGGATAGGAGTTTTTCCTTAATCAAACCCAAGTTTGGAATTAACCTTGAAATTGAATTGAAATTGCAATATGTATAAACAAAGTAAATGGAACTATTCACTTTACTTATTTAGAAATCCTTATGGAGGATTCAAATCCTTGAATCCACAAGTATGGATGCTCCAAATGAATTTAGAATAGTATGTAAGATGCATCAAATAAATTTCCTTAGATCTTCAACACCAATCTTGAATGGACCTTAGCATAGGAAGAGGCTTGGATAAATATAGATGGAGAAATCTTGAATCCTTCAATGGCTAACAATGGACCTCCTTGATGAATTGAATGCTTAAACTCTTGAAGGCTTGAATTATTAAATGCTTGATAGATAGTAGATATTCACTTTATAGAACTTGTGAGCATAAACTTCATAATAGGTGGATGTACAAGATAATGGCTAGATAAAATGAGAGATAAAGGCTTCCTTATATAGAGATCTAAAGCATAAACTTCTAGAGAAGGCTGACATATGAGCATTAACTCCCAACTAACCCTAACCCCTTAGAAATGGACCTAGATTAATTTTAATTTAAGATTTTACCATTTTAGAGACCAAACTAGCCGACCTAAAAATGGGAAAATAATTCTTTCTGAAACCCGACATCCAAAAATTGTGGAACTTTCAAATTTAGACCTAGGGTCAAGGACGAGGTCAACCCTACACTAGGTTAGGGTAAAGGTCATCCTTGACCTAGGTTAGGGTCAAGGTTGACCTTAATGTAAAAGGTTTTTTATGAACCTTAGGTCAAAAATCCTAGGATCTTAGTCTAGAATGCTAGAAAAGTACAGAAAGAAAGTGGAAAAGTGGGTAGAATAGGAGAAAAAGCTAGATCCAAGTCAAAGACCCATTCAAGGTGCTTGACATGACCCCAAACTACTTACTCAGAGGGTTAAACACTCTTAACATGGAATTGCTTTCATTTTAAGACAATACAGAAGGTAAAATAGGAGACTATATTCATGCAAGGCAAGGGAAATTACAACTCCAAAGCATAGAATGCTACTATCAAAGAATAAAAGAAGGAGACCAATCCTTGAAACTAATTACAAGCTACCTTTTATAATAGTCCAAGCATAACTTAGATCTGATAGTGATTTCAAACTCCAACGATAATAGAGGTGAGTTGCAAAGGAGAGCACTAATTGAGAATTAGAAAGAAATATGATCATGGAGTGTCTTATTGCTAGAAGTGATAGGACAAGCAAAGAACAAGTGCACCCAGCTGTAAGAAATAAAACTACTTAAAATATGATCATGACATGTATTAAAGAGGCATGGAGTGAAATGGCATCATGCAAACAAAGCCCAAGAAATCACTCTGCAATGACGAACTAGCCCTAATAGCATGAAATATCCATAAAAATGTGATTTATGCCACTAGAGAAAAAACATAGTGAGGAATAACATGATGTTTTATCCACCCACAAAATGCAAAGTTGACTACAAGGGTGGAATCTAATTTTCCCAAAAAACAAATGTTGGTCATCGATGTAGATCATTTCCTTCAAATGGATGGCCTAGATGTCACGAGAATCTCCCCAACGAGAGATTTAGTCACCATCATTGATGTAGATCCTCTCTTTGACATGAATAGCCCAAATTCAATGACAATCTCCCCCAAATGAAACATTAAGATGTAGCCATCGATCAAGATCCTCCCTTCAAAATGGATAACTAAGATTTTGCAAAAAATATCCAAGATGTGTCAAATCCAATGTCTATCGCATCTTAGCAAAGAAAAATAGTCAAAATACAAAAATATGAGAGCCATCGGATCAAGGTGGCCCAGCAAAATGGGAAAAGATAGTACAGGATGTGGGACCCTCATCCACGTGGCACAATTATGGGCTCTAGAGCATCAAAGGAGCACTATAACATGAAGAAACATCAGAATGGAGACGTATGGCAGCATGACATTGGACACCAAGCTTAGTCAACCACCTACATAGATATAAAGGACCCATAATATGTTTGGACATGGGGTAGCATCTCATGTTTTCATGGGCCTGAGCTGATACTCCACAAAAACATGAGATTTGTTGATGTGCTCTATTGTTTGAAATAATAGATTGCAATATTTTAATCTTTTTATTGAATCTCTATTACTGATTTGCACATGTGCATATTGGGTTGACTTAAATATTGAATATGGGACACATGTAGACATCTCATATCTTCATGAAACCTCACTAAGTCAAACACAAAGACACAAAAACCATTGATGTTGTCTACATGCATATAAAACCTTGGAACTTACTAGTTTCTAACATGGACATATGTGGACCAATCACAAAAAACAAAACTCTATCACCCATAGAACCATAGAAGTTAAGTTGGCACACATGGATGAATCAACATCAACATATCTCTATTAACCGTGGACCCACCAGAGCCAACTCATTTGGAGAAATCATCATATGTGGTGCAATCTCTCATTTTAATAAGGATGAGAAAGTATCACACAAAAACACTAGAGCCATTAGATGTGCACAATCCATAAAAACATTGGGGGGAAGAAGATCGGGTTGACACATAATGTTAACACCCATCAATCACAATTTTAACCCCAAAAAAATTCATGTTATCTCTCAAAAACTTGTGCTATCCCTCTACAAAGAGTCTAGCCCATTGAAGGTTTCCGTGATTGAATAATAGTGATGGGTTGAATGGAGGTAAAAATAGCCAACATTCTTGGTGACTGAGGGGGGATGCTTGCCTACTAAGCATAGGATTAGTGGCCCTAAGAAATCCATTGGGCATGGAGTCACCAAAAAGAACAAGATACCATTCCACTTGGAAGTTTACAAAAATCCACCTCTACAACTAGCAAACTTACAAAAAAATGCTATATCCAAGATGGAATAGTTGTGCACATGCACTACTTGGAAAGAAAGAAAAACACCTACTTTAATATGTGCAATCATTTACAAAATGGAAATCAAACAAAGCCATTAAATGGCTTGTTGAAGTAGTTGCCCCTCCTCACAAGTTGGTTTCTTCTTCCATGCATGTGGGCAGTTGAAAACAACAACAAGCATTTAAAACTCATTGTTGCATGGAACACCTTCTTCCCACTACTGAAGCCAATGAGGCTTTCCAGCACTGGGACATTTTCAACTTGAGTAAGACATACTTGCTCCTTCACTTTAAACTCACCCTCATGCTCAAAAGTAAGCATGAATAGGGGAAACTTGCATTGTTTCAGAGCTAGATACCTTATGGGACATCCTCTTAATGGTGCTTGGTCTAAGGAATCATCCTTGACCACATTTTAGTTCCCTACAACACTTGAATCCTCTTGGCTAGTAAGGGATGGATCTGATGGTGTGGCTAGTAATGCACTCTCCTCTTTTTGATGTTAAAGAAAATTTTCTTCATATATAGGATATGATGACACAAGCTCTATGGAAGAGTAGATAGCACCAAATTCATCCAAAAGGTCATTCTCTTCACCAATCTCCTCCATTATAGTTGTAACAATATGCATAGGTTGGTGGAAAACCTCATGCATATTAGCATGTTCCTCCTCAAAGATAGAGCTGACCTTGAGGTCCTCTTTCTCGTAGTCCAACTCATGGAGAACTATCTACTGCAATAAATGATTTTCCTCCTTCTCTAGAAGTAGATCCTCATATTCTTGTAAATGCTCAAAATCCATAATTTTTTCCTCAATAGAAGGAACAAAATTTTCTTCTTTTTCCTCCTCAACAAAGGAGGAGAGCTCTTCAAATAAGAGAATCAGATCCTCTTCTCTATGCTCAATTGCTACTTCCACCTCTTTGAGCTCCTTAGATTCCAAAAAATATTCCTCATATGCGGTAGAGGGCTTGTAAGATAGACATGAGGCCTCAAACTCATAGAAATCAATCTTCCCCACCCACTATGATGTCCCAATATCAAAATAGTCCCTATGACAGCTTGAAGAAGAAAAAAATCTTCTTCTTTGATTTTCTTCTCTGTTGTGACATTAAATGCAAGTTGAGGAGTAACCACATCCATATTAATATGTTTGTCCTAAAAAGCAAGGATATCTTTGGGAAGCTCTTTTCCCTCAACCTCCTACTATAGTACATGGTTTTCAAATGGTGGTTGCTCCATTTTTGTCTTTGATATGGGAAAGGATCTATCCACCTCTTCATGAACCATAAAGAAGGGACAGAAAATAGTTGGGGGATCACAATCATCAACATAGAGAGGTGTCTAAAGCGCAGGTTGAGATTTAGGGTAGTTTGAAACTAGGGCCTGGGGAGGGCTTTTTCATCTAAAGATTGAAAATTTAAGCCTTGGAGTTTCTTATGCTTCAACCTCTTGCATTTGGGTAAGTTCGAACATTTCATCCTCTACATATCTCTTATGTCTAAATTCTTCTTCCTACTTCCAATGGAGGAGAGCCTTCTGAGTGTCTTTGAAAATGTTAATTGTCTCAAACACCACCTAACATGCATAAGGGCCAAATATCCACATCTCCTTGTCACTACACATCACATCAATCCAAGAATTCATGAGGAGCATAATGAAGGAAAAGTTCCCGCTATCTAAAAACTCATAAGGATTATGAACTTCAAAAATATTTACCAATTTGGCAAGATGATCTTGTGAAACATAGAAAAAATCTCAAAAGTATGGGACTTTGTAAAAAGAGATTGAATCTTCGGAGAAGGTCAGCTTTCTCACAATCTTGGGTACACATAACTAAGGCTTCAAAGGAAATGGGAGAGAGATTGTAGAAAGTAAATTGCTGAAGGGAAAGTGGGGTGATGCACCAAGATTGATTGTGGTTACAACTTTTCCTACAACTACAAAAAACTTGAATAAATCACCTAAACACAAATATCTTGACTCAATTCTACTCTTTCAAAATTGACATGAAGGTAAAACTAATGAAATGTTGCAAGGAAACAAGTTCACCAACAAAGTATAGGAGAAAGCTACATATGACATGCAATCATGAGAGAGAAGAGTAAAAAATAACCCCAGCAAGGAAAGAGATCTACACGATGCATCAAATTAGCAAGATGAGGTAAAACTAAGTTTTATATTTACAAAAGGAAAAGGAGGTTTCAATGATAGAGCTAAAGGGTACTATCATGAGCCAAAGAAGATACAAAACAACCATCAAAACTAATTATAAACTACCTTTTAAAAGTTTAGACATAACTCTAATTTAACCATTAGTTCAAACTCCCACCACAATGGAGCTAAGTGGTAGAGTGAATCAATAACTAAATATTAGAAGAAAATGTGATCATGAAGTGCAATCATTGCTAGAAGTGATAGAATGAGTGAAAAATGAGTGCATCTAATTGTAAGAGGTCAAACCACCAATAATTTGATCATTACTTGCATTAAAGAGATGTGGAGTATAGTGGCGTCATGAAAAAAAGGCCCAAGAAGTCACTCAGCATTGAAGAACTGGCCCTAGCAGCATATCATTAGTTTTACCTCGATGTAGATTCTAAAAGTGTATATTTGAGTCAAGATCTATGTGTTTAAATTATTTATTCATGTTTTGTGTAGTTGTAGGAAGATTTTTAACCATAATTAATCTTGGTTCATCGCCCCCATTCCCTTCAACAATTTACTTTATGCAATCTCTTTCCCTTTTCCTTCTAAGCCTTAGGTGCATCCCAAATTGTGAGGAAGCTAGTCTCCTTCAGAGATTCAATCTCTAATCGGAAAGTTCCACACTCTTGAGATTTTCTCCATGTTACACAAGGTCATTTGAGAGTCATACCTCAAGTAGGGGTGTAGACTTTTGCATCAACAGAGAGTTTGGTATTTTTGGTACTTATAGTTTTTCATCCTATGTTGCCATCAATTCTAAAGGGGGAGATTGATGACATGAATGTTGATAGTGTTCCTTTGTGGGGGTCTATTGACATGTTTGGAGACATAATTGAGTGCTTACATGTTGCATTCATGAATTCATTTGTCATTATTGTCAACATATATTCTTCTAGTTATAATTGTTAGATTTAAAAAGAGAGTTTTGGTCATTCAGGTCAAATGTTATAGAGTTATTCTTTGTGGTGTTATATTAATATTTTTGGATATGCTTTATTTATGTATCTATGTTCATAGAATGTGATGTCGATATTTGAGTGAGTTATGGAAGATTTATAGAAGACTAGTTGTAGGCCAGTTTACAAGGAATAGTGTGTTGGTGCTCAAAATTATAGCCGAAATTTTGAGCACTGCTGAGAAAATCAAGCCTCACAAACGCTTTTTGATGAGTTTGTACCTGGCTGTCCATTTGAGGCCTAAGAGGTGTTCAATGTTTTTAACACCTTCCATTCAGTATGCCTACTTGTTTCATGAAGTTAAACTCTCGTTCCGAGTCATTTGGCGAAGTCTTGTTTTGAGAAATTGTCAAATCTACATTTTTCACCAAAGTGTCAAACAGTGATAGGAGGCTATGTTTGTGATTGCATATCTCACACCCAAAAATGTGTCATGCCATGCCACTTTGGGAGTATCTAGTGTCTATACCTGAAAGCCTATGTTTCAAATTTTTAGTCATTTCAAGTTTTTTTAATTAGGTTTTGAATCCATCAAAGTTGGTTAGTTACTGTTTCATGCTTTTGTGTAATAGTGCAAATTTTTGGGAAGCCCTATTTGATGAGTTGTTACTTTGACCCAATTGACTAAAATGCTAAAATTTCTTTTGCATTACATTGTAGATGTTAGAGACTTGTTATGTTTCATTAGCTAAAATGCTAAAATTTCTTTTGCATTAGCTCTTGATAAATCTGTTTGATCTATTTTCAGATGCAATTCCAAACGCAATTTCAATCTTTTTACTGGTGTCAAGAAATGTAGATGCATTAAAACCCTTGTTCATGATGTTATATCTTGAAATCTGTGATTTCTTTGATCAAATGGATTGTACCACTATGTTTTCCTCCAAAAATTCTTCCAATGTGCTAGTTTTCAAGTCATGACGAATCCATTTGCACACATTTCCAGGTCAATTCCATTTGCAAAAATCATTTTTTTGCCATTGTTTCTAGTCTGCAAAATCCAAGTAGCCCACTTTGACTACTTGCAATTTGCACCCAGTTACTCATCATGAGCCCAAATCACAAATCCATACTATCCTCATGAAAAAGAACCAATGCCCTAGTTTTCATCTTCCCAAGTGTTAGTTTGCCCAATTTTCAGAGCTGATTCTGAACCCAGTTTAGTGTTTTCTGACATGTTTATCTGCAGGTGATTTTAAGAGGTCAACTTTGACAGTGAATATCTTTTGACCCTAAATTTTTCATCAGACAAGATTTGACAGGTTAGGAGTATGTAGAACACAGAGTTAGTGTGCCAGTTTTCAATGCTCTATCAGGTGTTTAGGTCAGTTTTTAAGGCCAGTCAATAGACCTCCTGGCATAAAAGTGACAGTTTGCAGAAAATGATAAAATGAGATTTTAATGATCAAAATCTATTTCGATGGATATTAAAAGGTTAACAGGCTAGTTTGAGGATTCAATTGTTCAGAAACAAAAAAAAAAATTAGCCTGACCCACTTTGGGGCCTGACCTTTTTTTGCCAGTTTGATAAGTTTTCATGAGATTGAAAGTATTTAAAGACAACATGCTCATGATTATTGTGATGATTATTAGATAAGCCAAATGTGTTTGGACACAAAATTTCTTCATGAGCTCTCTTCAATATTGCACTAATATCATTTGTGTGCTTATGAGAGTACTTCAAGGGCCAAATTTGAAAGCTAAGGTAGAGGAACAAAGTTGTGGGATGAAAAATGCCTTCTTACTCTGTAAAGAGAATCATACATATTGCTCCATTACAATTCAATTGTTTCTTGATGTTCCAATGTAGACTTCACTCACTGTGTATCATATAAACAAAATAAGATATAATGACAAGTGTTGGAGGAAAGAGGCAGTCAATGCTAGAGAAAATCCACGTAGGAAGAATAACCAACTATTTCAAACATGAAAGAAGATCCTAATGCATGGTAGAGAGACCATGCAATAAAGAAAAACCACACATCAGGCAGGGAGGTTGAAGAGTAGAATAAAGACAAAGCCGCAAAAAGTGAACACGCCATTAAAAGGAGGTCATGCATTTTTAAAAGGGGAAGCACATAAAAAGAACAGAGGAACTAGGCCATACGTTTGAAAAAAGGGGAGTAGCCAGTGAATAGCAGAGGAATGTTTGAAAAGGAGAACATCAGCGATAGGTCTAGCAGTTCATGCTGAAACAAGGAAAGACTCCATGTATAAGAGACCCTCACACATATAGAAAGCCGCCTATTAAAGATGCATAAAGAGAGGAGGAAAGAGTTGCTTTTAAAGGAAGATGCCCATGTTAAGAAGACAAGCTCCATGCAGACCAGTGAGCATGTAAGAAAAGGAGCAGAGATGTCAAGAATAAAGAAGTCACCATGTTCAAACAAGGAAGCCACCAATCTATTTGAAAACGTTCCCAATCTATTTGAAAATGTTAGTCCAAAATCTTGATTTAGATGCTAATATTATCTCCACGTGGCAGGGAGATTGGTTGAGAGGAAGGCACATTAAGTAGCTCATGTATGAGAAAAAGGTGCAGGAATAGTTATAAAAGCACATATATCCCACATTTCTCCTGTGGCGAGCACTTAACCTCTTTAAATATTCTAACACACACTTTGTGTGTTGTCTTCAAAGACATGCCTTTTCAAAGGCAAAGAATGCTTGCACGTGGGGCCACCCATGGCTAACGTGCATGTAGATAGTTGGCAACGTATGAAGGTATTATTTTAAACCAAAATGCAAGAGAGCTAACATGGCATCAGAACAGACCAAACTCCTAGATGATGCCACGTGTCCAATCGAATGATGGGAGCATACCTATAAAATCAACATGCACACTGGACAAGTAATGCGGATAAGTGGGTTGTTGCCATGTGGTAGCAGGTCCCACTCAAAGATGATGTGGTGCCAAAGAGAAGATCAAATGATGGATGCTTAAGATTGTGACACGTGTCCAATCTAACAGCCAGTGCATGCCCTCTTCCTGAAGATGGAAGGTGGTTTAAAAGTGTGGGATTGCGGGAAGGTGACACATGGCAGTGGATCAGGGTAGATGATGATAATGCAGTGATTATGCAGGTGTGCAGGTTGGCCAATCACAAAGTGCCATGTGGCACTCGATCAAAGAAGAGTTGACCTGGAGGGAAATAAGCCGAAAAATGAAATATTAAAATATTGAATATTTTAAGCATTTTCCCAAGTTTAATATGCATGTTAGGTTTTAAAAAAGGTTTCAAAAGGTCTTTTTCTAAAGTTTCAACTTTAGACAATTTTAAATTTTTGAAATTTCAAATTTCAAATTGCAGACCTGTGTTTCATACCAGAGGGGGACATTTTCACACTGGCTTTTAGCAGGTTTTCAAAAGGCTAGTATAGCAACATTATATATCGCCGAAATTAGGAAAATCTAAATTTTCCAATTATGCAGTTAGTTTCTACATAGGAAGTAGTTGGTTCATGCTACAGAAGCTTTTCTCTTAGAGATTGAAAATATCGTGAAAGTTTTCAGTGACTATTGTATTTGATTATTTTTAGTTTTTGTGATGTTTTGGCTTCAATTTGATAAATTGGCACATATCCAGGTTCATTAGCAGATATTTGTCTTTGCTGAGATATTGTACATTTGGAGAGGAAAAATAGAAAAGATATGATTAGCAGTTATAGAGAGAAGGTAGAGAGAGGCTTTTTCAGCTTCTTGGGAAGGAATTCTAAAGGGACACTTGTTAGTTGTAGATTCAATCTGAGAATTGTTTCTTTTCTATGTCTTTCTTCCTTCTTCTCTTTTGTGGTTGGCATTTTTCTCTGGATAATACCAGCAAGTTTCCAATGTTTTACTATGAAACAATTCTTTTAGCACTTTCTCTCTTCTATGAATAGCATTAGGAAGGATAATACAGATAGTTCAGATCTATTAGGTGTTTTAAGTTTTTTCATTTCATGCATACAAATGTATAATTTCAAGGAAATGTATACAAAGAACAACAGATGGTTGAGTTTCATCTTGAATCTTGTCTCCTTTATCAGTGAGCTTCAATGTTTTATGGTCTTTGAACAAAGAGCCTGGGTCATAGTTGCAGTCCCTTAAGGCTATATGTTGTTTCATTGTTTCTTATAACTCAAGGGGTTATGTAAATGCTTTAGGGAAATCAACAGGGTTGCAAGTTTGTTGATGGGGATAACATGTAAGAATGAGGTTAAGATTGAGCATAGATGTTTATTTACAAGGTAAATAGATAGATCATATATCTGAATATATACATAGGTATCAGATATCCATATCTGTGTTTTTGATTCATAGATTTGCCCAATGGTTAAGGCACTGATCAGTTATAGGATCATTAGGTCTTACTAATGCATATCTAAGGTTTTGCTAAGTTCAACATTATTAATAAAATGTTCTTTCCCTTTCATGTTGAAGGACTTAAAGGTTTAACCCTCACTCAGCTTATGAGATTCATGGTTTTACATTCAGCTATTGTAGATCTGTGTCATGTCATGAGTTATTAGGAGAAATAAGGGGTTTTCATGTACAGTAAATAGATTCAAGGATATGTTTTTCACTGGTATGGGATCAATTGAATCTGAGGTCCACCTGCCTAGGTCTTGTAGAGCCTGAAGTGAACAAGGAGTTATGCCTTATAGTTGGCCCAAGACTACAATCAAGTGTATCCATCATAGGAATTTGCTAGCCTTAGATGCATTCATCTTGTTTCTTGGTCGTTTTCAAAACTGTTAAATCAAGAGCCAACATAGTGTACTAGTAATTAAATTGTATCTCTTTGATGAGGTTCAAGCTTGTTAAGCGGGCTTGGTTTTCTTGGTAATTTGTTCATCCCTTCCCTTGCAATTCTTGATAAGGTCTTAGATGCCTCATGTGTACTATAAGTTGAGTGCTTGTATCTAACATTGATAGATTAGTCTTTTGGTGCAATGGCAACCCCACTCTAGCAAGTGGTATTAGAGCTTAGTCATAGGTTTGAATCCTCGAACCCTTGAGTAATGTTGAGGGGGAGATTGTTAGAAAAAATTTTAATAGTCCCCTTAGAATTTATAACAAGGGCTAACCACCTCCTTTGTACTATAAGTTGAGTGGTTTTACTAAGCTATTATAGATTAGTCTTTTAGTGTAACAAAAACCCCAATCTAATAGGATTTTGGTTAAAGACATGTTTTTGGTGATGTGTTTAAGGTAGCATATGCTAGTGTTAATTATGTGAAGGTTGTTGAAGGATAACATGGGGGTTACCCCCTAGAAGCTAACTTTTGAATTTATTCTTTTGGAAAGGGTAATTATATTGTAATGTGTAATTTAATATCTTAGTAAGGTCATATGTTATTCATTGTACATTAGGGAAGCCACAAGGCTGACTCAATTAGTTGTTTAGGACTTGACATAAAGGAAATATGTTTTCCATGGTTTTAATTATCATATGTGTTGTATTAATATGATCATTGTATTATACAAACTTTAGATGTGAATTTGATGAGATCAAAGTAGAGGATAATAATGATGATGTGTTGAGAACTTTAAAGGAACTATATGGGCAAGCTAAGTTGTTGTATTAGTCTATTCACCCTTAAATATGTTAGATTTTTTTTGTTAAGAGAGTTCTAAAAAAAATTAGATATTGCATTTAGTTGACTTTCTATCAGATCCTAACATGGTTGTAGCATCTCCTAACAAGGTTGGAATCTTCTAGAAAATATTTAAAGTCTCCTAACAAGGACTATATGTATTGATTGTATGTGACTGGCTCCTAACAAATTCTTACCCTTTCACAAGAAATACTTACATTAGTACATCATTTTGTAGGTAACATTTCCACTAGGGTTTTCCTCTTGTCAAGGGTTTCCCTAGTTAAATCTTGTGTTACTCTGCATGATTATTATCTTGTGGTTGTTGTATCTATTGATTATATGTATTAGATTTGATAAACTTTATTTAAATTTTTTGAAGTACACAAGTGATTCACCCCTCCCGCTCTCTTAGTTTTTGTTTGTGGACATTTCTTTCTAACATAAGTCTCCTCTCCTCATGGCCTTCTGAGCCCTCACTATAGCTACCTCCACTAGAAATCTATCCCTCTCCACCTATAGCTCATATGTGTCTAGCTATAGTCAATCAAAAGCACCTTGTAACCTATCTCACTTTGTCTAGAAAAAATCTCTCTACTCACAACTAATATCAGTCTAACAGGTTATTCTATAGGAGATGCCTCATCATATCATGTGTCCTCTAGAGAGAAGCTAGTTTTGTGAATATCCCACTATCCTCCACTCCAACTGAATACACTCCTCTAGAAGATTCCCCCACTGACACCTATGTATCAATTGGTTCTTATGGACCCTATCCTCCATCCACATATATCTATATCTCTCCCCTATCCTCTTTTCTCTTCTCACCAAACCTCACTTCCTACCTTTAGTCATCTCTCCTATCTCCTCTTCCCTTTGTTGTTCACTGAACCCTCCATCTTAGTGGCTATTAGACTGAAGCCTGCTCCCACCTCATTGCTTAGGATACATATTATCCTTAACTTGTTTCTTATGTTGCATCCCTCTCATAGGATACACTTCAGGGGCTTATGACCTAGCAAATTCTTGAGGCCTCTACCATTGATCCAAATATGTGTGAGTCCATCCTACATTTACCAATCCACCTTCCCAATCTCATACAACTAATTGCATATCTCTTCATCTATCTAAAAAACAACCCTTTTTAGTGGTTTCCTAAATAAGAAAACTAGGTCATCTATGACCCATTAGTACCAAACTAGATCCATTGATACATCATAAGGTCATCTAAATTTCCTCATAACCTTGTTAGGGTGGTACTACTTTACAATGTAGTTGCATTACCCAAACACAAAACCAAGAGTAAAAATGTTTGGTAGTTGTTATTGCTCCTCTATCCATGGACCTAATCCCATGTGTGGCCTCTTACTCACATCCCTCACATCATCTAATTTATCTCTCCAATAATCCACATCCTTTGTATGATGATACATTACAAGCTCTACCCAACTATAAACTACAAGTTGATCAATTGGTCAATCCTATCTCCCACCAAGAATTTCCCTTTGATCAAGGCTTTCCCTAGCTAAAAAATCTTGTGTTATTGTGTGTGGTTGTTATCTTATGGTTCCTTTATATATTGATTATATGTTTTATATTTGATAAATTTTATTTAAGTTGTTAAGTACACAACTAATTCACTCCCCCCACCTCTTAGTTATGTTACTATACTTTAATTTCTAGCATATCTCTCCCTCTCCCTATCACTTCTTGAGCCCTTAGTGTAGCCACCTCTACTACTAGCCTATCTCTCTCTACTTGTAGATCATTTTTTTCTAGTTCAAATTTATCAAAGTCACCTTTTAACATATCCTATTCCATCTAGAACTAGTCTCTTTTTACTCAACTAATCTTGATCTATATGGGTATCCTGTAGGAGATGACTAGTTGCATCATGTGTCTATTGGAGAGAAGCTAGTGGTGCCACTATCCCACCATCCTTCCCTCCAACCAAAGACACTCCTCCACCAGATTCTACCACCAACACCTCTATATCAAGTGGTATATGTAGACCCTATCCTTCATCCACATCCATCTTCTTGCTCCCTATCCTCCTATATTTTCTCATCAACCCTCACCTCCTACCATTTCTTATCTCTTACATCCTCCTCTCCCCCTATTTCTCACTAAGCCCTCCATCTTAGGTTGGAGCCTCCCCCTACCTTGTAATTTGTGCTACATATTGGCCCTATCTCACCACTTCTAATGCATCCCTTGCCAAGGTTTCCAATAGAGGTTCCTATAAGCTCCCAACTTATTGAGGCCTCTATCTTTGATCCATATATTCTTGAGTGCATCATTCATCAACCAATACACTATGTTAACCTCATACAACTTACTGCATGTCTCTCTATCCTGCTAGCAACCCAGCCCTTCATAGTAGTTACTCAGATAAGAAAACTAACCTATCTATGACCCATTGGATCCACTAGCACATCTTAAGGCCATCCAAAATGCCTCATAAACCTATCAAGGTATTAGTGCACTACAATGTAGTATCATCAACCAAACATGAAATCAAGAGTGAGGGTGTATGGTAGCTATTGTCTGAGCACTACAATTTTCTCCCAACCCCACACTTGCAAGAGTGAGGAAAAGCCTATGATCCTCTATTGCATGTCTTGTCTATGATATAAACCATGATATGAATCCACTAATATAAGGGTGACTCATACTACCAGGATGTATGTGTTCACAATATTACACATGGCAGGAATCAAGGCCATAGTCACGTTGGTCCCACCTATGTCTAGTGAAAGATACCCAAATGTCAACCCATATATATAGAATAAGTGTACCTCTATAGAAATACATCTAGATACTAATCTATGAAGAATTTTTGATGAAGGGTGCTCCCCTTAATACCACAAATTATAATAGAAACAAAGAGACAATAGCAAATGCAAGACTAAACTATGGACTTCTTATTTGCACCACAAACGCAGAATTGCAAAATTCATGAGTACAATATGCTAACCCACATGGGTGCCTTCATTATAGTAATCTACAAGACAAGCTATGAACTATCACCTAGAGCTGTTTTAGACAATGTTTGGGCCTTTCTTAAATAGGCAATTTTATGTCACCTAAGAAGGTTCTAGACATTGAAACTTAATACCTAGGGCCAATAGACCCTAACAATACATATAGAGTTGGCCAAATACATCTTTGTTAATTATTTTAGATATTTTAGGTAGCCCAACTTTGGAAGGACATAACTCAACAACCATTGCTCTGATTGGCTATTATAATCACTTTTTGAAAATGCTAGGTTCTGATCTATAAGGTTCAAATTGCACAAGTGCCCTTCTATCGAGTTTTCAAACCTCATTCGGCCACTCTAAGGCCTCTAATGATGAGCTTGAAGATTTTTTTTTTGCAACTTTTTCCACCAAAAATTTGCAATAACTTCTATAATACTTAATTTGGAGTAATAAGATTGTTATGGTGGGCTTACAAATCTAAAATGAACCTTCATGTAGAAAATTAGAACATTCTGAGCCCATATGAAAAACTTACTAAAAATAGAAAGTTCCCATAAATAGTAACCACCTTGTCTACTATTCCTTATTAAAATAGAAAAGACTAAAATTAAAATATTTTTGGGTGATGCAAGATTTCTCTTACACCCAAGATCCTCCTGCATCACACACCCGAGGTATTTTGAGAAGTGACTCTGTAACATCTTAGGTGTTCAAAGAAAAACCAAGATAGTTGACCTCCTCCCTTGCTAGCCATGACAAATCCACTATTGGCTTCCTTTTCCATTTGACCAATTATTCCTCATAGGTTCTATTCCTTGTGCTTTTTCCAACACGAATGTCGAATGTCTCCTCAATCCCCTTTGTAGCCAAACTAGCTACTAGAATACTCCACTGCAATATTGCAACTTCATCTCCATCACCTCCTTCATATTACACTATCAAATCTGAAAATATTCAATTTAGTACATAACTCCACTTCATAGGAATTTCCAGAATCATGTCTTTTCACTATCTTGCACAGTCCAAACTTCTTTATCTTCAGCTTATTATATGTACCCACTAGAAAATGCTCCTTTCTCAAATGAACCATGAATTCATCTCTAATCTAAAATTCCTTATACCTCTATTTCACATCTTCCTTTGCCTTATATTATGTATTTATCTTTATGGTGTGTTTCCTCACCTCGTCATGGATGTTCTTCAAATGTTCATCAAAATCTTCCACTTTAGCACTACTTATCTCTCCCTTATCCAACTGCCTCAATTTAGAAGCATTTATGGGACTAATCCCATATACAATCTAGAATGTTGATTCACTAGTACTCTTTTTGACAAAATTATTATATGCAAATTGCATCTATGGTAAAATCATATCCCATCCTTTTGGCTTGTTTCCAACTAATCATCTCAACAAGTTTCCAAAACTATGATTCACAACTTCCATTTGTCCATCAGTCTATGGATTATGTGATAAACTAAACTTCAAATATATCTTCAATTTCCTCTACAATGTACACCAAAAATACCCAAAAAATTTGGTATCTTGATCTAAAAGCATACTCTTTGATAGAGCATGTAGTCTCACCACTTCTCTGAAAACCAACTCTACCACATGAACATCAACACTAGTCTTCTTGCAAGGAATAAAATGTACCATCTTTGGAAACATGTCAACCACCAATAAAATAGAATCATACTCATGCTAAGTACTCGATCGATAATCCAAGAATAAAATCCTTGCTGACATTCTCTCACAGCTTCCCTAGTATAGGTAATGATTGATATAACCCTATATTCTACTTTACGCCTTTCACCATCTAATGTACTTTGCAACTCTATACAAAATTATTCACATTTTTCTACAACTATGGCCAATAATAATTCTTAGCAACCAAAGCAATGGTTTTATCTCTACCAAAATGTCCAACTAACCCTGTAATATGCATCCCCTTGATGACATTCTCTCTCATTGAACTTTTGGAAATTCACAACTAGATTCCTTTAAACAACATACTATCTTGGATCATGAAATCTAACCACTTTGTCCCATCATGAGTAAAAAGTTTTGTATAAGCCTTACATGCTTCACCAAAATAAGGATCATCTAGATACAAAATACTAAGTTCCTTGAACCCAACCACCTCTATCTATATTTTTTTTAGCAAAATTTGTCTTCGACTGACAGCATCCACAATTCTGTTAGACTTCCCACTCCTATGTTTCAAAAAGAATGTAGAACTCTATAAAAACTCAACCCACTTTAAAGGCCTTTGGTTCAATTTTTCTTGACTATTCAAATATTGCAAAGCTTGACGATAAGTATATAAAACAAACTCCTTAGGAAGAAGACAGTGTCTCCACTTCTTTAATACTTGAACTATACCATACAATTCCTAATCATAAATAGAATATTTTATTTTTGTATCATTCAATTTCTCACTAAAATAAGCAACAAGTCTACCTTCTTGGCTCATAACAGCTCCTATTGTAGTACCACTAGTATCAGAATCTACTTGAAACACCTTGTTAAAATTAGGAAGTGAAAAAAGGCTACTCAGTAACTTTCTATTTCAACAGATTAAAACTCTTATCTACTCCTATAGTCAACTTAAATTCTTTCTTATCCTCTCTCATTGTTTCAGTCAAGGGTCCATAAATACTACTAAAACCTCTTATGAACATTCTATAAAAACTAGCCAGTCCATGAAAAGATCTTACCTCTATCACACTCCTTGAAGTAGGCCATTCAAAGATAGCCTTCACTTTCTCTAGGTCCATTTCCAAACCTTCTGCTGAGACTAAAAATCCTAGGTACACCAATTTTGTCTTTACAAAACTGCACTTCTTTCGGTTTATCAACAACTTTTCTTACCTCAACTTATCAAACACCTTGGCAATTTGGATCAAATGCTCCTCCAATGTCTTACTAAAAATCAAAATATCATGTAGGTAAGTAATGAAAAACTTACCTAGAAACTCCTTCACTACCTCATTCATGAACCTCATGAAAGTACTTGGTGCATTGGTTAACCCAAAAGGCATGACTAACCACTAGTACAATCCTTCTTTTATCTTGAAAGCAGTCTTCCACTCATCACCTTCTCTGATACAAATCCAGATAATGTTCACCACTCTTTAGATCTATATTTGTGAAATACTCAGCTCCACTCAAATAGTCCTAAATATCATCCATCCTTGCAATGGAAATCTATACTTGATTGTGATCTTGTTGATAGCACAAGAATCTACACGCATCCTCCATTCTCCATTCTTCTTTGGTGTTAATATTGCTAGTACAACACATGGACTTAGACTCTCTCAAATCAACCCTTCAGCAACAACTCATGAACTTGTCCATGCAACTCTTCACTTTCTACTAGTGTCATTCTATGTGCTACCTTGTTTGGCAAACTAGCTCATGGAACCAAATCCATCTAGTGACTGATCTTCCTCATTGGGGGCAATCCATCAAGTACATTATCTAATACAATATTAGAAATCTCTCCCAACATATCTATAATTTTTGTTGGTACCTCCTCTATTTCTTCTTTACTATCTTTAGAAATTATAGAAAAACACATATGCTCATGCTTCATACCTTTGAGAAATTATTTTTCATCAAAAAAAAAAATTCTGGAAGCACTACATACCTTTTCTTCTTTCTCATTCAATGGCTTCAACTTATGTTTCACTCCATCCGTGGTCAACGTGTAGGTATTTTCTCACCCATCGTATATAGCATGCATGTCAAACTTCCATGGCCAACTCAACCATAGGTATGATATCACATAGTACCTCGTCATGGTAGCTTCTAATCTTGAACTTTACTAAGCATTGCTCATTGACCTTTGACCTTGTGGTCATCTTGCACCCAAGAAATATAGTATGGATGCAAGTGTTTCTCTCTTTACCTTCAAATTTCTCACCATCATTTCTGACACCAGATTATTAGTACTTCCACAATCAATGATCACATCAAAACACTTATCTTCACATGTGCACCTTGTGTGAAACAAGCTCCTTCTTTTATTAGTTAAATTCTCACCACTCAGCAAGACTCTTCTATTAACTAGGACTTCTCTTCTTTTAGCATCTTTAGAATGTGAGGATTTGGCATCTTCATCAACATGTACAACTTTGGCTTGGCCTTCTATTCTTCAATTTGTCCTTCCTTGGCACTAGGTACATTCAAATTCTCTATGCCCTTCTTCTCTATAGTGAAAACATTTCCCATGGAAGCCTCCTCTTCCAAATCCTTGTCCTCTGCCTTTTCCTCTCTACTCTCTATTGTTCTGATCATGGAAAATATTGGAATTGTTTCCCCTCTAGTTCTATCTACTACTCCTAGCCTCATCCTTGTTCTTATGATCATCATTAACCACCATAAGATCATCTAATAGATCTACCACCAAAACATCTTTCGCTATTCCTAGTGTCAAACTTCTTACTCAATTTTTCCTCAACTCTTAGGAAAAACTGGTATGCCTCCTCAATAGTTTTCATTCAAACTAGACTCAACTTGTCTTGAATACTTGGCTTTAACCCATTAAGATAATTGGTCACTTTCTCCTCATCAACTTCTACATGGTCGGTTCTAATGAGAACTTAGTAGAACTCTTTGGTATACTCTTGAATAGATTTTCTCACTTGCTTCAACCCTTGCATCCTCTTCAACAGATCAAGCTCATAATCCATAGAAATGAATTGTCACTTTAGTTTAGCTATCATCCACCCCCATCTAGTGATTTTGTCCTTTCCCTTACTATTTTGCTCCAACTAAACCTCATGCCACTAGATTATGCATGTCCTTCCAGTTTTGCCTTCACAAAATTGACCCTATCAAGATCATCAATATCTTCATACTTAAAGTACTCCCCCAATTCATTGATCTAATTGATCAATTTCTCTTGGTTCAGATTTCTTAAAAATGTGGGAACCTTGAACTTAGTTCTTTTTCCAATCTTGGAGATGGCCCTAAAAAGCCTCTCTTCCTCTAGGTTTAGAACTTACTGTAGTTTGGCATTTTCTTCTACCTCGTCCTCATCCTCGCTTTCATCTCTTACAAGAATATTTATTCCTCTACACACTTGTTCTTCCAATGCTTGTATTTTTCTTTGGAGGGCTTGAAAACCCTCACATGTAACACCTACAACTCTTCCACCATGCTCTCTTTATGGAGGCATTTTTTGTGCTATTGCTGAAACCCTAGTGCAAACTACCTCACAATCAGTGATCTATCTACATGCTCAGCCCAAACCACCACCCTAGTGTGAACTGCCTCATAGTCAATGATCTATCCACACACTCAAGAACTCTAGCTTTGATACCACTTGATGAAGGGTGCTCCCCTTAATACCACACACACTAATAGAAAGAAAGAAACAACAACAAATGCAAGAATAAAATATGACTTCTTATTTGTGTCACAAATGTAGAATTATAGAATTCATAAGTACAACATGCTAACCCACATGGGCACTTTCATTATAGTAACCTACAAGATAAGTTGTGAACTATCACCTGGAGTTGTTCTAGACAGTTTTCGAGTTTTTCTTAAATAGGCAATTTTATGCCACCTAAGAAGGTTCTAGACAGTGAAACTTAATACATAGGGCCAACATAATCTAACAATACATATAGAGTTGGACAAATACATCTTTGACAATTCTTTTAGATATTTCAGGTAGCCCAACTTCAGAAGGCCATAACTAATGAACCATTGTTTTGATTGGCTATTATAACCACTTTTTGGAAGTGCCAGCTCCTGATCTACATGCTAAAATGCATGCAAGTGCCTTTCCATTGACTTTTTAGACCCCATCCAGGCACTCTAAGGGCTCCAACAGTGAGCCTAAAGATTTTTTCTACAAATTTTTCCACCAAAATCCTATAATAACTTCTCTGATACTTAAGCTGAAGCAATGAGATTTTTATGATAGTCTTATAAATCTAAAATGAACCTTCATGTAGAAAATGAGAAAATTCCAAGCTCATATGACAAACTTACTAAAATAGAAAGTTCCCATAAATAGTAACCACCTTGTCTACTAGTCCTTATTAAAATAGGAAAGACTAAAATGAAAATATATTTGGGTGATGCAAGATTGCTCTTAGACCTAAGATTCTCCTACATCAATTTCCCTTGTCAGATCCAAAATCCACCCTTGAACCTACTAACTCTTGTATAGTTTGTTGAACTATCACCATATGTGTTGCTATGATTGTTGTCCCACATACATCATGTCAGAGGATCTTGTATATGTCCTCTAATGTAACCATTATCTTCACTATAAGGAGATTGAGTTTGGTCATCTATGAGCACCACCCCTCGCATAGTGTTGTCACCATCACCATGTATGTCCTCTTCTAGGGTATCTTTTCCAAGTATTCCAAGAAAATGATGTCAACCCTCAGCTAGTCTACTATGTTGAACTACTCACCTGCTTGTAGAAACACAATATACCACTCTTGAGAATCTAATGTGCCAATAGAACATTTCTTAAATAGAGTTAACAAGTGTTAGTCCTTTTTTGTGCTACCAAATCACCTTACTAACCATCCAAACCCCTTATATTTACCTGTGTACCCACCCCAAAATGCAACCTTATCCATTTTGGTTTGTTTCCTAGCCTCTAACTTTGACACTTTACTTTCTACCTATGTTCATGTCAATCAAGAAATGTGATCCCATGAGCCCCTAGATTCCTCATATTCCTACCTTAATGGAAATGTGTAACTTTTACCTGTGAGGCTTGATCAAACCCACCCCAATACCATGTTGAACCCTATCCCCAACCTAGTCAAAGTTATGGGCTTATGTTCCCACAAAAGGAAACACATTCCCACTAGAAATCCATGTCCAATCCATGATCTAACATAAAAAAAAATTATCACATACTTGCTAAAGATTCATCTAATACCCAATTTAATCTTGTAGGCCTCGGCTCTTCTGTGGTCTTGCAATTGTTACCGTTGAATTTATATTTGTGGGAATGCATTTTAGAAATGTCAAGAAAATATTTTTTAAAAATTAATGACAAATATAAAGGCAAGGTTTTAGTGCCTACTTTTTGGTCCACTATTCTATGCATTTGCACAAATTCAACCCAATGCTCTAGTAGTTCCTATGTCGCTATCTCTCAATCACAATCCAAAGCTCAAAATGAAAATACGTTGATAACAAAATGAACTAAAATAACCTATTTCTACCCCTCCCAACCCTTATATAGAACCCCTTTTAAGCCCCTTTACTTTGTTTCCCCTCTCAAGTAACCCCTTTTTACCTTTTTCTTGTCATTTTTGCATCTTGGTTGCAAATTTATCCCTTTATCAACATTTCTTCATCCTTATCCTCACTAGTGTTTTCATACTTTTTGAGATGTCATCAAGACTTGTACTCTCTCCTCCTTCCTTATCAAGCAAGAATAACGTAATCCAATCTATCTCCTTTCTTTTTGAGAGTAGGACAACTTTGTTTCTTCCAAAAAATTCTTCATGTCATCTATCTTCAAAACATCTTTGAAATAACATTATCCTAACACTATACTGAAGAGGGGAAAAATCTTGACATCTAAATCTAATCACAGAATTAAGGAATCTTTTATAGTCATTTTCAAAACCATTATTAATTAAATAATTAATATTTGATTAATTTATGTTATCCCCTAGTTAATTAATTTAATTAATTGACTATAGTCTAGTTAATAATTAAATGACAACTAATAGTTTGATTTGTCAATTAAATCCCTGTTCTTCTATAAAATTAAATAATAACAAAAACTATTTAATTTAGTTATGAATTCCCCACATCTAATTAATTAATTCCTCAAACCTTAACTAACCTTACACCAAGTGGTTTAGCCTAATCCAACATATACACCAATAATAAGCTTATTTAATTAAATATTTTAATTTATTCAATCAATCCCTCCACTTACATTTCTCTAACATATCCACTTGCCAACCACATTAGCCCCTTGTCTAAGCCACATCACCCTCTTTTTATATACACATCATCTCACTTATCTAAGACTAATCACCTCCTAAATCACTTGCACAATTTTAGGTATGAATTAAGACTTCCTAAGTTAAGCCTAAGTATACTCTCATGCCACATCCCCTTCTCCCACCTAAGTGCGCTAAACTCCATCTCACACCTCTCTCACTAAATATCCCTCCAAAATTTGTATCCCCTCATTTTCCTTCTCCTTATGATAGTTGTTGTAAGGCTATGGATTTGAGAAAGCACAATCCATGTGCTCACCTTTCTTGCATCCTAGCCCTCCCTCACAATCTCTTTGCTTATATCTTGGTTTTCTATTTATCTTACCCTTGGTCTATAAATCAAATTATGCACCCTTCATAATTCATACACAATTAAAAGTAAATTTATTGTGCTATTTTTAGAGCCAAAAGCTACTAGAGTACCATTACCACACTCAATTTTCCTACTCAGCGTCTATTTTTAATCCATCCTTCAAGCTTGAAGAAACATCATTTAGAATGCATTCATCTTAGACAAATCATCTACACATTGGAATAATTTTGGAAGATAAGGTTTGCATCTTATTTAGACTCATTTATTTTCAATTTGTAGGTCTTTTCGTATATGTTGTTATCAAGATAGTTTTGTTGGTTGTTTAACTTGAGTTTTCATATCCTTTGCACACTAGTTTTCATAGTAGACGGTTCACACATACTTGTAGGAGAAAATATTTGCAATGGTTTTTCTTTTTACTCCCTTATTCTTTTGATTCATTTCAAATACTTGCTAATGCTTTCATTCAATGATTTCAGGATAATATAGTTCTCAAATTTATTTTAATGATTCAATGCGTTATAAGAAAAGTGTTCAAGAAAAATTTAGTGATTTTATTGGTAGATTCAAACACTTGTATACTCAAATATCTTATATGTTCTTGATCATGATCTTCAATGTATTTTTATTTCTAATTGCTAAAAGATATTAGAGATAAGATCCTTCTTATTGATTATACTCCATTTTCACATCTTTGTGCACTTCTTCATCATTATCAGTTACAAATAAGCTATCCTAAAAGATCTATTCCAATGGCTCCTATTACTATTGATAAGAGTGACATTGTCACTTATCAAAAAAAATTCTCTAAGCCTAAGAACTACACCAAGTTTCAAATATCAATCAATATAGTTGATAATCAAGAGACTACTACATCCAAAAGTATAACTATTTTTTCCTCTATTTATTATCCTAATCATAAATATACTCCTTTATCCAAACATTTACCTATAACGATGATGAAGTTGATTTATGATAATATTCTTAAACTTAATCATATTATCTTGTTCACACTAGACAACTAATCCCTTACCTTCACATTCAAAAAATTCATTAGTAAACCCTTGTCATGTTACTAACGGTAGTTATGAGGAAAAGGTAGAAGAAGCTAATCATCTGGTTAATCATATTGAGTCTCAACCTTCATCTTTGATTTTACCTTCGCACAAAAAATTACCCTACATTTCCTATCACCTTTGATCATTTTGATATGTTTAAAGAACCTAATGGTCCTCTATACATGAAGGTTGAGATTGTTCATGTCCCTTCCTATGGTGTTTTGATTGATCCTTCTTCCTCTGTGAATGTTATCACTAAAGAACACCTTTTTAATAAAGGATTGCATAATTATACCTATGATACATTTAGTATTTGGATTCAAACTTCTAATGGCTTTCTTTGTCATCCTCATGATTATATCAACCTTCCTTTAATCGCTTATGGTAAGGTTATTGTTATTCCTATTTCTAATTATTTTCAAGTTAGTATTGGTCTTATGTGGCTCTATTCTATTGACATTATAGCCTCTCATATATATAAATTCATAAGATTTCCTCATAAAGGAGAAATTTTGACCACCAATCATTCTCTTTATAAACTCCCACATCCTTGAAATTATGTTGAGATTAATTTATATTGGCCATCTCCTAATCATCTTTATCAATATTATAAAAAGTATAAGGTAGAGAATATTGTTGATATTAGCCCTCTTAAGGATGATCATCCTAAAAATATCTCACCTATCCACTCATTCCTATACCTATCATTCCTCCACCCACATATGTTCCCTCCTCGATACCTATGACCATTGAACCTAATCCTTATATTTTATCTCGTAGAACTATTCATAACCAACATGCTTGCCAATTTCATAAGAACCATCAAAGCTATGGCTAGGACCTATATTCTTGATTTTAAAACCACTTTTTCATCACAACCTTTACCTTCCTTTGATCTACCCATTCTTGAGCCTTTAGAGGAAGTTAATCACAATAACATAAAAATGCATAAACATGATGAATATGTTCATATCTTAGATTCTTTAAATCTTGATATCAAAGATAATTTTGTTTTGATGCTTCTAATGCACATGTTAGTGATGATGAATATGAAAATATTGATATGGATTATGATTTTTCAAACATTATTTCTATGTAGCTAATACTCATTCCTAGTGAAGAGCACAATGACTCCCACCAAAGTCCTTGCTTGGATCTAGCAATTGTTTCTACTATGTTGGATGTTGTTCCTCTTATGATTTCCCGAATTTTCCTAATTATAGACTAAGATGGGAGGGTGGGTGGGGGGGGGGGGGGGGAACACAACATGATTCTTTTGTACTTTTCTATCATGGTAGTATTTGTGTGTTCATGTTGTATTTTCCTTGTGTTGTGCTTTTTGTATATGTTTTGTCTATATTGATCTAAATGATTCTTGTTGCTCCATTGGTACAAGATGATAAAGTAATCAAATATATTATACATATTCTTATATTTGTATCTCTATTGTTATATATGAAATTACATATTATAATGTACATTTTTTGTTTTTTAAACATGTCCCCTTTCGTAGTCTACCTAGATGCTTATAACATTGTAACATTGATTCTTTTTTGGTCTTCTTGTCGATGGCCCAAAAGGAATATTCTTCATATATTATGTGTTTTTTCCTCTATCTTGTTGTAGTTCTACTTCTATTAGGAAGAGATAACATTTCATATTTGATATAATATTATATACTATTATGTTATAATCCTAACTCTAAGATTAGTAGATCCCTTCTTTCTCTCTCTTTTGATGTTTTTATTTCCTTTGAAGTGTTCTCTCGTGGGGGCATTTCATAATGGAAATATTCTTTGAGGATGCATGTATGCCTACATTAAAAGTATTGTGCATCTTAAGTCATTTGTAATCACTTTTATGTGGGGTCATACTCTCTACTCACTTTTTCTACACATACATGTTAATAGTTTGGTTTCCTCTATTGAACTTTTGACATCTCATGGGGGTCTTATATTTGTTCTTTTGGATATCTCTTTGGACTAACATAGTCTAAGAGGATTGATCCTTTCCCTTTATCCCTCTTGGTAATACTAACAGTCTAATAGGCTTGATCATTATTTAATCTTGCTTTGGACTATTCACAATCTAGGAAGTCTGATCATGTTTTTGATCCATTTCAAACACACACATCCATAATTTTGTTTCATTTGTTTATTCATTTTTTTAGGATATGGAGTTCCCTTGGGGAGTGAAGGGGGTGTATTTCTTATGAATTGACTAGAATTCCACAAGCACTTTCTAGACCATTCAATTAATCCTCAATGAGTTGGCTAGCATGCCACACACACTTGCCAAACTATTCAACTGTATTTTTTGTTGCAAGACACCTTTCTTTTTCTATGTAGTTCATAATAAGTAACAAAAACCTTATTGGGTGATTTGGATTCACTTTTTTGTTAGTCATATCTCTCTTATTTTGTCTCAGGATATGATGAAGACTCAATTCTATTAGGGGCTTGATGGTTTCTTCATCTTGTATGCATTAAATATGGGCCTCTAATTCAACCACACACTTCAACATAGTCATTACTTGTCAAGTTCATCCATGAATGAACATGAGGTTGTTCATCCTAAATTTATTCACATTGTGATATGTTACTTCTATCTAGAGTGGGTTTTACTATGTGTTCTTAGGATTGAGAGTTTAATAACTAGACAAACTAAGAATGAAGGATTTAATGGATGCAAGTGTAAGATTAAGCTAAGAATGTATTCATATTAATCTATATTTTTTAGATTCTCTTATGCAAATAGATATGAACTAATATAGATGAAATACATATTAATCTAAGAATGAGATAAGAAAATTTAATCTAAATGTATGCATTGTAATCTATATGAGGAAGAAAATGAGATACAATGAAGATCTTTGAGTGCACAATTGTCTGAGAATTAAAAATGATAGAGTGTCCTTACTCAACAAATGTATCCCCCTGAAATGAGAGGTAGAACGTTCTTTTTATAGAGTCTCAACATCAATCAATGGTCAAGATCAAACTAGATGAATGATGGATATTTGAAGAAAGTTCGATTAGAATAGAAAGTCTCCCTTATTACAAGAGTTAACTAGTTGCTATTGAGGTGAATAAGGAGTTAACTCAATGTTTCCAATTCTAAACTAAAGAGAGAATATTGGAGAAGATATTTGATTTAAAGAATTAAATATGACCTCATAAATGAATATTATAATTAATTCAATAATTAAAATAAAAAATTAGGATGAGCGTATTTAATTAAATCAAATGTATATAAAATTCTTTCTGTCATGTGTATTAGCTAAATGGGGTGAAGTTACTTAATTAAAGTTCTAGGACTTATAATTAAAGCAATTCAATTAAAAGGTTTATTTAGCCAATTTAAGATTATATTTAGAAATTAAATAAAGTATGTCATCAATGCAAATTAAGGGTTTTCTACATTTGACACTTAGGTCAAATAGAGACAATCAAGATAAGAAATGTCTAGTATGATAGAACTTAAATGATTAAGAAATTGATGTTATGAGATTGATGCACAAAAATTGGTTCAAAATGCCAATGTGCCAATTTTGGGGTATTACATTTACCCCTTTGAATTAATGTGTGAACAATACATTGATTCAAAGAAATCACTAGTCTATAGCATAGAATGAGAATTGAGATTGGTTATGAGATTGATGACATGAAGACCAATTGATGAGATTTTTAGGGTTACCTCCCAAACAAAGCTTAACCCTTTGGAGTCTAGTTAGAACACCTAGAGACCAGCCTAAGAGAATAGAGATTCTCATATTTCATAGAATTGTCCCCAAAACAAGGTTTAACCCTTAGAATTCTAGGTTAGAATGCCTAGATACTTGTCCATTAAAAGATGACAAGATCAATCACAATTCATAGGATTTTCCCTAGAATGAGGCTTAATCCTCAAGAATCTAGGAAAAACACCCAGATGCCATTAAACAATGACTGAAAGAAAGATTAATATTATCTCTAGAATAAAGCTTAATCCTCTAGAGTCTAGATAGAACACTTAAATACCGATCCATAAAAGAGATAGAAAGATTTATCATGATTCATAGGATTATCCCAAGAATGAGGCTTAACCCCATGAGTCCAAACAAAATACCTATTGTCACTTAGGTTTGCACCCTTGTCCAAAGCCTATGCATGAGGACAACCTAGTGAAACATGGAAACAACCTCCAAGTTGTGGGACTTGAACTATGAGGTTGAGTCTCCAAAGAAGGCCGGCTTCCTCTTACTATCAAGATGCACCTAACTACTCTTGGAGAGGAAAAGGGAGAAGGAGAGCATGAAAGAAAATATACCTAATCTAATCTAAAGAGGTGATGCACCAAAATAGAGTGTTCAAACCATCCTCTACCCATATATGTGCTATTGAACTAGAATGAATCTAAGGATATAGACATTCAAACTTGCTTTAATCTAATAATCACATGTAGATCAGAAGACCAAGATGAATGACACAAGGAAAGAGAGATTCACTTATATTATCATTCATAGGCCAAAGAGATATAGTCATGCAGATCATAGATCTCTACAAAACACTAGTAAGAGGCAAAAAATTCTTGTACTTTCATACCAATGGCTGAAGGAGATAAGACAAAAAATCATGTAGTTTAGAGGCACAGGGGAATTTACAGTAAGAATCTGCAGAGCAGTAACAAAGAAAATAGAGAAAGGTCAACCCTATAGAATTCATAAAATTTTGCCTTTATAGTGCAGATATAACTAAGATTTCTTCTAACTGTAATTACTTCACAACTACCTACCATTAAGTCTTGCAAGGAACAATCATGGATAAAATCTAATCTAGATATAGATCCAGAAGCAATGATATCTAATCGTGGTTGGAAAAGGGCCCCAAGAAGATAGAGATAGTGCCATAACTGTACTCTGACCAGGTAGATAGATACGTCAGGGTGGTAGAGTGTTCTTCTTTATTTCACATTTACTCCAGGGTGGTTGAAATCAATCATGAAGATCAGATTCGTGCAAAACCCTTGATTTCCCCTATTTCTGTCTCATGAATCAGCAAGGTCAGCAAATCAACCTATCTTGGCACCAGGATGAGCCATGTGGACCAACAGTCTTTTATCTTTTTTCCACCTTGCAAAGTCTCCCCGAGTTGACCATGTCTTTTAACTAACCATGTCAGCTCAACCTTGACTGCGGTGGTCACACGAACTGTCAATCGTTAACCATCAATGCCTTAACTGGACCCACTGAGATACATGTTAGTGAGGTGCTATGTCACTATGCATATCCTTTGAGCACTTTCCCATGGCAAGATAGCATCCACCATTGATATCCTTAGATCTGACGATCATGAAGACTTGCCATATTACCACGCTTTACCCTTAAAACTTTTGGGCCCATGAAATAGCTTAGCACACTTGGCATCTGACTCGGCTCGAACTAGTACCATCCCTATAGTTCACAAGAGAACACAAGTCGATCTCGCTATGTGTTTCTAAGGCACTATGTCGCTATGGATAATATTCTCGTAGTTTTCCATAGCGAGATAGCACCCACCCTTGATCTCCACGAGATTAACAATCATGGAATATCCTCATAATACTATGCTTGCCTCCATAAAGTTTCTAGTCCATGAATCCACTTGGAAACCACCTGACATCCTCATCTTGGTGAGTCCTAGCCCCACTAATCCACGTGGAAAAATGGTGCTATGTCACTATGCATAACATCCTTGCAGCTTTCCATAGCGAGATAGCACCTGCCGTGGATTTTCTTTAGATCTATGATAATCAACAAAATTTTTCAATTATGCATTTAGCTGGCTGAATGGACCAATGAAATATCACTACCATACTATGACCCACCTAACAACTGCCACTGAGGATGAGTCGTAATATCACTTTGGAGAAAGGTGGGCCCATGATGTCATATGTGCCACATGTCACCGATGTGCTATGTTTTTATGGATAATTGCCTCACAGCTTCCCATAGCGAGATAGTACCCACCCTTGATTTCCTTAGATCTAATAGAAAGTAAAATGGATCTGATCTATCAGTGTACCAACCAATGAGAATTGGCCACATGCCAACCTGTTTGACAAGTCCCCGCAGGGCCCACATTCTACACATTTATACCTCAGCCAATGGAAAAATTGATCAACTCCCAACTTTTCTAAAAAATTCTTATTGATATCTAATGGGGCATACCTGGGACCCACCTTCCTTTTGATGCTTCCATAGTATCACTTTTCATTTGGGCCCTATGTCGCTAACGGTGAGGAACATCAATTTTTTGATAGTGCCATAGTGACCACCATTGATCTGTCAAAACTTGGCACTGGAGAAACAGCAAGGAAAGGGAGGACCCACCTAACACATGACCAAAAGGTTCTATGTCACTAACACAAAACAACATGCAACTTTCAATAGTGACATAGCGCCAACCATTGATCTAGATTGATCCAATGATGGGGACTTGCGAGCCCGCAGAACATTAAAATGTGCAGAGAAAGAAATATATGAGGTTAGATCATTTAATTTTTTTGATATTCCTGGGGATGTTTAAAATAACATTAAATAGGGAAGTGACCATTGGGTGGGCGGTATTTAAAATTCAAATATTTGGCAGGGGGGATGATATGTAACATTTTTGGTGACTCACAATGGATGCTAGCCTGCTATGCATAAGACTAGTGGCCTGAAGCATCCATTGGGCTACAGAATCAAAAGATGTAGATCCTGTGTATATAGTGAAACCCTAACCCTACCTCTAAGAGGGAAAACCTGAAACCCCTATCTCTGCAACTAGAACCAGAGACCAAAACCTCCTTCTGTAACCTTCAAAATTTCAAAACTTGTTGTCTCATGGAGACAATCTTATGCTCGTGCACTTCTTGGAAAATAGGAGAGCTCAAAAAAAAGAACTATTCTACTTATATACATTAAATCTTCAACTTTCATCAAAAGCATGGTTTGAGATAAGTCCCATTGACTGGAATTGGCAAAATTTCACCACTAGGCCTGCTTAACTGAAAAGCATTGACCTATTTGCAATTGACAATCAGATAGGGACCACTCCATAATGCATCAAACTTTGAGTGTCTTCCTGGTTTTTTCCTATCTACATCCCATTTCAAAACTAGATCACCTTCTCTGAAAGTCCTAACCCTAACCTTCCTATCAGAACTCTTTTTTACCTATTGTTGGTGTGTCTCTAGGGTCTGCATGGCTATATTTCTCTTCTCTTCTAGCTCCATCAGCTCTGCCATTCTTACTGTCATGGAATTATCTTCAATCAACTCCAGCTGATGAGCTAGCTCTAAGGATGGGAACTCCAATGAAATTGGAAGCCTTGCTTCTCTACCATAGACTAACACAAATGGTGAATTCCCTATTGACCTTTTATGTGTTATCCTGTCAACCCATAGTGCAGTCTTCATTTTTTTATGCCAACACCTCTGGCTATCTTCTATTGTCTTTTTCATGATTCTAATCAAGTTTTTATTGGATGACTCAGCTAGGCGATTACCCTAAGGATAGTAGTTTGAGGATGTGCTCAAATAGATATTATGATCCACTGCCTATGCACAAATCTGAGCTCCAACAAAAGACTTTGCATTATCTAAAATAATGGTTGAAGGGGCACCAAACTTGGTCACAATTCCATCAAGGAACTCAACAACTAAAGATAATGTGGCATCCTTTAATGCAACTACCTCTGTCCATCTGGTGAAGTAATCTGTAGCAGCTAAAATCCATTTGTGACTTGAACTAGAAGGAGGATTGATAGGGCCTATGAAAACTAATCCCCATTGAGCATAAGATTGGTCCACTTGAATAGGATGAAGGGGAAGAGCTGCAAGTCTTTTTTTCCCAGAGAAGAAGGCACATTTTTCACACTTCCTCACATACTTATGGCAATCATGAAACAGAGATGGCTAGTAATAACCAACCCTCACGATCTTCATTACAGTTTTCCTTACTAAGAAGTGGCCACCATCAGGACCATCATGAAGTTCTTTGGTCATTCTTTCAGCTTGGTTTGTATCAAGGCATCTTAATAGGGCTCCATTAAAATATTTCTTGAAAAGGATACCATCAATTATGACATAAGGAATTGACTATAATCTATACTATCTCCTTTTAGCTCTATCTAATCCTTGAGGGTATCCATTCCCTAATAAGAAACTCTTCATGTCATCCATCCAAATCCTTGGGTCGTTATTTCTCACCTCTTGTTGCTCTATCAGTATCATAGTAGCTTACTCATCAGGTTCTTGAGATGATAACATCTGTCTACACAACCCCCTCCCTCTTACCAGCTTGGTAATCTAAATGTCAATATCATATTCCATCACTTTAGTAATCTAGCTAGCTCTTTTCTCACTAATATATTTTCTCAAAAGAAAATCCTTCACATTGGCATGGGGTACTAAAAAATGAATCTTATTATGAGACAGGAGGTGTCAAATTTCTTTAAAGCTCTGATGACTGCAAGGGCTTGCTTCTCTACATAGTTGTATCTATCTTCGTATTCTTTAAGCCCTTCACTGAAGAAAGCTATGGGTTGCTCATCACTTTTATCATTTCTTTGAGTCAAGATAGCAAAAATGCTTGACTCACCACCTAGGGTATAAAGGATGATATCTTTCTCAAAATTTTGATTCATGAGAGTGGGGGTTGAGGCTATGGCTATCTTGATCTCTTTAAAACTTTCCTTTCCTTCCTTGGTCCATGCAAAGACCATACCTTTCTTGAGCATAGTTGTAAAAGGTTTCACTATGGTAGCAAGATTAGGGATAAATCTTCTCACAAAATTTATCCTACCTAAGAAACTTTGCAGCCCTTTGTTGTGTTTAGGAAGAGGGAGGGAAAGTATTGCTTTTGTCCTCTCTGGATCAATGGTTAAGCCATCCTCAAATACAATATGTCCTAATAATTTTCCTTGGTTAGTAGCAAAGACACACTTGCTTGGGTTAAGGGAAACCCCATACTCTCTGCATCTTAGGAATACCTATCTTAGATGATCAAAATGATCTTCTACATCCTTTGAATACACAATAATATCATCAAGGTAAACTAAGACAAACTTGTTAATCAATCTTTTGAAGGCCATCTCCATTGCCTTCTGAAATGTAGCACCTACATTGGTTAGCCCAAATGGCATCTTAAAATAAGCATAGGTACCCCATTTAGTGGTAAATGCAGTCTTGTACCTATCAGACTCTTTAACTAGCACTTGATTGTAGCTAGAAAATCCATCAAGAAATCAAAATCTCTTTGAACCATTGACCTTGGACAAAATTTTCTCCATAGAAGGGAGAGGATGGTGATCTTTAAGGGAAGCTTGATTAAGATCCCTAAAGTCCACACACAATCTAATTTGTCTGTTCTTCTTCCTAAAAGGGGTAAGGTTTTCTACCCATGATGAGTGTTTGATGAAAAAATTATATTGGCCTCAATCAACTTGGATAGCTCTTTTCTCATTAGGGGTTCAATCTTGGGATTCACTAGTCTATATTTTTGTCTTACTTGTTTTACATCATTAATTAAATCTATGGTATGCTGAAACAACCTTGGGTCAAAGCCCTTTAAGTCATCATATGTCCAAGAAAATACATCATTAAATTCTTGACATAGATGAACAAAGATTTCTTGTTCAATTTTAGAACATACCTTCCCCATGTTTAAGGACTTTCCATCAGCAATCATGACTGGAGTGTAGTCATCTTCATCAGTAGCTAGGTTCATGGCCTTGCCTCTTGCTTTATCATCAGGGTTAAAAACACTCTCTAGAGTAATGAGACCTTTAGGTAACTTGTTGGAGCTAAGATGAATGATCTGATCACCATATTGATCCTGTAGTCTTGAGTGATTTCTCTTTGAAAATTCTGTCTCATTCTGCAAGAAGCTCACAATTTTCTCATTAGACTCAAACACTTGCCAATGGATGTTGTTATCAGGGATAGTAGGCCTTACTACCACTCTGATTTTTTGCTTCTTCTCCTCCTCAAGATTCCCTAGCACATCATAAGATGCACCTATTACTGCAAGTCTATCAGCATATCTATTTTCTTTTCTAGGGATGCTTTGAATATTAAATGCATTAAAACCCTCAAGAAAATCCCATACCCTATTTTTATAAGACTTGAACAAACCATACTTGGTGGTATTCTGATTTCTCACTTGATTAACCACCAACTCACTGTCTCCATACACCCTTAAGGCTTGGATTCCTCTTTTTTGAGCAAGTAGGAGACCTTGAATCAAGGATTCATACTCGGCTACATTATTAGTGCAACTGAATTGGATCCTAAAGGAGAAGTAGTACCTTACTTGTGCAGGAGAAACTAACATTAGACCAGCCCCTGGTCCATTCTTATTCCTTGAGCCATCAAAGTACATACTCCATATCCCACTCATATCTTCTTTAGTACCCACAAGATTGGGAACTAGAGCATCTTTCTCCAATATAAAGTATGTACTGAGACCTATCTCAAGAGTTTCTGGTGTGGAATCAAATTGATCTACATTAGCCCATTCATCTAAGAGAAAATTAGGTATCTCTACTAGGGGAGTGATGGGCTCATTCACTATGTTGTTCTCATCCATCTCTAGGATAGTGCAATTCATGTTGATAGAATTAGGGTTGTAAGATTCAGTATGATGGAGGGCTTGAGGCTCTGCAATTATTGAAGCATTGGCTCCATATCTCATTTTAAAAGACATATATGACCAATTAGAAGATATGAAACCACCTATTTGGGAAATAAAGTCTCTTGACAAGCAGATGGAAAAATATTGCTTGACCTCAGCAACAGAGATATCTTGGGTTACAGTACAACCAGCGCATGCATGTAAGGCCATCTCCACATTCCTAAGGATCCCTACAGTCTTGATAGTACTACCATCCAACTGTAATACATCCCTAACAATGGGCTCATATTTCATTCCTAAAGCATCAGCGACACACCTAGGCATCACTGAACTACTAGCCTCTAAATCAATCATGCAATTCTGGACTAGTTTACCTCCTATGATTAGAGAAATAAAAATTACATGCAAATATAACCAATAACAGAAAATAATAGATCACACAGAAAAGAACACAAGGCACCAAGATTTAACATGGTTCACCCAATCCCTAGGCTACATCCACCAAACAAAAAGTCCAATATTTTTATGATCCAGTGATTACAACCTAATTACAATCTATAATCCCTTACAACTCAATACCACTGCAAGAACCAATTTTACATTACACATTATGAAACAATCCCTAACCCTGAGCCCTTTTATACAAATATTTTAACTACTTTAGATTTATAATTAATAATTACATGTCAACCCAAAATACTTATAAAATAGGGCCCAAAAGAAAAATTTTGTGAGCCCCCAAGAATTTATGAAGTATGTATAGTACTTTCCTGATCAATCACCACAATCTAACAATTTCTCACTTGGAAACTGATCTTGTAGCAATACCACTACCACATGGGGCTCCCACTGGATCAAACCACCTTGGACCCTGTTGTTCTTTTATTCATATTCAGTCTAGAAGACCAATTGAAGTTGAAGAGGAGTTCAAATTCTCCCTTGTTACTACCTTTGTCAACATATTTGCTAGATTGTCATTGGTATGTATCTTCTCCAACTATAAATGTCCATCCTCAAAAATTGATTGAATGAAATGGTACATCAATTATATGTGATTAGTCATTGAATGTAGAGCTAAATTCTTTCCAAGATGAATGGCACTCTGACTATCTATGAAAAAATAATTATCCTTCTAAGGATGTCCCAATTCTTGTAAGAAGAACTAAATCCATATCATATCCTTGGCTACCTCTATGGTAGCTACATACTCTACCTCTGTAGTGGATAAAGAATTAACCTTTTGTATCATAGAAACCTAGCTCATGACTACCCCACCAACAATAAAGACATTACCTATAGTACTCCACCTGGTATCAATATCCCTTTCCAAATCTAAGTCAACATAGCCCTGTAAATTAGTAGTAGAGCCCCCAAGGTGTAAACACTTATTAAATGTTCCTCTCAAATATCTAAGAATCCATTTGACTGCATTCCAATGCTCAATTCCTGGATAACTCATATACCTGCTAACAACTCCCACTGCATGTGCAATATCTGGCCTAGTACATACCATAGCATACATCAAGCTTCCTATAGCTGAAGCATAGGGTACCTTGGATATCTTATTCTCCTCTTCTTGTGTCTTGGGACACATCTCCTTAGTCAACTTCAAATGACCAAATAAAGATGTGCTAATAGCTTTAGCATTCTCCATAGAGAAATGTTGCAACACCTTCTCAACATAATCAGCCTAAGATAGCGTCAATGTTCTATTTTTCCTATCTCTACAAATCTTCATACCAAGGATTTGTTTTGTTGCCCCCAAATCCTTCATAGAAAATGCATGTGCAAATTGGTTTTTTAGCCCCTTAATGTGATCCATGTTAGACCCTACTACAAGCATATCATCAACATATAAACATAAAATAATGTACCTATCATCATCCAACCTCTCAAAGTAGACACAATTATTTGAATGACACCTACTATAACCATGCTCATGCATAAAACTATCAAATTTCAGCTACCATTTTCGAGGTGCTTGCTTCAAGCCATATAAACTTTTGTTCAATTTGCACACTAATTTCTCCTTACGTTTGACCATATATCCCTATGGCTCAACCATATATATCTCTTCATCCAAATCACCATTAAGGAAGGTTGTTTTAACATCCAATCGCTCTAAATGTAAATCTTCAGTAGCCGCTAGACATAAAATAGTATAGATAGAAGTCATTTTTACAACAGGAGAAAATATCTCATCAAAATAAATTCCCTTTTTCTGTGCAAATCCTTTTACAACTAACTTGGCTTTAAATCTTTTCTTATCTCCATCCTCTTCTTTTAACCTATAAACCCACTTATTTTGTAAAGCCTTTTTACATGCAGGCAACTTGCACAAATCCCATGTCTTATTCTTCAGCAAAGAGTACATTTCATCTTTCATTGCAGACTCCCACTAAATCTTAGTATCCACCTACATAGTTTCATCATAACTTTTAGGTTCACCAACATTAGTAAGTAAAATAGAATACAAAGAGGGAGAAAATATTTGTGGAGATCTAATTTGACTTGTTGACCATCTAAAATTCACTAGTGTTCGTGCTATTTGTTGTTGTGGTTGTTGCACATCATAAGGAATGGCTGGAACATCAACTTTTGGAGTATCATCCAACACTAAATAATCATCTTCTTTCTTCTCATGTTTCTGTAATAGATCTTTGTACAAGACTTTCTCATTGAATATGACATCCCTACTTCTTACAATTTTATGATTTTCAAAATTCCAAGGCCTATAACCAAACTCATTAATCCCATATCCAAAAAATATGTGTTTCTTTGACTTAGCTTCCAGCTTGGTTGTATTTTCAGAATCTATATGAGAAAATGCTTCACAACTGAAGGTTTTGAGAAAAGTATAACTCACCTTCTTACCAATCCATGCTTTCTCTACAATACCACAACCCAAAGGAGTAGAGGGACATCTATTAATCAAATATATACCAGTACTAACAACCTCTACCCAAGTCTATAAGGGCAACCCAGCATGCAACCTCATGCTCCTTGCACATTCCATTATAGTCTTATTTATGTGTTCAACCACTCCATTTTCCTGTGGATTCCTTGGAACAATTTTCTATCTACAAATACCATTAGTGGAGCAATAATCTTCAAATTCATGACTGCAATACTCACCACCATTATCAAATCTGAGACATTTTAATTTCATACCAGTCTCATTTTCAACCAAGCATTTCCATTTCTTAAAAGTTTGAAATACATCAAATTTCTATCTAAGGAAATAAACCCATACTTTTCTAGTTGCGTCATCAATAAATGTAGCACAGTAATGAGAGCCACCAAGGGAAGATACCTAAGCTGATCCCCATACATCGGTATGCACAAGCTCTAATTTCTCCATTTTATTTTCCTTCCCAATCTTTGCAAAACTCACTCTCTTTTGTTTTTCATAAACACAACTTTCACAAAAATTCATATTAACACATTTTAGACTTAGTAATACTTTCTTTGAATGATGTACTTTCATACCTTTCTCACTCATGTGCCCAAGTCTATTGTGCCACAATGTTATATTAGAATCTACAGTAGCCATTTGTTCTCCCTGCTCAACTACAGCAATTGTTCCTGAACATTCATTTTTCTCTAAAACAATTAAAGTAGAAGGAACAATATAACCTGTACAAAGATATAAGGTGCCTACTTTCACACCTTTTGCTACTACAAGGGAACCTTTTGAAACCTTCCAATTTTTATCATTAAATGTAACTACACAACTCTCATCACTGAGTTTCCCTACTAAAATTAAATTCCTACTAATTCTTGGAACATGTCTTATCTCATGTAGTAGCCAATGATTCCCATTCTGTAACTTAATCTTAATTTGGCCCTTTCCAACAATCTGACCAGGTTCATTATCCTCCAAATGAACAAGCCCAAAATCCCCTTGGACATAATCAATGAAATAACCTCTATGAGATGTAGCATGAAATGAAGCACCAGAATCTAAAACCCATGAATCATCAACACTTTCTAAAGAGAGAAGAAAAGCATCCTCTTCAGATTTGTTACTTACCACATTTTCCTCCTTGTCTCCATCTTATTTATCTCCTTCATTTTACTTTTGATTCCAGCAATCTTTCTTTGTGTGCCCTAGTTTCCCATAGTACTAGCAGTCATTCAATCCTCTCAATTGAGACCTACTCCCCTTTGACTTTCCTCTTGATTTCCCACGATTTCTAGAATTACTTCCTCTTTCAATCGTTCTACCCCTGCTTTGTGCATTCAAAGCACTTCCTGATGTAGATCTACTTGAGGTTTTCATATGAGTTTCCTCACTCAAAATAACACCGATCACATCATCATATTTTAGGGTACTAGATCCAAGAACAAAATTGCTCACAGTCATTACCAAGCCATTCCAACTTTCAGGCAAAGAAAACAAAATCAAGAGAGCCCTAATTTCTTCTTCAAAATTGATACCCATAGAAGCTAACTGACTAGTAATAGTATTAAACTCATTTAAATAATCTGTAACAGATCCACCTTCTACCATTTTCATATTAAATAAATGCTTCATGAGAAATACCTTGCTTGAAACATAGGGTTTTTCATACAGTGTCACTAGGGTTTTCATCAATTCTTGTGTCATCTTTTCTTTTGTAATATTAAATGCCATTGATGGTGCCAGGCATAGTTGAATGCTTCCAAGTGCCTTTCTATCCAAAAGATCACATTCATCATTTGACATAGATCCCTGATTCTTGGCTTTTCCTTCCAACGGCTTCCATAAATCCTTCTGATATAGATAGTCTTCCATTTGCATCTTCCATAATTGGAAGTGCTATCCATTAAACCTATCAACCCTTAGCTTACCCTCATCTTCCATTGCTCCCACTCAACTGTGAAACTTTCTTGCAGAGGACAACTAAAAAAACAACTGGTCTCTGATACCACTTGTTAGGATTAAACCACGAATAGAAATAACAATTACATACAAATATAACCAATAACAGAAAATAATAGATCACACAGAAAAGAACTAAAGGCTTTAAAATTTAACATGGTTCACCTAATCCCTGGGCTATGTCCACCAAATAGCAAGTCCAATATTTTTATGATCCAGTGATTACAACCTGATTACAATCTGTAATCCCTTATAGCTTAATACCACCACAAGAATCAATTTCACATAGAACATTATGAAACAATCCCTAACCCTAAGCCCTTTTATATAAATATTTTAACCTCTTTAGGGTTATAATTAATAATTACATGTTGGCCCAAAATCCCAATAAAATAGGGCCCAAAAAAAAAATTCAGGCCGATGCCTTGAGCCCCAAAGAATTTATGAAGTATGTATAGTACTTTCCTAATTGTTCACCATAATCTAATGATCTCCCACTTGGGGACTGATCAGGCTCCACACTAAACAACAAAAATAATATACAATAGATCAGAAGAGCATGTAAAATTTTTTGAGTTGATTCAAAAAGATTTCAAGCTCTATTTGACTAGGGTTGACTAAAGTTGACTAGAGTTGAATTTGGATGAAAAAGTTGAGAATTTTGAGAAAATGTTGATATGATGAGATGTTAAGATGCATATTGCATCAAAAAGATGGACTACACAAGCGTTCAATCGAGTCAGTCAAAATATCTTAAAATGAGATTTTGAGTTGTTCAAGAGTGTTAGATTTTGATTTCAATTAAATTATTTCAATTTCAATCATGAAAATGAGTTCAAAGTAGTCTAGTTAAAAAAGGGGTGATATTCACAGCAATAGGAGCAGTTTGAAAAACTAGGTCAAAACCTATATAAGGCCCCAAAGGGTCATTTTCAAATCATTTGCAATTTTGTATTTTGTAGAGTAGACTTATGAGCATCATGGTGGTCCTCATGCATAGTCATCATTTCTAGAGATCCAAACACAAAAATTAGATCGAAATAACTCATAACTTGTCAATCAAACCTTTTTTTCATTCCAAATTTCATGTGTTTTAGTTAAAAAATTCTTCTCTTTGAGTCATTTCAAGTAATTTAGCACCAAGTCCTTGTGCGAGAACTCATTTTCTCATGCAATCATATAGAAAACCTCACATAGAAGAGTTCCATCAAAGTAAAATCTAGTGTACAAAGGAGGAAAACCTTGTGTGAGGCATACCCATGTCTCACATAGAAAACCCTTCAGTAGGGTATGTGCTCACTCATATTGCAAGCAAAACTCACCTAGTCATGATTGCTCACATGTCCAGCAATATTTCCTTGCACGAAAATATGTATGTGTAACATGAGATTGTGAAAAATCACATGGGTTTATGTTCATTTTTTATAAGTTTTTTGTCAAATTATAAATTTTTTGTTGTTCTAGCATCATCATGGGTCATTGTAGCATGTTTATAGGAAGATGTAGCAGCATTGTATAGTGTTTTGAGGTATCATTTTGATTGATCATGTACTAATTATGTTATATTTTTTGATTGGTTGCAAGTTGAATTCCCTATCATTTTTTTTTGGTCACTCTACCCAGAGATCAGAGGACTAATGAGCTAATTGAATGTCACTAAGGTGGCACATCTAGATGCATTGGGATTGTCACATATTTGTGAGGCACTCGATATTTAGGTGAATCATGGTTTGTTGGGTGCCTTGGTGGAGCATTTTAATTCAAAGATGAACACCTTCCACCTTCCAAAGAGTGAGATGGTAGTGAAATCAAAGGATATCTACCAAATATTGAGGATCCCCTTTCATGGTCCTCGCATTGAGTGTGACATGCAACCAAGACTTGGTACCTTGGCATTGAGAGATATAAACTGATATATTTCTGGATTTGATGGTAAAAATCTTTACACAATCAAATCCAGAAATATATCAGTTTAATTGCTATGGATTGTGGAAATTTAATCTCTTTAATTGAGAGATATATTTCAGAAATGATATAATCATGGGTTGAGATATCCTGTAGGAAGCTCTGATACATCAATATGCTCAAAGACGTATATTGGCAGTGGTACTTGGGTTTCTTATTGGATGCTTCTTGATGCTTGACAAGGGTTAACATGGACTAGAGTGTGGATGGGGTTAGATTTTACAAGATGATTAAGTAGCCTTCATACTTTAGCTAGGGTTAGTACTTTCTTGCGCATATATACCAGGAGATGCACAAGATCACCTACAGAGAGGAAAAGAGCATGGAGGCATGAGTTTTTGTACTATAGGTATGGCCATGGGAACACCTATCCATCACTAGATCTATTTACAAGGATCTACAACAACCCCATGAGCCATACATATGTAGATATATAAGACAAATGACCCAATTCACACTAGGTAAGACAAAGCAGTGTAGGGCATAGCTAGATGATCTTGTAGCAGTTGTGTGGCAATCCTAAAGGGGGACTAAGGCATGGGATGATTCTCGAGCCTAGCTTGGTTATATGTTTTCATCACAACCACTGATTAGCTACTCCATCTAGATTATAAAGATATTTCCCTTGACTCGAGTATGGTGATAGTATGGTCATCCTTAGGATATATTATAGGAGTATTATTCCTATGCCCACTTTTTCAAGGAGGTGAAGTAGGGTTGGTCTGTGATGATGGATCTAGGCTACTCTATGATAGATGTATGAGGTATTTCCCTTGCTTGGTGAGAAAACTTATAAGCAGTCATAGATAATAGAGTGACTCCCAAGTATAGGGAGTATTTTGTGAGCCATCCATTCCCCTCATTCACATACCCAATAGGTATCACAAAACCAATACAACTAGTGCACCAACATTTATAGTAGGAGAGATCTAAGAAAGAGTAGCATAGGTGCCCATTACACCTTAGCATATAAGGATGGACCCTAGTGTTGGTGGGAGCATATCAGGACAAAAACATCCTAGGGGGTGATGAGGACTCTGGGTTCCTTCGATGGAGAGGCTTAAAGGAAAAGGATGGAAGGTTGGCCTCCATAGAAGGCTAAGAAGGTTGAGCAATAGATGGGTGGTGGAGATGAGGAGATGCAAGATAAACCTACTCAAGGACCACTAGGTGGTGACATGGCATAGTTCTAGGATACTCTATACTGATCGAGCAAGAGAGTGTGAACAACACAACAGCAGCTACGAGAGTTGTAGATTTAGGTAGTGGTTCAAGATGTGTAACTAGAAGACATGATTAAGAGATTCAAGAGCTTAGAGATAAATTAGAAAGATAGTAAGATGAGGCCCATGTTCAGATAGCTTGAGCTATATACTACTATGTTGCCTATATTGGATTTGTGCCAGATGTTGTAGAGAAGGTGCCCTACTTTTTAGAGTACGCTAGGACATCAGAGGGTGCTCAACCCCCTACAAGAGAAGATACTCCTCCTCATCTACCAGGATATGAGGGGGAAGGTTGTAAATAGTTAACTCTCTTCTATCCATTTTTATGAATATCATTTATATCAGATGTATCAATGTCTTATCTTGTACCATTTTGAGACATTGTCTCCTGTAGTGCTCTAGGAGCACTCATTTTGTATCATTTCCCATTTTGACTCTGATATATATGATGAGATCATTTTGATATCTTTTTATGTGTCATGGGTCTCTTCGATCACTAGTACATTATAGGTCAAATTTTGGCCTAAATTTTGAACCAACTTAGATAGAGAGTTGTTCAATACCTTTTTTTAAATTTTTATGCTCAACTTGGTCAAAATTTTGACCAACTTAGGGTGTCCCAAGTTGGTTGAAATTTTGACCAACTCATATTCATAATCAATAAAGGAAAATTGTGATTCATTATTTCTTATTTCACAATGTTTGTTTTTGGTAGTGCTCTATGTGCACGTGGGAGGTATTTAATGACTATTTGATTTTCTCAGGAGCTATTTCATGGAGATTCAATTTTATTTTTACCCACACAAAGCCCCAAATTGAGATTTGGAAAAAAGGTGTTTTTTTTTAAATTTTGTCATGTGTCACGAGAGCTATTGGAGGTGAGGTTTTGAATGGATCTCCTACTGAACAATAGGCCTAGGTGGGGTGTTCTTCCAATTGGAATTTATAGAAGCAATTGTGTGTTTGTTTTAGAAACTAATCTGGAAGTATTGATTCAAGTGCTTCCTCTTTTCTAATGTTTTTACTTCCATTGAGTATTGTTATAGTATAACCTATTGTAAAGATTAATTTTATGGATTTTAGGGAAAACTTAATCTTTATCCTATAACTAAACATTATATTCTGCAACTAAGAAACCTTGATGTTAGTAAGAAATTGAGCTAAACATGAAAATGCAAGAAAATTTTAGGTATTGGTATTGAGTATTCTTTTTTTGTATAACTTCTTGCCTTGATCAGACTTATGTTGAAATTATTGAGCCTTGTAGTATCTCATGATAGGTTAGTTAAACAATTTATTGTCATAGATCATGTTAAAAAAAACTCTCAAGAGTAGATGCTAGCATAAGTGGGTATGCTTCCACAGACTATGCACCCACAATAATAGAAAATATTATTTTCCTTTGTATGTCCTATTTAGAGGATGGACATAAATTCATTGTTCTTTATCTAGATATAATGTGATCAAATGAAATGGATTGTTACTATTCGTAGAAAAAAGCATTTTGGTCATTTGTTTCTTTGCTGTATTATTTCTGGGTAGATTGTGTGACAATTTTAGTATCAATGTTTCAAATCACACTCTATGATCCATCATCAGGATGAAAGAGCTAAAAGAGAAATGTGGTAAGATTGTAGACCTAGGGTGAATAAAAGGGGGGTTGGGGGGGTGTTGGGTTGTTGTGGGTGTACAGTAGTTGAGGAGAGTTTCTTCTTTATTTTAAATAGAATCATTAGGGGTCTTATTATAAAGAATTTAGTTGAACAATTTACTATGGTGACATCTATAGTATGTATTTACAAAGTTTTAATAAGGAATTCTATAACATTATTTACAAATGTGAATGTGAAAGATGTTGAAGCTAGAAATAGGATTCTTACTCAGTACAATTGATGGTGTAACATATAGTTCTAATGGGAAGATTGGATTGCTTAGGAGTGACCAATGACCATCTTTTATCTGTGGGATTTTTATGATACCTATAACTTCAGTTTAACAAAAACAAGTCTATATGTGATGTGGTGTTAGAGTCTTGATTTCATTAAGGGTGTCAGATTGATTACTATATTTATAAGAACTAATCTTATAGACAAACTACCATGGAAGATATGAGTGAAATACTAATTTAGAAGTTATTTATACAATATTGAGAGATGAGGAATTAACTATTGTGCCTTTGGCAGTTGACCATATAGACTAATGGAAACTTCAAGTTTGAGTGAAATGCTAAATTGAAAGTTTATTGGCACTTATAAATTTTGTTGCTAATGGAAAATTGAAAAAGAGAAATGGTTTTATTCATTTGTCATTTTTTTTCTTCCATCATATAATTAAATCATTTTTATGGCTTGAAATGGGATTAGTAACTTGTAAATATATAATTAATTTATCAATAAAAATGCGGTTGAGTTTCTCTTTCACACATGATTTCTCTTTCACTCATCTTTAAAGACAATATCTAGAATAACAATCTATTTCCAACTACTTAAAATAGACTAATTTTGAGAGGTTCTAATCTAACTACTATATCTATTGGAATCGATCTTGTAGATCAAGTGTCATCCTAGGTTTGAGTACAAAATAATAACATTTGTAAATACAATAGAGTATTTCAAAACAGTTATAATTACTCAAAGATGTTATAAAATAGAGTGAATATAAAAAATTGTCAATTTCACCCCAAACACAATAGGGTGTGATACTATAATTCAAATTCTAAACAATTATGAAAAGGGGAGGGAGTGAAATTTTATCATATTCTCATGGATGGTTAGAAATGTTATCATTAGTCTAGGAGCACCTAGTTGATTGCTCAACAAAAGAGTTGTTTAGTAGAAGAAAAGTAATGTAAGAATTGGTATAATTGATTTAACTTATAAATGTGTGTCCATTGTTACCAATTTCATATTTTTCATCTATGTTAAATGTGTTCTCTATCTATCTGCAAATAAATCACAGTCGATCAGTTATGTTTCAATGTTTGATTTTTTTGGCATCATCATTCTCAGATTTTAAATTGTTCTAATAATTACAATATCTTGCTACCCCAATTAAATAATTGTAAAAAACTCTTCATATCATTATACTGATCATACATGTTTGTGCTGGACTTTGTCTGAATGTTATAGATTTCTAGGTCATTTATATGATACTACCCATATTGCAATGAGCCAAAAATTGAGATCCTTTATTAACACATTCTTGACCAATTCTTTGTATAAGCTTATTTTGAAATAGAACTTTCATATGATGTCAGGGAAATTTATTTTGAGAAGTGACTATCTATTTCCCATAACAACAACATAATCACCCAATGTTGAGGAACGTGCAATGTTAATTTTCTCACCAATTATGTAATTATGAGAGTGCAAGATTATCTTTTAGTTTGGTCCATTTAGCATCATTAGTAATTTTTAATACCTAGGTCACATCTCTAACAACAATTTCTCTTGGCACATAATTGGAGATGAATTTAGATGCAATGTATCAATTGAATATAGAAATACCTAACTACCTTCATCTTTCAAGCCAATTCTCCATCTTTCAATATATATCTTGTCTTTATGGGAATCAAGGTGATCTATCTCCTAAAAGAAAAGCGTGCACCATTTAATGGCTTTCAATCCAACTACAATCTAACTACATTTAGGCTTCTTCTAATTTCTCCACCTTTCGTAAAATTGCAATCTAAAACAATCATCACATGTACTCATTTTTCTTAAAGCTCCCACTTTGAATGTGGAGGTATCATGCAAAAGATTTATGTAGTCCAGAGTCTTCACATTCAACAAAATTTGATTTTTAGTGGGTTCATTTGAAATTATTCAATTTCATGAGCACATAAAAAATCTATTAACATTGATAGAAAATTTTAATTCTATTCTATTTTGTACACATGCCTAATAAAATATTTGTGAAGATAACAAGTAAAAATATTCAATTTTGAGTGGGTTCATTTGAAATCATTTAATTTCATGAGAACCTAAAAAATCTATTAACATTTCTAGAAAATTTAAATGTTATTCTATTTTGCACACATGCCTAATGAAATATTTGGGAAGACAAGTAAAAATATTTCATTTATCTACCTTGTGGTAAGGATTGAAGAAAAATCAGCTACCAAAGAATTGGAATTCATCATCGAGAGTGCAGGTAAAGGTATTTCTTTCACTTTCTTTTGTTCGTCGAATTTCCAGATTTTGTTTCTAGTAGTTTCCAGTATCACAATATTTTCTTGCACAATCCTTTCTTCATTCTGACTATAGAAATGTTTTTGGTGAAAATGCTAACATAATATTGGAAAAAGTAAAATTTCATTCAAACATTTTTTTAGAAAAGATGTGGAATTTCAATGCAAGTTTTATGGATTGAATTGTATATATACTTATAATCCATATGTTTAAACTAATTCCTAGTGAATTATCATTAAAATGAGAAAATAATGGTTACTACATAGAGAGGATCATATCCACAATTCTATACTCTTTATTTCCTCATTCTGATGATGAATATTAGATATAACTCAAAGCATAGATTAAAAACTTATTTAGTGATATGATTGGTCTTATGAGAAAATAGGAAAAAGTCATTTTAATTGAAACCATAGTTTTAAGAAGATAAGAATAATTATCTGTCTCATACTAAAAGAGTCAAAGTTGTGCCTTGTCAATGTCTTGAAAAAATTGAATGAATTTTCAAAAATAAAATTTTGTTAGCACTTGTTACTAAGAGCCATAAGAAAATATACTCTTATCATATTGACTACAAATATATTTAATCACTATCTATGGTATCTTATAGTAATGAAATGTCATTATATTAGCAAAAATAAACTAACACTTAATAAGATTTCATTAGCACTTGTTGTTAAGAGTCATAAGCAAATATACTCTAATCATACTAACTGCAAATATACTTAATCATTGTCCATGGTATCTTCAAGTAATGACATCTCATTATATTAGCAAAAACAAACTGACACTTAATAAGGAAACTCTTTTTATTATAAATATCATATTGCAAAAGAAAATATACTTGCAAGAAATAATTCTTTCTTGCAATCTTGTGTGTTCTAGCTATGCCTTTTTCTAAATGTACCACCTTGGTAATAGCTAGATTCAAAGTGTTAGGAATAAACCATGGATAGAAAAATATTATATGCAAATATAACCAATAACAAAAAATAATAGATCACATAGAAAAGAACACAAGGTACCAAGATTTAACATGATTCACCCAATCCCTGGGCTATGTCCACCAAACAACAAGTCTGATATTATTATGATCCAATGATTACAACCTGATTACAATCTATAATCCCCTACAACTCAATACCACCACAAGAACTAATTTTTGCATCACAACTATAAAATAATCCCTAACCGTAAGCCCTTTTATACAAGTATTAAATTGATTTAAGTTTATAATTAATAATTACATGTCAGCCCAAAATCTTGATAAAATTATGTACAGTACTTTCCTAATCAGTCACCACAAACTGACAATCTCCCACTTGGAGACTGATCAGGCTCCACACGAAACAATAGTATCTCCCACTTGGACACTGATCCTATAGTGATGTCGCTACTCCATGAGGCTTCCACTGGATCAAACCACCCTAGACTTTGTTGTTCTTTTAGTCATGTTCAGTCTAGAAGACCAACCAAAGCTGAAGAGGAGTGCAGCTTCTTCCTTGTTACTACCTTTGTCAACATATCTGTGGAATTTTCATTTTTATGTATCTTATCCAGCTTGAACTATCCATCCTCCAAAACTAACCAAATGAAATGTTACCACAACTATATGTGTTTTGTCATTGAATGCAGAGCTGAATTCTTTTTAAGTTGAATGGCACTCTGACTATTTGCAAACAAATAATTATCCTTCTGAGGATGTCCCAATTCCTCCAAGAAGAATTGAAACCATATCATCTCCTTGGCTACCTTTTTAGTAGTGACATACTATGCATTTGTAATGGATAGAGCATTAATCTTCTATAACCTAGAAATTCAGTTGATGGCTACCCCACCAATAGTAAAGACATAACCTGTAGTATTCTGCCTGGCATCAATATCCCCTACCAAATATAAGTTAACATAGCCCTGTAAATTAGTAGTAGAGCCCCCAAAGTGTAAACACTTATTGGATCTTCCTCTTAAATATCTGAGAATCTATTTGACTAAATTACAATGCTTAATTCTTGGATGACTCATATACCTACTAACCACTCCCACTGCATGTGCAATATCTGGCCTTGTACATACCAAAGCATACATCAAGCTTCCTATAGCTGAATCATAAGGTACCTTGGACATCTTATCCTCATATTTTTGTGTCTTGGGACACATCTCTTTAGTCAACTTCAAATGATTAGGTAAAGGTGTGCTGACAGATATAGCATTCTTTATAGAGAAACATTGCAACACCTTCTCAACATAATTAGCCTAAGATAGTGTCAATGTTCTATTCTTCCTATCTCTACAAATCTTCATACCAAGGATTTATTTTGTTGCCCCCAAATCCTTTATAAAAAATGCATGTGCTAACTGGCATTTTAGCCTCATAATATGATCCATGTTAGACCCAGCTACAAACATATCATCAACATATAAACATAAAATAATGTAGTTGTTATCATCCAACCTCTTAAAATAAACACAATGATCTGAATGACACCTAGTGTTTCCATGCTCATGCATAAAACTATCAAATTTTAGATACCATTTGCGAGGTGCTTGCTTCAAGCCATATAAACTTTTCTTCAATTTGCACACTAAGTTTTCCTTACCTTTGACCTCAAAACCATCTGGCTAAGCATATATCTCTTCATCCAAATCACCATGAAGGAAGGTTGTTTTAACATCAAGCTACTCTAAATAACAAGAGAAAATATCTCATCAAAATTAATTCCCTTTCTCTATGAAAATCCTTTTACATTTAACCTAGCTTTAAATATTTTCTTACCTCCATCCTCTTCTTTTAACCTTTAAACCCACTTATTCTGTAAAGCCCTTTTAACTGCAAGCAATTGGCATAAATCTCATGTCTTATTCTTCAATAAATAGTCCATTTTGTTTTTCATTGCAGTCTTCCATTGAATCTTAGTATCCACCTGCACAACTTCATCATAACGTTCAGGTTCACCAACATCTGTTAATAAAATAGAATACAAAGAGGTAAAAAATCTTTCTGGAGGTCTAATTTTCCTTGTTAAATATCTAACATTCATCGGTGTGTGTGGTATTTTTTGTTGCGATTGTTGCACATCATGAGGAATGGTTGGAACATCATCTTTTGGAGTATCATCCAACACTATATAATCATCTTCTTTCTTCTCATGTTGCTACAACATATCTTTGTACAACACTTTCTCATTGAATATGACATCCTTGCTTCTTACAATTTTCTAATTTTCAAAATTCCAAAGCCTATAAACAAATTCATTAATGCAATATCCAACAAATACACATTTTTTTAACTTAGCTTATAGCTTGGTTCTATTTTCAGAATCTATGTGAGCAAATGCTTCACAACCGAAGGTTTTGAGAAAAGAATAACTCACCTTCTTACCAATCCATGCTTCCTCTAGAATACCACAACCCAAAGGAGTAAAGGGACCTCTATTAGTTAAATATATAGCAGTATTGATAGCCTCCACCCACATGTGTAAGGGCAATCTAGCATACAACCTCATGCTCCTTGCACGCTCCATTATAATCCTATTCATGTGTTCAGCCACTTCATTTTCTTGTGGAGTCCTTGGAATAGTTTTATATTTATGAATACCATTAGTGGAGCAATAATCTTCAAATTCATGACTGCAATACTCACCACCATTATCGTATATGAGACATTTTAATTTCTTACCAGTCTCATTTTCAACCAAGCATTTTCATTTCTCAAAAGTTTGAAATACATCAAATTTTTGTCTAAGGAAATAAACCCATACTTTTCTAGTTGCATCATCAATAAATGTAACATAATAATGAAAGCCACCAAGCGATGATACCTAAGCTAGTCCCCATACATTTGTATCCACAAGCTCTACTTTCTCCTTTTTGTTTCCCTTCCCAATCTTCACAAGACTCACTCTCTTTTTTTTTCCATACACACAACTTTCACATAAATCCATATTAACACAGTTTAGACCTAGTAAAATTTTCTTTGAATGAAGTACTTTCATACATTTCTCACTCATGTGTCCAATTCTATTGTGACATAGTGCTATATTAGAATTTATAGCAGCTATTTGTTCTCCCTGCTCAACTGTAGTTATTGTTCCTGAACATTCATTTTTTTCTAAAACAATTAAAGTAGAAGGAACAATATGACCTATACAAAGATATAAGGTGCCTACTTTCACACCTTTTTCTACTACAAGGTAACCTTTTGAAACCTTCTAATTTTTATCATTAAAAGTAACTATATAACCCTCATCACTGAGTTTCCCTACTAAAATTAAATTCCTACTCGGCATTGGAACATGTCTTACCTAATGTAGTAGCCAATGATTCCCATTCTGCAACTTCATCTTAACTTTTCCCTTTCCAACAATGTGATAGGGTTCATTATCCCCCAAATAAACAAGTCCAAAATCCCCTTAGACATAATCAATGAAATAACCTCTATGAGGTGTAGCATGAAATGAAGCACCAGAATCTAAAACCCATGAATCATCAACACTTTCTAAAAAATGAAACAAAGCATCCCCTTTATATTTGTTACTTCACACATTTGCCTCCTTGTCTCCATCTATTTTATCTCCTTCATTTTTCTTTTGATTCTAACAATGTTTCCTTTTATGACCTAGTTTCCCATAGTACCAACAATTGTTCGATCTTCTTGATTGAGAACTCCTCCCCTTTGACTTTCCTCTTGATTTCCCAAAATTTTTAGAATTACTTCCTCTCTCACTTGTTTTGCCTCAAATTTATGCATTCAAAGCACTTCTAAGATCCACCTGAGGATTTCCTACAAGTTTCCTCACTCAAAATAACACCAATCACATCATTATATTTTAGGGTACTAGATCTAGGAATGGAATTACTCACAGCCATTATCGAGCAATTCCAGCTTTCAGGAAAAGAACACAACATTAAGAGAGCCCTTATTTATTCATCAAAATTGATATCTGTATCACCTAGTTTAGTAGTGTAAATTGAATAATAACTAATAGAGAAAGCATTAACACAACTAAAGTAGTTAACACTTAAGATATAACTGATTGTTATCACCACAAAAGGAAGCAAACCAAGAATAGTAGGCTCCTAATGGTATAACATCATGATGCAATAATTTTTTCCTTGTTAAGATGTGTATGCTCACAAGATATGCTCAAGCTTTAGATGGATGGGTGGAGTGAATGAAGCCAGGTTTCAACAATTGATTCATGGAGTGATTCCAACATTATAATTATATTTTGGTAGTTTATGAGCTCTCAAAATAGCATTACAACTTTGCATGGAAGGTGGATGATTTTGTGAAACGAGAGGGTTCCATTTATATGTCAAGGGTTGGAGGAATGGAGGGTCAAGATGTTAAGATGCAAGGAGAAGAGAGCACATGGATTGTGCTTGTTTAGCACCAATAGGGAGGTGACACATGTCAGACAATGATTGAATGAAGGGAAGGCAAGGTGGATGGTCAACAAAGGAGGCTCAAGAGATAAGGGCTCCATAAATATTTTGTAAGGGTCATTAAGGGAGGTGTAAGAGATATTTTGAGGATGTGAGAGGTGTAGCTGAGTTTTTTTACTTTGGTTTGGGTTAGCAAGTCTTAACCCTTGCTTAAGGTTGTCACATGTTTAGGAGGGGGATTAGGATTAGCTTAGAAGGGAGGTTAGGGGTAAGTGATTTAGCTTTGATAGGATGGGTTAGTTACGAGGTTAAGTGAGGTTAGTATGGGTGAATGGGTTGGATTAGGGGTTAGGATAGGGTTTTATGATTTTAGATATTTTATTAAATGATTAATTCAATAAAATGGGAGTATGGAATTAAATTGAATAGATTTGATGATTTATTCAATTTAATAGAGGAATAGGGATTTAATTGATAAATTAATTTTGGGTGATCATTTGATTTACTTAATTGGACTATAGTTAATTAAATAATATAATTAACTAGGGGATGATGATTAATTAATTAAATAATTATTATTTAATTAATAATGTCTTAGGAGATGACTAAATATGATTACCTATTTATGTAATCAGATTTAGGTGTCTACAATACCATAGAAGATAATTGACTAGTCATAGTATTAAACTCATTTAAATGATCTGCAATAGATCCACCTTCTGCCATTTTCATATTAAATAAATGCTTCATGAAAAATACCTTGTTTGAAGTGGAGGGCTTTTCATACAGTGTCGCTAGGGTTTTCATCAACTCTTTTGTTGTCTTTGCTTTTGTAATATTAAATGCCACTGATGGTGCTAGTCTTGGAATATTCAAATATGGAAAGAGTACTTATGAGGGGGGGGGGGGGGGGTGTGTGAATCATAAGTATCACATTTTAGCCAATAAAACTTTTAACTGAAAGTAAATTGCATGCATGTGAATAAATCAAGTAAACATGAAACTAAACACATGCATCAACAACTCATAACACTAGAATTTGGTAACCCAAAAACCCTCCAGGAATAAGAAGGTAAAACTACGGTGGGGATGATACCCACAAAAATTACTGCAGCAATATTGTTCAACCACTTCTGATGGTCTACCCTGTTAAAGGCTTTACAATGTATTAGTAGTGACCTGGTTAGAGACTTTTCAAACACTTAACATGAAGTGTCACCCTGTTAAAGGATTTAATCACCTATTTAAAAGGATCTATGAAATAGCTGTTAAGCTAACCTATCACCATAGGATTTTCATTCTAATACAATTGCTAGAGAGTATTAGATACAATGAACCTGATAGATTACAATCCTTGATTGTTGAATGCAAGCAACTTTTCCACTTTCTCTGATCTTGATCCTTTGTAATCTGATAACACTCACTTTTGAAAATAGATTTCCTTGTGCACCCTTGTATGTTCACTCATTCATTTAAAAAATGAAATTTCATCTTCCTTATAAAGACATTTGAGGATTTAGGGTTAGATATAGATCTACAATCCATATTCAATCTTCATTTTTCGCTAATTATTTGCATTTCTTCTATTGGTTGCATGCCTTCATCATTTTTCTTATTGGCTGCATGAAGATTGCATAGGAAAAATAAAAGATTCGATCTCATCATTAAATCCTTTGAGATTTACATTATGTCAGCTGTAAAAATGATTTGCATCATAGTTTTTGCAATTACAAACTCTTATGCTGATATACTCAATTACTCGGCTCCTGAAGTATTGCTGATACTTGGCACATGTTGTTTCCTGGATAGCTCAGAACCTAAGCAAAATTGTATCACTTGGCACCTTATGTTACTCGGCACTTGTTAACACTCAAAACTTGTTAACACTCGGCACTTGTTAACACTCGACACTTGTTAACACTCAGCACTTGTGTTACTCAACACTTACACTTCACTCGGTATCTGATCTTCACTCGGTATCTGATCTTCACTCGATATTTGATCTTCACTCGACATCTGAAAACTACTCGGCACATGAAGATCACTTGGCATTTGTTGTGGCTTGGCATGCATGGTTTACTTGGCTCCAATACAGAGTAGGTTAGTGTTATTGGAACTCAAGTGTCAAAAACCATTATGAGGTTAACAATCTCCCCCTTTGACATGAGTGACAAAAACACTTAACATACCTTATAAGTACATTTACTAATCTAATTGGTATATAAAAAGTTTTAAAAAAACTTGATTAGAATTTTTAATTTACAATCTTACAATATATACCTCAAAAATTTTATAACTCCCCCCGAGTTGATTGTGCCTTATCTGTATATCAAGCTATATCAAGCTCCTCCTTTGTATCTTTTCTCCCCCATTAATTCATCTTATAATATCTATATCTCCCCCTATTATGTCTATTTTCTCCTCCTTTTTGACACTTATGTCAAAGAATGTTTAAGGGTTAAGACCATATTTAGCCAAAAATGTGTTGTTTACCTCCATAATCATCCTGAGAGCTGCATCCCAATTGTTCAAAGCAATTTCTAGTGACTTATGTTGGATGGTAGTCTCGGCAGCAAGATGAATAAGTCCATCTAATGTAGAAAGATTTGGGTCTTTCTTGAGAATAGTTTCAGCATATACTTGCTCTTTATGGAGTATCTCTAAATGTGGGGTAATGGAGGATTGGAGTTGTATTAATTTGGCCTTGATATTAGCCTCATCTAATGTTAATATAGCTATTTCTTTGTGAGTGTGAAGCGATTGAGCAAAATGCTTCTCACTTTGAGCTGGATCATTTGGTAATTGCATGCTTGAAATGTTTAAATTTATTTCCAAGCTCAATATCTTTTGGCTTGTTTCTTGTGTGAAGTATGAAAAATCACACAACTTTTTGTACAATGAGAATATATTTTCAAGTACCTTTTTCACTTTGTCAATAAGCTTTCCCAATTCAACTTGTGAAAGTGCAATTTGACTTGATATTTTCTCATTCACTTTCTCTTGAAATTTTCTTTCTGGCCATTCCATAAGTTTTGCATTTGTTTCTAGGTCTTCATTTGTCACCTGGTCAACAATATCTGTTAGTTGCTTCGTAATACGCTTTGACTCATCTGGTGATTGCAAACTGAAGGCATCCATAAAGATGTCCTTAATCTCATATAGTGTTTGCTTTTGTTTATACTCCTTCCTCAGTATTTCCTATCTTTTCCTCCTATTCAGTGCTTCTTACACCTCATTGATTTGATCAATGGTTATTGATTTTGATTCATAGCTTGGTATGACTATCTCCTCATCTAATTCAGGGTCTCCATAGTGAAGTACCCTTGCAACTCTGGTAGTACTAGATGATGGTACAGATATTTGCAATGGCTGGTGTGAAGGAGTTCCCGAGGTAGGCACATTTATTAATGTTTGTATTGCCTCCTGTTCTTTAGGGGTTTTCACTATTTCCTCCTCCTTCTATCTACCATGATCAATTATTGTAATCTTGGGAAGTGCACCTTATGTTTGTGTTGTAGGATCATATGTAATAGTATGTCCTATTTGTTCTGTTCCTTTTTCTACAGCTACACTTGGCTTCTGTCTTGTAGCATCAACTATGCTTGTTGGCATTTGAAATTGACTACTAGTAGTTGTAGAGATGATAGAAGGTGGTTCTTTTGGATTCACCTTATCTTTGACTATATTTTCTACTAGTTTTTGCAATTCATCTATACTGACCAATACTAGATCTGTACATAATATTGCTTGTTGAGTAGATTGGTCAAGAATTCTTTTAAAATCTTCTACAGTTAATGGATTGATATTCTGACCAGAAGTATCAGGAACATTAGTAATAGTTACAGTGTCTGCAGGTGAGATGGATGCTTGAGGAGGGCTAGGGGGTCGCAATTGTGTGTCTTGCACACTCTGATCTAGTTGCTGCCCTTGCTTAATTATTGCCATATATCATGTTTTTTGTGTATGTTCCTCCTCTCCATATTTCTTTTCTTCTTCCTTCTTCTCTTCTTCTCTTTTCTTTTGTTCTTCTTCTTTCCTCTCTTCTTCTCTTTTCTTTTCTTCATCTTCTTTCCTTTTTCTCCTCTCCTTTATTGGTACAACAACTTCTTCCTTGTATTCTTCTTCAAGAAAATCTTCAATCTTTTTGTACAAGTTCTTCCATGATTTCATTGTTCTTTGAACAATTTCTTCCATCCTATTTTGGAGTATGAAGAATGCCCTGTATTTAGGTGTAAACCTATTAGTGTGCCTTTTGACTGCATTCTTTACTTGTTCCTTAGTTAAATTTGGCAATACACTTTCTAGCATTGATTCCCTCATCTCCTTCTCCATTTTCAAATAGAAATGTCATCTGTCTTCTACAATTTTTGACAATTCTTTTGGCAATTGACCATCTAGTTCAAGTGGAGTGTACTTGAACTGTGCCATCATTCCATAAACTATTTCTTCTATTATGTTCTATTCTTCTTTATTAAATTTACTGAAATCAACTTTATTTAAATTACTTAAGTCACCATTTCCAATCTTTTTACATAAGGTATCAACTGAAGAATGGCTTACCTTTTCAGATTGGTCTTCTTCATCAGCGTCAGGTTGAGCCACATATCTTCTTCTTTTCCTCGGCTCTTCCTGTGTTTCATTGAATTGTTTCTTCTTTGTAACTTCTTCTTTAGCCTTTTGAGTAGAGGCCCTTGTTGTAGCTTGTGTTGTTGTCTTTTGAGGTGATGGTGTGGCAACTTTCTTTGATCTGGGCTTAGCTGGATGTTGTTCTGTTGTCTTTCTCTTCTTTGGCTTAGCTTCAATATGTGCTTCCTTGGCTTCTTCTTCCTCTCCACCTTCCTTCTTGTCTTCTCCAAGACCTTGTGTTAATTCCATTGGCCCTTGTTCTTGCTCATCTTCATCATCACTATCATCTTCTTCTTCTTCTGCTTCAGCCTCAATTTCTTTACCAAATTTCTTCTTAATCTTCTTTAATAATTTGTCTTTCTTCTTCAATGTGGAAGTAGTTTTTAATTCCATGTTTATCTTTGATGTTACCACATCATAAGTGCCAAAATGTGGAGCACTTTTATCTATTTCTTCTACCAATAATACAGTTATTGTTGTAGATGCCTCATCAATATTAATTTCATATCCAAATGGCCTTAGCCATCTTACCCTTCGTATAACTACTTGAATATAGGTAAAATCAATGTCAACTAAGAAACATATATCATTAGTATGTTTTTCTACTAAGGAAGCTGGTATCCTTGATCTTTGCTTCATGGATTTCTTGAAATCCTCAAAATAGCTTGTCATCAAGGTATCAAAATTTTCTCTCGTTTATTCTATGTATTCATTAATTTGGGCAATGATGGTTCTGTCATTCCTCCACGCCACTTTTCCAAAAGAAGGAAACTCATTCTGAACATAAAAGAATATGCAAACTAGGATTGCTCCAAATTTGCATTGAGTGCCCTTTGTTCTTCTTATGGCAGCTAGGTTTTCATTGATCTGTTGTAGTTGCAGTTCAGTAAGATCATAAATATGATCTTTTTTCACCAATTTGTAGCCTACATCTATTGCAATACATGGTACACTATTGAGTCTACTAGATTGATAGAATTTATGAGCAATGACTTTAATAGCAAACTCAACTAGAGGATCATGTATGGTGTGAATTATCATTCCTCTTTTGTTCCACTGGGCACTAGTATTCTTTTCTATAACCTCCTTTGATTCACTTCTCAGGGTTTTGTATCGATCTAGGGTTGGGTACCCTGTTACTCTATGTATGATTTCTTTTGTCAATTTGATGGGAATATCTTCTAACCACAAATTTCCACCATGAATTCTGCTTAGTACAAGTCTAACCCATTCTGTTTTGAATACGGTGGGAAAGCTTAAAACTCGGGTCAAACCCTTTCTTTCAACGATTTTGAATTCATCTTTCAAGACTCCATCTACGCACAATTTCTCATAGGCTTATCTTATTTCCATGTCTCCTAGAGCACCTATCTTACATTTGTAACATTTTCTCATGTCTTGAACCATTACAACTTTTGGGGGAATTTGGGAGAGAGCTCTGGCTGGGTCATTTTTGTGGGCAACTTTGGGAATAGGACAGAAATCAGGTTGCTTAACCTCATTTGAAACTAACTGCACTTCAAAAGACTCTTTTTCCTCGATTTTCTTCGAACTTGATGCCATTTATGCAAACTAGGGTTTTCACAACAAAAGGATACGAAACTACATAACTCGACACAAATGAAAATACCTCAAGATCAATGAAAAATGTGTTGAATGCGGTTACAATTTGCTTGATACGCTAGATTCTTGCTATGAAGTCACTCAACTCTCTTTTTTCTTCTTTGCTTCTTGATCGTGATGAGTAAAACTGATTGAAATCGTGATAATATACCCATTTTCATCGCATTAAATGCTCAACTACAAATTCAGCTTTTGAAGAATTTTTAACCTAACTCAGCTTCCACTATATTTCCACTTTACTCGACTTCCATTGGAGTTATCCAACTCAGCATCAGTTATCAGCTTAGTCGTTGTTTGGAGCTCAACATCTGTTGGAGTTTAACTCGGTATCCAAAGATAGCTCGGCAACAACATTTAGTTTTTGTCTTGACATCTTGTTTCATGTAGGTTTATACTTTGCTTAACTTCATTGTCTTGGAACTGATGTGTGATATAGCTTTGTATATCAGTCCTATGCACTTCTCATGCTTAGTTTGATGAAGTGTGATCACTTGACCCATTGGGTGAAGTGATCCCTCCACTTGATGTGTTGCACTCATCTTTCTTTTTCCAAGTCTTATCAATTTTTCTTTTTCCCTTGTTTTCTTCAGTCTTGGGTGCCTTTGATCTTGTAGGACAGTTTCTGCTGATATGAGCAATTTTAAAACAACTGAAACATGTAGTTTGATTCAACCATCTTTTATAGTTTCCTCTAAAATGTGTTCTTATGCAGTTCTATGGTATGTCCATATTCTTGACAATAGTGACAACTATACCTGGTGTTGTAATCCCAATGATAATGACTTTCATTCCCTTCTATTTTTGTTGGTTGATTTGATGTCCACATAGGTTTTGATCTGCACTCAAATGCCCTATGTCCATAATTTTTGCAATTATAAGAATGTCCATCAAATCTCTTAGTCCTTGTGACATTGGATCTGTAATTTTGTGTCATATGTCCTTGCATGTTGCACTTGTGACAGAAACTCTTATTTTTGGGTGTGTTTGATTGATTGAATCTTCTACTCCTACACACATTAGCTGTATGCCCCTTCTTATTACAATAATGACAAGTGGGTTTTGAATTCTTACCTTTGCCACTCCTTTGTTCAGCATTTTTTGATGATTCTCCAACTTCAGTGCTATTGTATCCTAGTCCTGATGTATCTTGAGCAGATTTTGGGGATTTTAGCAATTGTTCAAAATACTTAATGGCTTCACTTGATTTGTTGAGATTCTTTGCTACCTCTTTTTCTCTATTCAATTCATTCTACATTTGTTCATTTTGCATCTTCAAAGTAGAGATCTCAATATCTTTCACATTGAGTTCATGATGAAGGTTCATCATTTGGGCAAGTGTATCCATCTACATGTTTGAGATCCTTGTCAATTCAGTACATTTTTCTTCAAGTCTGTTTGCAAGATTTCTTTTGTCATTTTCCATCGTCACTTTATCTTCAACTACTCTTTTCTTGTGTTCAGTGATTTCACATATCATTATGGCCTGTGACTCATGTTCCATCTTGAGAGATCTTATCTCATCTGCTTGAACTTTGTTTTTCTCCATCAATTATGCTATTGCTGCATCAAACTCTTTTGTATCTCCATTGGAAAATATGTTGGTGGTATCAATCTCCTTGTAGTGTATATCATTTTCAGCTATGGCTAGATACTTCCTTTTTTTTAATGAGTTTCTCAACTTGTTTCTAAATTCCTCGAAGCTATGCAAAGCAAGTTGCACATCTATCACCTGATTTTCAATGATCTTTCCAAGTTTGAAAGCTTCCATCTTTAGATCTTTTCCTCCAAGTTGTTAGGCTTTTCCTTGTGAGAACCTGGACTTTCTCTGATACCAATTGTTGGAATATTCAAATATGGAAAGAGTAATTATGAGAGGGGGGGGTGGGGTGAATCATAAGTATCACATTTTAGCCAATAAAACTTTTAACTGAAAGTAAATTGCATGCATATAAATACATCAAGTAAACATGAAACTAAACACATGCATCAACAACTCATAACACTGGAATTTGGTAACCCAAAAACCCTCTAGGAATAAGAAGGTAAAACTGGGGTGGGGATGATACCCACAAAAATTACTACAGCAATATTAGTCAACCACTTCTAATGGTCTGCCCTATTAAAGGCTTTACACTGTATTAGTAGTGACCTGGTTAGAGGCTTTTCAAACACTTAACATGAAGTGTCACCCTGTTAAAGGATTTAATCACCTATTTAAAAGGATCTACGAAATAGCTGTTAAGCTAACCTATCACCATAGGATTTTCATTCTAATACAATTGCTAGAGAGTATTAGATACAATGAACCTGATAGATTACAATCCTTGATTGCTGAATGCAGGCACCTTTTCCACTTTCTCTGATCTTGATCCTTTGTGATCTGATAACTCTCACTTCTGAAAATAGATTTCCTTGTGCAACCTTTTATGTTCACTCATTCATTTAAAAAATGAAATTTTGTCTTCTTTATAAAGACATTTGAGGATTTAGGGTTACATATGGATCTACGATCCATATTCAATCTTCATTTTTTGCTAATTATTTGCACTTCTTCTATTGGTTGCATGCCTTCATCATTTTTCTTATTGGCTGCATGAAGATTGCATAGTAAAAATAAAAGATTCGATCTCATCATTAAATCCTTTGAGATTTACCTTATGTCAGCTGTAAAAACTGTTTGCATCATAGTTTGTGCAATTACAAACTCTTATGCTGATATACTAAGTTACTCGGCTCCTGAAGTATTGCTGATACTCGGAACATGTTGTTTCCTAGATAGCTCGACACCTAAGCAAAATTGTATCACTTGGCACCTTATGTTACTCGGCACTTGTTAACACTCAACACTTGTTAACACTCGGCACTTGTGTTACTCGGCACTTACACTTCACTCGGTATCTTACCCTTCACTCGGTATTTGATCTTCACTCGCCATCTAAAAACTACTCAGCACATGAAGATCATTCGACATTTTTTCTTGCTCGGCATGCATGGTGTACTCGACTCCAATTCAAAGTAGGTAAGTGTTATTGGCACTCAAGTAAAAAAAACCATTATGAGGTTAATAGCTAGGAATAATTGAATGCTTCTAAAAGTGCCTTTCTATCCAAAAGATCCCATTTTTCATTTGACATAGATCCCTGGTTCTTGGCTTTGTGCTCCAACAGCTTCCATAAATCCTTTTGATAAAGATAGACTTCCATTTGCATCTTCCATAACTAGAAGTTCTACCCATTAAATTTATCAACTCTTAGCTTACCCTCATCTGTCATTGCTCCCATTCAACTGTGAGTCTCCCACTCAATTTGAAACTTTCCTGCAAAGGATAACTTAAAAGAAACTAGGCTTTGATACCACTTGTTAGGAATAAACCATGGATAGAAAAAACAATTACATGCAAATATAACCAATAATAAAAAATAATAGATCACACAAAAAAGAACACAATGCACCAAGATTTAATGTAGTTCACCCAATCCCTAGGCTATGTCCACCAAATAACAAATCCGGTATTATTATGGTCCAATGATTACAACCTGATTACAATTTGTAATCCCTCACAGCTCAATACCACTGCAAGAACTAATTTTTGCATCACAACTATAAAACAATCCCTAACTCTAAGCCCTTTTATACAAGTATTAAACCACTTTAGGGTTATAATTAATAATTACATGTCAGCCCAAAATTTTGATAAAATTATATACAGTACTTTCCTGATTAGTCACCATAAACTAACACAAAGGACTTCACAGTAAATCATGGCTTCTCTATGATCTCACATGTTTTAATTTTATGGATCTCACTTTTTTTTGGAGATATTGTATTCAACTTACGAATCTAGTTTTTGTTTACACTGGATGCTTTTGTTAGTGTCATGGTTATAATTTGAATTCTAGACCAAAATCAATGAGGGCAACTTTTATGCCCATTTTTGGCTTAGCCCTCTAGTGGTCATTTTTTCATTAAATAATGACTGAATTAACACTTTTCTTCATATGATCATTGGGCTCTTTGTAAATCATAATGTAATCAGCATGTATAATACTATTGTCACAAAAGTTTGCACCCTTGCCTAAAGATTTGACCTAAAGAAAACCTTGTGAAACATGGAAACAATCTCCAAGTTATGGCACTTGATAACAGGAAAAGGGAGAAGGAATGCATAAAAGGAAATTTCCTAATCAAATCTAAAGGGGTGATACACCAAAGTAGTATATTCAATCTTATCTCTACCTAAGAATGCATAGTTCAAGAACATAATCTCAAAGCATACAGGTTCAATCCTTGCTTAATCTAACAACCACATGCAGATTAGAGAATATAGGAATGCTACAAGGAAAAGACTTCACTCTATATCATTCAAATGCCAAAATAGATACAATCACATGGTTGGAGAATAAAGACAATATGTTAACAAGAGGCAAGAAGGTATTGCACAGTATATTAATGGATGAAGGAGATACAACAGAGAATTATGATATCTTAGAGACATAGGAAATTACAATAACAAAGTATGCCAAACAATGCAATAGAATCAAAGAAAGATCAACCCTTGGGAGGGTTACAAAACTTGCTTTTATAGTGCAAGCATAGCTCAAATAACTTCATCAAGAAGTCAAGACTCAACCACTAAAAACAAGTTGCAAGGGGATAATCATTGCAAATCTAGATAAGATATGATCCTAGAACATGTCTAGATGTAAGGAAATTCAATATTTCACCAAAATAATAGCCTTGAGAAGATAGGAATGGAGGCCATTAATGCATTAACCTAGTAGATAGATAACTACACAATGAGTGAGTGTTCTTTTTGCATTTAATAGGCATGGAAAGTAGTGAAAATAATAAGTAATAAATTGACCAAACCAAATTTATCATAAAAAAAATGTTTGTTCTTCACAAAAAACACAACAAATTAGATATGTCAGCAAGTTAAACATTTTCAAATAATATTTTGTACGTTTCCTTCTTTTCCATTGGTCGAAATATACTTTACTTTCCATCTCAGACAAGTGAAAACCCTTATATCATGTTCAACACAAGAACCTATGATCTTATGATTTTTAAATAAGGTCAAAACCCTCATATCATCTTTAGCTTGGAAGTTGACCCTTATGATCTTACTATCACCCATATATCATAGCTTTGGAAGTCCATCAAATTGCCTTTGACATCTTATGAACATGCCCTTCACTATAGCATTGGACCTCTATCGTATCTTACAATCCTTCAACTACCTGATCTCATGACAATAGAAACACATGAAAACACCTTGGTTTAGGGTTGTGAGACCACAAATTTTCTTCTATGGTGTTACAAACCCATTTAATTGACTCTATGATCTTACGATTGCAGTCTACCATAACATTGAAACATGAATATATAAGCTTCATGATCCTATGATCTTGGTTAACTTAGCCCTTTATCATGACTTCAGTGGTCTCATTATTTGCACTTACGATCTCACAAACAACTGCTTTGTCATAAGATTGAAACATTGCTTTATCTTCCTTTTTTGATGGAAAAATTGATTGAACACTTTGCTTCTTCATTCAACAAATAACTACTCCAAAATTGGCCCCTTTACCATTTATGCCTCTCATGATCTTATGATAACACCACGATGTGACAATCTTTCTCTTTGTATCCTTACAAGTCCAGAAAGTCTCCCTTATGATCTTTGATCATTGACCACTCATAGCACTAGAAAACTTCATCTAATTCACAATCTTATGATCCCCTTGATGCTATGATCATATGACACTATGATACACCTTCCCTTCATGCCTTCAGGAGACTCCCTAGTAAAACTTATGATCTCATGACAACAATAGTTCATTTGTAAGATCACACTTCTATTTATCATCCTTTGTGACAATATGCTTATGTGATGCTATGAAAATTAAATATCATAACATCAATAGCTCCAAGAATTAGCTTCATAGTCCTACACCATTCATAAGATCATAACCCTAAGCACTAATCGTAATATCAAATCTAACTTTTCACCCTCATGATGTCATTAACAACAACCTATCATGAGATTAGAAGACCTTCATGTTTTCCTTTAGCGGAATGCATATCAATTGAAATAGTTAACCTTCATTTGATGAGTCATTCCTTAGAAACTGGCACCCATGATGCTATGATCATAGGAATTGGAAGAACTGGGAGTTGGGTCCACCCTGACATGTGGCATCTTGTTTCTATATCACCATGGATAATGACATCACTTCTTTGGTTGGTAACATAATGACAACACTTGATCTTCCCTTAATCAGATGGTCCTAAAGATGTATTTGTTAGTTTGTGGTGACTAATCAGTAAAGCACTGGACACACTTCATAAATTCTTTTTAAAAAAATTAGGCCCTATTTTATTGAGATTTTGGGCCAACATGTATTTATTAATTATAACCCTAAAGTGGTAAAAATACTTCTATAAAAGAGATTAGGGTTAGGGATTATTCCATAAGGTGATGCAAAAATTGGTTCTTGTAGTGGTATTGAGATGTAAGGGATTACAAATTGTAATTAGGTTGTAATAACTGGATCATAATAAATTGGACTTTTTATTTGGTGGACATAGCCTAGAGATTGGGTGAACCACTTTAAATCTTGTTGTTATGTGTTCTTTTCTATGTGATCTATTATTTTCTGATATTGTTTATATTTGCATGTAATTTTTATTTCTTTCTATGGTGTTAGCATACCATTACTATTCATTATATTAACAATTCATATTTGTTGTTGTAGGTTTATAGGTGATTTTTTGTTACCACCATCAAACATTTTGGCTCATTCATACCGAGAATTATCTAATACTATGAATCAAATTGGAATGAAGTATCAGACAATACATGCATGTCCTAATGATCACATTCTATATCATAAAAAATATGAATTTGCAATAGAAAGCCCTAATTGTCATATTAGTAGATATCGGTCAAATCGAATAATAAAAAAGGTGCCTCAAAAAGTTCTTTGATACATTCTCATTATTCCACATCATGAATGATTATTAAGGTGCACTTTCTTGGCACAATTTATGGATTATCATGCATGCAATAGAAGTCAAGATAACATTATGTGAGTCCCTATGAATGGTTCTAAATTTAAAGAGATAGAAAAAGCATGGTCATACTTTAAAGAAGAACCTTGTAATCTCAAACTATCATTGGCAGCAGACTATGTCAATGGATTTGGAGATATGAGATTTGTTTATTCAGTGTAGCCTATTTTTGTTATTAACAATAACATTCTTCATTGGATATCCATAAAGAGGGAGCACATAATGTTGTCAACTATTGTAATGGGTATTTTTTTCATTTAATAGTTATCTAAATTAGTTCAATAACAGTGCATCAAAATGGTCATAATAATTATGTAATGTTCTTTTTCATTCAATTACTAGGTAAATACCAAGTTAAATATATGATCATGTATATTGACCCCCTTATTGAAGAGTTGTTGAAGTTATGGAATGGGATAACTATGTATGACATCTCTAGACCAATAAGAAAAATAAAATTTCAATTTTATGCAATGTTTGTATGGACAATACATGATGCCCCTGGGCAAACTCATTTTTGCCGTATGTTATATCATTAAGGTCACATATTTTAAGTAATTTATAGTGCTTACACATTATTGGTGTATGCTTAAGTTGTGCATGATAATTGTACATGATCTTTTAGTCTTTAGAAAAAGGAAAAATTTGTATGTCCAATTTGTGGTTTGAAGATGAAATCTCATCATTTAAGAAGTTTAGGAAAGTAGGTGTTCGATGAATTTAGGCACTTTCTCCACAATAATCATAAGTATCAAATTACTGAAAAATATATTTTTAATAGGAAAGAAGGGACAACATCAAGGCTATGAAGAATGACACTTCATCTATGTAAGATGGAATATAATCAACTAAATCACCAAGGTAATGTCCAGTTTGTGGTTCAAAGTTTGAAATTTATATTTTGATATTGTCTTTTATTTAGTAATGATTTAATTGATGCTCATGAAGGTCATCAAGGCATTAATAACCAACATCCTAGAAGAATAAAAATTTATCCTATTCAATTTAGTAGGTTAGTGTACTACAAAGATATCCTAATCATGCATTTGTTTGATGTTATGCATATTGGAGAGAATGTCACAAAGATACTATGGAAAATATTGGATGGAAGGAATGGTAGAGAGAAAATTGTCAAAATTTGTAATGAGATTCATGAATCCAATCAAGCATTGAAACATTTCATTGAATCAAATTGAAATGAAGAGTGCATAAATACAAGTGCCCTTCTTTGGTTATTAACAAAGAAACAAAGTGATGCATTGAAAGAAGTCATAAAAAAAATTCCAAATATAAGAAGTCTTGTATCAAAGAAAGGTGACTTTTGGCGAAGGTTGAAAACACATGATTGGCATACCTTCATCAAGGTAAGTCATGTTCTCTATTTACAATATATTTATAAAACTGCATGTACTACCTATTGTATTATTTCATAATATATTGAAAATATCATTTTTTAATAATTGCAGTATGTCCTACCTCTATCCTTCCCACACCGGTTTGACAATAGTATTAAACAAGTTAGATATGATCTCAAAAAATATATAAGGTTAGAAGTATTATTTCTTAGATTTGTTGTACATATATTATATTTATGACTTCCTTTACGTTTTATATAATCTATTGTATATTTTTATTTTAAATCTTGTTTATATGTTCTTACATGTTGAATCTCTTTTAGGTAGTTATCATCTAAATAAATTGATATAAAAGATATAAAATACTCGAAGAGAAAAATTTCACATCTTATGTATAAAATGCAAAAGTGTTTACCTTCAACTTTTTTCAATGCTCAAAAACATTGCCTCATATATCAAGTTCAGGAGATTGAATTGTGTGGACCTATACAAACTAAGTCAATATGGATGGTTGAGAGGCACTTAAAATTTATGAAGGGTTTGGTTCAACAAAGCACACATCTTGAGGGTTCTATGATAGAGGGATATGTGGTATACTAGACCATGGTGTACATTAGTGAATATCTTCCCAAGTTTGCATCAAAGATCCATGTAGATCACATTTGGGATCCTAACTTCATTAACAAATTAAAAGCGGAGTATTTGATGGGAAAAGGTAGACTGAAGAAAGTGAGAGGTAATTATAAGATGTTATTGTACTTAATTAATTCTTATCCATCATCAATATGAGTTTTTTTCTAACTGGTTAAGTTTTTTTTTTTAGAGTTGGTCATGAGTGGGATGCACTACATTTGTATATTGTAAAAAAATTTGACTAGATGATGGTATGGATTCAATAGTCTCAAGAAAATTGTTGCTCATTAGCATGGGATGATGTTGCATTGTTGGTTAAAGAAGCTCATCATAATGGAGATCCCAATGTTATGTCAGTGGTACATGATCTAACATATGACTTAAGAGATAGAAAGGCATGTAAAAATTTACTAATTGTGACGCATAAATTTAATATCAACCCATACATCGATGCAAATGATCTTGACATGTTTGAATAATTGCATATCAAACACTGAAAAGCTATGATCTACCATGGCCATAAATTTTGCATTAAAAAGTTAGAAGAAATGAAGAAAACTTGTGATTTTGGGATAAGTGCAGCCTTTTAGGTCACCAATATTTCATCTAGAAATGACATACATCCTCAACAATCTAAAAATTTATACTATGTGATTTTGGACGATATACTTGAGTGTGACTTTAATTCATTCAAATTAGTTCTATTTATTGTCAAATGCTTCAGGCTACGGTTAAATTGAAATGATCCTAATAGGATTGTTATTGAACATGATAGTGGATTTACAATGATTAATATAAGGTCATTTGAGCCAGTTGGAGATGAGCCCTATGTTCTTCTAAGACAATGTCAGCAAGTATTAAATTTTGTCATTCCACATAAAGTGAGTTGGTCATTTTTTGTTATACATGATCCAAGAGGAAGGTTGGTAAAGTATAATGTGATGGAAGAACAATATATTGAAGAATCGGAAGATAAAGTAAATGATGATCATGAACAACTGTTACATAATGATGAAGAAGAAGAAGAAAATGATGATTCTGGTGATGCTGGCAATGATGGTGATGATGATCATAATCATACTGATGAAGATGGTGATGATCAAGGCAATAATGGTCATGATGATGATGGTCATGATAATGGTGATGAAGATGATGATGATGGCGATGAAGATGGTGGTGGTGACAATGATGACCAAAGTGACAAGTGTGATTATGGTGATGATGATGATGACATAGATGAAGATGATGATCAAAGATATGATCAATGAAATGTCTATTGATGTATGATCAATGTCAATTATGATGGGGTCATGATTTATGCATTGAAATTTGTTTGACTTGTATGTTTTTATAATTAAGTTATTATGTGTGAACTCTACTATCATGGAGTACATACAATGATATTGCATGACTACCATACATAAAGTAGAGGTAAGGAATTAAAAAATATACAATGATTTTGATGAATGCATCATGTAATTTTTGTCTTCTATGTAATTTTTAGTATATAGCACATTGTAAGTGAACAACTTTTCATTGATTATAATATGGATGAATTTGAGTGAGGTTACCAAATTTCTCTTTCAAAACCATATGTGCAAATATAAACATTAAGTACAATATGTCCAATATTTTTGTAGATATAAACATTAATTAGACCAAATTTTTGGCCAACTTAAGATAAATGATTTACATATGTAGGCTATTCAACGCCTTTGACTAGGATCTTGCACAGTCACATGGCTTTATAGGTATAAGTCAATAGACCCTATAGATACAATTTTTTATTTGCATATCTTCACTTTACTATCAACATTAACTTTAGTCCTAGTATGTCTCTCATTTTATGGATTATAGGTATCATCAAGTAGGTGTTTGTCTAATATGTCTTTCCCAAATGAGGAAAATTTAAGAATAGAAGACAAAAGTGACACATATAATAGGTCTAAAATAGGGAGATCAACTAGAGGTCAAAAGATTAGAATAAAATTCATTAAAAAAATGCAAATTTTTATTGTTGAGGTGATTTCATGTTATGATAATAAGAATGAAGGTGATAGGAATGTTCCCTTAAGGTACACACATCTTCAGAAAGAATGGGTACTCAAGGAACTACCTCTAGTTAAAACTCATATTTTCATTAATGAAGGGATATATTGAATAGCTCCATCTTCATTACATGGTTTGGACCTATTTTTCATGGATAGCATAAAGGTTAGTTACAATAAAGTTATTGAATTGATGGACTATGTGGATTGTTACAATTGGATGTAGATTGTACAATATATAAAAAGTATGTGTGAGTATGCATTGTCACCAAATTATATACAAGGCAAAAAAAAAAGGATCAAAGTAAAAGGCTCACTATATATATTGATGAAAGGCCAAAAGTAATAGGGAATATTGCAAGATTTATAAATGGTTCTTGACCTATGTCAACTAATAAGTGGTTTAATTATATATTCATGGCATGCGAGGGAAATCATGTTTTTGTATGTGTGATAAAATCAATAAGTGTAGTGGAAGAGCTTCTGATAGATTACAATTTGAATCATGTAGATTTAAAAAAATCTCTATCATGGGACTGGTAAGTTTAACATTTAAACAAATTCCCTCCAATTAATAATAACTCTGATATACAATCTACTATTTTATTAATATATTTTTTGGTAAGTCTATTACTTTCATTTCATTGTTGATTGCTCAGAATTACTAATCTTTTTCATAGGTGACATGGATACACCACAACACACAAGTGGGGATGTACTAGCTCACACACCTTCTTTAGTGAAGGTAAACCTTAATTATTATAATTGTACAAATTATATAGAAACAAATGTCATATTATTATGTTCTTTTATTTATGAATTTGGAGTTATTTTGATGGAATTTTTCTGATATTGATGTCACAACTTGATACTTATCGATAGGCCAAAGAAAAAATGATAGTAGATCAATTTTGATACGAAACTCATGCATCATTTCTAGATGACACAGTGTGTAGTGCAGACCCCGTATTTATGGTCCAAAAACTCATACAAAAATACAATGATAAAATTCTTAACATTATCCTCGAGAGAAACATAGCCGAGAAGATAGAGGCACTGAAAGAAGAATTGATACTTAGTCAATTCTTTGAAGGTAAGACATAATAAATCTTAAGAAATTGTAAAAGTCTAATAGATGTTTATATTTTATAGTATCTTGTGGATCATGATCTCAAATATTATGTATTCTTCTACAGGATTTTGTGACACTTGTGAGATTGTGTTATCAATATGGTGAGGGTTGTAGGCACAAACTAATTCATGTAGTAACACTTTCTCTTTACAAAATTATAACACTTAACTTCGATCTTTATCGATTGAAAATGAAAATAAACAATGTTGCTAATGTCTTTACTAACAATGTGAATTTCTCCGTTGGATGTCCTTGAAAATCACAATTTGATTTATGCTCCAAAGTCCATAAAACAACTCCTATGAGAAGAAAGAATATGGTAGTTGTAGACATTGTAGTGCAACATTGTTTGTTTTCATCAACATTATAACACTTAACTTTTATTTTTGGATGCTTCTAGCTAGTATCTCATTTGATCTTTATCCATTGAAAATGTTTTTGCTCACAATATATTATTTGGCTCATGATAAAGTGCAAATGCCTCCTTCAATCCTCACCCTGATATTGCCAAGTGCATTGTCAACAACAAGGAGCTTACAAAAATCTTTGACTATGCCCAGTACAACTAGTAAAGCATTGTTTTGCTATATTTTGTAATGTGCTAATCATGCTTTTTTTTTTTAAGGTGTATTTTCTACTCATGGACTATTTTGTGCACTAATAGATAGACCTTCAATTGATAGAACAATAGAGACTAGTACTAATGAAGCTAAACCATTTTCTAGAACAACCCGTGTGACTAGTACTAGTTCATTTGTAGGGACGTTCATTTGTAGGGACATTGTTGTTAAACAAGAAAACTATGTTTCCGTTAAGATCATGAAAGCTTCCAGGTGCTTTAAAATTGTTATTAGTTTAATTGTATTTTAATTATATATAACTCATTTTGGACAAATAATCCCATGATGTTTTTGCAAGAAATGATGCTTTCTTTTATCATCTTTTTGATATGACATTGAAGCTATTTGGACCCACCATACATAAAAGATACATAGTTTCATATCATTGCTACAATATTTTTATTTACTTCCATTTATTGTACTATATTAAAGTTATTGATATAACATTTTTATTTTTATTTTTAAAAAGGTTGAATGAATAGGGTCTTGAATTAAAAAATTAGCTCATTACATCTTTTGAGGACCTTTTTAGAAAAAAACATTTTTGACACTACCCTACTTCTCTAAAGAGCATCCAAACATATAAAGACTATGAGGGACCAATATAGAAGGGGTATAAAGGATAACCTAAAGTATTACCATCCTCCTATGATTCCACCAATGGAATGGAATGAAATAATAGAAGATGCAAAAGAGATAAGGCTACATGATAAAGGAAATGAACCAAAAAAGGGAAAAAGAAGGTATATCATGATAGTATTAAGTAGAATGTAATCATGCAAAAATTAGTAATATTTGTAAATATATAATATAATATGTTTCAAACTTTTCATATACTACAAGACACATCAAAGGCTACAAAAGCAAGACTATAAAAGGTTAGCCAACACAAACTTGGCTCTGGTGATTATATGAATCTTCAGTCTCAACTTGTAAGTAGCAACAATGGAATTTCATATTTTTTTTGTATATAATATTGCAAATAATTTTATTTAATCAAATCATACATGAAAAGCTGACAATATTAAGCAAAAAATATAGGGCACAAAATTCAATGTAGAGCCCATGGATGAAGATAAAAAAAATTGCCTTTAAGGAAGGCTATAAAGTCGTGGTTGCACACTTGCACCAAGAATCTAAAATCCATATGCAAGAATCTAGTGCAAAAAATGAGATATGGGTAAATTGGTAAAATGAAAAGTAAATCAAATTGAATAGTTGAGAAAAAAAAAATTGTTCTTAGGTTCCAACATAAATTGATTGCATAAAAATGTACATAACATTTCATTGCAGCCTTCATATCCTATCACAAAACCTATGTGTGATGAAGGACATGATCTGCATCATAGTGGTGGAGGTATTAATTTTCTATTAGGAATTAATTATGCAATTATGAATACAATTTAAAATCTTCAATTGCAATTTAATGATGTGTAACCTTTTATTTAATATTTTACAGCATGTTGAACATTATGGTGAAGGAGTGGAGAATGTTCCAAGTGTTTAACATGTTGAGGTGGTGACTGATAAAAATGTTATTGTACATGATGTGGTATTTTCAGGTAAGAAAAATTCATGTTATATTCTAATGCTTAATTAAATACTTGTAACAGTTTAAAAAAGAAAAAGAGAATGCCAGTTTAACCCATTTACTTGTTATTGCAATAGAGCCCACTTTAGCGTAGTAGCCTCCTGCTCCTCAAAATAGAAGGAGGCATCATAATTGGACATTACATGTGCCACAAGAGGAGGAGAATGAGGAAACTATTGATGCTCCTATCAGCCTTTACCTTAAGAAAGCTAAGAAAAACCAAAAGAAGAATTTATTTTTTTAAATGCTCTTTGATAAACCTTGTTTGATAAACTTTGTTGGATAATGAATGAACATTATTTTAAGTAATTATATATGAATGTTGCGTATTAATATTTATTTTTATGTCATGTTAATGAATATTTCTATGTGTTAATGAAGTCCTTATTAGTATTGTGTATTAATGAATTTTATATCATATTAATGAATGTTATGTGATTATTCATTGAATGGTATAGTTCATAATTAGATGAATGAATGAATGAAGTATGTAATTAGATGAGAATGGGAAATTTAGATTGATGTTAGGAGGAGGGGAGTGAGGCCATATGAGATTCCACCTTCACATGGTTGGCCTCGTTAAGTAGAGAATATTAAATAATTCTCAAAATGAAGTGAAGTTCAAACTAACATATCTTCATTAATTAATCAATTTCATTCATTGTAGGTCTAGAATGATGGGATGATGCTCTATGGTATATGTATGAATCTCTAGAGTAAAATTAGGAGGAATTATGATTTGTGTAGAGATCCTAGTGTAGAGGTTAGAGTAGTGGACCTTATTTTCCAACTAAGTTTTCCAATTTGGATTAGAAACCCAAACTTTTCCCAAAGGTGCACAATGGCTTTATAAGACTCCACCCAACCAAGACTCTTCACAATGAAAAATAATGATATATTTGAAGTGTTTCATATATATAAGGATGGATTAATATTTTTTTGAGGTTTCTAGACTTATCTTCCACTCACAATAGCACAAAGTCACTAAACAACCCTAGAGGCCTAAAAAATCAACATTTAGCCCTTTTTTCTTCAAACACAAAACTTTTTGAAAGGATGGAACAAATAAATGGTATATTTGGATACCCTTTTTCACTTACCACAATATTCTACAAGATCTCCATAAACTCTTTTGGACCAAGTATGATTGTCCTCACTATGTGACCCCAAAATGCCCCAAAATAGGGTGAATTAACAAAGCAAAACCTAGTTACTTGTACCCCCAAGGCTCCAAACTTTCACTTCTGTCTCAATATGTTATCAAACCCCTAATTCCAAGAGTAATTAGACCCAATCTCCTTGTAACATCAAAATCCAAAAATGATGCCTTTAAACCCTTGATTTGAGGGTTTCTTCAATCTCCCTTCTTCACACACTTCCAGACCTATTTGGTGGTTGATACACCATTAGTAAACAAAAAAAGATCATTAAAATCATAAAAATTCCATGTTATGAAGCCTGATCTGTCACTGTTGCTCCCTAGCCACCAAATTATATAAGGGACACAATGTCCCAGCTAGTGATCACTTACATCTTCAAAATCTCTGCAAATATAATCATTAGTAATCATGATACATGGTTATTCTCCCTCATCCCATGGGTCTAGGCCTCTGGGTCCATGGAAACATTACTACATGCAAAAAAACTCCAAAATGGAGAACAAAGTCTAAACTTCTTAATCTATGGCGCTGCCTAAGAGGGTACAGTCATGCTCAAATGACTTCCAAACCACTCCAACATGAAAGTGAAACCTTATAATAACTTGTTTCAACTTTCAAAACATTACTCCAATTGATTACATTAAGGATATAATGCAGATTCAAAGTATTGAATGGATCTCAATCACAATCATTGGTTTTCATCAATCACTAACACATGAATTAGACTTGAAAATAACTCACAGGGAACTCAACAATAAAATGAATGAATGGATATTTCTTGCTACTTCTTTCCAATTTTGGCAAAAAAAAACCATAGGTATTGAACCTTTCCATGATACAAAAATAGATTGCAGAATTAAGATTTCATTGAATGATTGTTGTTATCAGTACACTCTAGGCATCAAAATTTGTTGTACATGACTTCAAAATGGATACATATAACTTCATTTGAACTTCCCCAACCATCCTCAACTAGTTAAAGGGATTGGTTGGATGTTTAAAAATTAAAATACTAGTTCACCCCATAAATGGCTAACAAGCCATTTGAGTTTGAATATTTAAATTTTAAACCAGAAAAAATGTTTGAAAAAACTTATTAAGTTGGAACTTAAGAACTCCAAAGTTTTCTAATCACCTAGGTGACTAAATTTCATCATTCTTATACTCCTAACTACCCAAAAAAAACCATTGGAAACTAATGGTCCTTATTACATCCAATATGACCCTTTAAACATATCATTGAAACCTATTTATTTGAATGTCATTGCATGGCATTAAAACATCAAAGGTGTCAATATACTATTATTTATTGGATTTACATTTTTTAATATCTCTTTAACCTCTTTGAACCTCTAATCTTCATTAGACGACTCCCAAGTCTTCATAGTCTTCTTGTGTACCTTAAATGGCTTCATGAATTGGTTGTTGATCCTTGGTGCCCCTACACCAGATCATCTGAAGTCCAAATTGGTTGACCCTCCCCATTGGAATATTTTTTATGTTCTTGTTAATGGCCAAGCCACCATCAGATTTGTTGCAGACAATCTAGGTATGCATATGATCATTTTTAATGTTTTTTCCTTTAGTTATGGTGAGAGAGATATTTATATAATGGTATTAAAATTAGACATGATTATAACTAAATTCATATGATTTTCCCTAGGTTTTGAATTTTTTGGGGTATAAGTTCTTGGTTAGTTCTAGTGATATTGTCAAACTAATAATTGTCTTTTTATTAATCTTATTGTCTTAATATAGGGAAATATAAATTATGGTTTTAGTAGTGATAGTAATAGTCTAGATTTTTTATTAGTTAGGTTAAGATGGACTTATGGTTTCTTTTTTGTAGCTGGTGATAGTATACATATGGTTAGATACATCTCTCCCATTGTGGGTGACCTAAACATCACACATTGCAAGCTAAAAGTGTTAAATAGTCATTTGGATAAACTATTTTAACTCATGCTCGAGCACTTTTCTAATTGTATAATTAGATGTCATGTATATATCTACGAATTTAACCTTTCACTTATAATGTCATTTCGACTTTTTTTTGCTAAAATAGATTCTCAAACTTTGAGCACTTGAGGGATAAAATCTCATCTACTTGACTGTCCAACTTAAAAATTATGATACTTAGAATAATAGTGGTATATATTATTAATGCAGAGCCCTCCACTATCACCCTAAGTAGGCCTAACTCAACTCAAGGATTCAACAAGTAGCTTGTAATCAACCCAAGGAATTAGTCCTACTCAAAGATCAAATGAAGTTCTTTGACTTTATAAGTCAATCCCACAATTAGTCTACACTATTTCACCTTCCCACTTCCTTGTTCAAATCTCTTATTTCACAAACTCCATTCTAGGCCACCTAGTGTACCAAGTCCTCCAACACACAAAAACTCAAACCAAACCTCACACCCTAATCCTAACACCTTAGATCATCTTAAAATGGTACATTTTCCATGTCACAGCTCCCCATTCACTCCTATCCACTCATTTTTCATCATTTTTCCACTATAGCCCTTCTAGGCCTACCTAGTAGCCCTACCAACACTGAAATCGGCATTTTTCTCCCAAAATTCTCAAACAACCTAGAGATTTTTTTACACTTTCAAATACCCTTTTTGAATTTATTAAATTCCTAACAATCTTTTGCTCTCACTCTTTGACTAGTGAACACATCTTTCACCTTCTAACTCTTTAATTAGGCCTTATTAGCCCATTCCTAACAAACAAAGTACTAAAGGGTCTCACTACTAGACCTTCTAAACCAAAGATAGATTTAATAGATTATTCTAGTCAAACAATTTCCCACTTTCTAGGATGAGCCACCATGTTTTAACACTTCAACTACAAAACCCTCCATTCTAGGTGTACTAATCTGGGGTTTTCTCAATCGAGCACCTCTAAGAACTTCTAGATCTCCTCAGTGGATCCATCACCATCCCATGATCATATCATGACCCTCCAATACATAATAAGTGTCCCTCCAATGGACAAAACTTCCAAATCATGACTAATCCCAATTCAAGTGACCCTTCACTAGGTTTTACGAAGCTTATCCATGTTCCTCAACAACTAGCATCCTTCCCTACAGTCAAAATTTCATATAATATATACAAATTAAAATTGGCATCTCCCACCAAACCATAGTTAGCATAGTGGTAGAAGTGCCTTACATTTTATGGAGGTTTCAAAGCTTATTTTGTTGATTGTGCCCTTAACTAGTCACTAGTTCTACACCAATCTAATCCTTCAAATTTTTTGTCAACAATAAAAATAAATTAATAGAAACATGAACAAGTACAATCTTAAAATAATCAACATTTATACATCCACCCAAATCAAATGTCACATTCAAACTATTCGTTGTTGTATGGACTATACCCATGGGAAATGGCTTCCAAATTTGCAGACAATTAAAATTTCATTGTTCAAAATTGTTTCAAATTCATGACATTTCATATAAATATCAATCTACCTTGTCCACTCATGTGGACTTGTATGAAATATAACCTAACTCTTCTAAAGACCGACTAACTGCTTCTTAACTATCTTTGTACTAGTCTAAATTGGTTGTTACCAACTAAAACAAGTAATTTGTTGTCAAGTTGACAAAAAAAGTTTTCAAATCGACAACACACCATTCCAAGCCATCTAAAAAAACTTCTAAATGGTTTAAGAAAAACTTTTACATCCAAACTAACTCATAAACCCGTACTACTAACCCCTACTAACTCTAATTATGTATTTTTAGGCTCATATGGCCAGTATAGGCATTTTACAACTTATTAAACTCTTAGTGTTTTTAACACCACTTAGAGGCTTTAATAGCCTTATTACAACATTTAAAACCATTATTTATCATTTCCCAATCTCCTAACCTAGTGAACCCTAGGTACCTTGGCATTGCCATAAGGCTTACATTTAGGATTGTGATTACAATAAGATCAATTTATTATCAAAAAAATATTAATGACCATGAAAATTATCATTACAAGTATTAATGACCTTAGAAGGCCATTTGTCTTCAATTCCACCTAAGGATCCTTCAATGATCTATGTGCTTCTCATAACTCCTACTTGTGACCTTGGTGCTTCTACACCAATTCTGCATGTTCTTAGGTTTTAATACTTTGTTATACACTTTATAAACAACTAAAACTTTCCAATATTTCTAGTAGAAATTTTTCTTACAATTCATGATTTTTTTGCTATATCTAATACTTAGTTGATTCAAGCATTATACACTAATGACTGACTAAATTCTAGAAAAATGTGTTAAATGTTTATAGTCAATTTCTTTGCTTATAATATTTTAAATATAGCTAGTAATATAATAGAATCATAATGCAAGCTGAAATCCAACCAAAATTATTTTGGGTAAGTAAAAAAAATTTATGCCCTATGTTCATATATCCATAGATTTCATCACTATATAGGTAATTGATCATCTTCATTTATTTCCTCTAATTTTCTGTAGTGCCTCTCATGTTTGCAGTTTGTACCTAGTTTATTTTGATTCGAGAGACACTTGATACTCTTATTATATGTATTTTGAGATGGCCTGAGGTTCAAATGTTATACTTTGATTCGATACCATAGATGCTTTACTACTATACTGTTAAGTTTATCATATTTGCATGTTGGTGCTATTTTGAGATGACAGTAGATCTATGATGATATTTGGTTATATGGTTTATTGGACATATTTATGGTTATGTTATGAGATGAATTTTATGCCATGGTTATTTACTTCATTCTCATATCTTTATGCTTTCTGTGAACATGAGTGATGTAAATGGAATAAATAGGTATTTTAATACATGTTGCTTCGGCTATGATATTTTATGCAATTGCACTTGATCATGTATTTTAGTGTATAGGAATTATATCCCTAGTAGTGGCACATGGAGTTAGTGATTTAGCTTTTCATATTGTACCAATGTCATCCTATATAGTCAATGTATCATTATTTTAATTATTTTAATTAAAACCTTTCAGTAATTAGTAAATCCAAACTCATCTACATTATGTGACTAGACTAGTGAGTGTGTCTATGCATTTAGAAGTTCACATTGTCACAAAAGTGTTAAGTGATTTTCTGTGATTTTGGGTTTTTTTTGGTTTTTAATCTTTTTGGATTTAATTTCTAGCATCTTTTTCTGAGGTGAATTTCCATTATAGATAATACTTGTTTTCATTTGGGTTGATTTAGAGTTTACCTACTCTAGCTAGCTATTTTTCATAGATGACTATTCACTCAAAAAATGAATAAGTATTGGAAAAGTGAATTCATTATTCACTTCTCACATTTTAGAAATATAAATTTGAGAACTAATTTGGAAATCCTCTTCTGAAGGATTGGTTTTCTGATCATTCTAGGAGTTGTGGGCATGGGATTCTCACGAGATCAGTCTTGTTAGATCCGGCTCGGGGAGATTTTTCTTTACCATTATTTTCAGCAATTTTGGTAGAGTATTTATTTTATTCTGTGGGTTTCAATTTCGGCCCCTTTTCCTATCAGGTAAGGCTTTCTTGTTTTATTGTTTTCACTCCATTTTAGCCTCCATTTCTTATAGTGGTATGTTAGGAGGCTGAGAACTAGTGTTCCCCTCCATTTTTGATTGCTGGTTCTACTCGGTTGGTCGGGTATGAATGTTTTCCCTATTTTTACCATGAGGGTTTGGGATTTTGAGCCATTATGTTGGTCATTTTTGCATACAGTGTTCAATTTCATTTATTTTTGGGTTTTTGGGGTTGTTGCACCCAAAGGAAAAATTGGTTTTAATTTCAAAAAATTTCCAACATTAGGATTTTTTACCTCATATTGCATGTCACCCTATTTTCTTAAGTTTTCTCGAAACAATATGGTTTATGGACCTGAATGATCCATTTGGATATCGATCAGACCATTATTGCACTTTTTTGTTGCATTGGGATGCATGTTGTTTCCATCCTCCTGAGTCAATTTTTTGATTGAGTGACTTTCTATATTGTGTTCTCATCCAATCCTTGTGTTATGATCTTCATAATGGTGGTGCGCCACATATGAGTATGTATGCATACCTTTCTCGGGTGACCTGCGAGGCTTGACCTTCTATGGTACTTCTAAAAGTTATGATAATTGGGGTTGGGTTGGGAATTTGCATGCCTACAGGCACTCATTATTGGATGAGCATGGGTAGGGTAGGGTAGTATATGGAAGGGGCTTCTATCTCACAGCCTAGTGATCATTGTGCCCAGAGGGTTGGTGAAGGAAATTTTAATTAAGTGATAACTAAATGAAAATACTGTGTGGTAATAAATAATTTTAGATAATTCAAACTAGACTATGAGCCTTTTGTTGGGGGAGAGTAGCTGCCAATACTAGCTTGGGCTTGTCGATGCCAAGTGACTCTCCATGATGTCAGCCCCTACTTAGTAGCCCATTGAGATGTTTGACCAAGACCTATATTTTATGCATTATCTTTGTCTTGGTTTCGGTCATCATACTGCTTGGCATGAGTGTGAGCCATGGATCTTTATTTTGCATGTGTTTGTGGTTGGATCATTACCTCCATTAGTATGGTGGGTGTGGGCCTATGGGTGCCACATGGTTGGGAGGCATAGCTACCTTCACAACTGCTAGGGACCGGTGTATAGAGATGGTCTATTATCCTAGTGTGATTGTTGTTGGATGTGTCCACTTGGTACTTCAGGTTTTGAAGTATGCTTTCTTGTGATTTATGCTTTCATTGGGATGGTTTGTATATCATGTTAGATGATGTTAGTTTTGACACATTTCCTTATGATGTTGTTTAGCATATGATAGATGATGTATCTATTAGTAGGATTATCTTATGCTTTACTACTAGCATGTTAGATTTCTTTATTCTTATTGTAGCATATTTAATAGTGACGTTCCCATTATGATAGTACCAACGATCCAATTGGTAGCTTGGGAATGTTATGCATGAGGGATGGCCAAGGCCCACGATTGTCTGATGATGCTATTATGGTTGGGAGGAACTATGTACTTAGTTTGGTTATTTTTCTCATTGCGATGTTATTTATATTTAAATGGGATGTTGCTTTCAGTACACTGCGATGTTTCTTTCTATCATTCCTTTGTCATTGATTAGATGGTTAGACTTTGCTTCCAATTTTTCTGTCTTTTAGTTATGATTTGAGTGTTCTTACCTCAAAATGTAGATCTGGTACTCCTAAGTGTGGAGGAACTTTGTTTCATAGTTTCCTTAGATTTTTATTTCTTTTTTGTGTTTGTGTGCTGATTTAAGTTCTCACATGAGATTGCACTTTCTCACATGAGAATGCAAGTCTTTACGTGGTGTGGCGGGTTGCTTCACATGGCTAGGAAATTCCTCGCATGAAACCCTACACCAGTCTAGGTGTTTTGGTCACAAGTCTTTATGCAAGAAGGCACTTCTTTCCATGACACTATGCACTTCTTCGTGTGAGAAGGAACTTCTTCACATGAGAATTTGGTATTCTTGGGCTTCACATGAAAAATAGGGGGCCTATCTAGGCTTGTCAAAAAAAAGTTTAGAGATTGGTTTTGGGTACCCTTTTTGGTTTTACACCTTCCTAGTTCAAAATAGATTTCTTAAGGGGTTTAAAATAGATCATTTAAATATAAGTTGAATACATAAGATATATTTTAATATATGCGATGATTTATTTGAGATAGGTTCTAGACCTCTACGAGCTAAGATAAAGATTCTAGAAAATTTCAAGGCTTCAGAAATCCAAACTTAGCCAAATTTTAGGGCTTCAGGATTTTAGACTTAGCTAATTTTTAGGAGTTAGCATTTTTCTGTTAGCTTTGTTGATCTCGTATGATTTCTTATTTATATTTTGGTTAGTAGTGGCATTTGGAGATCCATTGGTGTTCGGTTGATTTTTAATCTTCCATTACGATATGTATGCTCTGTGTAGGTTGTTATCATGTACACTTACACTTGGTTTTAAAAAAATTATCTTGCTTGTATTTCATCTTGTTCCAAGGATCTCCAGGTGGGGCATTACATTTTCCTTTTTCCCTCTCATTTTTGACTTTGTATTTTTACATGTGTTATGTATTTCATAATACTTCGTTCAGCAAGAGAAGGGAAACATGATGCAAGCCATTAATCCAAACAATAATATTATTGGTAAGTAATTTTTTTCTTTGCAAAAGGTGTGTAGAGTTCAATGTTTTTAGTTGTATGATTTTGTACTTATTACATCGCCAGTGATTATCTTTATAGAGTTTTCTAAAGAAAATGTGGCATAAATTTTGATTGATAATAGTATGGAATCAATATGAAATAGTTTGAGTAGAATAGTAAATTAGTAATGATATGGAACAAATAAATATGAAATGGTTTGATTAGAATAGAAACTCTTATACTTTCAGAGTGTAGGTTTTTCCAAAGAAATTTACAATGGTATTTTAATTTTGCTTCTTTTTGTGACCATTTTAAGTATTGTTTTATTGCCACAAGCTAGTAATTTCTACATGTATCCTCTCATCACTTACACAATATCCAATTCAATAGAGGTCTCAAGTTTAAAGATCTCATTAATATAAAATAAGTACATAGATTCTAATAGATTAGGGGAATCCATAAACCCATTATGTTCCAAGGGCCTTCGATGATTCTAAACTTACATGGAGATTTAGGATTTACACTTATTATATGATAATGTTATATTTTAGTTTTGATAGTCCTAGGGACACTGCTGACACTATATTTTTATTTTTATTTTGTCAAGGCTTTACACAGATGTGTTATATGCCATTTAGTACTATTCCTATTTTACAATGATTTTTCTTGTCATTTTCTTTAGTTTAATGCTTGCAATATAAAGTCCTCATGTTCCTTGGTAGCTTTTATGTGAAAGATCCTAATTCTAGTGTTTTGGGATGCTTTAGTTTCCATTGAAAAATATTCAATGATGATCCCCAATTTTCATTTAATGGTTGCTTGGGGTTTAGATTTGACTATCATGTGATATCATTATGTTTATGTTTTGATACCCAAGCCCAAATGACTTCATAACTCCATTAGTTCTGAATCTTTTTGTGTGGTTAGAGATTGTTACAAATTTGATTGATTCTAAATTAATGGTAGTTTTGAGCATTGTTATGTCATATATACCATTCAATATTGTTTTGAGGGAAATGTGTTGATGATGATAATATGAAGTATCTATGTTTGTTGGTTATTTTATAAATTATTCATATTTAAGCTGTCATTGAATGATTATTTTATGATTCCACTTTTTTGTATGTTGATTACCTAATGATATAAACACATGATACTATTATATTAAGTTTCTAACACTCATGAAAATTCTATAGTCTTGAAGTTTCCATTGTGATATTGCTTTATTGAAGTCTCTTTCCATATGACTTTGACTAATAATGTAAAGCTAAGAATTTTCTTACATGCTAAGAGGTTTCCTTCAATGATTGAATGTTGGGGACAAAGGGGAAATCTCACTTATTGGAGGCTTGGCTTAGAGGTAATATGTTTATTTAAATTTATTGACAATGGCCCTTGTTCCCCAGATATTGTATGTCATTACCTGCATTGCGTATTTTTATCTTTGTATTTCAAATTTTTGATACACACATTCTCCAACAACATTTAGCCCTTTCTCTATGAACGTTGAATCAGTTGGACACTTCCCACTCAAAAGTTCAACGAGAAGAACTCCAGAGTTATACACATCTAAATTTTTAGTCACTTTGTCATTATGCATGTACTTTGTCAAGAAAATCACATAGAGATAAAAAGAGAATCAAAATTCAATTAAAATTTGTTTATACATATAATGTTGATTCTCATGTGAAACACATAATACTATTATAATAAGGAGTGAACCAACATATACAAAGTTAGTATGTTATGCCTTTTGCTTTTAATTTCTTTTGTATGACCTACTATTTTAAAATTTATACCTTTAGCATTTATTCAATTAAGTCTAACTTGAAATCCCAATTTTATGATAGAATGCCACAAATAGCAGTAACCATGTGCAATATATATGAGGATCAACTCAGAGAATTTTGTATTGATAAGTGTTATCGTTATGCATCTATAAATCCCTTACAATGATTTATTTGTCTATGAGAGTCAAGGGTGACCAAATTATGTGGGGAGTAGTGTAAAGAGAAAATAAACGGTTATGAAGAGATCTAATACTAATCAAAGCTAGTTCAATCCTCATTTAATTCCTTGAACTTGTCAGAAAAGTGATCCTCTTGAGGGGATCCTCATCCACATTAGAAGAAGAGAGATTTGAATGCAATTTAATGAATGCTTTCTTTTTTAGATTATATATGTTTAGAATTTATAGATATCTGTATTTAATATGTCTATGTTGGTATTATTCTTTTTCATTAATTTTATTTATAGATGCATGCTTGGGGATCATGTGAATGGTTTATTCTACTCATTTTTGTATGTTATCTAATGTGATTAATAGTAAATTGGATTCTCATAGTTGATGCCCTAAGAAAAAAATACTATGAACAAATTGAGATCTTTTAATTTGATTTAAATAACTAGTGCAAATCTTAAATGATATTGGGAGGATGAAGATTGATAATATCTTACGAATACTATATGGTTGGTTTGACTATAGAATGTTTTGTAATCTCATTTGTAGGATAACATGAATGATGCAGAAGATTATGTGAAATTCCTTTGTCATTGGTTGCTTGGTAATTGTTTTGATGATATGAAATTCATAAACCAGACTGCCATAGATCATCTTTGTAAATTAGTTTCAGCTCCATTCAAACCTATTACCTACATAGAGGTTGTTCAACTATTAGAGATGGTTATACTTGTTTTGTAAGTATATATAGACATGTATTGTCATTTACATTGCTTGACATAAACTTTAAAGACAATAAGGACTTGAGAATTCTGTATCTGTTTGCAAATAAGAATGTCACAAATAAGAAATTTGAGAACAAGGTAGAATGGGGAATTGATTTAGCATCAAAGCATTAAAGGTATGCAAAGCATAATAGTCCCATATGTTTTGCTGGAATATGCTAGAATCATTGACAAAAAATATGATTATCCATGAACTATCCACTTTCGTTAGAGTGTTGGATCTAGCTTTTGGGAAAATGTATGATATTTTTAGTACCCAATTGTGTAGATATTTAACTAAGGTGATATTTAAAAAGCTAGTTATTGTGTACAACTATCCAAAAATGATGAAGGCATTTTACATGTGACTCAATGAGGATGACAAGACTATTGCTACCATGAATGTACTTGTACCAAAGGTAGGTTCCTCATCTCTTGATATGTTTAGGCAGTGAGCCTGGATGTAAGAAATAAAATGCACATTAACCATGATATAATTCTTTGGGATTGAGCTAAACTCGATGATATGTACACTACTTCATAGGTTGGGGAGCTAATAGGTGGGAGCCAAAGGGAGAAGCTATTGGAAATTATTGAGAAAAGGTATGTGGTATAATAGGTTGTCTTTTTTCATTCTTTGTTAAAAATTCATTTCAATAATACTTTTTTTTCTGCATAACTTTCTTTTGATGTGTGGTTGTAACACTACTAAAGAGCCACCTTAAGTTATAAATTATTGATAGTATCTTAATTTGAGATAGATACATTTACTTGGTTATTAGAAAAAGTTTTCATATTTTGCAAAACCAATGGAAGATGAGAGTTGGCCTTCCTTTTCAGTCTATATGATACTTTTATAAAGATAATTACATAGACTTGATTTTCAATTACGTCATTGCAAGAAGAAATGTTTCATTATTATCTCTAACTGTGACTTGGTCTGAAAATTTTCACTTGTTATAAGAATTAATATAATGTTATATTATATTATGTAAACTGAAATGTACGATGTGAGAATCTTGATTGTCAAAGATATAGAGAATGATAGATAAATTAAATTAAAAATATGAAATTTGTTCAATTATCTTCCAATACTAAAGATGCGTAGTGTTGGATACAATTGATCAATTGTGTGTTGTCTTTGATGTTACACAAATGGTATAACATTATTAGTCAGTATATGCCGAGCTCACTTAGGTAGCAAAGATTTTTTTGGTGTCTACCGAGCATTCTTGTTGGTTTCCTAGTTAAGAAAGTAGTGTCTATCGAGTTCACTCAAGCATCAAAGGAAAGTTTGCAAAAGGTGATTGTTAACCGAACTCACTCAATTAATGAAGGAAATTTAGATGAAACTAGTGCTAATCAAGCTCACTTAGTTTCTAAAGGATCTTTGTCAGTTCATACTGATAATCGAGCTTCTATTCATTAACATAGGAAATTGCTTCTAAGTTAGTTTCTACCGAGCTGGGTTGGCTAATGAAGGATTTTATTATTTTGGCATATAAAGCTCAATTGATTCATCTATTAGTTCTAGCCAACTAAGGTGATGAATATTAATTATTCTAAGTTATATTTGAGCCAACTTGATAATATGAAAGATACAATTACAAGGTCAAATTGAGAATTTAAAAGTGTGCAAGTATGAAGATGTTTTTGATTTGGAAAACAGGTTTTACAGGGATCCTGAAACCTAAAGTTTTACAACACTAAACAAATTAAAAGAATAAAAGTCAAAAATAACAAAAATAGCCACAAAAGGCCTGAAACAAAAAGGCCTGAAACTAGGGAAGCAAAGGCCAGGAATAGAGCCTGGCGGGCAGACTAGTGCCCCTTCTTCTCCATTGCCTGCAGGATTTCAGCAGCATCGCTTTCCTTCTGGATGGCTTCCTCCTCCTGGGTCACGGGGGGGAAATGCTTCTGGTCTCCCTGGCTTTCCTGGATACCAATCTCTTTCTAAGGATCCTCTCGGCTAGTTCCGTTATCTGTACTATGCTCCATGTTCCCCACAAGACCAGTGTTGGTCAGATAGTCCCCCAAATTGACAATGTTTTCATTCAAGGTATGGAGGGTATCCACAATTTGTTTAGTCACAACCTGGTGTACGAAATCTAGCCTTTGGACCTTCCGCTCAAGCCGGGTGATTCTGTCCTCCTGATTGTCACTGGGGTCCTTGCTTCTGTCTTTTTCCTGGCTGCCCACCTGGTGTTTACTACCTCTAGCCTCATGATCCTTGACTTCCCCCCTATTGTTGGTCTAGTTGGACCTATCCTTTAGAGTCTCAATTTCCTAAAAAATCCACTTAATGGAGTGGAAATTGTCAATCAGGCTATTCTTTGTATTGTTGACGAAGTTGAAACCCGTTTCACGGGCATTGTTAGAGAGAACCAGAAGAGTCGGGTCAAGGAGCTCGTCATAGTGGGTGTTACAGTCAAGATCCCCCAACACCTGGATTTTAGCAGGTTCTCTAACAATGCCCAAACTAACACTATCCATATTGAAATTTTGCCAAGCTCTTCTCTTATTTTTCCTGAAATTTTGCAAGTATGAAGATGTTATGAATGTATTGAAGATGAAATGAGGGAGAAAATTTGAAGGATAAGAAAAATATAATTATGGAATAGAAAAGCTATATTTGATCAGAAAGGATCAAGTACAAGCCAAAACAAAGATCTATAATCAGCACTTTAGTTGCTTTTAAATGAGGTCATCTCATTGTTACTCTCTAACAATTGTAGCACTGATCTAAATCTCCTAACAAAGTTGGCTTAACGGCTATTTGTAAATCATCTAACAAGGTTGCAGTTCTATTGAATTTTCTCAAGACCTCTAACAAGGCCACTCCTAACAAGGTGATTAAAGCCTTTAATAGGGTCACACCTAACAGTGTGTTTTGTAACCTTTAACAGGGTTGGCTCCTAATAGAGCTCACTTCAAAATTGTGAAAATAGTCAATAATTACAATTGCTATTTTTTTCCAAATTGGATTTCCACATTAAATCCTAGTGTCAAATGTGTTCATTCTATTTTTTTTTATGTGTTTGAAACTAAGTTAAAGTAATGGTAATTAGAGATAACATCTAATGTTTTCATGTTAAGCATTTACTGAGTATAACCAATACTTACCGAGTTACAACATTTTATGTACGTTTACCGTGCATCAGCAGTATTTAGTTTTTAGTTTATATTTTGTAACGACATCTAAGGGATCTTGGATTTATTTTAGTGGTAATTGATTCACCCCTCCCCTCTCAGTTACTCCTCTTATATTTCCAACAAATGGTATAAGAGCATTTGGTGCTTGTAGAAAAGGTTTCAAGCACCTAAGCTAAAGATCAGGATGTCTTAGAGAAGAGAAATCCCCAAGCTAAACAGAGACAATTTTGCAGCATGGCAAGGATTTATTAGGTTACACTTGGCTACCATCAGTGATTTAGGGTGAAAATATCTTGATAATGAATACAAGACTCCCACTGGAACATTATCCATTGAAGACATTTTTGAAAAGAAGAATCATAACATCATGATGATTGATATTGCATCTGCTCTTAGTTATGTTGAATTTAATGAAGTCAAAGACTACAAGACAAATCATGAGATGTGGATTAAACTAAAAGAAAAATATAGAGGATATGACAATGTAAGAAGAGTTAAGGCTGAAAGTCTTAGAGGTCATTTTGATTAGATGAAAATGAGAGAAGATGAGAATATTGCAAAATATGTGGAAAGGATCAAAGCAAGTGTAGGTGCAATCAAAGCATCTAGAGGAGACATCAAAGAGAAAATGGTTGTAAGCAAGGTACTTAGAACTCTTCTTCCTATTTATACAATTAGAGTATATGCTATTCAAGATATGACATGTAATCCAAATAATAAAACATCTTTGGATGCTCTATGTTGGTCATGTTTTCATATCATGCTTTATGGTTTTGTCATTCTGTGAATTTTTTTGGTTTTTATGAGATACTTATGGTTTGGTTACTTTCAACATGTTCAACCCTTATTCAAACCCTAACTAAACATAATTTGTGCCCTAAGTAAGCCCATTTTAGGTTGTAGGCTTATTTTTTAAGCTTGAGTGGGAAAATCATTTTGAAAATTTTTTTTTGGGTGCTTTTTAAAGGGTTTTCAACTTGTTTTGTTATTTTCCCAAAAGTTGCTTCACCATCATATATTTTTAAGATCTATGGTGGTCATTATGTCACTATGGAAAATTGTACTCTCTTTTATCACATGACATAGCGACCAAGTAGTTGTTAAACCTGGGACCCACTTGACTTATGAATAGCTTTAATAAGGATATCCCATGCCATCCAATCTTAGCCAAATCAATAGTGGTCACTATGTTGCCACCGGAAGTTGCAAGCCTTTTTTTAGTAGCAACATCGTGACATCTGAAAAAATAGAAACATAGTGAGCCAAAAAGTATTCCATGGCACTACAGATTATACTTGGCATCATTGAACCTTGCCACCATAATGGCCTATCAGATGTGTTTGAAGGGCAATAAATAAAGGATCATATCAAGATCATATAGTGTTTTCATAGTACTTGGTTTTATAGGAACACCAGTAGTCACTATGTCACTGCCAGATTTATTAAGCTCTCTCTCAGTAATAACATGGCAACCTCTAGGAAAAGGAATACGTGGTAGAACTAGTTTCAAAAAGCTACGCCAAAATATTTTATCATATTAAAATAACTATGCCAACATGTAGAGGTAATCTGATGTCACATGTTTCATAGACTTGAACTGGGAAACAAAATAAGGTTGATTGACATCGTCAAATATTTTTTAGATCTACAGTGGTAATCCTATCGCTATAGGGACTTGCTTGTTGTTTAATTCATGTAACATGGAAACCAAAGGGAAATGGAAAGGACCCACCATAGTTGCATCAAAACACATATAGAATATGCACCATCAGATCAAGGAAGAATCAATGGCTATCACTATGTCACATACCAAAGTTGCTCAATGTTTATGTATAGTGACATAGTGAAAGTGCAATACATGTCCTTGAGCACCAGTGAGTCCAGATTGAATTCCCAGCAGTGGGAGGAGAAGCTTATGTGGGGAAATCAAATTGGATTGACTACCAACCTAGCAGATTAAAAGTGAGTTATGCACAGTTTTGTTCCTCAAGTGCCAGATTTTTCAAAATCGACAGTATATTTTCAAAATTAGAATGTGGTGCCACTTTGTTTCACCTTACATTTCATTTATGAAAATTGAAAGCTCCCTATGTGAACCAAAACTAGAGATTCACCATTTTCTCTTTATACAAATGAGTTTCAGAGTTATAGAGAGATAAGAGCCAGCTAAAGAATTATTCCTGGTGTAATTAAGGTGTGAAAGAGCTTCCAGTATTCACAATTTGTGTAGAATTGCATTGAAATAGTAACAAGAAGCTAGATAAGTTTCTCAATTCATCATATACATTTAAGTGTTCTAGTACTTTGCAAATTTTATCCAATATGCCTCCAAAGAAAGTTTACTAGGGGATGGTAGATTGTGCAAGTAGAAATATACATGATGATTTTCTTGAAATGTTGCCTGAATCTATAGATGAGTTTGCCCAAATGAAAATCTTAATTTCTGTAAACCCTAGGCTTAAACTTTTTGAAGGCATGTATGATAGGGGAAATTGGGTTAGGGATGCAATTATAACCAAAATAGGGCTCCATCTTTTCAAGAAGTGGTTCTCAAAACAAAAACTATTTGCTCCCCATGGAAACATTTGGAATTTTGATCTAGGAAAACTAGTGGTCCCTAATGTTTTTACGAATGCTGATTTACTAATAGCCATTGCCCAAAATTATGACCCAACAGCCAAGATAGTAAGGAGAGTAGATGGGGAATGCCTAGTATGAATTAATGATGAAGAAATTAGGGAATTTTTTTGGTTTAGAACCTTTTTCAAAGTATCATATACCCATTGACTTGGCAAGGCTAGAGAAGGAATACTTATTTAAGAGGGATAAGATTAGGCAGGGTGCACTAAGGGAAAACTTGGGTTCAATTGGAAATTTGCCAATAGTCACAACATCTAAAAAGAAGCCCTTTAAGAAGGAAATTTTCACTTCAAAGGTTGTGGAAATCTATATGACTCTATGTAGGGTTTTTGGTGAGCATGAACATAATTTCATGCCTATAAATTTTATGTATATGATGGCTCAAATTTCTTCTTTTGGTGTGGATATTATTTTTGAGTTTACATCTTATATAGTTGTAGAAATCTACATAGGATTAATTGGAATTGGAAAGAACAAGGTAGAGAAAACTTTTGGTCATTGTTCACTATTGATGCCCATGTTCATTTTTAAAGGAGTTATATATTTTGAAAAGGAAATGACCCTGAACTAGAAACATGAAGAAGAAGATCTGCTAGTCTACTTGTGGAGTGCAGACATGACCTGGGATGCAGGAGATGCCATTTTTGTTTAGTTTGATAGATATTTTGCATCTACGTTAAGATGTTTTTTATTGAGGGACAATCCTAGAATTCCCAAGGCACTAATGAATTTTATCAGATCAGTTGATAATCCATCTGATTTAAAAGTGTCTCATAATTGGGCTGATATGATCCCATACCCTATTTCAATAGTTTTTAGGGTTTATTATTTCTAAGGGACTGCCCATGTATTGCCCTACTAGGTGCCTTTGAAGGTAGGAATTGTAGAGATGTTGTGACAGATAGGAGGATTGGAGGAAATATGGTTAGCTAGAAGAAACAAAGGTTCTATTTTACCAACTTGTACTCTAGCCCACTATTTCATAATTACCTAAGGTGTTTGGTTATTTTTGTATAAATTTTTAAATCAGTACTTGAGATGGTTTTTTCTCATCCTCATTTTTGTGATACTAAGGGATTTTTTGAGATATTTAAGAAAAGGGTTAAGGTTGGTCAAAATGATCACCAATTCTATTACCCTGAGGACATAATAAGGAATGAGTTCTCTCTATAAGAGCAATAGATAAAAAGGAAAATTGGAGAGTATATTCTAGGGTTTTGGAATTTATTCATTGTTTTGATAACAATTATAAGCCTCTTGTTGATGTAAAAACTCAGGCAGATAGATTGAATAAACTCATGACTACTTTCACTGAGATCATGGAGGTCATGAATGAAAAGAAATTATTTTTTAACTATTCTTTTCCAAAAAAAGCCAAAGATTTCATGAGGAGGTTATCTTTTACCCCCATAGTAGGATCAGGGTAGTTGATCATTCAAAAGAGACCTAGCTACAATGTGATACAAAATAAAAGGACCACTATAGACAAAGGAAAATAGATTATGGGATCAACCAATGTAGTTCTTGAGGAAAGACCTGATGAATCCTCACTAAAGAGAAATAAAATAATAAAGGAACAAACACCTTAGATTGAAGAATTTTCACTCACACAATCCCCACTGCAATTAGGGGACGAACAACTTACTAGGGAGCATATGGAGCAATTGAGATCTCAAAGGGGAGTGTTCATCACTCATGCATAATTAGAAGAGGGAAGTCCACAAAAACCTCCAATGCCAAGCCTATAGTTAATAGTGGTAGATTATAGAGGAAAGGAGTTGGACCCTATGTTAGAATAGGCTAGCCATGAATTCATCTCTGATGAAAATTTTGTCAAATCTCAAGCCTTATACCAATTTTTTTGGAGAACAAACATTGAAATATTTGAAGAAAGATGCAATAAGTTGAAAATAGAGCATCTAAAAATGGAGGAATCAAATGTGAAAAATTAGATAAAGGAAGAGATGATGCAAGAATTCAAGAACATGACTCATGAGGAAGGGAGACAAATGATAAGGGCATCTGATATTTGGCTCCTACCTAATTGGGATATTGCAAATTCTTTGGTTTTTAACTTTGTTTCAAAGAAAATGAGTGTAGAAGATCAAGGGAAGAAAGAAATAAAGGGTGCCAAATTCAGTGAGGACCAGACTGCATTAGTCATTTGGTCAGTATGGAAAGGATCTAGGATTGGATCTTCTCAACATGATGATATCGGGTTGATAGGCAACCTAATTGTGGAAAGAGTTGAAGAAACCACTAGGGTAGAAGCTACACATTTGGGTGTTGGAACAGCCCACTTTACCTTAGCTTCAACTCTAAGAGATGAAAAGGAAAAGTTGGAGTTGCAAGATAGATATGAAAAGGTTCTAGATGCATATAATAAAGAATTTCAAAAAAGAATTGAACTTGAAAATAAAATGATGGGAAGACGCACAAGGCCAAGAATTACTTATCCTCACCCACCAATGGAGCCTTTCAAATCCACTCCTCTCATTGAGATACCAGATACACCACAGAGGTCACAGTATTATACTGTAGATGTTTTTGAAGAGGAAAAAGGTAAACTATGGTCATTTCATGTGGAAATAGAAGTACAATATGAGGATAAGCCGAGGAAAACCCTCATGTATTTGGTTGATAAATTTGATTGGACCTCATTCTATGATCAATTAGCTAAAATAATAAATGTGTGGAATGAGATAAATGCAAATGATCAAGCCTTATAGCCAATTATAAATAAGTGGCTTAAGAGGAGTAAAGAGGTCATCTTTTTATGTTTTTTTGTGATTTGTTCATCTAATCAGCATATAGAGAAAACTTATGATATTGTCCATGACCTCTCCAATTTTTATGATAGGAGAGTTGAGTTGTAAAGGTGGATTGTTAATTATTTCAAAAAATATAAGAGTGTCAATTTTGATTTATTCCCATATGCTATAGATGGAAAGAACAGATTGAAAAATAGAGAGGAATGGATCCAAGAAGTGAATGACTTATTTTGTTTAAGAATGAATAGAGTCATTAATGATAAATGAAATGCATGGTGGGCAGCCACAACTGAAGAAATTATAAAAATGCAACTATTCTTTGATTCTTTAAGAAGAGATTTTTCTGAAATTGATAAAATTGTTGAATATATAATTAAGATGCAGCAAGATATTTTACAATTTGATTGGCTAGATAACACTCTTTTTGACAAGTGGATGGTAGATATCACTCATGGTGAGTAGTTGGAAGAAGTTGAAACTAATGATGATGAGATGGAGCACGATGAGGTACAAAATGTTGACACATCATGAAGAGATAAAAGGAAAGAAGAAGAAAAAAATGAGCAACCAATTGTAGTTGCAAGCACAGAAGTCGAAATTGATGACGTGGTAGAAGAGGAAATAAATATAATTGTTTTCTTATTAGTTTATGATGATATAAATGGGGATCCTAAAGTTGAAGTGAGCTTGCACAAATCAAAGCTAGAAACATCACCATCAATTCCATTACCCACATCCTCCAAGGACCCACAACAACAATAAAGCCAATCATCATCTTTTTCATTAAACAAAGAAATTATAACAATAGGTGTAACAAAAAATTGTCCCACAAAGGAATATTATGATGTAAAGTTTTTCTTGTTGCACATTTCTTTGTCTTTTTTGATAGTAATGATCTAAATATTTTGTCTTAAGGATAGCTGTCAATTCTCTATACCTGAAGCTTGTTGCATCTCACCCTATAGTAGTGATATCCCAAGGTTAGAGAAAAGGTCTGTGAATTTTATAATTTTGCCTTGTTCAAAAGCACAGTCAGTCAACTTTTATGTGTAGTCTTCTGAGTTTATTTTCTATCTTTGTAATTTCTTTATGTTTTCATATAAATGACATGAATTAGCAAGATAATCTAAGTTTCTTTTAGTTTCTACTAATTATTGTATTAGTCTTTTCAAAGGATAATACAAAAGGGCACTTACACTACATCTATTTTATCAATCCCTATCACCATTTTATGAATTTTTTTACTTTGAAATCAGTTAAATAAATTGTAATTGATTCAATCTAATATGGATAGGTTGTACAGTGATTCTATTATTGCTTTTAATTCAAGGAGTTAAGGAAGTCCTTCAATGAATGAGTAGGGTCTCTCAGTTTATAAAAGAGATATTTCATAAGAATGGGAATTGGTGATTACAGTTGATATAATTCATTTACAAGTTATTTGAATTAGATCCCCTACTAATAGTTGACTCTGTGTTACAATGAATAACGCAATAGTCATATAAATTAGAAACAAATTGAAGTAAATTTTGTTACATATATCCAATTTATATTCAAATCTAAATTAGTCAAATATTGTATCAAGTGCATAAGGGTGGTCATCATCTAATCTGTGGGAATTTCAGAGTTATTGTTAGCTATTGTAGATCATCTTTATTTCACATATATCAGAGAAATTGGACCACATCTACTTTTTCTAAGGATTAAGGGTAAGAGTCAAGAAAATATTTGAATCCCTAAGGTATTCCCACCTTGGTCTTGTAGAGCCCAAAGTGTAGGAAGCAATTACGATTTATGAAGTTTCCCCAGAGAAATAGTTTATTATGTAAAAATATGAGCACTAGATACCTCTAGGTATAATAAATTGTGTAGTCTACTAATAATAATAATCATTGTTAAATCAGGAGCCAGCACTCTAGTTGGAAGATTGAAAGCTTTTGAGTTAGATAACTTTGATAACTATCTCCCTAGTTCAAAAGTTATTGAGTCTTTTTTTACGGCTAAACTCTCACTCAAAGAAAAGGGTAAGAAATCAAAGTCTAGTCAATCAAGAAGTGAAGAATAAGAATCAAAAGAAAGTTCAAACAATGATCTTGAAGTTGTTGAAGCCCTACTTGTAAGGAAGTATTCCAAAGGTAGAGGAAAGTATAAAGGTAATTTTCCTCTAATCTACTTTTCTTGTAAAGAAATTGGTCACATTTCTACAAGGTGTCTAAATAAAGAAATAAAAGATGAAAAGAAAAGCAATAAGAACAAAGGAAAGAAGGATTCCAAGAACTAGAAGAACTATAAGTAAAAAGGTAATAAATCTTGTTTTATAGCTAAAGATTATGATAACAGTGAAGATAAAATAGTATATATTGTTGTAAAAGATTAACCTAATAATAATATATGGATTATTAAAAGTTGATGTTCACATCATATGATTGGAAACAAAACAAAATTTGAGCACATAGAATATTATGATGGAGGTAGTGTGAGATTTGGAAACAATGAACCTTGCAACATAAAAGGAAAAGGATGTATTTCATTGACTAAAGAACTTGTATGTGACAATGCTTATTGGGTTGAAGGAATAAAGCATAATCTACTGAGTGTGGCATAGTTGAATAACATTGGATTCAAGGTAGAATTCATGAATGGATAGGCCAAACTACTAGATGGAAAAGGAAATTTGGTTGGATCTGGCAAGCAAACAAAAGGTAATATATTTTATCTTGATCTCAATGATTGTTTATGTTTTATTGCTCAAGTAGAAGAAAGCTACTCATGGAAAAAAAGGCTATGTCATGTAAACTTTGATAATCTAATTAAGATAATAAAACATAGAAGAGTAAGAGGTATTCCTAGTTTGAAGAAGTCTGATATGGGTTTATGCAAGAATTGCCAAATTGGTCAAATGGGAAAGACTAGTTTCAAAAGAAAAAATTATTAGTTAGAAGAAGTCCTAGAAATTTTTCATACAGATTTATGTGGACCTATTAGAATAGAGAGTCATAGTGGAGAAAATTTTTTCATTATTTTTGTTGATGACTATTCTAGAATGATGATTGTAATGTATCTAAAAGAAAAATTAGAAGCCTTTCAAAAGTTCAAGTGGTATCTAGTAAGAGCAGAAAAAGAAATTGGTAAGCATTTGAGATTGGACAAAGGTGGGGAATTCATCTCCAATGAATTCAATAATTTCTACATTGAAAGAGGAATTAAAAGACAAATACCAACCCCTGGTAACCCACAATAGATTGGTATGGCTGAAAGAAGAAACAAATCTATCATGGATTGTGCAAGAACCTTGATGATTGAAAAGAATGTTACTCTCAAATACTAGAAGGAAGCTATTAGCACTGTAGTTCATACCTTGAATAGAGTACAGTTGAAGAAAGGCTCAAACAAAACTCCTTATCAACTATGGTATGGCTACGAAACTAATGTAGGTTACTTGAAAGTATTTCGCAGCAAATGTTATATCTTGAAAGAGTCTAGAAAAGGAAAATTTGATGTAAAAGGTGATGAAGGAATATTTCTAGGATACTACTATAGAAGAAAAGCATAAAAATGTTTGTAATAGAAAGTGCACATGTTATAATTGATAAGTTTGTAGAAAAGAATGAAGAAGGAAGCAACAAGGAGCCAAAGGATTATTGAAGATTTGTTTACTATGAATCTAATACCCTGCCAAACCTATCTAAAAGAAAGGAAGCTTCATCTCCTAAGTCCCCAAAATCTCCAACAATTATTGAGTTGCAAATGGTCCAACTTGAGTCACAGTCTGAAGGACCCAAGTCATAGTTAGAGGCTACCAAGATAGTTCAAACCGAGTCTAATGGACCCAAGTCACAAACAAAAGGACTTGAGCTTGATATTAAAGTTCATGATGAAGATAGTGGAACTCATTCAAAGCCCAAAGAGCCTATGTTAGCAAGATATGTTAGAAGGCATCATGCACCTAATTAGATCATTGGAGACAAATCTAATGGAACAATGAAAATAAGAAAATTAAAAGGTACATGTTTAGTTGCTGAATTTGAACCTAGAAATGTTAAAGATGCTCTGGATAATGAAATTTGGATTAAAGAAATTAGTGAAAAGATAAAAGAGACAGAAAATAAAAAAACTTGGACCCTTGTTCCTAGACCCAAAGATAAAAATGTAATTGGCACAAAGTGGGTATTCAAAAATAAGATGAATGAAGATGGAAAAGATTCAAGAAATAAGGCAAGACTAGTATGCAAATGCTATTTTCAAGAAGAAGGTATTGATCAAGTTGAGACTTTTGCTTTTGTAGAAATATTTAAAGGTGTTATGGCTTTACTAGCATATGTATCACATAGAGGATTTAAATTATATCAAACAGATGTTAAATTTGTGTTCTTGAATGGAATTCTTGATGAATTAGTCTACATTGAACAACCATAAGATTTTGTAGATCCTAGCAAAAGAAACATGGTCTACAAGTTACACAAAGCATTATATGGTCTCAAGCAAGCTCCTAGAGCTTGGTATGAAAGACTTTATAATTACTTGGTATAGATTGGCTTTCAAAGAACAAATGATAACAGTAGTCTGTAGATCAAAGAAGAACCAGACAAGAAGATTGTGTTGGAAGAAATATTTGTTGATGATAGTCTATTTATAAGAAATGATGACTTGTGCAAAGAATTTTTATAAGAAATGAGTAAAAAATTTGAGATGTCCATGTTTGGTGAGATAAAATTCTTCGTTGGGTTGTAGATACAACAGAAGAAAAATGGTATCTACATCACTCAATGTAAGTATATCAAGGAGATACTTAAGAAGTTTGGAATATAAGATTGAAGATGAGTTTGAATTCCTATGTCTACTACACATAAGCTTTCCAAAAATGGTGATTCTAAAGAAGTAGATTAGACCACATATAGATCAATTATTGGAAAATTGTAGCATGTAGTACATACAATGCCTAATGTTGCTCTAGTAGTTGGAATGGTGGCAAGATTCTCGGTAAAATCCTAAAGAAAATCACATGATGGAAATCAAGAGAATCATGAGATATATAAAAGTTACTAAAGACTATGGCTTATGGTATAAACTTGGAGGCAATTTGGACTTGAAAGTATGTATAAATCTTGATTGGGGAGATAGTCTTGATGATAGAAAAAGCACTAGTGGTGGAGCATTCTTTCTTGGTAAAAGACTAGTGTCTTGGACAAGAAAGAAAAAAAATTGCATGTTTCAATCCACAGTAGAGGTAGAATATGTGGTAGCAATATTTAATTATTCTAACATTGTTTGGTTGAAACAATTGTTAGAAGGAACAAAGATACAGATCAAGGATCCAATAGTCATATACTATGATAACACCAATGCAATCAATATATCAAAGAATCTAGTGATGCATACCAAAACAAGGCACATTGCTATAGAATATCACTTCTTAAGACAGTTGGTATAGGATAAAGAAGTTAGACTAGAATATGTAAATACAAAGGAATAGATTGCAAACATATTCACCAAGCCATTACCTAAGGATGCATTTCTATATCTAAGAGGTAAGCTAGGGGTCATTCTCCTATCTGAATGTCTTTAGATAAAGTTTAGTGATGTATCAACAAGAGCTAAGTTGAAGATCAATCATTTGGTACAGAATTGACAGGGCATATTGCAAATGAATCAGTACTAAAGGTACATTGATATTAATAAAGTTGTTGTCTTCAGCATGTGTTGTCAAAGAGGGAGAAGTTTGTTGTCATATCTCATAGAAACATTTGTCATTCCAAAGAAGGAGAAGTTTGTTGAAAGAGGGAGAAAGTTATGTGAATGAACTTGGCAAAAGTTGTAGCAGACAGAGGAATAATCTATTGAAAGGAAGAGTTCATACTAATAGAGGGAGTTCTCAAGAATAAATCCAAAATTTCATTGTGTTATGACATGTTGTGTTGCCATCAATGCCAAAGAAGGAAATTTTTGGATACAATTGATTAATTATGTGTTTTATTTGATGTTACACAAATATCATATCATTATCAGTCAGTATATGCCAAGCTTACTTAGGTAGTGAAGATATTTTTATGTGTCTACCGAGCATTCCAGTTGGTTGCCTAGTTTAGAAGATAGTGTTTACTAAGTTCACTTGGGCGCAAAGGAAAGTTGCTACAAGGTGAATGTTAACCAAGCTAACTCGGTTAATAAAGGAAATTTGGATGGAAATAATGCTAACTAAGCTCATTGTTTAGAATGATAACTAAACTTCTATTGGTTAACACAAGAAATCACTTCTAAGTTAGTTTCTACTGAGTTGGGTTGGCTAACAAAGGATTTTCTTATTTTAGTATATTAAGCTCAATTGATTCATCTATTGGTTCTAGCTGACTAAGGTGATGAATATTAATTACTTTAAGTTGTATTTTAGCTGACTTGATAATATGAATAATATGAAGATGTTATGAATGTATTGAAGATGAAGAGAGGAATTGAATTTGAAGGATAATCAAAATATCCTTGTGGAGCAGAAAAGCTATATTCAATTAGAAAGGATCAAGTACAAGCCAGAACAAAGATCTATAATCAGCAATTCAGTTGCATTCAAATTAGGTCATCTCATTATTACTCTCTAACCATTGTAGTAGTTATCTAAATCTCCTAACAGAGTTGGCTTAACAAATATTTGTAAATCCTCTAACAAGATGGTAATTCTATCAAATTTTCTCAAGACCTCTAACAAGACCACTCCTAATAGGGTGATTAAATCCTTAAATAGGGTCACACCTTAGAGTGTGTTTTGTAACCTTTAAAAGGGTCTCTCCTAATAGGGCTCTCTTTAGAAGAGTGAAAACAGTAACTAGTTATAATTGTTGGTTTTTTCCAAAGTGGGTTCCCACATTAAATCCTCATGTCAAATGTGTTCATATTGTTTTCTTTTATGTGTTTGCAACCAAGTTAATATAATGGTAATCATAGCTAACATCTAAAGTTTTCATGTTAACCATTTACCGAGTATAACCAATACTTATCGAGTTACAGCATTTTATGTATGTTTACCGAGCATCAACAATATTCAGTTTTTAGTTTATATTTTGTTCTAACATCTAATGGATCTAGGATTTATTTTAGTATTAACTAATTCACCCCTCCCCTCTTAGTTACTCCTCTTATATTTCCAACAGCTTAGATGTCTAAAAATGCCCAAGGCACAATTTTTATTGGTGTGATTATATAAGTGTTGTAGCCCAATATACCTTCAATAGAATTCACGAAGAAAATTATAGGTTTGAGATGGAGCTAACAATGACATGGCCTCTTATTGTGGTAGAAGTTCATACAATTTATGTTGCTCTTTTTTATTGAAAATCCTTACAAGTTCTAATAACAGGAATCGTCTTCATCCAAGACCAAGTATTCTTCCCCCAATTGGGCACTTTCATATTCTTCTTGATAGTAAAAGGCCAATTCACCAGATCTTAGTTTCTCTAGCTAAAATCTATGAGCCAGTTATGCATGTCAAATTTGGTAACTACACTATTTTGATAATAAGCTTTGTAGAGTTAGTGAGAAATTATTTCATAGTGAATGAAAAGGCTTTGGGATTGAAACCTCATCTTTCACAAGGGAAGCATTTTGGTTACAATTATTCAATAGTTGCTTGGGTTACATATGGCCCCTTCTGGAGAATTTATTGAAGGATCTTTGTTCTTGAGCTTCTCTCTCCTAAGAGAATCTAGTTTTTTTCTCCCAAGAGATCCCAACAACTTTACAAGGTAGTCGCTTCTCTATTTAAGCAGGCTCAGCTACAAAATACGTTAACATGAAGAAGTTCTTCTCCTTCTTGAACTTCAAGATGCTCAAGTCTATGACCATTAATGAGAAGTATTTTGGAGAGTTGTTGGGGGTCTCGAAGGAGATTATTTCCAAGGTGATTGAGGAGTCTTTTTTTTGTCATGGGTGTGTTAATATTGGGATTATATTTTGTAGTTGAAGTGGCTTGATTTGCAACGGTATGAGAGGGAAATGATCAATGTAAAATCACATTTGGACTTGTATATATAGATAATATCAAAGAACCTCATCCATCTATAGCCACCTATGGTGACATCAACATAGGTCTATGAAATCTCATCTCAAGGTGGTGGTAGACCCACCAAAGGGCTAAAGTTAAATATCCAAACTAATCATTGACTAGGCTATCGTTAGTTATTACTTTGGATATTTATCTTAAAGTAAAAAAAAATGAAACAAATCATGTTGGTCAAAATTTTGACCAATCTTGGTTGAAATTTTCACTAAAGATTTGTCAAAATTTTGACCAATGCTTTGGTTGTGAGTTTGGCATGCTAGCCAATCAAGGACTAGCATTGGTCAAACTTTTGACCAAACTTTGGTGAAATTTTTGACCAATTCATTGGTTGTGAGTTTGGCATGCTGGTTGATCAAGGGCTAGCATTGGTCAAACTTTTGACCAATATTTGGTGCAAATTTTGACCAATGGTCCTTACAACAACAAAAATCATTTTTGACTAAATTCCTGGTTGAAATTTTGACAAATAGAAGATTTGGTCAAAATTTCATCGACAAAATTAGTGATAAAGCAATTGGTCAAAATTTTGACCAACATCAGTCAAAAATTCAACCAATTTTCATCAAAAAATGAGTCAAAATGTACTAGTGGATGATGTGTATACATGAGATATTTTCTAGGTGGTTTATGATTATGTAGATGTTTCTGTTTTATGGATGTGTAGTGTAGATGATACGAAATATGTATGCATATGTGATGGATTAGATATAGATATATAATGTATTTTTATAACATGATTTGATTATGCATACGTGCAAATGCATATTAAGATAATGCAAAAAAGTATATGTACTAAAATATCAAGCAAGTTTCACATTTATTGCTCATGATAGGTGCTCTATAATTATCTCAAAGGTCAACCATAGGATCGAACGCTTGTGCAGTTAAGATAAGAATGTGATGTGCATAAGAAGCCTTCTACCTCTCAGGTTGAGGAATATAATAAAATGAGTTACCAGGATAATGCAAGTCTAATATGAAGTGTAGTCCTATGGTAGATGCAAACCCTAAGACTTGGTTGCTGAACCAATAACATATAATTTTTTTCATAGAGAATTTTTTTAAGGTCACCGAATGTCATTAAACCCTCACTAACATTGCAATCATGAGAATATGAATTAGTCATAGTTTTGTTAGAATGATATGTAAGAATTAAGGCACAAGAAGTCAGAATGACTAGAACATCTTTTCCTATTAATTTATCAACTGAAGATAAGCATTAGAGCATAAACACTAGGATGTCCAAAAAAATCTTGCATACAAGCACACCAAACATGTGAGAGATTTTTCTCATGCTAATTTATCAATAATTTTTTGTGTCATCAATGAACCTTACATTCATAACATGAGACAAAAGTGTGCTAAGAATACTCGCAATGACCCATATGCTCACTTCACAAGATGAGTATCAACATTTACTATAACATAGAAAATTCACTCAAAAAAACAAGGAGAAGAACCAATCTCATAGAAGTTTCCATATAGAATGAGTCAAGGTACACATGGCCACCCAACACGAGATGGATTCTCTCATAGTGGACACCTCTTTTTAATAGATCCTTTAGATCATTGGAACTAAACTAGAAAATAGAAAGAAAAGAAAATATCATGCCTCCAATCCTTGTTCTTCTAGTCAAAATAGACATCCCAAAGTTGCTCAAAGGGAAATGAAAAAGAAAAAGAAAAATACACAAAGAAAATTTTAGCATAGCTCAAATAGTTTTAGTTTTAGTGTCAAAGGATTGATTTTAAATGTTGAAGTTTAGAAAATTTTTGAGAAATATCTTCAGTAGATAGATGACAGCAGGTAGACACAATTAGAACTGGTGACTAACACAAGAGATATTGTCTTCGAGATGAATCTCATCAATAGACTAAGAGATAGTAGTCTGACATAGTTATAATAGCTGGTGGCTTTTGCAAAAGAGATTCTTAAAGAACATAGGGTGTTTCCCGCTAGACTATGACTAGATTAAATCCATGTAGGTTCAAGTGGAGTCTTGAAGATAATTGAGAGTGTATGAGAGAAGAAAATTGAAGAGGAAAGAAAAGAACTGAAAGTAGTAAAGCAACTATACAGAAGCTAGAAGATGTGATGCAAGATGGAGTAGTTGAAATAGATGATGCCTATTTACCAGGTTTTCACCTTCTTGTAGAGATTCTACTTTTGCTACCATGATGCCTATTTCCCAAGTTTTCATCAATGTCATGATTCTTGTTTTTTTATTTTTTTGTTCTTTTCTCTTTTCTCTTTTTTTTCTTTTTTTTCGTTTTTTCATTTTTTTTTTGTATTGTCAAGGTGCCTATTGCTAGGTTTTTACTAAGATAATAGATTTTTTCAGTACTTTTTGTAATTTTTAGACTTTTTTTAGGACATTTAGATGTATACATGTAATACCCCAAAATTAGCACATTTCCATGTCAACCAATTCTAGTCTATTTAATAAATTCTAAGTTCTACTTTACAAGGAAATTCTAATTCTGATACTCGCTAGTTGACCTAAGTATTAGATGTAGAAAACCCTAATTTGCATTAATCATACTCTCTATTTAATTCCTAAGTATTGACTCAAATTAACTACATCAACCCTATAAATTAAGATTAATTTAATTATAAGTGTTCATACTTTAATTAAATTAAATTAAATCTTTATCTAATGCACAAAGGGATTAAATATATTTAATTTAATAAGAAAATATCCTCATTTTCATTATTGAGTTTAATTATTCAATTAACTAAGATTATGTATTTATAAGGTCATATCCTATTTTACTAAAATTAAATCTTCTCTCTGAATCTTCTCTTTAGTTCAGTAATTGAAATTTTGAGTGAGCTAGAACTTGAAATGGAATCAACTTAGTTAACTCTTTCTCACCCTCAAAATAGAATTAGTTAACTCTCCATGACACTTAGATTTGAATCAATTAACTTCACCTGCATAGGGGATTTTCCATTCTAACTGAATCTCATCTTCAATCCCAATCATTCATTCCAATTGATCTTGATTGTTGATCAATCCAAGGATTCTTTCTAAGGATCCTTCAATTCCTCATTAAGGAGGTTGAATTGAATTTGTATCAAATTTATGCTGATGTGTCTATCCATTGTCATTGCATTCATAGCTTGTTACTTTCTAGCATTATAATATCATATTAGCTTAATATACATTCATATAGCTTAATTTTCTTTCTATTGTTCTTAACTTAATTGCATCTCATCTAGTGTAATTTTAATTCTCATGTAGCTTTACAAAATACTTTGTACTAGAGGTCCAATTGCTAACTTTTGATTCTGAGAGCAATAGCAAAATCCATCTAGTTAGGAGGCAAGAGGTCAGTTTGCTGAATAGTTTCGGATCAACAATTCAATGTTGAGTCTGGATGATTTCACATACAATGATCATGTTGAAGTGTGGTTGATTAATAGGCTATAATTAACACATATATATTTGGCACCCACCATGGGGCCAAGAAATCAAGTTTCTAGCCTCATTTATTCTATTTTTCTACATTTTAATTATTCTATCACTGTCGTCTGTATAGTTTTCCTGATTCTCGTGTGAGAAATCTCTTTTGCGAGTGAAGAAACTAAGATTTTTCCCCTTTCATTACACTTTCTCACATGAAAAAGTGTAAAAATGTGTAGTTTCTCATGTGGTATACATCATTTTCATGCGCGGGCCTATCGAGGATTTCACACAAAATTTTGCATCAGCAAATGCAAATGGAATTTTTAGAATTCATTTTTATCATTATGTTTTAACTAAAAGTGTTTTTTTAATTATTTTCATTCTAATTTCTAGTTATCAAATAGCTTGATAGTGGTTTGTAGCATTCTCATCAAAGATACCTTATCACAAACACATGAAACATGTACTAATTGTTTGATTGTAGGGCATTTGTTGAATACATGCATGTCAAAGAAATCATCTCAAACCCACATAAACACCATGTCTTCTTTTACTACTTTCTTAAACATAGTCTAAATAGGGCTTTTGAACTTTGTAGGGTACAAGACAGAGGAATAGGGGAGTATGCTCTTTATTACTTGGAAGTAATGCCCAAGAGTAAATCAAAAACCTAGACACCTTTGAAAGATGGTACCCGAGGGAAAAGAGCATTTTAGTAGTTCTCTTGTACGAGTCTTTTATATGGAGGGATGATGATTTCCTTTTAGGAAATCAAAATATTGAGAAAGAATAAGTTAGGATCAATTAAGCTAACTCAGTGATGATTATGCCTTGTGTGTTTGGGCAAGGTGATGAGGTAGCGGAGTATGCTCTTTCCCCTTGAGGGAAATCAAAAACTTGGACCCTTAGATCCAAACCACCAGTCCAAGTCAATCTTTAGAGAGCTTGTGGGAGCAATTGAACCTTTGTGAATGGCCCAACTGAGCACACTCCTTTCACCGGAGGTTCTAACTCACTATAATAAAGAAGCTTTATAGAGTGAAAGCCTCCAAAGACATATTAATTTCTTCCTCTTGATTCCTAATATCACATATAAAGAGGAGGCTTTTTCTATTGCACTCGTCAGTGCTAGCCCCAGTCTTGCTAGTCAAGTGTGTGCACTTTCAGATGCTAGTTTTAGTTGTTGGTCTTAAATTATTTGTAAAGCCACCAAGAATTAATATGAATGGAAACCAAGTAAAAATCTCTTAGTTAGTTGCTACCCAATTCACCTCGAAAAGTTGGCATAATCTTTGTGCAAGGAGAGGGGAGAATCTCTCCTATATATTCTCACCATAGGCATGTACCTAGATATTGGAACGTGGTATATGTGCTTGGCTCCTACCATAAGGGTCTTCATTCAGCATATATGTTATTGAGTCCTTAGAATACACCAAAACTATGGGTGCCCTCTAGTGGGGTAATACAAGTGTGTGAGGTGAACACATGCACATAAGTTGTGTGACAAAGGTCTTGCTTCCTCTACCATTTTTGGTTTTAGGGATAAAGTGTTTTTTTTTTTAAATATTTAAACTTGTCCAAATCTATCAAACAAACAAAAGGTCAAGAATTCCCCATACCTCCAAGTTTCCTTGTCCTCAGTTGGATTGTTTGTGACTACTGCTTGCTTCCCATGTCTATCTAAAAATAACTATTTTTTGAAAATCACAATGTTCTTCAAAATTTGAAAACCATCTTGCTATCTATCTAAAATCTATAAACACAATCAACTCTCTATCCAAAACTATCAAAAACTTGCAAAATCTCTTCAAATCTAGGCAAAGTTGTCAGTTTGGTTCCCTTTCTCATACACAGTTTTGCACATTTTTGCATGAGAACATTTTCTATTAGCATTTACTTGCATGGCTCTATGAAATTTATCATGTGAATTCATACGCATCTCCACATGATATTTTGCAAAACATTTCCTTTTGTGCCAAACGTTGTCTTTTTGTCAATTTGTCAAATCCTCACATGGCTCTATACAAGATCTCACACAAGAAACTTGGTCAAAAATTATTGTTCTGAATCTTCTCCTAGTTCTTTGTGTTTTCTTGCATGGTTCCCTAAGAATCCTTTTGCAAGATATTGTCTTTAAAACTATCAAATTGTTCTATCAAAGCTATCTGTGCTCTAAATCTAGTCTATATCTACAACATTTTACCACTTCTCTATCTGCAATCAATGTGAAACAATGATTTCTTTCTTAGCTAACAACTTGTGATCTACATGAAAACTAGTCTCATCACTTATCTATCTTGTTCTTGTCCTCTCATATTTGTCATACTTTGTGTCATGATAGTCATAATCTTTTGCTATTCTAGTCATTACTTAGATAACTCATACCTAAGTATAAAATGCTCTTATCTCTCTTTTTTGAGACTACATTCTAGTGTGGTCTTTGTCCAAAAATTTCCTTTTGTCCTTGTCTATGACTTTGGCAACAAGAAGTGGAAGTATATTTTATCCCCATAGACATAGATGATGTAGAGCTAGGGGTCATAATCACAATAGAGGTTGCTTCTTGGTTTATACACAATCTCTCTCTAGTTCATCTAGTGAGGAGTCTTGACGATCTCCTTCACCTATTAGATCACCTTGTGTTCAAAGAACATTTTTCATAAACTTACAACAAACTAGGAACCCCTTGTATCAAGAGGATTCTGAAACTAGCAAAGGTCATACATCTCCAAACAACGTAGATAAATTATTATTCAGACAACCTTTTCAATCAACATACACTGAAACTTATTGCATTCCTAAGATGATTGATAAAGAACTAGAACACAGAGAACATAATAAAGACCAAGATCAACACAAGAATGAAAGACATAAGGAACCTTTTACTAATAAGAAAGAGAAAGTCACATGGAAATATTTCTTAACAAAGAGAAAGAGAAATACTTTCTCAAACTTTCTCAAGAGGGAGCCAAGCTACCTCATCACTTTAATGTCAAAACTATCATTACACCTAAGGAGGAAACTAAAATGTCTAAATTGCAAAAATAATTGAAGATTATGCAAGAATAGTTGGCCCAAATGATGTGTCATAAAGAAAAACCTACAAAAACATACACTTTAGATGCTCTTTGTCCATTTCCTTTTGACAAGAGTATAGACATGCCTCCTTTTCCAAGAGGAGCTGAATTACCTAAGTATGATAAATACTTTGGAACTTCCTATCCCCAAGATCACTTGTGGGAATTCGGTGCCTTGTCTTTGGAATTTATGCATAGTTAGACATATCTCATGTGTTTATTCCCAAGAAGTCTAGGTGGTCAGGATATGGAGTGGTTTTCACACTTGCCTACTAGTATCAAAACATTCGATGAGATTGCTAACCTATTTGTCCAATAGTACTCCCACAACATTAAACACCTAATTAACATACGAGACTTGTGTAACCTTAAACAAAAATTTGGGGAATCTTTCCTCACATTCCTTCAAAGATGGAGACAACTTTACACCAAATATTCATGGAAATCCAAAAAAGGAAAAGCTTGATATCTTTACTAATAATATTTTACCTGACTTTGGGTATAAAGTTCAACTTCGAGGTCCATGCACTTTTGAAGACATGGTTACGTAAGCTATCTGAATAGAGGAAATTATGGTCAAAAAGTGTGAACTAACTATTCAAAAGGACACCGAAGAAGGATACACCTCTAATAAGAACAAATCCAAGTATGTGAACAAGAACCAAGAGGTTGTGTATGATGGAGTTGTTGAAAAAATTACTCTGAAACCTACAAAGGAAGCTTTTAATCTTACAAACAGTCTCAAAGCATCCAAGAATGTTGAGAAACCTCCTTCTAACAACAAGATGTTTGGAAACAAATCAAAAACCCATCTCATATTATGTTCCCAAAATGAGAATATACACCTCTAGGTGAACCTTTGGATGTGGTCTACAAGACCTTGCTACAAAACAATCTCATTTCTCCATTAGATAACTCTTGTCCTTATGATCCACAACCATGACCACCATGGTAGAACGAAAGTGCATTTTGCAAGTACCATCAAAACAAAGGTCACAAAGTCCAAGACTTAATCGACATTGCTGAAATTTTTATGGAAGGACATAACAAGAACTTGAATCACAAGGCTTTCAAGGAGCCATTCCCATCTTATAAAAAAGGAGAAAAAATCAAAATAGAAACCTAATAACAAGGTCAATTATATGTACTCTAATGTTGACAATGTGATCAACATGGTTGAACCTATGGATTTTGAGTATTGCAATGTTATAACCATTAAGGGAAAATAAGATAACACTAAACCTAAGACACCATTTTTCTTAAGGGGACCTACTTCCAATACATCTGACAACAAACCATCACTATCTTGTGCCAACACTATTATGCATTCCCACACTAAGTTGGTACTTAAAGGCCTTGTTCCTTCTACTCCTAATTTGGAACAATACAAAGAAAAACCCCTTGCCGATCCATCTAGAAAAGGTGTAAAACTTGCAACATCTTCTACGGCTACTAGCTACAATATCCTCAATTAATTACACCGAAAAAATGCTCAAATCATGATCTTTCAACTACTCAAAATCTCACCTGCTCATAGGAAAATTCTTGACAAAGCCCTCACTGAGGAAAATGTACCTCAAGATCTTGATCTTGAGAGGTTCCAATCTAGGGTAGGTCATCTGACCTCACCTTAATATATGTCCTTCTCTAAGGAGGACAAAAATTCACTGAGTCATCTGTATAACCAACCTCTAGACATTGAAGTCATGATACACCAAAAATGCATTTTTTGTGTACTCATTGAAAATGGAGCTGGTTTACAAATTATCTTTGTTGCTTTTCTTAGACAATTGGACTATTCTAAAGCATCTATTGATCCCCTTTGCAAGATAGAATATCAAAGTATATGAAAAAGTCAAGCGGTCTTGTTGTGTTGCCCCTCCAAATTAATCTTGTAGAAAGGGATGTAACTTTTCAAGTCCTTGACATTCCTTTAGCTTACAACATACTTATAGGAAGACCATGGATACACGAGATGAAAGTTGTGCCTTCAACTTACTAGCAATGTGTAAAGTTCCCATTTCACAGCTCTAAACTCACTATACCTGAAAGTACTAGCTATAATTGTAACATGTTTAAATCCACTAAAACCTTTGATCTTTCTAATATGGAATCTATAGACCCTCATGATAATAAGCTTAAACAAATTGAGTAGTCATTCAAGCTGAAGGAAATTGGAATGGGTGAATATCACATAGAATTAGTTTTGTCTTTGACAACTCTTCTTGATTCTCCCCATCATTATGGGAGACCATATGAAGTGAACAGACCTTTTATGTTGACACTTCAAACTAAGTACAATGGTACATTTTTCAAAGCTACTATACCTCTCAAAGAGGAATCTGAAAACAAAGGTATTGTTGCATGGATATACAAAGAGGAAACTCTAGTTGACCTCATAGAATAGTCTTGTAAAATTACTCCTAAAAAGTATGGTCTAGGTCTTAAACTCATGAAATGCTTTGGATACAAGGGGACTAATCCTAATGGATGCAACAAAAATGGTCTGGTTGATCCTGTCAAAGAAATAGCTAGAAGGAATCAAGATACATCTAGTCTAGGCTTCAAGAATATTACATTCCATCTAGGGATTAACAAATTTATACTAGAACATAAGAATTCATCTAAAAATGAGTCACAAGCTGAGTTTGATGACCATGAAGACAATGTTGATGATGAGGATCCTTATCCTTATCCTTATCCAATTCCTAATGATCTTGCAAAACTCTTCATAGAACTAGATGACTTTGTACCACGTGTTAGCAACATGGATGGTTGATTCTCCCCATATCCAATAGGAACAAGGAAATTCTAGTCATGCTCTACTCATTGAGTACCATTGTAAAAATCTAGATGATGAAGGAGAATTTGTCTCTATCACTATTGGGGAACTCTATAGTTTGTCTCCATGTAGCACTGATTCTTGAGAATATGAATTCGACTCTCTCTTAGAAGCAACTACAGATAAAGACATAAATCAAGTTCATGTTTATGAAAATTAGTTTGAAGTAGGTGAATCATCTAAGGTTAGGTTGGATGAGTCTTATCCAACTAGTGTCATCGAGTATTTGATTAATGATGTTAGAACTCGGAGTTTTTCAAACACACTTGTAGACGAAGCCATACTAGGTCTCAAATTTCTTGTCCATGCATTTGATGACTACACCATGAATGCTATTGAACTCAGCACATCTCTTTCACTCACCTATCCTAAGCTCATAGACTAGAATTCTAATGCATCTGTGAAGTCCCTACATTGTAGAATGATTATGCTTTTGCCTGTTACTTAAACATTGTCAAACTTGTAACGTCTTCCACCAACAAACAAAGCATGAACATGACTGAAACTGACATCAAATATCTAAGTCATACAATCAAAAAGAAAATAAATAAAAGGTTTGATGGTAAAAACCACATTCAGTCAATATTAGAACCTAAAATAGTAAAAATATAAGATGTATCCAAGGGTGAAAACCTCCCTAAGGTGCCTATGGATGAGATATTTGATGCACTTCCTAGTCATTTTTAAGAAAGATCATTAGTTTTGATAGAACCAACATAGCCTGTCAACTTGGGAATAGAAGAACATCCACTCATGATACATCTTGCACAATTGTTATCTCCAAAACAAAAAGAGGAATTTATTGCCTTCTTCCAAGAGAAAAAGATAAATTTTGTGTGGACATATTAGACATGCCAGCTTTGGATTCTGACCTCATAATGCATCATCTATCTATTGTGCCAAGAGTTAAACCAATTAAATAAAAACTTAGAAAAATGCATCCTCATGTTGCATTACAAGTCAAAGGTGAATTGGAAGAGCTTTTGAAAGTTGTTTTCATCTATGCTATTGATTATGTTGAATGGATATCAAACTTTGATCCAATCTGCAAGCATGACAAATTCATCAGAGTTTGTATAGATTTCTGAGATCTAAACTTAGCATGTCCAAAGGCTAATTTTCCACTCCCTAAGATTGATATGATAGTGGACATGATGGCAAGATATGAAATGTACTCACTCATGGATGGATTCTATAGTTATAATTAGATCAAAATTGCACCAAAAGATTAGGAAAAGACCACTTTCACTTGTACATGGGGAACCTTATGTTTGAATGTGATGCCATTTGGTCTAAAAAATATTTGTGTCATATATCAAAGGGCAGTTACTACAATTTTTCATGATATGATGCATAAGTCCATGGAAGACTATGTCGATGATACCTTGGTTAAGAGCACAAAACAAAACACTCACCTTCAAGATTCGGGACCCATCCTAGATCATATGGAGAAGTTCAGGATGAGACTCATTCCCAAGAAATGTTAATTTGGTGTAGCATCTAGAAACTACTGGGCTACATTGTTTCTACAAAAGAAATTAGAGTTGATCCAAAGAAAGTTCAATAAATCATGGATGTGCCTCCTTCCCATAATGTCAGTCAGATGAGGGGCTTACAAGGAAGACTTCAATTCATTCACAGATTCATCTCACAATTGGTGGATAGGCCACAACCTTTTACCAAGACTCTACATAAACGTGTGAAACATAATTAGAGCCAAGATTTTGATCAGATTCTAACACAAATAAATCAATACCTTTCTAATCCATCAATATTGATGCCTCTTATTTTGTACATCTTAACAATAGAGTCGTCTCTTGGTATCTTGCTAGCTCAAGAAGACAATGATAACAAGGAAAGAGTTATCTACTATCTAAGTCACATGTTGATTTCTTATAAAATTAATTATAGCATCATCAAGAAGGCTTGTTTGGCAGTTGTCTCTATTTTTCAAAAAGTAGCAAGGAAGCAAGGCAGCTCTAACAAGGAGGTTGGCTAAGTGGGTCATGATCTTAAGCAAGTTTGAAATTCAATATGTTGAGAGGAAGGCTATCAAAGGACAATTGATCACTAATCAATTAGTAGAAGCACCAATGTAGAGTCTTCTCCACTAAACATTGACTTCCTTGATGAATCAACTCTAACACTCACACACCAAACTTGGGTGATGTTCTTTGATGGTTGCTCCACACAATAGGAATTTGATGTTGGACTCTTGTTCATAACACCATAGTGGTACTCACTTCCAAAGGCATACAAGATTTTTTTTCCTTGTACAAACAATATTACAAAATATAAAGCCTTAATTAATGGCATGAAGATTGCAGTTGAATGGAGAGTGCATGAGTTAAACATCTTTAGTGATTCACAGCTCATCATCAACCAAATCAATGAAGTATACTAGAAAAAGGATGATAAATTGATCCCTTATAAATGCATGGTGGATGACCTAAAGAAATACTTTTTTCATATCATTTTTCAACCAATTCCTCAAGCAAACAACAAAGCAGCTGATGCCATGGCTACTCTTGCTTCCATGTTACAAATACCAGAGAATGGTCTTTGACACAAGTTCCTAGTGAAAATGTTACTCTACCCTACCTATAATTCCCCTGAATCTTAGATGGTTTGTTCTATTATAGGACATGATTCATCCCTCTACCACCATATATACTCTTATTTGCTTGATGAAAACATCCCAGACAATCTAACCTAGAATGAAAAATGTCACTTTATTTGCAATGCTTCATAGTATGTTATTATTGTTGACAACTTGTTTAGGAGAGGTCTCAATGGGACACTCCTTAGGTGTCTAGAACTCAATGAGTCCAAATGCACATTAATCAATGTACATGAGGGCATTTGTGAATCTCACTCTAAGGACTTGATGCTAGCTTGTAAACTTATTAGAGTTGGTTCCTATTGGTAAAATATGGAGCAAGAGGCAATCAAATACCCCAAGTCATACAAATAATGCTAGCTCCATGGAAATTTGATTCACAATCCAGAAAGGGAGTTGATTCCATTCATCATGATGTGGCTATTTCAACAATGGGCCTTTCATTTTGTGGGTCAGATTCACCTGTCCTCTTCAAATGGACACAAGTTTATCATTACATTTATAGATTATTTCACTAAGTGGATAGAGGTTGTAGATACTTAAAATCATCCCAAAAGAATATTAATTTATTTAATATTTCTCTCGACATTATAATTAATCATTAATTAATTATATTTTTCATAATCTTCTACTTATTTAATTAAATTTATTTATTTAAATAAGTTTACTTTTTTAAGGTATTTAAATTTATCTTAAATACTTCCATCCTTAGTGTGTTAAATTTATTTAATGCATGACCCTCTATAAATCCCCCTTTTAAATAAATCTTATTTATCTAAATTCCCTCCATCTCATTAATTCCTCTAAACCGATGATTAAGTTAAATCTTAATCTTAAACCTAGTCTACACCCATCATTTTCATCCTCCTAAGCCTATCCATTATTTAATCTCACTTAATTATCTTAATCACCTTGCTAAACCCCCTCTTAATCCTGAGTGTGTGCTCAAATATGTGTGAGGAACACTCACACTTCTCACACCTCTTATAACTTTGTCCCCCACTCCTCTTTCCAAGTTTGCTCACACATGTGTGAGCAAACTTTGAATGTTGACCACTTGCATGGCTTGCTTACATGTCTCCTTGTGGCACCTATGTGGATGCCACGTGGATTCCACCTCACCAAGGATTCTCTCAAGCCTATAAATAGAGCCCTTGTCTCAAGCATTTTCATCTCCCTCACATGCTTATTTATCATGCTAGTTTTCCATTTGAGCGTTCTAGTGATTTTCTAGAGTTGCTTGCATACTAACCTTTGGTAGTTAATAGCTTGTATTTTCATTATTAAATTAGTTTGTTCATACATTTACATTCTCATTTCACTTGCAGAATAGCTTAGTTTCTTTATTGCATTCCATCTCCATATCCTTGAATGCTCTCAAACATGGCTTCCTCCATAACCATTGTTCGAGGTGTTCTTCATTCATATAGCATAGTTTAATCATCGCATTTACATTTCAATATTAAGAGATTCACCATAGTTTTGTTTTGGGAGAGAACACCAACATCCCTCCAGTCTAAACACACCAACAAGGCCTCTCATGGGTGCCTTTGTTGAGTTGTTTGAAGTTTCTTGAGGACTTGATTTTTTGGTTGCTTTGAGTTGAAAAATTGAAACAAATGTTAGTTTGTTTCCCTTCATTGTTCAAGATTTGAAATATGCATGTTAGCTAACATTTGTTTATTGTCTCTTGCTTCCAGTAGGTTAAATTCTCTTGCATACATTTTGACACGTCTGGTGGGACCCACGTCCATATTTTCCTTTCAAAAATTTGTCAAAAATTTGTAGTTTGTCACCAAAAACCTTGCATTGTCATTTGCGTTAAACGTAGTGTCGTCTCTATTTTAATGTCTCTACAGATCAATGTCTACACAAACTAGCATCTATTCAAATCAGCGTCTCCACCCTATTGCCCACATTGCATGTGAAAATCTAGTTTTAGCGTCTGCGTAGGTTATTCTATCATATGCATTATGGGCAGTTTTTAGATTTGAAAAATCAATATGTCATCTTTGCTTAACTTATTTTTGTTTGGATTTTTACATTTTTTTGTCTGCATGTAATACCTTGTCATCTCCACCTAGATTATTGTCGTCTGTGTTGTGTGCTGAGCAATTGTGTCATCTACATGTTTTGGCATCTGTGACCCTAGACTATCGTCTATGCCTGACAAAAGGTACCACCTAACTACAAAATTGTATCTTGTTACCTTCTATTGTCTGCATTGTTTAGTGTCTACAAGTTTTGGCATCTACACATTTCAACATTTGTGCATATTGTCATCTATGCCTGTGAACCGTCATTTGTGTTTTTTTAACAAAGTTGTGAAATTTTAAACATTATTATTTGCTAACTGGTTGTTTGTAGGGATTTCTGACAAATTTTCATGCAAGAAACAAACATTGGAAGATTTAAAACAAACCCATAGTGATTTTTATCACTTAAGAAAATTTGTAGTGATTTTTGTCACTTTAGAACTAGAAGGTTAATGAACTTGCATGATATAATCACTTGTCTTTTGAATGCATGTTGCAAATTAATGAGTAAAATCCCAACATACCCTTGAATGTTTTAAAGAAAAACTTTACATCCAATCTTGAATGCCTTAAAGGAATTTATTCATATTTCATTAGAATGGATGTTTAGGTAGTAAACACACTCTTGAATGTTATTAAAGGAATGAACAATCTTTTCATTGGAATGCATGTTTAGAATAGCAAACATTTGAGCTTGGTGCTTAAAATGAATTCATACACTCTTGAATGTCTTAAGAAAATTGACATGGATACTTAGGCTAGAAAAATTTTGAATTGGTGCTTAGAATGAACTCACACAATCTTGAATGACTTAAGGAAATTGATTTCATTTTAAACAATTTTCTTAGTTCATGAGCAATTTACTTTCTTGTTGACGAATCCACACTTTTATTTATGTTGACGATAATATCAAGTTGGAAAGAACATTGTATGCTATAAACACGTGTGCCTTCAAAGTAGATTACCAAACCTAAAGCTTTATTGGGAAAGAAAAAGTGTCTTTTAAACCCCAAGGCAACTTACGTATTCTCTCCCCTCGCGCCTTCGGATGATCTTGTGTGCACAAGAAATAAGTGGTCTTTTTTTTTTTTTTTAGGAGTCCTACTTAAGGATTTCATCACCCCTTGGGATGACCTCAACTCTAGTGTTCTAGTAGAGTATAAGAATTAGGAGGTGAATCGAAAGACATCTCTCGTAGAAATAAAATCTTATCACTCTTGGCTAAGCTCCAAAGAACTTTATACCTTTGGAAAGTGAAGGAGGAGATTTGGGTTACCATCTCCCCCTGGCTGTGTGGCATTATTTTCTATCATCTGTAGATTTGGGTCTCATGTACCTTGTGTATATCGATGATGCCATTTAGATAATCCTTGTATATCCTAGTTGTAGCCTTATAAGGGTCATTTGCATTTTCTATGTGCTTGTTTGTTTAAACACTCAAAACAAACACCAAACATCAAACATCAAACAAGTGAAAAATGAGTGAAATTGTGAGCTAAAATTCAGTGAGTGAAACAGTAGTAAGTGGGTCCTCTTGACTCATGGTTATTTTCAAAAGTCTTATATTGGTTTAGCATTTGAAATTGGTTGAGTCTAGTCAAAATTTGTGCTTGAAACTTAGTCTTGTTTTGTTCCCTCCATGACCAACAAAGTCAAACATAAGAAGATAAAATCTCCCAAACCATTTGTCTACAAGGAAAGGAAGAACTAGCACATGGTGATAAACAATTCTAATACACTATCAAAGACATCCAAAAAGAAGAAGCTAAAGAAGATTGCTACGATAGAATTGAGTGCAATGCAAAACTCTAGAATTGGTCTACCTTCCCAGGAGTAAATCCTAGGTTTTTGTTCCCAATAAGTGAGGATTGAATTAACCAAAGAAGTGACCAACTCACTTGCATTTTCCACCTACCATTTTCTTTTTCCAAATTTCTAGTCTTCCATTTGCAAATTTCCTCTAGAGAACTTAATTATTTGAACCTAAAAACTTTGGCATAAGAGCACCTTTCAAGAATTATAACACTAGACCTTTTATCCATAAGTAAACATCTATCACTTATTTGGGATCAAAAGTCCATCGCCAAATAGTGGATAGTCAATTTGGTGTCCTATCTTGCCTAAAGATCACTTGACCATCTTTGGTAGGAGAAATATACTTTTAGCCTACAATCACACCTTATTTGCTAAATCAAGGTCTTTTGTTTCCATCTAGGTTATTGGCCCCTTTCATTGCATAAGGTTCAATAGTTCTCTCTCACATTCCTCTCTTGCTTCCATAGTCTTCCACCCATTGGTTTGGTCACTATTGTATGGTACATACACGATCTGGAAGATTTGTGTTTAATCCCATGTCTCACTTAGTGGAGTCATTAAGGAAAAAAGAGATGGAGAATCCTTTTCCTCCACATGAAACATCATTGGGGGGAGGATTTCTCTCTAGTTCAAACTTTGGCATGCCTAGCTTAACATCCACACAAGAACCAGACGATCCTTTTTACAAAACAACTTTGGGAATTGATGACAAAGAAGTATACCAAGAGGAAAACCCTATTGACAACAAAAATATCCCTAATGATGTCCGAACACCTTGCAGATCCATACAATTTTGAAATGATGGAAAAATCTATTAGGGAAAACAAAACTGAGATCTTCATAAACTTCGTTAAAGATGGTGTTAATGTCCCTACAAGCTTTGATGAGACCACCTTGTTTAGACAGAGTACGAAGGGTGGTCCTCCTATGTTTCCAAACACAACCCAAGCATCTAGCCAAGGACCAATAGTGACAACTAGTGCTACATCTACATCAAGTGGCACCACACAATCGGCATTCCAGTTAAGTGAAAAACATATCCAACAAATCATTAGTGCCATACCCAACACTACTATGCATGCTATTATTTCATAGTCTACCTTAACAGGTCCAACTGTGGGATGCTTAAACATTGGGCAAATGTCTACTCAACAAATGGCAATTCCAACACAACCAATATATTCCACTTATTCACAAATTCCAACAAGTATAGTAAAAACATCTATGCCAATTCCAACGACTGCATATCAATACATTGGCCAAAGTGGAGCACTCCCACCACCTCATAATACATTTGGAACTCCTTATAGCTTGGGAGGTAGGATTGTAAATGCTCAACAATCACAAGTACAACCAAACCAAGATTTAGCTCAATAGTTGTAGGAACTTTGAAACTTGTTACATTCCATGACCAACAAAGGGGTGAAGGATTTCTCTTTTGAGGAAGTTTGTCCCTTTCCATTTGATAGATCCATTAGCATGATACCATTTCCACCAAACTTTGAAATTCCTAAATTCGACAAATACATAGGAGAAAAATTTCATATCACACATCTCAAGGAATTCTCAATTTTGTGTCAAGAAGTAGCCTATAATGAAGACCATCTTAAGAGGCTTTTCACATGAAGTCTTGGAGGCCCCGCACTAGAGTGGCTAATGAACTTACCCAAGGGTTCCATTACCTCTTTCAATGATTTAATAGGGAAGTTTTTAGCACAATACTCTTACAACATTGAACACCATGCCTTATTAAGTGATTTGTGCAACACAAGACAATGAAATGGTGAAACATTTGCCAATTTTATACAACAGTGGAGGCATCTTGCTAACCGCATGCCCTAAAAAATTGAGGATTCCCTCCTGGTGGATATATTTATCAAAAGCATGATACTAGAGATGTCTTTTTACATGAAGATGGCTAACCCTAAGGACTTCGCTACATTAGTCAATAGAGGCAAAAGCATTGAAAATGGGCTTTTAGACAAAGGTGACATCAAACATTATAGCTCATCATCCTCAAACAATGATGCAAACAATAATAAAAAACCCAAATTTTGGTCTAAGAACAAAGGTGTCACAAATGATGGTCTCAATGATGTTAAAAATGTATAAAACCTTCAAGGAGGAAACAACCACAACTATCATAACTGATACAATAACAATTCAAACCATGACAATCAAAATCAAACCAATAGGCAATCTCGCAATCAAATGCATTTTTTTCCTCACAACAACAACAATACCAATAGCAATTACAATCGTGACTATGATCACAATAGGGTGTTCACTAACTTTCATGAGCCCTTGGAAGCTATATTCCAAAAACTAATGGATCACAATTTGATGGTATTTCCCAACACATGGCCCTTTGATGAGAATCAACCCAAATCAAAATTGTATAGGGAAAAAGAATATTGCAAATACCACTACATCAAAGGACATGACACAAAAAAGTGTATAAAACTGAAAGTCTTCATCCAAAATCTTGTCAATGATGGAGAAATTAAGGTAGAAGGAGGACCATCCTCTAAAAATGCTAAGCTAAAGATATTCCAAAAGCCATTTCCTAATCACAAAAATGGCAATAACAACAATGGAAACAATAATACGAACAATGTGAATTGAGCTTCCACATCAAATGCACTACTTTATGACTATTCTACTAACCACATATCAGGGTTTGACTCGTTTTGTGGTAAAATAGAAATCAATGATATATGTGGATTCGACTCCATTTGTGATCACATTGAAGAGGTAGAAACTCATGTGAATACCCTTGTGCTACAAGTAGCTAATTATGATGCAACCACTCGACGGGGAAGACTTACTTTGCAAGCTGCCACTCTCAACCCCACTAATTCATCAATTCCACATGCACCTGCTATGCCATCCACCTCACAAATGCCCATTTCTCGCTATGATGTGTTGTCCCAGTTAGGTAAGACTCATGCACAAATATCCATTCTTGAGCTGCTCACCACATCACCCATCCACAAAGAAATTTTTGAGAAGGCTCTTTTAGAGCCTCGTGTTCTTGAAAACATTAATCCCTCCCAATTATCCTCCATGATTGGAAACCTTGTTGCATAAGAACACCTTTTCTTCATATCACAGCCAGAGTTTCAACATTGGGAGCTCTGGGTATATTGGAATGCCATTAGTGTTAACTAGTTGAACAAAATGAAAATTTTGAACTATCATGTGTATCTTTTTCAAACTAAAACTTGAAACTAGGTGAATAAAAACTGTTACATATTTTTCATGCTTCAACACTTAGCTTTCAAAATTGAAAATTCTACTTAAACCTAAATGAGGGCAAAACTAAAAAATTGAAACTCATTCTAGTTGCAAAACATGTATCTTTTATCTATGTTGTAAGCTGGTATGCCCTTGATTATCTTTGCAAGCATTAAGTTGCTCTTGTTTAGAATGTATTAGGGGATCTATTTTAGTAGTTGTTAAAAGAATGAATGTTGGATCAATGTGGTTTTCGATTTATCATTAAACTAGAATCATATTGCTCTAAGTGTGTTGTAGTGTCACTAGTGGAATCATATTTCTCTATAGGGGGAAAGGGTTCAATGGGAATCGCATAGTGAGTATCTTAGTTTTTCATTCTTGCAGGCTTCCAGGAGTAAGCCTAATTCTAGGGGGGGTGGATGCAGGGCCTGCCCCTAGGTCACATTTTTGCCTAACACTTTTAGAGCTAGTTTTATGTTGATGGTTAGCAGCATTGTTTTGAGATTATCAGATATTATGCTATGGATTCATTTGATATGTGATGAGATTACTTAGACTCTACATTTCATGTATGCATGATGATTATTACATTGTTTTCAGTTATTTATTAGTTAGATGATTTATTATCATATGTGTTTTCTTATGGATACTTACCCCATACTTGCATGTGTATGGTGTGCGTGTTTGTTCTCTTTATGTATGGTGTGTCTAATGTGGTTAAGGAAGCGAGTCATAGTCACCTACTAGTCGGGATCTACACGATGCACCACTTCTCTCTATTGCCTGTTTAGCTTAGCATATATAAATATATTGTATGTACATGTATGGTTTTTATGCAGATTGCAAGTACTGGGTATCGACTTCCCTGAATTGCTAGGATGAGCGTACCCTATCACATTATCTCAATGGTAAGAGAGGGGAGATAAATTCTCAAGTCCAAATCCCAACCCTTTAAGTCATTTGTCCTAATTGAAAATTAGAACAAGTGAGTTGAGTACCCTTTGAATACGTCGAATGATGTGATTCATGATATTAACCCTTTTGGTTTGATTTTGTATTTGTTTTGCTATAGTGGGTTTTTTCGTATTTAATTTTATGAGTCTTTGAAGTATTTTCTATTAATTAAGCCTAATTAAAAGATGTAATTAATGGTTTAATTTAATGGAAAATTAATATGATATTTTCATATTTATTTTATTTAATTAATTGAGAAATTAATTAAATAAAATAATTAAATTTGAAGATAAAAGTTATAATTTTAAAGTTGGAATGCGATAATATTTATTTAAGTTAATAAATATTTTAGCAATTAAGTTTTGGAAATAAATTTAAAAGTGGAAAATATATTAAAATTATTAAAAGATTCTAGATTTCATGTGATTAAAATATAAATATATTAAGGTTCAATAATTGGAGTTATTAAAGTTAGTGCATGAGATTTAATAAATAAATAAATTAAATTGAAAAGAGTAAAGTAAATATTATATTAATTAATGTGCATTATTTTAATATTTAGGAGTTTGCAAATTCTCGAGAGTTGTCATGTAGACAACTTAGGAGTTTGCACTCTAAGTATGCACAAGTTGTCTACACTTAGGAGTTAGCATATTATTTGAGCACATGGTGTCTACAACCTTATGACTCATCTAGAAGGTTGGAGTAGACTCATGCTTAGTTGTCATGCTTATTTTCTATTTGTTTCTAGAGACATTCTAGATGCATCTTAGAGGTCTTTAAATAGAGGCTCTCCTACTGTGTTTGGACAAGCTTAAAAAGCTTACATGCATTTGAGAAGCTCATATGCTTCTACATGCTCATATGTTTCTACGTTCTCCTATGCTTCTTCAAGCACTTCTAGCCATGTGGAAATTTTGGTTGGCTTGGATCTTGGAGGAATTGCAAATATTGGAGAAGGAAGGGATTCTCTATGGACTTCTAAGGGATGGAAAAATTAGCATCAGTGTCTAGGTGCACTCGTGATTTTTGCATATTCCATTTGCACTCCTCCTCTTCCTATCTTCATCGTGTCTATTATATGTGTCTAAATATTCTCTACGATTGAATCTACAATTTTGAAATTGGAATCTAGATATGTATGTTAATTTTTATTTGGTTGAGAAGAAAACATTAGAAAACTCTAGCTTCCATTCATGAAAAGAAATTAGATCTGAATTGGGTTTGGGTTCGAATTTATATTGTGAAATTAAATAGACAAAGTTTGAAATTAAAATGGAAATTCTAAAATTTGAATGGTTAGATGTAATCTTTCTATCAAATTATATTTTTAGATGCGTATGGACAAATCTATTAGATGGTCTATGGACATATTTAGAGAACAATTATTTTAAAGGAGAAATTCTTATTTTAAAGAATTAGAAAACCGTTTTTGTTTAAAAGTATATTATGTTCTCTTTTTAAAAAAATACATATCTTCATACATACATATATATATATATATATATATATATATACACATATATATTTGTTATTATAAAATGTTGTAGTAATTGATAACAATTTGTGTGTGTATATATATACATACACACATACATATACATATATATATATATATATATAATTAAACGCTAATCTTTTTAAAAACGCAGTGAGAAACTCTTTTAAAAATTTGAACCGCACATTGATAAACATTTATTGAAAAAATGTTTTAAATAAAATATATTTTAATGCAAGGGAGGGGCGAGTTACATCCTTCCCTGTACCCCCCCCCCCCCCCCCCCGTCTTCATTACGACAGCAGTCGCAGGGTACCTGCATATCGCAGGGTACCCGCGATGGGACTTTTAACAGCTGCGATGGGCCTTTGTTTGCTCAGTGATTTTTAAATTGCTTAACTTTAAAATGCCCCCACTTTAGTATGTTTAAAATTCGATTTAGTTTTATTGATAAGTTTTTTTTTATAAATTATGGATTTATATTATTGAAAAGGTTATGAACAATATTGTTTATTGCTCATTATTATTAGTTCTGTTAATAATATTATTTGTAATAATTATATACTAGCATTATAGTCTTATATTTAGAATTTATTAATTGACTTAATTAAATTTAATTTAATTAAGGTTAATTAAATGTTGTAATTAAAAAAATTGAAGTTGTTCAAATAATTTTAGAATTCTCAAGAATGGAAAAATTAAGTTATTATTAACTGATTTGAGTTCATTAGAATTGTTAATTGATTATCGGAATTCAATAGGTAAGATATTTAATTGAGATCACAATTTAATGGGGAGTTAAACTTATTTGATCCAACTATTTAGATGAGATATCCATAGAGACTTAAAATGATATTGGATTTAATTGACAAGGGTCATAATCATTGTTATAACATTTAATAACCTTGCTATGATCTGAATTGTTGATACGTTATGTATTATTAAATAACTTATCAATATAACTTAATGGTGTTAAGAGTTAGTAAAATATTAACTAATGAAGTTTATGGAGGGATTCTCTAGATTGATTATTTATAGTTTTGATGAGTTTATTATTTATTAATGTTTTTTGGGTCTAACAAACTATTAATAAATAATGGTATAAGTGGTTTAAATAGTTATTAATTAATCGGATTAAAGTTAATGATTAAAGTTTTGTAAATGATATTAATCAATTTGAATTGGTTAATAATTTGGAGTATTAATTAATTGAATTTTTAAATCAACGTACATAGGGGAAAACTATTTGAGGATAATAATATTGGAGTTTTTATTATAACTTGTTATTATTAAAGTATTAATGGGAACATTGTTGAAGAGTGACGAATTTGGTTATTATAGAATTATTAATAAGATTTCTAATATAGCTTGTTATTAAATATTAACAAGTTATTATTATTGAGCTATTAATATGAATATTTGTGCATTGGATTGTAGTTGACTTTTTAAGTACAAACTATTGTTAGTTATTAGTCAACTAATTTTCATTGGGTTGTTGGTATGATTATGTAATTATTAATTAAATTGATTAATTAGAGTTAATTAGATTTAATTAATAATTGAGTTGTATAATAGAATTTTTAATTAATATGATTTCTACATCGAAGTTGATAAGTCTTATTCTAATGACTTGAATGATGACTTTAGATATTTTAATGATTATTAGTGATGATTTAATTATTGTAACGATTAAATTAAGAGACTTAGGATTTAGTAATATTTAATTGAGTTTTAATTAAATAATATAGGGTCATGGATTGTGTACCTATGTTAATTGATTGATTTAATTGATCATTTTAATAAAGGTATAATCTTCTTATTCGAAGATTGATAATTGGCTCTCTTATAATATAACGAATAATGATCCTTGATCTATGTTGAAAGTTGAAGTAACATTAAAGAAGAGTTAATCAATTAGATTATTGATCATAGTTAAATAAAGAACAATTTACTTAAAGGTCAATGATGATCAGCTTAATGAGTAAAGTATTTACCCTTAAACTATTCTTAGAATATTATTTTAATGATGGAAGTATAATGTTATCGAGGGAACAAACGGGTTGACTTGTAGGTCAAATGATTAATCTTATATACTTGAAGTATACTTGCAAACAGAAAATGGAAACCTCTACACTTAATTCAACTATAAGATTTTAGTAAACCAAAAAATATGTTTGCATTGTATTTTCTCTATGCTATCTATTTTGGGGTTGACTAGTGTTGTCCAGTTATAGGACGTCTACCAGAGGCTTGGGGGTTATGTGATTGTGATGGCATGTTGATCTTATTTGGTCTTGATCTTTCTAAACCCAACCATGGTAATGTGATCATATGCTCTATGAAATGTTTGTATTTACTGATTGTTATTGCTTTTCAGTCTTCATGTGTGAAGCTGAGATGTATTTGTATGAGACACTTGACTTAACCATTTTTGAGTCATCGATTAGTTATCCTTGGATTACTTTCCAGTTGCCATGATGGGACTAAAATGTTGATTTATTTCTTGATGATGTCATGTTGTGACATGTTTTGACTCAACCATTTTGGAGTACTCGATCAATATGATTTTGAGATATATTTTTATTATTGATAACCAATGGATACTTTTGATTATCAATGATACCTTCAGTTGCCAATAGAGAACTGTTGTGGTCATGATTTTCTATGGATGCTTTTCAAATGCTCATGGAGATTTGATGCTTTTATTGTGGATATTTAATGCTCTTGTTATGGATTATTCTTTTGGTACTTCTTTCTAGTTGCTTGTATAAGACTGGGGTGATTTTATGATTCCATGAGCTTAGGGTAGGTTATCTACTTGTAGTGTCAGGAAGTGGCTTGCAATGGGGGCCAGGGCCCTAAGTGGCTGCCAAGGAAACTCATTGTAATTTTTTTTAATAAGTGATAGCATTTACACTAAATGGGGATTAAATGAACCTAAAAAGATAATTTTTTATGTTCTTGCCCATGCCTCGAGTGCTTGTACAGACTAGGATGGGAGTAGAGAGAACGCCTAGTTGTGACCTTGCATTCCATAGTATGCCTTGTTAGTATGAGAGGATACTAGTGGCCGCATGAGGATCAGTAGGGACCCGTGGAGTATAGCTAATTGCCAGAGTAACTTATACATGATATATGCAATGACACTTTCTTGCTTCCATAGTAGGTTTCCTACATGTCATTGTGTGCCTTTGGGATTAGATGTCAATTTTGTGACGGGAACCTTTGAGTTATTATACTTTTAGGATTCCTGGACCTAGAAAGTATTTATGTTATGTGATTTTGATAGCCTGTTTAGGACTTGAGATTATCTCCTCAGCACGGTGGGAGTCGAGCACTTAGGTTCCACACGGTCGAGTGGTAGTGTTTTATCACTCTTATAATTTCAGATCCGTCCATAGACACCGTGGCTGGAGCATTCTTGGTTGGTATTTATCTTCATTATGTTCTTGGATCGTTATGATAGATGATATACCCTATGATGAATGTATTTACTGGTATGTTTCTTATATTGATGATTTGCATATATTAGATGATGTATCTTATGCTTTACATTGCATGTTAGATTACTTTCTGCATATGACGTAGGATGTTTTAGGTGTGATATTCCTACTATGATAATACTGATGATCTCTTAAATGACTTGGGATATTACGCATGGAGGGATGGCTAGGATCCATGATGGTCTAATGATGCTATTTACGGTTGGGAGGAACCATGCACTTAGTTATTTATGTTTGTGATATATGGTTATATTTTATGATGGATGTTTATATCTTTATGATGATGATGTATCATGTATTGTTTATGGTTTCATTTATTTTATTGCATCATGGATTAGAGTTAGTATGATGATGTACTTTATTTATATAGATGCTTATTCTTTTAAGCTTTTTATACCCTGTGACATATACAGTGGATGATTGAGCAATCTAAAATGTAATTACTAAAAGGACACTTGTATATGGTTAATAATATTGGATGTATCATTTTTATTTCATAAGGATGTGATGTTAGATGAATGGTTAATTTAGATGTGATTCAATGTTAAGGGATCCTTAAGAATGTAACCTGTTATGTATGTTTAATTTTAGTGGAATGTTGTTATTGCTTTCGCTACTATGTTATGAATGGTGTTACTTTCATGTTTTAAAAAAAAAAATGCTATCAAACTTGGTGAAATTTTAGATTAATTCTTTGGATCCCTTGGCGGGGCATTACACTTCATAGATAAATATTTCCAAGGTCTTGATCCCTACCATGATCTGTCACTCCATATTGAAGTCCTTATACAATGACATAAGATTAAAAGAGTCCTTATACATAATGGATTCAGTTTGAACCTATGTGCATTGAAGATGATTCATTTCTTGGGACTTCCAGAGGACCTCCTAGATGTCAATAAAGGGATAACAATAAAATCATATGATGAAAGAGAAAGAGAATCAAAAGGGGTTATAATGTTATCCCTAAAGGTTGGGCTAGCTGTCATAAATATTGAATGCCATGTCTTAGACTTGGATTTTCCATATAACATTTTTCTTGGTTGACCTTGGATACATAAACTAAAGGTGGTACCATCTACCTATCATCAATGCTTCAAATTTCCTCACCAAGGATGAGAGGTCACAATTCTAGGTGATCCCACACCTTTCACCTTTTGTAAAAGATTGGAAGGTACACTAGAAAAATTTTGTCCAATCAGTGACTTTGCTAAGGTTATACCTAAGCCTCTCACAATAACAGAATCACCTTCCACAATAGTTCCAAAGTTAGTGAATAATGATTCCAATTCCTGTAAAGGAAAAGAAAAGGTGGAAGATGCTAAAGTCAGTGCTACAGGGAAGAAGGCTACTTTTACTAATTTAGGAATGGGAGAGTATAAGTTTGAAAATTCCTTGTGTGTTGGACAACTACCACTCTCCCCTCATTCCTTTGGAAAACCATCACAATTACCATCTCCTACCAACAAGGATACTATGCATGTTAACGAAACAACATTTCAACATTGGGGTTCACTTAGTGATGAGCATATGGAATCTAATATTCTAGATTGGCTATACTATGATGGAAAAGATGAACCTATGGAATTCCCCAAAGATAAGTATGTTAAGGCCCCTCCCATTATCAAAAACATGGGATATCATGGTACTGGCCATGGACCTCAAAAAGATGGAATTAGACAACCCCTTGAAGCTAATAGTTATCCTAAACGATGTGGTTTGGGCTCCATTAAACCCAAGGTATCCTTTGCTGACAACTATTATATAGTTGAATCTAATTTTGAGACTAAATAGGAGGAATTCTTTGAAATACCCTTCTAATACATTGAGGATGACCTAGATACCCATGTCTATGCCATTACCATAGCTGACCTTTCATCCACTGACCTACCTCTCACCAACCCTGACATGACAGACTGGGACCTTCAAGACACACCACCAACTCTCGATATCTGTAAGTCTAATGAAGTAGTAATGGCACTCTTTGGCCTTAAGAATCTCCAAGATTACAAACATGAGATCCAATACAATGAGGAAGCATACTTTGGTAGCCAAGTCAACTCTCTTAGTCACAAAAGTGAAAAAGAAAATAAAAATGGAAAAATAAGAGAAACATCCTCTAGTGAAAACTCTTTTAGGGCACTTTTAAAAAGATAAAATAAAAGACACATCTTCTGGTGAAAACCTCCTAGAAGCACCAAAAGAGGGAGAGATTGACTTGCCATTTAGATCTTTATCACCAAAAAAGTCATCTATTTTGAATGAGGAAACAATTCCAATCGACTTGGGTAGAGAGGATAATCCACAAATCACCTACATTGTAGCTACCTTAAGTCTTGAAGAACAAAAGGAAATGATTGAATTCTTGAAAAATGGTAAAATTAATTTTGCATAGACATATAGAGATATGCCTGGTTTAGACATAGATTTGGTTGTGCATCACTTGATATTAGATCCCAAGATTAAACCAGTGAAACAAAAGTTGTGCTAAATGCATCCTAAGGTAGCACTTTTAGTCAAAGTAGAATTGCAAAAAATGTTAGAGGCAAAGTTAATCTGCCCTATTGATTATCCTGAGTGGGTCTCTAACATTATTCCTGTAGGGAAAGCATCTGGGGGCATCCATTTTTGTTTAGATTTTCAAGATTTAAATCTCGCATGTCCTAAGGATGATTTTCCACTTCCTAACATAGACATCATAGTGGATCTGACTATCAGACATGAGATGTTGTCTTTAATAGATGGTTTATTCAATTACAACCAAATCAAAATTGCAAAAGAGGATCAACATAAAATGGCATTTACCACCCCATGGGGAACCTTTTGTTATCAGGTCATGCCTTTTAGCTTGAAGAATGTTAGTGCCACTTATCAAAACACAATGAGTACGATATTTCATGATCTTCTACATTTCATAATGGAAGACTATGTTGATGACATCCTAGGAAAATCAAAGACACATGAATCCCACATTGATCTCCTCACCACCATTTTTGAAAGATTGGAGAAATATAAAGGGTGCCTAAATCCTAAGAAATATGTTTTTGGGGTCAAATTAGGCAAGTTGTTAGGCTATATTGTGTCAAGAAGAGGTATTGAGGTAGATCCCACTAAAATAAAATCCATCGTGGAAATGCTTCTACCTACCACATTGAAACAACTTCACAATTTTTAGGGAAAGTTACAGTCCATTAGATGATTTGTGGCTTAGTTAGTAGATAAATTCCATCCACTTCAACATTTTCTTGATAAAGACACTAAGTTTCAGTGGGATTGTCTATGTTAGAAGGCATTTGAACAAATTAAGGTATACTTGGCTAATCCTCTAGTTTTAGTCCCTCCAATTGCAGGATGACCATTGATCCTATACATTTTAGCCACTTGAGTTGCCTTAGCTACCCTTTTGGCATAACTAGATGACCATCATAATGAGAAAGCTATATACTATCTCATTCAAACACTAGTTGGCTATGAGTTGAACTATACTGAAATTAAGTGAGCTTTTTTGGCAGTAGTCTTTTGCAAGCAGAAGCTATGTCATTACATGCTTAATCATACTACACATCTCATTGCCAAGATAGATCCACTCAAATATTTTTTACCAAAAGCCTCCTCACTAGTCGAGCTACAAAATGGGTCTTGATTTTGAGTGAGTTCAACATTGTTTATAAGGAACACAAGGCCATTAAGGGACAAGTAATTGCATATCAACTTGTTGAAGCTCCTCTTCTAGGAGACCATCCCATAGTAGAAAATTTTACAGATGACACAATTATGATTGTTACCCCTAGTACAACATGGAAACTATTTTTGATGGTTCCTTAATGCAAAAGGGATCAGGGGTAGGAATTTTGTTTGTTACACCACAAGGGTACCTCATTACTAAGTCTTATAAAATTTTATTCCCTTGCACAAACAATATAGTTGAGTATGAAGGATTAGTCATAGGGCTGCGTCAAGCTATCAAATGGAATATCAAAATCCTTCTTGTCTTTGGAGACTCACAATTGGTCATTAAACAAGTTATAGATGAATACCACACAAAGGATGAGAAGTTGTTACCATACTCCAGGGTAGTTGAGGATCTTAAACAACACTTTATAGAGCTAGTTTTTTAGAAGATCCCAAGGGCTAATTACAAAGCAGTAGATGTTATGGCTACTATTGCCTTCATGATTATCATGCTTGAGTATAGTCCTAAATGTGAGTTTCTTGTTGAGAATCTTTTTACTCCTACTTATGAGAAAATTGATTCAAAGTTGGTGTGTGAGATTGTTGGTCCTAAGTCTCCATGGTATGCCAAAATTTTTTCCTATTTATGTCACAAAACCATTCTTATAGCCTTCACTTTAAATCAAAGAAAAACCTTCATCTGTCACACAGTCCAATATACCATCTTAGGTGACACACTTTTTTGAAAACACTTTGATGGAACCCTCCTTCGATGTCTCAGTTCAGACAAAGCCAAAATTATGTTAGAAGAGGTCCGCCAAGGGATTTTTGGTGCCAATTTTCATGGCCTTACGTTAGCAAAAAAGATTCTTAGAATGGGTTACTATTGGCCTACTATGGAAGTAGATGCCTATCATTTTGTGAAGAGATGTGTTCCTTGTCAGTAGCATGGCAATTTGATACATTGTCTCGCCCAAGACCTCCAACCCACTATTACCCCATGGCCCTTTTCTTGTTGGGGATTCGATCTTGTTGGTCAAGTATACCAAAATTTTGAAAATGGCCACAAGTACATTATTATCGCCACTAAATACTTCACAAAGTGGGTTGAGCCTATTCCATTAATCTACATCACCGAAAAATAGATTTTGAAGTTCATCTTGAACTACATTATCTATTGTTTCAGTATACCTCAAGATGTCATGACTGATAATGAAACACCTTTTAAAAATTAGGAAGTTGCCACATTGTGTAGAAAATTTGGAATCACCCAACATTTTTCCACCAAGTACTACCCCCAAGGCAATGGCCAAGCTAAAGCTACTAATAAAACCATTTTTAAAATCCTAAAGAAAATCGTCGATGCAGCTAGCCATGATTGGAACCTCCATCTTTCTCTCACCCTTTGGGCCTATCGTACCTCCATCCATAACCCCAAAGGAGCCACTCCATTTTCCCTTGTTTATGGTTTTGAGGCTATCTTACCCATCAAAATTGAGCTCCCTTCCCTTAAAATCTCTCTGAAGAATTTGATGTCTGAAGAAGAATATAGAGTTGCTTACTTACAAGAGCTGCAACTCCTTGATAAGAGATGCTTTAATACCCTAAACCACCTCTACGTGTATCAAAATTGCTTTCAACTTCAGTATCACAAAAAATTCAAGCCACGATAATTTGAGGTGGGTGACTTAGTTTTGCAACATAACATGAAGAATCTCTAGAACCATGAAAAGAAAGGAAAATTTGAAGCTAATTGGCTTCGTCCATTTATCATTATAGCCAAATATGGTTCTGAGGCATATCAGATTGCCACTCTAGAGGGAGATCCACTCCCTGAGCTTGTAAATATCCAACATCTCAAGAAATTCTATGGTTGAGCCTTGTAGTTCCTATACAGTATTGATATAGTCCCACAAACATACAAAAAAATCAAAAAAATTCAAAAAAAAATTCACAAAATGTTCCTAAATAAAAGATTAAAAAACAGAAAAAGTTCCTAAAAAAAGCATTTTGATCCATTATCTATAAGGCTCATTTCACTTCACCCCTATTCCATCATTTCATCTTCCTATTTGTCCAAAGTTTTATCTAGCTTATGCTTTTCATGCATCCAATAAAAAGACCTCTTGTCTGAGAGGCTTCATTTCACTCTCATTTTTCCACAGACCTCTAGTTCGTGAGGCATTTTTCTCGTCGAGTGCTTGTTCCAATCCCATTGCACTAAGTTTTTCCACAATAGTGACTACAATACGAATTAAAGAAAATCAACCATGAGACTTTATGAATCGAGAAACTTGTTCTTTTCATAGCCCTTGCCAAAACAAACACACAATTTGTGATAACTAACGTCAAACACAACAAAATTTCATAGGATGAATCCTTCCTATAGGTGGCATTACGACATTCACTTCTAGACCTAAGGTTCTTCGCAAGAACTAGGGACTAAATGACCACTTGGTCATAAGGTCTCTTTTTACTTGATTTCATTTTGTGTGTTAGAGGAAGCCTTTTATGGTGTGCCTTGACCTTCCATATTTTGGATGTACCTAAATGGTTCTCATTGACTACACGTGATGTTTGTAATATGATCTTTTATTTAGGCTTTAATACATATGTGTATGTTTCATGTTATGTTAATGCATTGTGCAATGAGAGCAATGGGTTAGTACACTTTCCACCAATGATCCCTAAAAAGACCTTGGGTGTACCTAGACCTCTCCAAGGCATATATGACATTTTTTCCATCATGACTATGCAAACTACACCTATTTTTCTAAAGTCTCTAGTCTACGCAAAAGAGTCATGACATTTATGCTTCTATAGCATATAATGCATAAACTCATTTGTAAAATCAAACTAAAGTGTGCTCTTTCATATAAACACAACTGAATCTCTTGGTATCGTGTAGTATAGGGTTTCATTAAGCCATGCTTGAGACAAGGGTCTTATTTATTTCCCCCCTCTTGTGCTACGCTACTTGGTTTCTATGAGTGAAGAGTTTTGACAGATGATCATTCCTTAGGTTCATTCATATTACATTTTCATTTTAGGTTGAATTCATTAGTGTCTTATTAGGATACATTTCATTGTCAAGTTCATTACACATTTTGTTCATTTAATTAAATTGCATCATTATTTCATTGCATTAATTCATTCCATACATCCATTCTAAACATCACATCTAGTGGCATATACATCATAAAAACATCTTATAATACATATAGTACATCCATACATGTCAAAAAAACACAATGCATACATCTCATAGTCACCAACCAACCTGCATCATACACATGTTAGGCATCTTATCCATATATCATAGGCAACAGCACATCGCATCACACCCTACATCACAATGTCAATATCCGCATCATAGATATCATTTGCATAAGATTATCCATGTACACATAGGCCCATCAAATCATCTCATATATATATATATATGGAAGAATAATGTTTGTACAATCCATATACATAGAATCATGTAGTAAAAATGCATCATCAAAAACTCACTGCATATACACATATCTGTCAAAATTGCTCGCTATACAAAATCAAGCCACTCGCTATGAGGACCCAACCCCCCCTATGTCACCCCCTTTCAAAGGCTAGTGTTGTCCCATAGACTACTCTTATCTAGCCCTACCCCCTATGGTCCATGAGCTTGAACCTCTCTGAAAGTCTGGCTATCACTGATCGGCAAGCACGGCATTATGGTATAGTGATCTATAGTACATTGCCTCTCTAAATGCCTATGCCTCTACTCGGCTAGCTTCCATGGCTACTTTTATCATTGTTGTTGGTGTTTGAAAATGTTACCCATTTCCAATTACCTTGATGAGAACAAAATGCATCTAGGGGTAGCTAACTCCCATTATCAACACATCCATTCAGACGCTAGGCCAACTATAAGGCTATACTCCTTCTGCACTTCAGGCTCTGCAAAACCTAGGCGGGTGAACCTATAGATTCCTTATATGGTACCAGTTATCAAAGCATACACTGAATCTAATACAAAGTAGATAGAAACCCTTATTTCTCCTAATAACTTATGAAATAACATATATCTGTAGTAGCTAGATGCAAAACAATGAAATTCATGAGCTGAGTGAGGGCATTTTGTTTATAGCTCTTCAACATTAAAGGGAAATTCATTTGATTAAAGATGTTGATTCAAAAAAACCTCAAAAATCCAATAGTATAACTAGTGATCCTATAACTGATCAGTGCTTAATCCATTGGGAAATTCCATTAATTCAAAACATACATCTGTGACATCAGGACGTATCTCATATACCCAAACATCATATCTATCCAACCACCTTGTGATTCAGACATCAGTGTTCATTCAGGTCTCATTCTCACAAAATATCCTTCTCAAACAACCAGTAACCTTGTTTAAACATATCAAGCATTTACTTGGCCCTTTGGTCCAACAGCAAAATACATCAAACATACAACCTGAAAGGGATGCAAATGGGTCTCAAATCTTTGTTCCAAAACCACATAAGACTTACAGATTGCTGAGATAGGAGACTAGAACCAGAAAAAAAGTAGTGAAATTGTTCCTTATATGTATTCATTTCCTTGAAACTATACATTCAGATGCATGAAATCAAAACATGAAACAATTTAACATCTCAAAACTATCTGTATTATCTTTACAACTTCTGTTCACATGAGAGTTCTGCTAAAGAAAATGGTGTCATAGTCATGGAAACATGTCAAGATACTGGAACCAGTGGTCTCACAGTGCAAAAATTGGAATCCCTAATGGTATCACAGCAATGAACTCTTTCTTGCCAGAAACTAGAACCCCTCAAATGGAAGAAAGAAAGAATAATATAGAAGAGAAAGAATTTTCGGATCTAATCTTTACTTGACAATTGTCCACTTGAAATTCAATCTTTTGGCAACTGAAAACTTCGTCCTTCCTTCTCCAGCTTGATCTGATTTGATTTCATCATTGCCTTGTAACTGATTTGCAAAATATCCCCTCATGAATGATGAAATCCCTTATTTGCTAAAAATCTGATTTGCATCAAAATGTTGATAAAACTTCCTTTAAATGACTCAAAGATACCCCCAGCTGAATTCTTCTTGTCTTTTACGCATTTTCAAGCTATTAACTTGCCAAAAAACACAACTAAACTTCTTGGTCTAAAAATGGTTGTAATTCAGGTACCTAATAGAAACCCTCATGTAGCTCAAACAGACTAATACTTGTGCAAAAATTGACTCTAGAATCAGAAAGTTACTCTTCTCCCGATTCTGGCGATATATAACATTGCCTATCTGGCCTCTCGAAAACCTCCTGAAAGTCATTTTGAAAATGACTCCTCTGCTAGAAAGTTCAGGATTGCACTCAAGACATTTTCAAAAATTTAAAAGTTTCTAAAGTTTAAACTTTAGAAAAGAGCCTCATTTGAGTTTTTAAAAAAATGCACATCAACTATTTTCTTATAAAAATAATAATAAAATATTATTATTTTTTATTCTTTAATATTGCCCCTTCTTCAATCCTGGTCAACCTTCAGTTGACCAACCTTTCTGCCATGTGGCAGCCTCTGATTGGCTAACCTATGCCACGTCAGCGCCGCAGAGATCCAGTGCCACATGTCGCCAAGGCGCATCCCCGCATTACTTAAATCCCTACAACTCCATATTGTGGGGATGCGCAGACCGACGGATCTTGCCACGTGGCGAATTTCTATTCCTCTATCTGAACTGCTCATTCTCACCACGTCAACATTCCTCGAACCCGCCATGCCATATGGCGCCCAGGTGCATCCCCGCAATATTTATCCTGTGCGCATCTCTTTTTGCGGGGACACACATGTCGTAGGATGCTGCCACATGTCGACATCTGGTGCGATCTCCAATCTAAGTACCAACTCATCATGGGTGCAAGTTTGATTAAAATATTACTTTTCTCGACCTGCTGACATCACCCTCATCTGATCACATCAGCACAGGACCCACCAACACAGAGCTAGATGTTTCGAAGAGTGTTGTCTTAAAGACAACTTAATCTGCATGGGTTAGTGGATTTAAACATTTTTAAAGTCACCACATGTACAATGTGGGATAAAATGTTGAACCACTTCCTGCAACCAACGTGCGAAACTCCCTCTGAAAATGCATGACTTTCTTTCTTCACGCCTCTGTTCTTCTTTGATGCTAGGCTTTAGCAGGCTCTCCTGCTCTTTAACATGTCTGCCCTCTGTTTCACATTTTATGTCTGCTCCCTGTCTTCATTTCCCACGTATGCAAAGCTCCCTACGGCTTGGACTCAATGTGCAGCTTCCTTCGACTGCATTAGCCTCATCTTACTAGTAGTGTGGACTAGGTTTATTCATGTTGCATGAGTTGTTCTTTTATCTTTCATGATGCCTCTACTTTTTACATTGACGCTGGTTCTTCTTTGGTTTTGTCTTTCAAATGTTTTCTCTGCTAAAACTTGGCGTCCTTTTCATATGTTTTTTTGTTTTGCTTTTCCTTGGCAGCCTGGGGTCTTTGACACTTTGCATAGATATTTGAAGACACCTTCGCTTTGACTGTGGGGGGCTTATTTAAGGTTCTGCCCTACATTTTTATGCCCACTCCTATTTATAACTACTGGCTAGAGCCTCCTTTCTGAGCCGTGGGCTCACTCTTTTCCTGTTATGCAATGTGAAAATAGAATACAAGGAAAAGCCTCGAGCATGAGGAAACTTGGTAATATCTTTGTGACAGCTGTTGAAACATTTCTATCTACAAGAATCCCTCCTCACGGCCTCGTCCCCAATTCTCTCCTCTTTCCATTTGCTGTGGCTTGTTGAAGTTCACCATCTTATGCATTGTCTATTCTTTTATAAATTGGTGTCCCTTTTTTTATATACGCTGCCTTCTTAACTATGTTGAAATGTGGATGCCCCCTGTTGAAATTGCAACCTCCTCTTTTATGGGTTGCTCCTCTGTCTTTTTTGACCCCTTTGCTTGCATGGATAACCTTTGGTTTCAGCATGGACGTTAATAAGCTCGCACCTCTGAATGCTTTTATTGTAATGCTATATCATGGTGTTCTTTAGCTATGTGAGCCTGTTTTAAAACAAATTCTTTTACATTTAAGACATGGAAATGCCTCCTCTTCGGCTTTGAAACTGAAGGCTCTCCTTTCCTTTCTCAATTTACACACAATTATCATTACTCTGATGGAATCAGTCGGGTCTCAGAGTGGGCCCGGCTAAAAAAATTTCATTTTCGAACAACTGATTCTCTAAACTGATCAATCGATCATCTTGAACTAACTAGAATCAAATTTGATCACTGATTGGTCATTAAAATTCATTTTAAAATCATTTCCACAACATTGTGAAATTTGTGTCCAGAAGCCTATTGCCTGGCTTTAAAAAATGACCTAGACAACTAACAATGCTCTGAAAATTGGCATATTGAATCTCTGCTCCACATTCTTGCCTCCTCTCAATTTTTTTCTCATGACAAGATCGAAGTCAAAAGATATTGACTGTCAAAGTTGCCTTCTCAAATCTACCTGCAAGCAAAAAAGTCAGAAAGTAATAAACTAGGTTTTGATTCGGCTCAGAAAACTAGGTAAATGAACACTTGGGAAGACAAAAACTGGGGCACTCATTCTTTGTCATGAGGACATTATGAATCTATGATTTAGGCTCATGATGAGTAATAGGGCGCAAATGGAAGATGTTCAAAGTAGGCTACTTAGAATTTTGCAAACTGGACATGCTGACACAAAGCATTTTTTGCGAATGGAATTGACCTAGAAAAGTGTGCAAATGGATTTGTCATGACTTGTAAACTAGCATACTTAAAGAATTTTCAGTGGAAAACACAGGGGTACAATCCATTTGATCTTGCCAATCATGCATTTCAAGTTATAACGTCACGAATTGGGGTACTAATAAATCTGCAAGTGCTGACACTAGCAAAAAATCAAAAATTCCATTTTGAATCACGTTTGAAAATTGATCAAACAGATTCATCATGATATGGAACTTGAAAAATAACAAGTCTCTGACACCTACAATGCAATACAATAGGAATTTCAACATTCAGGTCAATTGGTCAAGAGTTATTGCACGTCAAACAGGGCTTCCCAGAATTAGGTGCAAAGTGCAAAATCATGAAAACAGTAACTGGCCAATTTAAAGGGATTCAAAACCTATTCAAATGGACTTGAAACGACTCAAAATCTGAAACATAGGTTCTCAGGTATGGATATTAGATATTCTCAAAGTGGAAAGTCACAAAACCTTTCTGGGTGCGAGATATTTAGATGCAAACACAGCGTCCTGTCGCTGTTTTACACTGGTGAAAAAGCAAGAATGACAATTGTTCATAATAGGACTTCGCTGAAAAGCTCAGACTGATGATTTGACCATATGGAACAGGTAGACAAGCTAAATGGAAGGTGTTAGAAACATTAAACACCTCTTAGGCCTCATACTTATAGCCGGGTACATAGGCATATAAAAGCGTTTATAGGGCTCAAATTTTCTATGGTGCTCAAAATTAGGGCTACGATTTTGAGCGCCAACAATGGCTCTGTCTAGGGATGCATGCCCCTTGCGGGCATGGTAAGATTTCAGATCTCTAGAAGAAGCATACCACACATCTAAACAACAAAACTTTCTCGAATAGCTTTATTGAAAACAAGAAACTACTCTAACTATGTACACACGATGGCCTCGGGCCACTCGAAAGTTTCAAAACTCCTTACCTCTGTCATAAACCTGATTCTCATTCACATCTCCTTGAGGTAAACTGAAATTCTCATTATCATTTGTTTCACCCATCATATCAACACTTTCAATTACTTTGTTAGGCAAAACAAAATTGCTATCATCATCTTCATAGTGCATATAAAAATCAGACAAACTTTCTACGCCTTGCTCACTATGAAAATATGAATCAGTGTGATCATAATAATTGACATCAGATTGAAAATGAAACTGATCACTACTGATTGAGTCATGGATTCCTTCAACCGGAAACAAAAAAGCTTGATATTCTACTTCATTGAACGAGTTACATGAATCGGATGGTAACTCACCTTGTGCCTCTGGCTATGAAGAGTATGTGAAATCTGATCATTGCCTACTTGCAAACTTGTTACTCTTTGAATCAAATTTATCCTTTGCTGAAACCTCTTCACGCTCAAAACATTGAGTAGTCACCATATATGAAAATTCATTCTGAAAGTGTTGATCCAGACTATGTTGATCACTATCATTTTCTTCATCAAACTGAATGTCAAAATAAACCTTCAACTCATCTTTACAAGACTTATCAGCACATGAAGAAAATCTATAATCTGATTGACAACCTTCACTATTTTCCTCCTCGTCATATGAAAAATCAAAACAATGTTCAGCAAGATCAACATGAAAAGAACCTGAAACGGCATTAGCCTTCCCTTCATTAACATTCTCTACATCCAACAAATTTTCATGTGCAAAAACATTTGAGGTTTTGTTATATACACCTCCAAAGTCTAACAAAGATTGTTCAGATTCTACCTCTTTTTCCACATCAAACTTTGGGGAATTGATTTGACTAAATGAGAAAGTATTATGAGAGAACATATGAAGATCCTTAGAGATACTTATGTGCTTTTCAAACTCACGAGCCAATAAAATAGGGATTTCATCAGAACTCAAGAAGACTGCCTCACAAATCTTCTCATGGTTGTGATTATCATCTGGACAACATGAAGAACTTACAACAAGAAGATCATTAGTGTAACAATCTGGAAAATCAAAATTATTACAACATTCTTTCTTATCATGGCAATCACTGGATCTACTATTGTTGCAACTTTCTTCAACTTCATATGTACCGTAACTTAATTTATTTTCTCTTTTATATCCATCCTTTTCATGCTGATTGCTATCACCTGATTCATTAACATTTTAATCCACCTCTTCACAATCAGAAGACAGATTATCTTGCTCTATGGACTCATTATATTCATTCCTACCTTGGCTTTCAGCACATTCATTATCATTAGGAGATATTTCATGAAATCTATAATCACCACTTCCCATCTCCTCAATGAATTTTTTAGTCTACAAAATTATTTGTAACCTTACAGGTGCTGGCCAATCGACTGAATCGGGTACTAGAACATCAAGTAAAATATTTGGCAGGGAAGATTCCTCAGGTCTACAATGAAAAGGCATCTTACTGATTACTGACTTAAGCCTTAAATAACATTGTTCGATACTTAGACCTTGAGTACCACCTACCTCAATTCTTATAAGATTTACAATCCTTTTGTAAACCATTGTATTCAACATAGTAATATTATTACTCATAGTTTCTAAACTCTCAAAATTTGGTAATCTAATCTCAGATCTGAGATCTGACTCCATCTTACAACAAAATTTCTACCTCTTCTTTCTAGTGCTGAAAATCACTAAATAGAGGCAACTTCTTTAAACACTTGACTTCCATGAAAAGAAAACATGAAAACCAAAATACCTCCAGTGCTGATACTAAACTTGGATCTGCTAATTTGGCACAAGCGCAAGACTAAAAATCCTTCACACCACTGATCAAACTTTTTAGAGTCACCACCTTCTTTCAAGAGGATAAAGAGATCACTGCTATGATCTACTTTTTACATTTCAATTTCTTTATAACAGCAGATTTCAAACAGCACTTCAAAACTTATCAAGAATTTAGAATTCCTTTCCAAGAAACTATCAACAATTTCAGATCTGCCCATAGAACTGAAAGTCCTTACAAATTTTGCAATGAAATAAACTAGGAACAAACTGGTACAGAGATTTGAGAGTCGCCACTCACACTTTGTGAGAAATGAAACATAATTTGTCACTCAAAAAATCTAAACCAGACCTTCAATGCAAGAAAAACTTGCAGATCAATAACACCTTGAAAAGAAAGTATACTTTATAAATGAATTCTTGACTTTGAAACTTTTTTAACAGTATTTACAAACTGGACTGATTGAAGATAGATCTATGACAGTCATAGAACACAATTTTCATCCAGTTTTACAACATACTGTTGTCTATGAATAAAGCTCAACTGGGGTGCATAATATTTGAGTAAGAGACCTAGAAAACACATCAAATAACCTACTGCTACAACTTTTTTATGCACTTCATCTGCTATATTGAATCTCCTCTTTTAAATTCTCAAGGTTTGTCTTACATCTGATTCAATACAGTCCCTAGCAGAGTCAACATTTTGTTGGTGACTCGGATGGGCAAAACCCAACTGAGAGTAGCACTAAAATTTTCAATGAACACCAGAGATTCTTGTCCTTTCAAAAAAATGGATTTCCATCTTATCTCCCTAGCAGATTCGCCATTTTGTTGGTTTTTGAAAATGTTACCCATTTCCAATTACCCTGATGAGAACAAAACGCATCTAGGGGCGGCTAACTCCCATTATCAACACATCCATTCAGACACCAGACCAACTATAAGGCTATACTCCTTCTGCACTTCAAGCTCTACAAAACCTAGGTGGGTGAACCTATAGATTCCTTATATGGTAACAGTTATCAAAGCATACACTGAATCTAATACAAAGCAGATAGAAACCCTTATTTCTCCTAATAACTTATGAAATAACATATATCTGCAGTAGCTAGATGCAAAATAATGAAATTCATGAGCTGAGTGAGGGAATTTTGTTTATAGTTCTTTAACATTAAAGGGAAATTCATTAGATTAAAGATGTTGATTCAACAAAACCTCAAAAATGCAACAGTATAACCAGTGATCCTATAACTGATCAGTGCCTAATCCATTGGGCAATTCCATTAATTCAAAACATACATCTGTGACATCAAGATGTATCTCATATACCCAGACATTAGATCTATCCAACCACCTTGTGATTCAGACATCAGTGTTCATTCAGGTCTCATTCTCACAAAATATCCTTCTCAAACAACCAGTAACCTTGTTTAAACATATCAAGCATTTACTTGGCCCTTTGGTCCAACAGAAAAATACAACAAACATACAACCTGAAAGGGATGCAAATGGGTCTCAAATCTTTGTTCCAAAACCATATAAGACTTACAGATTGCTGAGACAAGAGACTAGAACCAAAACAAAAGTAGTGAAATTGTTGCTCATATGTATTCATTTCCTTGAAACTATACATTCAGATGCATGAAATCAAAACATGAAACAACCTAACATCTGAAAACTATTTGTATTATCTTTACAACTGTTGTTCACATGAGAGTTTTGCTGAAGAAAATGGTGTCACAGTCATGGAAACATGTCAAAATACTGGAACCAATGGTCTCACAGTGCAAAAATTGGAATCCCTAATGGTATCACAGCAATGAACTCTTTCTTGCCAGAAACTGGAACCCCTCAAATGGAAGAAAGAAAGAATAATATAGAAGAGATGAAATTTAATATTCTGGCAACTGAAAACTTCATCCTTCCTTCTCCATCTTGATCTAATTTGATTTCATCATTGCCTTGTAACTGATTTGCAAAATATCCCCTCATGAATGATGAAATCCCTTATTTGCTAAAAATTTGATTTGCATCAAAATGCTGATAAAACTTGCTTTAACTAACTCAGAGATACCCCCAGCTGAATTCTCCTTGTCTTTTACGCATTTTAAGGCTATTAACTTGCCAAAAAACACAACTGAACTTCCTGGTCTAAAAACGGTTGCAATTTAGGTACCTGATAGAAAACCTCGAGTAGCTCAAATAGACTAATACCTATGCAAAAACTGACTGTAGAATCGGAAAGTTTGACTTCTCCCGATTCTGGCAATATATAACATCGCCTATCTGGCCTCTCAAAAACCTCCTGAAAGTCATTTTGAAAATGACTCCTCTACTTGAAACTTTAGGCTTACACTCAAGATATTTTCAAAAATTTAAAAGTTTCTAAAGTTTAAACTTTAGAAAAGAGCCTCATTTGAGTTTTAAAAAAAATGCACGTCAACTATTTTCTTATAAAAATAATAATAAAATATTATTATTTTTTATTCTTTAATATTGCCCCTTCTTCAATCTGGGTCAACCTTCAGTTGACCAGCCTTTCTGCCACGTGGTGGCCTCTGATTGGCTGACCTATACCACGTCAGTGCTATAGAGACCCAGTGCCATGTGTTGCCAAGGCGCATCCCCGCATTACTTAAATCCCTACAACTCCATATTGCGGGGATGCGCTAACCGTCGAATCTCGCCACATGGCGAAATCTTGTTCCTCTGTCTGAACTGCTTGTTCTCGCCACATCACCATTCCTCAGACCCGCCATGCCACATGGTGCCCAGGCGCATCCCCGCAATATTTATCCCATGCACATCACTTTTTGCGGGGATGCGCATGCCGTAGGATGCTGCCACATGTCGACGTCTGGTGCGATCTCCAATCTAAGTGCCAACTCATCACGAGTGTAAGTTCGATTAAAATATTACTTTTTTTGACCTACTGACATCACCCTTATCTGATCGCATCAGCACAGGACCCACCAACATAGAGCTAGCTCTTTCAAAGAGCGTTGTCTTAAAGACAACTTGATCTGCATGGGTTAGTGGATTTAAACATTTTAAAAGTCACCACATGAACAATGTGGGATAAAACGTTGAACCACTTCTTGCAACCAACGTGCGAAACTCCCTCTGAAAATGCGTGACTTTCTTTCTTCATGCCTCTGTTCTTCTTTGATGCTAGGCTTTAGCAGGCTCTCCTGCTCTTTAATGTGTCTGCCCTCTGTTTCACATTTTAAGTCTGCTCCCTATCTTCATTGCGCACGTATGTAGAGCTCCCTACGGCTTGGACTCAATGTGGAGCTTCCTTCGACTGCATCAGCCTCATCTTACTGGTAGCGTGGACTAGGTTTATTCACGTTGCATGAGTTGTTCTTTTATATTTCATGATGCCTCTACTTTTTACATTGACGCTGGTTCTTCTTTGGTTTTGTCTTTCAAACATTTTCTCTGCTAAAACTTGGCATCCTTTTCATATGTTCTGTTGTGTTGCTTTGCCTTGGCAGCATGGGGTCTTTGACACTTTGCGTGGATATTTGAAGATGCCTTCGCTTTGACTGTGGGGGGCTTATTTAAGGTGCTGCCCTGCATTTTTATGCCCACTCCTATTTATAACTACTGGCTAGAGCCTCCTTTCTGAGCCGTGGGCTCCCTCTTTTCCTGTTATGCAATGTGAAAATAGAATACAAGGAAAAGCCTTGAGCATGACGAAACATTCTTGCCTCCTCTCAATTTTTGTCTCATGAAGAGAATGAAGTCAAAAGATATTGACTGTCAAAGTTGCCTTCTCAGATCTACCTACAAGCAAACACATCAAAAAGTAATAAACTAGGTTTTGATTCGGCTCAAAAAACTAGGCAAATGAACACTTGGGAAGACAAAAACTGGGACACTCATTCTTTGTCATGAGGACATTATGGATCTAAAATTTAGTCTCATGATGAATAACAGGGCACAAATGGCAGATGTTCAAAGTAGGCTACTCAGAATTTTGCAAATTGGACATGCTGACAGAAAGCATTTTTTGCGAATGGAATTGACCTGGAAAAGTGTCCAAATGGATTCGTCATGACTTGTAAACTGGCATACTTAAAGAATTTTCAGTGGACAACACAGGGGTACAATCCATTTGATCTTGCCAATCACAGATTTCAAGTTATAACGTCACAAACTGGGGTACTAATAAATTTGCAAGTGCTGACACCAGCAAAAAATCAAAAATTCCATTTTGAATCACGTTTGAAAATTGATCAAACGGATTCGTCATGATATGGAACTTGAAAAATAACAAGTCTCTGACACCTACAATGCAATACAATATGAATTTCAACATTTAGGTCAACTAGTCAAGAGTTATTGCACGTCAAATAGGGCTTCCCAGAATTAGGTGCAAAGCGCAAAATCATGAAAACAGTAATTGGCCAACTTTGAGGTATTTAAAACCTATTCAAATGGACTCGAAACGACACAAAATCTGAAACATAGGTTCTCAAGTATGGATATTAGATATTCTTAAAGTGGAAAGTCACAAAACCTTTCTGGGTGCGAGATATTCAGATGCAAAGACAGCCTCCTGTCGTTGTTTGACACTGGTGAAAAAGCAAGATTGACAATTGTTCAAAATAGGACTTCCCCGAAAAGCTCAGAATGATGATTTGACCATATGGAACAGGTAGACAAGCTGAATGGAAGGTTTTAGAAACATTAAACACCTCTTAGGCCTCATACTGACAGCCAGGTACATAGGCATATAAAAGCGTTTATAGGGCTCAAATTTTCTATGGTGCTCAAAATTAGGGCTGCAATTTTGAGTACCAACAATTGTGATGGCCACCCCAAGCTATAACATCTATCTAGCTATGTCTTGTTACCTACGGTACTCATCCAACTACACCTGATGAGTATCTCACTCGGCTCGTAGAGTGGTCACCTCTCGCCAGAGAGTCTCTATCTCAGCTAGCTCATTGACCTCCTCCTACATCTGGAAGTCGACAAACTCTCCATCATCCACCCATGGCTATAGGGCTGCTAGGGCCTCCTACGCACTATCTACCCTTGCCTTCTAAGCTTGAACCTCTACATGTAAGGTCATCATGTCCTTTTGTATACTATCTGCTTGGGCCTGCTCTCTCTATTCCACACCCTAGAGTTGGGAAATCTCCGCGTGAAGACTATCTCACTCTACCCTAACCATATCTGGGTCCTTTGATGGCCCCTGTCCACCTAGTGGAACCTATACCTATGGCCCCTATACTGGTTCCTATGTTGGTGTTGGTGCCTATGCTAGTACTATTCTTGTAGCTCTCCTCACATGGGTTATGTGCCCTCATGGCCCATCCTGTGCTCCCCATGCTCGTGGCGGCATCATAGCTACCTACCCACCATCCCTTGCTCCATCCCCCTCTCCCTGCATCTTCTCAGTTGATGGTGGTGCCCCAACCACTATTAATCTAATAGGCTGATGTACTACCCACCACTATGCATATGTCAGTTTCATACCTGCATCTCCTTGATCCTATCCATGTACCTAGGGTACTAGTTGCATCACCAACCAGGAACTCCAGGCTAGACACAAGATTGTCCCATGACCCCAGATTCTACCATACTCCCATGATACGACAAGATACAAAAACCTTTTAGGAACTACATCCTGGACTCTATCGAACTCTCATCGCACCCTAGAGGGCATATACCACATCATCACGTGCATGGATCTCCTTATCAGCCAACAGTCTTTCTGCATATAGCAGAGATACATCTAATCCTTGGAGTCATCCTCTCTGACTACTGCCAAAATTGTACCCCATCACTCCACTCCATTATATGGTGTCTAGTCAAACATGATGATCTCATCCGAGAAGTGCTGCCAAAATCTCACTAACTTTGTCAAGGTATACTAGATGGGTAGTCGGTATCTATAGGCAAATGGCTCACCAAGATGTCTAGCCTCATGTCTAGTAATAAATCATGTGACCTCGATATGCTCTAAAGACCATACAATCAGTAGTGGCAGCCCTAGCCCCATCGTCCTATATGCACACATATGTAGATCATGGTAGAGCTCTACTAGAATGGTCTAGCCCCAATAATAAACCACTCTGTCGTCTTATAGTAGGGTGTTCAGCATCCACACCCACCCAATGGGAAATCTATGCCATGCATAGTTTGGTACCAACCTCCAGATGAGAGAAGCTAGATATACTGCAAATCTAGGAAATATCAACTCTAGTGCCCCTCTCCAAGCTAGCCATAATCTCTAGATTGGTAGTCTCTGCCATCACCTATAAAAGCACTCCCACAGAAATGGATCTAAACCCTCTAGCATGTACTATGGATATACCCCCCAGATGGGCACTCACAAAATGTTCCAAACACCTAGTAGTGTGATTGTCACCTCTCTAGTAGGCAGATGGAATCTCACAATGGGTGTATGTCATCACTCAATGACTATCGAAAGCTATGTTGAGTGCACCCTCAAGTCTGGCCACTCGTGTATGTGCTCTAGACTGAATAGTTAGATGTGCCCCCAGTTAGCATCGATTAATCTATCCTCTAACACCATTGTTAGAGGATAGTGCTCCCTCGACCTGAAAACCACTTACTCCTTCTATAGCATAGACATGTAAAGGGTCAGTCTCTTTAGCATATGCCATCCCCAAAATGGGGCATCCTATCTTGTCCTCCACTGATTTGTCCCAATCGATGCAGACACTAATCGATGTAGCTGCCAATTTGCGTACATGCTAAATTATGTCTATGGAGATTCTGATTGGTGCATATGTTGATCAACATAGGTGATAGTTTGTGGAAACATCATTTTGGCCTCTCTGGTGGCTACACAGATGTCATTTTTTTGCCAATGACTACTTTTTTATCATCTAAGGAGATGACAAACAATTGATCATCGTCTCGGCTCCCCCTTTTACCTACTTTGTCATCCATACAGATGACAAGTTGAACCCTGTCGTCTCTGTGGACCCCTTTTCCCCTGTCCATCATCTGTGCAAACAACAAGATAGATTTTGTCATCTCCATAGATGATGTAGTCTCTATTTTATCGTCTGTGTAGATGACAAGACATAGATTGTCATCTCTGCATTGACCACATTTTTTCCCTCTTTATGGTGCAATAAATGCTCAAGCCTGCCCTAATCAACAAATTGACAAAGAAGATCAGATGACTCATACGTGGGCCCATGTTAGCTGATCGCTAGTGCTCTCGGACACTCTCGCCAACCTGCAATCGATCAATAGGGTTCATCTTTTCTCTAGATACTCTGCTCTCTACGTGTGCAAATGACCTTCTTTGAGCCCCTTGGAGGCTTATATAGGCCCTCTAAGGTCCCCTTTTGAGTGCATCTCTTCCCTGAGTTGTGTCCATCCCCTGTTTGCCCACAAGTCATGCAGTGTCTTCATTTATTTTCTTTTGCTCCTATTCCCTTTCTTCCAAAGACTTTTTCGCAAAAATTGTCCAAAATTTTTTTTTGCACAATTTTCATGAGGGGACACCCTCCTCCTCTGTCATCACTCCTAAGACTCCTACCTTCTCTAGGGCAACCTATATTTTCTTTTCTTTGATATGATGTCGTCTCGACATCACATCAAAGAGGGGCAAAATGTAGACACTTAAAATCATCCCAAAAGACTATATTAATTTATTTAATATTTTCCTTGACATTATAATTAATTATATTTGTCATATTATTCTACTTATTTAATTAAATAAGTTCACTTTTCTAAGGTATTTAAATTTAATTTAAATACTTCCATCCTTAGTGTGTTAAATTTATTTAATGCATGACCCTCCATAAATCCCACTTTTAAATAAATATTTTTTATTTAAATCCCCTCCATCTCATTAATTCCTTTAAACCTATGATTAAGTTAAATCTTAATCTTAAACCTAGCCTAAAAACCTAGTCTACGCCCATCATTTTCATCCTCCTAAGCCTATCCATCATTTAATCTTACTTAATTACCTTAATCACCTTGTTAAACCCCCTCTTAATCCTAAGTGTGTGCTCACACATGTGTGAGGAACACTCACACTTCTCACACCTCTTACAACTTTGTCCCCAACTCATCTCTTGAAGTTTTCTCACACGTGTGAGCAAACTTTGAATATTGACCACTTGAATGGCTTGCTTGCATGTCTCCTTGTGGCACCTATGTGGATTCCACATGGATTCCACCTCTCTAGGGCTTCTCTTAGGCCTATAAATAGAGCCCTTCTCTCAAGCATTTTCATCTCCCTCACATGCATTATTATCATGCTAGTTTGCCATTTGAGCTTTATAATGATTTTCTAGAGTTTCTTGCATACTAACCTTTAGTAGTTTATAGCTTGCATTTGTATTGTTAAATTAGTTTTTTCATGCATTTACATTCTAATTTCACTTGCATACTAGCTTAGATTATTTATTGCATTCCACCTTCATATCCTTGAATTCTCTCAAACATGGCTTCCTCCATAACCATTGTTTGAGGTATTCTTCATTCATATAGCATAGTTTTATCATCACATTTGGATTTCAATATCAAGAGATTCACCATAGTTGTGTTTTGGGAGAGCACACCAACATCCCTCCAATCTAAACACACCAACAAGGCCTCTCATGGGTGCCTATGTTGATCTATTTGAGGTGTCTTGAGGACTTGATTTCTTGGTTTCTTTGTGTTGAAAAACTCGAGCAAATGTTAGTTAGTTTCTTTTCATTATTCAACATTTGAAATATGTACATTAGCTAACCTTTATTTGTTTGCTCTTTCTTCCAATAGGTCAACTTCTCTAGTATATAGAGGTATTCTCTCTATCTATAGCAAATGGAAAAATTGTAGCTCTATTCATCATGAATTACATCATATGTAGGTATGATGTACCTTCCTCCATCATTACTGACAATGGAGGCCAGTTTAAAAACAAGGATCTTAAAAGAGTTATGCAAAAAGTTTAGAATCATGCAATATTGGTCTTCTATTTATTATCCTCAGGGTAATGGTCAAGAGAAGGCATCCAACAAGGTGATCCTTAAGATCTTGCATTCCACAGTTAACAAATCTAGAAGGGACAGTTAACAAATCTTAAATTAGTTTTTTCATGCATTTATATTCTCATTTCACTGGCATACTAGCTTAGTTTATTTATTAAATTCCATCTTCATATACTTGAATGCTCTCAAACACGGCTTCCTCCATAACCCTAAACCATTGCAAAACTCGAGCAAATTTTTGTTAGTTTCTTTTCATTATTCAATATTTTAAATATGTACATTAGCTAACCTTTTTTTTTTTGCTCTTGCTTCCAATAGGTCAACTTCTCTAGTATACAAAGGTATTCTCTCTATCTATAGAAAATGGAAAAACTGTAGCTCTATTCATCATGAATTACATCATTTGTAGGTATGATGTACCTTCCTCCGTCATTACTGACAATGGAGGCCAATTTTTAAAAAAGGATCTTAAAGAGTTATGTGAAAAGTTCAAAATCATGGAACATTGGTCTTCTATTTATTATCCCCACGGTAATGGTCAAGCGGAGGCATCCAACAAGGTGATCCTTGAGATCTTGCATTGCACAGTTAACAAATCTAGAAGGGACTGGTACCTTCAAATTTATCTAGCTTGGTGGTCTTACAGAACAAGTATTAGAACTCCAATGGGTACAATGCCCTTTACTTTAGTATATGGTGTGGATGTTGTGCTTCCAATTAAATTTGACATTCCCACTTTGAGAATCTCCATGAAGGGCCTCATTACTAATGATAACTATAGAATATATTGGCTTCAAGAGCTAGAATTGTTAGATGAACATCAGCAAGTGGTATGTGATCATCTTTGAGATTATCAGTAGCATATATCTAAAAGCTACAATAAGAAAGTTAAGGCACATGGCTTCCATTTGTGTGTTCTCATTCTGAAAGAAAACCCTAAGAATTAGAAACAATAGGTACAAAAAGGGAAGTTCAAACCCAATGGGCTTGGTCCTTACATAGTCATTGTAGTGTTTGGATCTGGTGCTTACCAACTTTTTACAGCCAAGGGAGAGGTGCTCAAGGAGCCCATCAACACTCTCCATCTGAAGTGGTTATATAGCTAATCTGATTTCAAAAGCTCTCTATATATACTTAAAAGTCCTAAAAAATCATTATCCTAGTGAAAACCTAGCAATAGGCACCTTGGTAATACCAAGAAATTTTGAAAAATACAAAAATACAAAAAAAATTGAAAAAAAGGTGTCATTGATGAAAACCTGGAAAATAAGTATCGTGGTAGAAAAAAAAAAAATTTCTACCAAGATGGTGAAAACTTGGTAAACAGGTGCCTCTTGTTCCCAATGTTATATCTTGTAGTGCATCTTCTGGCTCATGAAGAAATGTTTTCCTTCTTTGGTTTGTTGCTTTTACTCATGTATCCATGGATTGAATTTTATCACAACTCAAGGGAAACACCCTATAGTGTCATAGAAATCTCTTTCATGATAGTCACCAGTTGTTCTAACTGTGTTTGCTTATTGTCACTAGTGTCACTTTGTGAGATTCCTCTCACACGGGATCTCTTTTGCCATAGTCACTAGTTGTTCTAATTATGTCTGCCTATTGTTACTAGTATCACTTTGCGAGATTCCTCTCACGGAAGATCTCTTTCATGATAGTCACTAGTTGTTGTAATTATGTTTGCCTTACCCTACTCAGCTAGCTACTTAGCTAGATGCTCTACCTTTGTATGTGGCCTCTAGGTGTCTCCTCCAATGACTCCTAAGGAACCCATCTCACCTAAAGGATGTCTCTGTCATGTACCACTACCACCAAAAACTAGGTCTACTCTCATATGTTGAGGCAGAACGGGCACTTATCATGTCCTTTGCTTGATCCTTTCCTGATGTGGCTACTGTGGTGGTCCTTGTGGTACCTATACTGACTAAATGAGTATGGCCATCCACATTAGATTTGTGAACCTAGGGAAGGGATGACTCATAAAATAGGTCTGATATGCAGGAGTCATCCCCCATCTACCACTACTACCACATAATCCCACTATGTCATAACTAAATTATGCACATCAATCATTGACCTAGTTGGATTTGATCTTAGGGACCACCCTCGATCCAAATTTGTAGCTTTCTACATGTATGAATAGTACTCCTATGATATATCCTATGGTCAACCATACTATCACCACACACAAGTTAGTGGAAATCTCTCAAAAACTTGCACAAAGTGACCTATCAGTTGTCAAGATGTGAACATGTAACTCAGCTCTGTGGGGGCATCATACCATGCCTCTGTCTCTCTCCATGGTCACCATACCACCACTACTAGGTCATCCAACTGAGCTCTCCACTACTCAATCTTCCCCAGAGCTACCTGAGTCAACTAGCCTCTATACTTGCATTTATAGGGCTACATGGGCTGCCTCTCATCTGCAAAAATGGGTTTGGTAACAAGAAGATGCTCACATGCCCATAATTATAGAACATAGACCCCAGCTTCCATGATCTTCCTCTCATGATAGGCAATATCATGCATCTCATGGAACATGTGGGCGAGCATGTATTAAACCAATTTCTACCTATCAGGTGCCTCCAACATCATCTGTTGCATCCATCCCTATCTACTCTCCAATCCATGCTGACCTTTTTCTGGCATCAGGAAACAACCGATAAATATGGCCAATACTGATGGCAACCTATGTGTAGGTTTGTATGTATTCACCAGCTCATCCCATGTGATGGCTCTACCCATGATCAAATGCTTTGCAAATATGGCCCTCAATGCCTCTATACCTGTCTATGGTATAGTATCATACACAATTCATGGACCATAGAATGGGATGTGTAGTATCCTATAGATATCCTTGGGTGTGATAGTCATCTCTCCCTGAGGTAGATGGAAGGTGTTCATCTCTGAATGGAAATGCTCAACCAATGTAGTCAAAAGGTCATGATTCATGACCAATACTGGAATCTAACAAAGGTATGATAATCCAAGTGCATCAATATGAGCCATATTGGCCTCATCTAATTGTTCCAAAAAAGCTCCATAAGGTAGGTAATGGGATCAAAATCCAACATCAGGAAAGGTAAGCTACACACAGTAGAACAAAAAGCAAACGATCAGTCTCAACTAAATGAACAAGTTGAATGAAAGTGCAAAATTGCAATGACAAACCAAATTTTTCAACACTAAACTTCCACTTTACGCTACAATTTTGTGCAAAAATCCATGTTCTTGTGTGAGATTTCATATCTAAATGATTAAACTACTAGCGAGAAATCCACTAAAATTAGGATTTTCCATGTGGAACATGGGTATTATCCACGTGAAGAAACCTATAACACTAGGAGAAGTATTGGCTTGGTACTTCTTTATGCAAATGATGATTGGCTTTACATGAGGAGAGACATCCTCATGCAAGAATTGATACGACAAACATTAAATTACCCTAAAACATGCAAAAAACACATTGAAATGTCTGAAAATTGAAATGTAAAGCAAGATTATTGATTACTCACCATATGTCCATACTCTGTCTATCGGTTGTGTCGTCTAGAGCACTCAAATTGATGTGAATGCATGGGGACCACCATCTTTCTCCTTAGAGCTCTCCTCTCCAGAATAGACCAAAGCATAAATGACTTGAAAATGACACTTTGGGCCCTTATATAGGTTTTGACCTAATTTTTCAAAATGCTCCAATTGGCGTGAAAATCACCCCTATGGCTAATTTGGCTGCTCTAAACTCATTTTTGGGATTGAATTCGAAATATGACAAACTTAAATAGCTCAAAATTACATTTTAAAATTTTGGAACCAATGCGATCAAACACTTGTATAGTCCAATTTTTTGATACTTTGCAAATCTCATAATCTTTTCAAATCCCATTTTCTTCAAAATTTTCAAAATTTCTAGAAAAAATCAACTCAAGTCAAATTTGATCAACTTAGGCCAAACTTGGTCTTTTGGAACTAAAAATCACTTTGAATTCACTCCAAATTTTCTTCTAATCTCTTCTGAATTCTTCTAAATCTCAGATTTCTTTAGTATCTCTTGATATGCTACTCTACATCACTCTTCTAGTGTGTCATCTTTCGATTTCACTCCTGACGGGGCACGATGATTACATCATTGAATCTTTCAAAATTGATTTCAACTTAATCCAAACATCATGTCCTAATCACTAGGTGCATCTCATCACTTGGGGAATCTTGTTCCCCTCTATCTAACATCTATGTCTTTTATCTCATTTTATCATCAACTAATCAATCTTATAATAGTTCTTGTCAAAGTTTGATGAATAGGTATCGAAACAGTTTAACCTGACTCCTAGGGATCATGCCTCATTCTACGGATGATTCTATGAATCATGATAGGTCTTGTTATCTTTTGTGGACTAGTATTTAGATGTTCTATCTAGACTTTGGGGGATTAAGCTTCATTCTGGAAATAATTCCAAATTCTTGCTAACGATTAAGCTTTGTTCTGGAGATAATCCTAACTTTTCCTAAGAATTAAGCCTCGTTCTAGGGATAATTCTAGACTCTTTCTTTTGATCACTATTCAATGGATAGGTATCAGGATAATCTAAACCTTGAGTCCCAAGGATCAAGCCTCATTCTAGGGATGATTTTATTAATCATGATTAATCTTATCATCTTTTAAGGGATAGGTATCGAGATAGTCTAAACCCCAACTCCTGAAAATTGAGTCTCATTCTGGGAACAATTCTATGAAATTTGACAATCTTTGTATTATCAATCTCAGTATCTAGGTGTTCTATCTAGATCCCCTAAGGTTAAGCTTTGTTCTAGAGGTAACCTTTAAAAGCTTATAAATCTCGTTATCTAGTTGTTTTATCTAGATCCTCTAAGGTTAAGCTTTGTTCTAGAGATAACCTTTAAAGTTTTATCAATCTCAGTATCTAGGTGTTCAATATAGATCCCCTAAGGTTAAGCTTTATTCTATAGATAACCTTTAAAAGCTTATCAATCTTAGTATCTAGGTGTTCTATATAGATGTCCCTAAGGTTAAGCTTCATTCTAGAGATAACCTTAAAATCCTTATCAATTGCTTTCTATATTATCAATTTTGGAAAAATTCTCATTTCTTGATCTATGCTACTTGCACATTCATTCAAAGAGGGGCAAATGTAATACCCCAAAATTGGTACATTTCCTTGTTAACCAATTTTGGTCTATTTAATCAATCTGGTTGGAATTACAATAGGAAAGGTAAACTTCTAGGGGGGTGGGTGAATCACTATTTTAAACTATCACCCATAAAACATTCACCACACATCCATCTCATACATTCAATAAGTAAACTGAAATACAAAGTAAAGAATATACATCTAAATCATGTAAGCAAGTAAGCATTCACACATATATGACACCAAATATGATTACCCAAAAACCCTCCAATGAGAAGGTAAAACTGGGGTGGGGATAATACCCACAAATCTTCATTACTGCAGCAATAAAGTGTATCCAATGAAGGTTACAATGTTTAATCATGAAACATGATCTACCCTATGAAAGGTATGCCTTATTAAAGGATTACAAAGACTATTAGGTCTTACCCTATTAGCAGATTTCAACACCCTATGAAAAGTGTGCCTTGTTAAAGGATTTTAACTCACAATTAAGTGAGCACATTGATAGAGGATCTCAATATAGCCTATTAGGACTACTCTATTAAGATATTTAATTGATTCACCTATTAGAATGTCTCAGCATTGATCCTGTGGCTAGTACTTTGTTGCTTGATGATAGATCACCTTTAAACTGATGTATTCTTGATCCTTCTTCATCAAATGTCTCTCTATTGTTCACTCTTTCCTTCCTCTGTTCTCCTTTAACTAATTTTGCAATGCAATTTCAATTCATAATTCCTTAGCCACCATGAATACTTTTTTTGCACATGCAAACTTCTATCTTCGCTCCTTCCACATACATAAGAAGTTTACAGTTTGTCTTCCTTAAGAAGACCTAGGTGACTTAGGGTTAGGTACAAATGAATGACTGTGATTGATCCATTTTTCTACTTAAACCTTCCCTTTACTTGATTGGATGCATGCCCTTCATAGGGATTACAACTTAAGCTTTAGCCTTATCACAAAAATATCATAATTCAATTTTTAAGTTGGCTCAAAAATGGTTTACATAGTAGTTTGTGCCAATACAAACAACTATGATAAAACTGTGTTACTCAGCATCTGAAGTCTCTGATGCTCAACATATACTAATTTCTATATTGTGACTCGGCATCTCGCTTGGAATACACTATCACTTAACTGACTCAACGTATGAGTGATTTGGCACTCACTAGTAACTTGGCATGCACTATGTTGTGATCAACATATACTACTTGTTCGGCATGAACTAAGTAAATGGCTTAAGTGTATAGACACTCACTTGTCAAAACCAATCTAAGATCAAAAATCTCCCCCTTTGACATGAGTGTCAAAAATACTTGGTCATACATTAATATCCTTATTCTTACGAGCATAACATATCTCTTATTTGGCTTATGTAGAAAATATCAAATTTTATACCTCAAAGTCTTATAACTCCCCTTGAGTTGTTAGATTTGATTCTATACTTCTGTACTCAAAATGTTACTCCCATTGAGTAGATGTTTTTCAACTAATACTCTTTCACTTCCCTATTCTTCTTTGCTAATTGATACTCTTCCATTTCATACTTTCTCCCCCATGCTCTTAATGTCTCCTAGCTTAGCTCTCTTTCTCTCTATTTGTTTAAGCTTTTATTCTCTCCCACTTTTTGACACTGATGTCACTAGGCTATATGACTTATAATGTGTTTGTCCAAGAAAGATTTATGGAACTCAAGGATAATCTTACGAATGGCATCCCAATTATCACAAGCTACCTCCAAAGACTTAATTTGGATGACCAGCTTGATAGCAAGATGAACTAGGCAATATAATATAGAAAGATTAGGGTCTTTCTTCATAAGAGTTTCTGCATAGCCTACCTCCTTGTGCAAAATCTCCATGTGAGGAGTCAATGTAGTTTGGATGCTAATCAATTTTTCCCTTATGTTGGCTTCTTTTATAGATAATTTTGTTGACTTACTCTAGGTTTGCAATAGATTCCTAAAAATGCTTCTCACTTTGAGCTGGAGTCATAGGCAATTTTGCACCTGATGAATTAATTTGACTTTCCAAGCCCAAAATGTGACTCCTTGTATCTTGTGTGAAGAGTGAAGGATTACATAGTTTGGCATATAGAGAGAAAATGTTCTCAAGTACCTTCTTCACACTTTCTATCTTAGTTGTCAATTCAACTTGTGTAAGTGTTATATCACTAGATATTTTCTCATTCATTTTACATTGAAATTTCTTTTCAGACCATTCTAATAATTTTTCATTAGTATCAAGGTTTGCATCACTTACCTTTATTACTAAGTTTGTCAATTGTTCAATAAGTGGCTTTGTTTCATCTATAGTAGGTAGACTAAATGCATGTAAGAAAATGTCTTTAATATCAAGCAAAGCTTTCTTCTACCTATGCTCCATTTTGAGTCGTTATTGATGTTTCTTTCTAGCTAGGGCTTCTTGAAGTATACCCATCTACTCTATCATCATTGTGACATAATCATATTTTTGAAAAATAATGTCTTCATCTAGGATTACGTCTCCATATGTTGTTACCTCTTTTGTCTTTAATGATCTTGGACTCACCACTAAGAATTACAAAGGTGTTGCATTTGTGCTCAGCCTGTAAAGAGTGTGACTAGAAGGACTGTAGGATTTTGGTAAAGTTACCAGTGCTTGAATTACTACTAACTCCTTCAGCTTTGGTGTCAACTTAGTCTCGTTAGGCTTGTCCAATTTTGTCACATTACCTTGAATTGCACCTTGAACATGTGTTGGAGGTGTAGATGAATCTATCTGACCTATTTGACTCTTTGTTTCAGTAGTGCCTTGAGATTCTACTTTATCCTCTCCAATTGTATCAACCTTCTCTGGTGTAACTTCTGGTACTTTATCTGAAGATTTTACATTAGTGAATTGAGGGGTAATTTTAGGTGGTTCTTTTATTTTCACCTCCTACATTGTAGTGTTAGTCACTGATTTCTAAAGTTTATCTACACTCACCAATATAGTGTTGTCACACAATTTAGCCTATAGTGTAGATTGAACAAGAATCCCTTTCATGTCTTCCTCTATTAAGGGGTTGATTTTTTGAGCAGTGAGATTAGAAAGACCCTTTACTATAATTATTTTAATATTTACATTTGTTATTTGTTGAGGGCTAACATTTGGAAATTGTGTATCTTGTACACCATGTTCTTGTTGTTTCTCTTTCTTAGCTGTTGCCTAATCATCTATATTCATTTGAGTACCTCCCTCAATTTCTATCTTTATTATTGTCATCTTCTTCATCATCTTTAACCTCAATGGGTTCTTTTTCATCTTCTTTGACTATAACTATTCCATATGTAATTTTCCACATTTGTGTGGTCTTCTTTACAACATCCTCTATGTTATTCTGCAATGTGATGAAGGCTCTATATTTAGGGACAAATCTAACCACATATTTCTTTATGGCTTTCATAATTTATGCCTTACTGAGTTCAAGCATAACTTGAGCAAGGGACATCTACCTAATTTTCCTTTCCAAGTTCAAACAATAATACCATTTTCTCTCAACTCTTTCATATAAACTTTTAGGCATAGAGTTGACAATCTGTAGAGGTGCTTTCTCAAAAATTTCCATCATGGCATATATTTCCTCCTCCACTTGATTCTTTTCATCTTTTCCAATATTTTCAAAATCAATGTGAGAAAATCCTAATAGATTTGCATTATTTTTGACATTCTCACATAGGTTGTCTAGATCTAAAGATGGATTATGACTCACCACTTGGAATTGGCTATTGTCGTCAGATTTAGTTCTTTCCTTATTGGATTCAGGTTGAGTAATGTATTTTCTCCTTGGTCTTTTCTATGCTCTTCATTCCTATTCTATAGGTTTGGCTTTCTCTTTAGCCTTTTGTGTAGGGACACATGCACTAGCCCTTGTGGTAGGTGGTGTAGGTTTGGGATGGCTAGGTTTAGCGACCTTCTTGGGTTTTGTCATAGTTTGTGCCTTAGCCCTTCTCTTCTTTTGATCAGTAGGAGTGTGTGCTTCCTTAGCTTCTTCTTCTTTAGCACCTTTTGCAATTTATGTTTCTTTTTCTTATTGATCTTCACCCTTTCCTTGTGTTAATGTAAGTAGTGCTTGGGTCTGAGTGTCTTCTTCCTATTCATCCTCCTCCTCTTCATCATCTTCTTGCTCGACACCTTCACTGGATTTAGCTTTCAACTCTTTACCAATTTCTCCTTCTTCTTAATGAAAGAGGTAGTCTTTAGTTGCATGGTAATATTAGATTTGTCCATCTCATAATTACCAAATGCATTGGCATCTTTATCTATATCTTCTACAAGAAATGTTATTATTGTTGTAGAGGCCTCATCTACATTAATTTCATAGCCTAATGGCCTTAACCATCTTACTCTTGGAGTTGCTATTTGATCAAATGTATAATCAGCATCAACTAGAAAACTAATATCATCATAATTTTTTCCACTAATGGTACTAGAATCATCAATCTCTTCTTCATGGATTGCTTGAAGTCTTCAAAGTAACTGGTCATTACTAACTCAATATTTTCACCTAATTCTTCAATGAACTCTCCTATTTGAACTACAACAGACCTTTTCATCCTCCATGCCATATTTCTAAATGTAAGAAATGTGTTTTGAACATAAAAGAAGATACATATCAAAATAGATCCAAATTTGCACTAAGCACTCTTTGTTTTCCTGAATTTTACTAGGTTTTCAATCAATTATTATAGCTGTAGCTTGAAAAGATCATATCTATTATCCTTCTTTACAATCTTGTAACCCACATCCATTGCAATATAGGGTACACTATTCAATTTTCTTGATTGGTAAAACTTATGTGCAATTACCCTTATTATAAAATCTATCAGAGGATATGTGATGATATCTATGGTCATTCCCCTCTTAGTCCACACAACCCCTGTATTCATTTCAATAACTTCTCTTGACTCTCTCCTCATAGGCTTTGGCTGATCTAGGGTTGGATACCCTATTACCCTATGGATTATTCTCTTTGTGATTTTGATGGGCCCATTGTCTAACCATAGTGAAATATCATGAATCCTACTCAAAACAATCCTGATCCATTCAGTTTTGAAAATATTAGGGAAATCTAGGGCATGAGTTAACCCTTTCTTTTCTACAATCTTGAATTCTTCCTTTAATGCAACATTTTCACAAAGTTTATCATATGCTTCTTTGATTTCCATGTCACCAATACTACCAATATTACAATTGTAACACTTTTTGACATCCTGAATCATTAGAACTTTCAGTGATATTGTGGATAATGCACCAAAGGGGCCTTATTTGTATGAAATATCTAGTATGGCTTTGAAAATAGGTTGTTTTACTTCATTCCTAACCAACTAAACATTCAAAACCTCTTTACCTTCTACACCCTTTAAGCAAGATGCCACTTTACAAAACTAGGGTTTTTGAAATTTGAAACAACATAGCTTGGCACACAATAAATACTTTGAAAAATTTGATGAAATGACATTGAATAGTTGTTCAAATCTCCTACAATTGCTTTAGATTAATTTCCAGATTGGCTCCACCTCTTCTTTCTTTCTCTCAATTTCTAAATGATGTTAACGTTGTCACTTAGGTTTGCACCCTTGTCCAAGGCCTATGCGCAAGGACAACCTAGTGAAACATGGAAACAACCTCCAAGCTGTGGGACTTGAACTGCAAGGTTGAGTCTCTGGAGAAGGCCAACTTCCTCTTACTATCAGGATGCATATAACTACTCTTAGAGAGGAAAAGGGAGAAGGAGAGCACAAAAGAAAATCTACCTAGTCTAATCTAAGGAGGTGATGCACCAAAATAGAGTGTTCAGACTTCATTTTTGCCCATATATGCATTACAAAACCAAGATAACATTCAAAAGACATACACACCCAGACTTATGTCAATCAATAACCACATACAGATCAGGAAACCAAACTAAATAACACAAGGAAAAGGATTTCACTTATATATTATCCAATAGCCCAAAAATGGATACAGTATGCAAGCCACAGATCTCAACAATACACCAATGAGAGGCAAGATGGATGCACATACACATTGATGGCTGAAGGAGATGATACAGAATGGTATACACCTCAGAGACAAAGGGAATTTTACACTGCAGACATGCGAGCAGCAGCAGAGAAATCAAAAAAGGAGTCCCCTTACAAAAACTACAAAATCTACCTTTATAGTTCAGGCATAATTGAGATCTTTTGCTGCTAAAGTGACCCTGCAGCTACCTACCATTAAGTCCTGCAGAGGACAATCATGGAAATCTGAGGAAAATCTAATCTTTTTGCAACAGGTGTCCTAAGAGGACTGAAAACAGTGCCATCGATGTTCTGACTGGGTAGATGGATCGACTGAGATGGTGGAGTGTTCTTCCTATATTTTGTATTTATTTCTAGTAGGTCAGGATTGATCATGAAGATCAGATCGCGCAACAAAATCAATCACCTTCGCCTTTTAGGTTCATGAATTAGCAGGATCAGCGAGGTCAAACGGTTCCACATGCTGACTGGGCCATGTCAGCCAATCACATTCCTTCCTTCTGCCATTCTAGACACCCTTTCCACATTTGACCACCCCTAATATTGATTGAGTGCCATGTCGCTATTGAAAAAGTCTTCGAAAATCCTAATAGCGCCATAGCGCCTAGTGGTCTTAACTTGACTACGCCACCTTTCCACCTTCTAGCCGTATCAACAAAACTAATTATCATGTTGACCGCGATGATTGCACTAACTGTCAGCCATTAACCAACCTTGGCCGAGCCAGCGAAACACGTGTCAACAAGACGCTATGCCGCTATGGTAAAGATCACACAACTTCATCATAGCAAGAAAGTGCCTTCCGTTGATCTGCCCTGATCTAACGATCGTGAAGACTTGTCATGTTCCATGCTTTCTTTACCCCAAGCCCATCATATCTAGTGCCACCTCAGCAACCGCACCACACCCAAATAACACCTGGCAATATTTGACAGACGTACCTCGATGCAACTTGGCCCCGCTGATCCACGTGGTGAATGGGCATTATGTCACTATGGTAAAGATCACACATCGTCACCATAGCGACATGGCATCATCCATCGATCTGAACTGATCTGGCAGTTACAAGCGACCCAAACCCTTTACCTTGCTAGCTACATGAAAATATGGTCCCACCAGGACACGTGGCACCCAGGCGCTATGTTGTTGTTGATATCTCTCGAGCAGTTCCTCATAGTGCGATGGTGCCCATCATAGATCAATCTCAATCTGATGGTCAGAACCACCTCGTACTTTGCACATCCCCTAAAAATTGCTAGGCCTATAAAATGTTGTCAGCACACTTGGCATCACCTCAATGACCACACCTTTGCGAAACTTGGCCCCACTGACACGTGGCGAAAGGGCGCCATGTCGCTATGGTAAAGATCACACAACTTCAATATGGTGACATGGTGCCTTCCATTGATTTGAACTGATCTAATGGAAAGCAAGATAGATACTGCCCCCTAAGTGCATCAATGAATAGGATCTAGCCACGTACCAACTATTTGACGGGTCCTCTCTGACATCTGACGAAGCACATAGGCTCACTGGACACATGGCAGGAGGGCGTTATGTTGCCATCATATTCATCATGCAACTTTTGAAAAGTGACATAGCGCTAACCATCGATCTGCCTGATCCTATGGCCATGAAAGACTTGCCCTGATCCTACTAATCACATTAGAACCCTGGTCCCATAACACAAGTGGCAACCCCACACTAGTTCGCTTAGCAACATCCTAGCGACCTGTACCACCTTGACCCATTGAGTAGCCTTTTCTCGCAAATGTGGCATGTTTTGATTTGTTAGTATGGATTGAGGACCCCTCCAACTGGGCAAACAGAGTACAAAATGGGACCCAACTCGTTTACCTGAAGTTCTTTTCTGCGGCAACTTTTTGTTAGGCGCTATGTCACTATCGAAAAACTCGTGAAATTTTTGATGGCGACATAGCGCGTCATCGGCATTTCTCATCTCCAGCCCATGAACTGACCGCCTACCATAAAACTTTCCTGGTAATGCAACCTACCTACCATGAAACCTTTTCTGTCGGGCACTATGTTGCTATGAAGATTTTTTGGCCAACACACAATAGTGACATAGTGCCCACGGTGCAGTGGAACTTTTCTGACCCGCTGAAACATGTTGCCTGGCCTGTTGGACCCACCGAACACATGTCATCAGGGTGCCATGTCGTGAACATAAATCTCATGCCACTTCTGATGGTGAGATAGCACCAACCGTAGATCTTCCTCGAATCTGACGAATGAGAACTTTCGGGCCGCAAAAAATATGTTATAAGGTTCAAAGCTTGGGCATTAAAATAATATTAACTTTAGGAATTAGTCGTTAGAGGGGTTGGACATTTGAAATTTGAATCTTGGTGGGGCAAACAAATGATAACATTTATGGTGACTCACAGGGGACACAAGCCTGCTATGTGTATGACCAGTGCCTGTAAACAATCCATTAGGTCATGGAGTCAAAAAGGTATGAATCTGAGAACTGCAAAACTCTAACCCTTCTATGATGAGATCAAAAAATTGAAAACCATAGCTCCACAACTACAACTGGAAACAAAAATAAAACTTCCTCTGCAACCTAAGACACCTCAAAATTTGCTACCTCACAAGGAGGTGGTTGTGCTCACGCACTTCTTGAAAAGCAGGAAACAACAGAAAAGATACTGAACTACTTATGTACATGGATTCACAAATTTTTAGAAACAGGGCTTCAAATAGATCCCATTGACTGGAATGGGCAAAATCTCTCCATTTGGCCTTCTCAACTGAAATGCATTAGCCTATTTGCAACTGGCAATCAGATAGGGGCCACTCCATAGTGCATCAAATTTGGAATGTCTTCCTAGTTTTGCTCTGTCTGAATCCCACTTTAGAACTAAATCTCCCTCTCTGAAGGTTCTAACCCTAGCCTTCTTATCAAAACTCCTTTTCATCTACTGCTAATGTATCTCTAGGGTTTGCATAGCTTTATTTCTATTTTCTTCTAGTTCAATCAGCTCTGTCATTCTTACAGATATGGCATTATCTTCAATCAATTCCAGCTGATGAGCCAACTCTAAGGATGGGAATTCCAATGAGATTAGGAGTCTGGCCTCCCTACCATATACCAGCACAAAAGGTGAATTCCCAACAGATCTCTTGGGTGTTATCCTATTAGCCCACAGAGCAGTTCTTAATTTCTTATGCCAGACCCTCTGATTGTCTTCTATTGTCCTCTTCATGATTCTGATTAGATTCTTGTTGGAAGACTCAACCAAACCATTACCTTGGGGATAGTAATTTGATGATTTAGTTAGGTAGATATTGTGATTCATTGCCCATGCACAAATCTGGGTTCCAACAAAAGACTTAGCATTGTTCGAGATGATAGTAGAAGGAGCACCAAACCTAGAAACAATTCCATCAAGGAATTCAACAACTGATGGTTCTGTGGCATACTTCAAGGCAACTGCCTCTGTCCATCTAGTGAAATAATCAGTAGCAGCCAAAATCCATTTATGACTTGCACTAGATGGAGGATTAACGGGGCCTATAAAATCCATCCCCCATTGGGTAAAGGGCTGATCCACCTGAATAGGGCGAAGGGGGAGAGTTGCAAGCATCTATTTTCCTGAGAAGAAAGCACATTTCTCACATTTTCTCAAATATCCATGACAATCATGGAATAGAGATGGCCAATAATAACTAGCCCTCATGATCTTTATGGTAGTTGTTCTTGTAGGGAAATGGCCACCATCAGGGCCATCATGAAGTTCCTTAATCATCCTCTCAGCCTAATCCTCTTCAATACATCTCAACAGGGTCCCATTAAAATCCCTCCTGAATAGGATACCATCAATTACAACATAGGAAATTGATTGCAGTCTATATTGTCTTCTTTTAGCTCTGTCTAATCCCTGAGGATATCCATTCCCTAATAAGAGGCTCTTCATGTCATTTATCCAGCTCCTTAGACCATTAACATTTCTTACCTCCTGCTGCTCTATTAATACCATAGGAGCCTCTTTATCAAAATCCTGACCTGATAAAATTTCTTTGCACAACCCTCTCCCTCTTACCAGCTTGGTGATGTGAATATCAAAATCATACTCCATTACCTTAGTGATCCATCTAGCTCTACTTTCACTGATATCTTTGCTTAACAAGAAGTCTTTTACACTAGCATGGGGCACCAACAAATGGATTTTATTGTGGGACAAGAGGTGCTTAAATTTCTTCAAGGCTCTGATGACCGCAAGGGCCTGCTTCTCAACAAAGTTGTTCTTATCTTCATATTCCTTGAGCCCTTCACTAAAGAAGGCTATGGGCTGCTCCTCATGCTTGTCATTTGTTTGAGTCAAGACAGCAGAGATACTTGACTCACCACCTAGAGTGTAGAGGATGAAAACTTTTTCAAAATTTGGGTTCATGAGAGTAGGGGCTGAGGCTATGGCTGTCTTGATCTCTCCAAAACTCTCCTTCCCTTCCTTGGTCCATGAGAATACCATACCTTTCTTAAGCATAGTTGTAAGAGGTTTCACCATGGTAGCAAGATTACGAATAAACCTTCTTACAAAATTTATTCTACCAAGGAAACTTTGCAGCCCTTTCTTGTGCTTAGGAAGAGGAAGGACAAGTATTGCCTTTATTCTTTCTGAATCAATGGTCAGCCCATCCTTAGATACAATGTGTCCCAATAATTTTCTTTGGCTTGTAGCAAAGACACACTTGGCTGGGTTAAGGGAAACCCCAAACTCTCTACATCTTAGAAATACCTATCTTAGATGATCAAAATGATCTTCTATATTTTTTGAATATACAGTTATATCATCTAGGTATACTAAGACAAACTTGTCAATTAATTTTTTAAAGGCCATCTCAATTGCCTTCTGAAATGTGGCACCTGCATTTGTTAGTCCAAATGGCATCTTGCAATAAGAATAGGTGCCCCATTTAGTCATAAATGTTGTCTTATGTCTGTCAGATTCTTTAACCAGCACTTGATTATAACCACTGAACTTGGACAGAATCTACTCCATGGAAGGGAGAGGATGGTGATCTTTAAGAGAACCCTGATTAAGATCCCTAAAGTCCACACACAATCTGATTTCTCCATTCTTCTACCTTATAGGGAAGAGGTTAGCTACCCATGATGAGTGCTTGATAGGAAATATTATATTAGCCTCTATCAACTTGGATAGTTCTTTTCTCATTAGAGGTTCAGTCTTAGGATTCATTGGCCTCTGTTTTTGCCTTACTGGTTTGGCCTTATCAATTAAATCTATGGTATGCTGAAAAAAACTAGGGTCAAACCCTTTCAAGTCATCACATGTCCAAGAAAATACATCATTAAATTCCTGACATAAATGAATAAAATTTTCTTGCTCAGTTTCAAAACATACCTTCCCCATATTCAGAAATTTTCCATCAGCAATTGTAACTGGGGCATAATCATCCTTTTCTATAGCTAGGTTCATTCCTTTGCCTCTTCTTTGATCATCAATATTAAAGACACTCTCCAAGGTAATGAGACCATTGGGCAACTTGTTAGAACTGAGATGAATGATCTAATCACCATACTGATCCTGCAGTCCTGGCTGGTTTCTATCTGAGAATTCTGCCTCATTCTGCAAGAAACTCACAATTTTCTCATCAGAATCAAATACCTGCCAATGAGTGTTGTTCTCAGGGATGGCAGGCCTCACTACCACCTTTATTTGTTTCTTTTTTTCTTCCTCAAGATTCCCTAGTACATCATAAGCTGCACCCACTACTGCAAGTCTATCACCATGTCTATTTTATTTCCTAGGAATGCTCTGAATATTAAATGCATTGAAGCCCTCAAGAAAATCCCAGACTTTGTATTTGTAAGACTTGAGCAGGCCATTTTTGGTGATATTATGGTTTTTTCACTTGGTTAACTACTAACTCAATATCCCCATATACTCTCAAGGATTGGATTCCTCTCTTTTGGGCAAGTGAGAGACCTTGAATCAAAGATTCATACTCGGTCACATTATTGGTGCAACTGAATTGGAGCCTAAAGGAGAAGTAGTATCTTATTTTTGCAGGAGACATAAACATAACACCAACCCCTGATCCATTTCTATTCCTTGAGCCATCAAAGTACATACTCCATGTTCCATTTATATCATCATTAGTCCCAACAAGATCGGGAACTTGAGCATCTTTCTCTAATATGCAATATGTAATAAGGCCTGTCTCAAGAGCTCTGACATAGGCTCAAACTGATATGCATTTGCCCACTCATCCAAGAAGAAATTAGGAATCTCCACTATGGAAGTGGTAGGCTCATTTACTATGTCATTTTCATCCATCTCTAGAATAGGGAAATTCATGTTGATGGGATTGGGGTTGTACGATTCAGTGTGATGAAGGGCTTGAGGTTCTGCTCTAATTGAGGCATTGGCTCCATATTTGGTCTTAAATGACATATATGACCAATCAGCAGATATGAATCCACCAATTTGAGCAGTGAAATCTATTGCAAGACAAATAGCAAAATAGGGCTTGACTTCAGCAATAGATATCTCTTCAATCATAGTGCAACCAGGGCATGCATGTAGGGACATCTCCACATTCCTAAGGATACCTACAATTTTGACAGTACTACCATTTAATTGTAACACATCCTTAACAATGGGCTCATATTTCATTCCTAAAGCATCAGCAACACACCTAGGCATTACTGAGCTACTAGCCCCTGAATCTATCATGCAATTGTGGACTAATTTTCCCCCTATAATCAGAGAAACATAGAATGGAGGAAGTCTAACCTTTTTATTTGTCTCCACATCCCCTATTGGTTGTACTAGACTTATGGCACTCTCCATGATAGATGGTTGATCCTTGGGTTCAATCTTCTCTAATTCTTGTTGTAGCATCCTCTTCTACATTGGTATGGTAGCAACAGCATTCCACATAGAAATGTTCACATTTGTCTTCTTCATTTGATCTACCACACTGAATGGTGTATTAGGAACTTTGGTAGAAACTTTGGGAGCTACACTTATAAGAGGTTGCGATGGGGTAACATAAGGATCACTTGCATCTTTCTTTCTAGAATCTTGCCTTTGCTACTGTGAAGCACTTGTTTGTTCATTTGCTGCATGTGCATGAGCTGCAACACTTGAAGTTGAGGCCTTCTTAGGAGAAGGAAGGGTAGCATGTTCCATAGCTCTCATCTTACTTCTTGTGTTATGAGCAACAGAATCTTGGTTTACATTATAATGCTCCCCAATTTGATGATTCATGAAAGAGCAATTATCACGTCCCTGAATATATGAGGCCTCCTTGGGATGATCCTCCTTGTATTATTACTTTGTTGCAGGTTCTTGGTCATTCAGGGCCAAATAAGATTCTACCTTTTGGCACATGCAATAGGCATAAGAATAGTTGCAAGAAGGACAGAAATCTTGATCTTGGGCCAAGTTATTTTGAGGGACTATAGCTCTATTCTGATTTGAGTTTGAGGCAGAAGCATGACTATTTTGCCTACCCTGATCAAAAGAGCTATTCCACTGGTTCGGAGGCCTACCACCATTTGGAGCCTGATATTGCAATTGGGGAGGCTTGCCACCTTGAGCTTGCTTCCTTTCTAAGGCCACCACCTTGTTACTCATTTTTTGTATTATAGAAAAACTATCCTTTAATCTTTTCCCTTGGTCCTTCAACTCCCTCCCCTATTCTTGCAGCTTTTTATCTAGGGTCTTCTCTCTTTTATCTGTATTTAGCACTAGACCTTGGAGCATCTCTTTGAGTTCATCTATCTTATTTGAGGATGTGGAAGCTTGAGGGACCGGAGTAAGGGCTTGTGATGTAGAAGTTGTAGGAAGAGGGGCTATTGCTGGTTGGTGGTTGGGAACATCAGGAAAGAAAGGCATAGGGGGCCTTGGAGCCAACTTTCGTCCTTGTATTAGGATGTTCTCAGCTTTTATGGCTATCTCATAAGCATTAGGCAAGGTATCTCCTCCCATAGTTTGGATTGTAGTGGCAATATCACTGTTAAAAGCTCTAAGGTAATGCAAGAAGGCATTACCAAGGGTAGGTTTCACTGTAGTAGGTATTCTATCCCATGTCTTTTGAAATCTATAGTTAAAATCAATCATACATTCATGGGGGGCTCTTTTTATAGTAGTCAACTACTCTAAAAGTGACAGATGGTCACTTCTATCCTCAAAATGTTTGCATAACCCTGCTCCTAGTCCATCCCAATTAGTTATAGAACCATGAGCTAAGCCTCTATACCACTATAATGTTTTTCCTTTTAAAGATGAGGCTAGAAGTTTGACAGCAACATCATCCTCTGTAATACCATGAATATTATAGACATTTGCTACCTCTTGGATATGTTCTAAAGGGGAGATGGAAGTTTCACCAGTAAAATCAAGTATACTTTTTAGTATAGATACTGGTATATCATGCCTTTGGGCTAACAATAGGGGACTTCCACCATTAAAGGTGGCAAAAGCGTGGACTCTTGGTTGTGCCATGTAAACAAGTGTTCTATTGATGAGTGTTGATGGCAATCTAGGCTGAGTTCGGACAGTAGGAGGAGTAGAGATAGATCTTATAGGTATATTAATTGTTATTACCCCCCTAACTAGTGATAATGAAGTTCTAGTCCTCCTTCTACAATTTGAAGGAGAAAGCTCTTGATATTGAAATTTACCTCTGGAAGACACCCTTGTTTCAGCTTTGGGCATGAATTACTGCAACTTTGGCCTGGAACCAGATTTGTTGATGTTTAGAGTCGCCAAGTACTTTGAAGAATTAGCCTCTTGAAGGCTTGAATACTGAAGCCAGCACTACCTCTTCAGCATTAATCTCTGAAACTCTTTCTTCTTGACACCAGTAGAATTCAAATTTGTTTGAAAAAGTGTCCCACCGGGCATGCCAAAAATTGTTTTCACTTAGGTTTGCACCCTTTTCCAAGGCCTATGCGCGAGGACAACCTAGTGGAAACAACCTCCAAGCTGTGGGACTTGAACTACGAGGTTGAGTCTCCGGAGAAGGCCAGCTTCCTCTTACTATCAGGGTGCACCTAACTACTCTTGGAGAGGAAAAGGGAGAAGGAGAGCACAAAATCAAATCTACCTAGTCTAATCCAAGGAGGTGATGCACTAAAATAGAGTGTTCAGACTTCATTTCTGCCCATATATGCACTACAAAACCAAGATAACATTCAAAAGACATACACACCCAGACTTATGTCAATCAATAACCACATACAGATCACGAAACCAAACTAAATAACACAAGGAAAAGGATTTCACTTATATATTATCCAATAGGCCAAAAATAGATACAATATGCAAGCCACAGATCTCAACAATACACCAATGAGAGGCAAGACAGATGCACATACACATTGATGGCTGAAGGAGATGATACAGAATGTTATACAACTCAGAGACAAAGGGAATTTTACACTACAGACCTGCGAGCAGTAGTAGAGAAATTAGAAAAGGAGTCCCCTTACAAAAACTACAAAATCTTCCTTTATAGTTCAAGCATAACTAAGATCTTTTGCTACTGAAGTGACCCTGCAGCTACCTGCCATTAAGTCTTGCAGAGGACAATCATGGGAATCTGAGGAAAATCTTATCTTTTTGCAATAGGTGTCCTGAGAGGACTGAAAATGGCACCATCGATGTTCTGACTGGGTAGATGGATTGACTGAGACGGTGGAGTGTTCTTCCTATATTTTGCATTTATTTCTGGTAGGTCAGTATTGATCATGAAGATCAGATCATGCAACAAAATCAATCACCTTCGCCTTTTAAGTTCATGAATCAGCAAGATCAGCGAGGTCAAATGGTTCTGAATGCTGACTGGGCCACGTGGGTCAATCACATTCCTTCCTTCTACCATTATGGACACCCTTTCCACATTTTACCACCCCTAATATTGACTAAGTGCCATGTCACTATTGAAAAAGTCTTCAAAAATCTTGATAGCGCCAGAGCACCTAGTGGTCTTAACTTGACTGCACCACCTTTCCACCTTCTAGTCGTAATATCAAAACTAACTATCACATTGACCATAACGATTGCATTGACTGTCAGCCATTAACCAACCTTGGCCAAGCCAGCGAGACATGTGTCAACAAGATGCTATGTCGCTATGGTAAAGATTGCACAACTTCATCATAGCGAGACAATGCCTTCCATTGATTTGCCCTAATCTGATGATCGTGAAGACTCATCATGTTTCGTGCTTGCTTTACCCTGGGCCCATCATATCTGGTGCTACCCCTATAACTGTACCACACGCAAATGACACCTGGCAATATCTGACAGACGTACCTTGGTGTAACTTGGCCCCGCTGATCCATGTGGTGGATGGGCATTATGTCACTATGGTAAAGATCGCACATCTTCACCATAGCAACATGGTGTCATCCATCGATCTGAACTAATCTAGTGGTTACGAGTGACCCAAACCCTTTATCGTGCTAGCTACATGAAAATATGGTCCCACCAGGACACGTGGCGCCCACGCGCTATGTCGCTGTTGATATCTCTTGAGGAGTTCCTCATAGTGCGATGGCGCCCGTCGTAGATCAATCTCAATCTGACAGTCAGAACCACCTCGTACTCTACACATCCCCAAAAAATTGCTAGGCCAATGAAATGTTGTCAGCACACTTGGCATCACCTCAGCGACCGCACCTTTGCGAGACCTGGCCCCATCGACACGTGGCGAAAGGGTGCCATGTCGCTATGGTAAAGATCGCACAACTTCACCATGGTGACATGGCACCTTCTATCGATTTGAACTAATCTGACAACAAGCAAGATAGATACTACCCCCTCTGTTCATCAATGAATAGGAACTAGCCACGTACCAACTGTCTGACAGGTTCTCTCTGACATCTGACAGAGCACATAGGCCCACTAGACACCTGGCAAGAGGCCGTTATGTCACCATCATATTCGTCATGCAGCTTTTGAAAAGCAACATAGTTCTGACCATCGATCTGCCTGATCCTATGGCCATGAAAGACTTGCCCTGATCCTACTGATCACATTAGAATCCTGGTCCAATAACACATGTGGTGACCCCACACTGGTCTGCGTAGCATCATCCTAGTGACCTGTACTGCCTTGACCCATTGAGTAGCCTTTTCTCACAGATGTGGGATGTTCTAATTTGTTAATGTGGATTGAGGACCCTTCCAACTAGGCAAACAGAGTACGGAATGGGACCCAACTCATTTTCCTGAAGTTCTTTTCTGCAGCAACTTTTCGTTAGGTTCTATGTCGCTATCAAAAAACTCATGAATTTTCTGATGGTGACATAGCACCTCAATGTCATTTCTCATCTCTGGCCCATGAACTGACCGCCCACCATAAAACTTTCTCGATAACGCAACCTGCTCGCCATGAAACCTTTTTCGTCGAGCGCTACGTTGCTATGAAGATTTTATGGCCAACACACAATAGCGACATAGCACCCACAGTTCCATGGAACTTTTTTGACCCACTGAAACATGTTTCCTGGCCAGTTGGACCCACCGGACACGTCTCATCAGGGCACCATGTCATGAACATAAATCTAGTGCAGCTTTCGATGGCGAGATAGCGCCAACCATAGATCTTCCTTAGATCTGATGAAGGAGAACTTGTGGGCCACAAAAAATATGTTATAAGGTTTGAAGGTTGGGCATTAAAATAATATTAACTTTGGGAATTAGTTGTTAGATGGGCTGGACATTTGAAATTTGAATCTTGGCGGGGTGAACAAATGATAATAGTTAAATGAGCAGAAATTGATCAAATGCCCTTTTGAAATATTGTAATTAATGTTGAGTGGTTACACAATTGTAAGCTTGACATCAACCAATTTTAGGCTCACTTGGCATCCAATAGTCTTTTCAATCATTCAGCAACCATTATGAGCTCAACATCAACTAGCTAGTCTATTAGCTTGGCATCCTCTAGCATTTCACTCGACAGCCATAGGAAAGTTTTTATTCTCGGTAATCACATGAAGAACTTAAAGATTTTTCTTTTATTCCTAATAATATCTTGCATCTTAATTCATGCTTATATAATCCTTTCAGAACTAAATCCTTTGGAACTGATGTATGATATAACTTTTGAATATTAGTCCCACATACCTCTTGATTTATTAGTTTGATGAGGTCTGATCACCTGACCCATTGGGTGAAGTGATCCCTTCTCCACTTAATGTGTTACAATAATCTTTTTTCTTCCATGTCTTGTTCATTTCATTTCTAACATTTTCAATTTTTGCCTTGCCTTTGCCTTTATTAAACACACAACTTGGTGCCTTTGACCTTGTTGGATAATAACAATTGATGTGACCAATCTTCAAATAGCTAAAACATGTGGTTTGACTCGACCACCTTTTGCAGTCACTTTTGAAGTGTGTTCTAATACAATTCTTAGAAATCTGTCCATACTCTTGACAATAGTGATAACTATACTTTGTATTATAATCCAATTTATATGATTTGTCATTATTTTTTACCTTTTCTTGCCTATTTGATGACCACATGGCTTTGGATCTACACTCAAAATCTCTATGCCCATACTTCTTATAGTTGTAACAATGTCCTTCAAATCATTGAATGTGCATGGTCTTAGTTCTGCATTCATGTGCTTGATGACCTTGTTTGTTGCACTTATGGAAGTGAACCATGCTCTTATGCTTAACATTTTGATTTACAATCTTGCTCCTACACACATTAGCAATATGTCCTTTCTTACCATGATTATAAAAAGTAGGTTTGAAATTTTACCTTTATTGCTCCTTTCTTCAGCACTTTTGGATGACTCTCATTCTTCAATACTTGTATATCCCAGTCCAGATGTATCATTATTGAAATCCTATTAAAAATTTAAGAAAATTATTTTTCCCTTTCTAGGTCATTATTCAATTTCTTATTTTGCAACTTTAATGTTCTTATCTCAATAGCCTTGACAATAAATTCATAGTTCTCATTCACCATCTGACTCAAAGTATCTAATTGCATGTTAGCAATCCTAGTTAGCTCTAATTATTTATCTTCTAGTCTATTATTCAAAACTCTTTTGTCATCTTCAATCATGGTTTTGTCTTCCATAGGTTTCTTTTTCTGTTCAGTTACCTCACATAGTAGAATGGCTTGTGATTCTTGCTCTACTTGTCATTTCTATTTTTTAAGCTTGGCCTCTATTATTTTCCATTAAATATGCAATTGCTGCACCAAATTCATTGGAGTCTACATTAGCAAATAGCTTAGTAGTGTACATTAACCCATAAAACATTCACCACACATCCATCTCATATATTCAATAAGTAAACTAAAACACCATGTAAAGTATATACATCTAAATCATGTAAGCAAATAAGCATTCACACATATATGACACCAAATATGATTACCCAAAAACCCTCCAATGAGAAGGTAAAACTAGGGTGGGGATGACACCCACAAATATTCACTAGTGCAGTAATAAAGTGTATCCAATGAGGGTTACAATGTTTGATCATGAAACATGATCTACCTTGTGAAAGGTATGCCCAATTAAAAGTTTACAAAGACTGTTAGGTCATACTCTGTTAAAGGATTTCAATACCCTGTTACAAGTGTGTCTTGTTAAAGGACTTTAAATCACAATTAAGTTAGCACCTTGTTAGAGAATTTCAATATATCATGTTAGGACTACTCTATTAAGAAATTTAATTGATTCACCTATTAGAATGTCTCAGCATTGATAGTACAGTTACCACTTTGTTTCATGATAATAGATCACCTCTAAACTAATGTATTCTTGATCCTTCTTGATCAAATGTCTCTCTATTGTTCACTCTTTCCTTACTTTGTTCTCCTTTAACTTATTCTACAATGCAATTTCAATTCACAATTCCTTAGCCACCATGAATACTTTGTTTGCACATGCAAACTTATCTCTTTACTCCTTCCACATACATACGAAGTCTAGGGTTTGTCTTCCTTAAGAAGACCTAGGTGACTTAAGCTTAGGTATGAATAAATGGTTGTGATTCATCCATTTTACCACTTAAACATTCCCTTTACCTTATTGGATGCATGCACTTCATAGGAATTCCAACTTAAGATTTGTCCTTATCATCAAAATATTGTAATTCAATATGTAAGTTAGCTCAAAAATAGTTTACATAGTAGTTTGTGCCAATAAAAAAAACTATGACAAAATTGTGTCACTCAGCATCTAAAGTCTCTTATGCTCGGCATATACTAATTTCTATACTATGAATTAGCATCTAAATGACTAGGCATGCACTTCTTACTTAGCTCCTAAATCACTCGGCATACATTGTCTGCTTAGTACTTAAGTGACTCAACACTCACTATTCACTCAGCATGCACTATGTTGTTCTTGGCCTATACTACTTGTTCGGCATGAACTAAGTAAATGACTTAACTATATAAGCACTCACTTGTCAAAACCATGATGAGATGAACAAATTCTAATTCATATTTTACTAGGTAATTCTGATTCTAATACTCGCTACTTGACCTAAGTGTCAGATGGAGAAAACCCTAATATGCATTAATCACACTCTGTATTTAATTCCTAAGTACTAAGTCGAATTAGCTACATTAAACCTATAAATTAAGTTTAATTTAATTATAAGTGTTCATACTTTAATTAAATTGAATTACCTCTTTAGTTAATGCACAAAGGAATTAAATGTATTTAATTTAATAAGATAATATCCTCATTTTAATTATTGAGTTTAATTATTGAATTAATTAAGATTATGCATTTATGAGGTCATATTCTATTTTATTAAAGTTAAATATTCTCTCCAAATCTTGCCTTCGATTCATAAATGGAAATTCTAAGTGAACTAGAAGTCAAAATAGAATTAACTTTGTTAACTTTTTCTCATACTCAAAAGAGAATGAGTTAACTCTCCATGACACTCAGATTTGAATCAATTAACTTCACTTACACAAGGAATTTTCCATTCTAACTGAATCTCATCTTCAATCTCAATCATTTATTCCAATTGGTCTTGATTGTTGATCAATCCTGGGATTCTATTTAAGGAGCCTTCAATTCCTCATTACGGAGGTTGAATTGAATTTGTATCAAATTTATGCTGAAATATCCATCCATTGTCATTGCACTCATGGCTTGTTACTTTCTAGCATTATAATATCATATTAGCTTAACATGCATTCATATAGTTTAATTTGATTTCTCTTATTCTTAACTTAATTACATCTCATCTAGTGTAATTTGCATTCTTATATAACTTTACAAAATCCTTCATACTACAGTTCTGGTTTCTAGCTTCTCATTCAGAGAGAAATAGCAAAATCCATTTAGTTAGGAGGCAACAGGTCAGCTTTTCGAATAGCTTCGAATGAACAACTCAATGTTCATTCTGAGTGAAATCAATGATCGTGTTGAAGTGTGGTTGTTTCATAGGCCATAACTAACGCATACAGTACAAAGTGATTCAAAGAGTATTAGCTGTAGAATTTTTTCAGATGAAGGGTGTTGATCAACTCCTTGAGTAGTTCTCCTTCAGTTGCTGAGAGTTGATAAGCACCTAATTTCAATACTACAGTGATGATTTATGGACCAAGCCAGTTCAACTTAAACTTTCCCTCTTGTACCTGATGTTGTTGATTCTTAGGGTCTCCCATGGAATGAAGTTATCTGCTTGGAAGTCCCATGGTTTAACTTTATTGTTTTAGTTCTTGAACATTCTCTCTTGGTAAGCTCATAGATGATCAAAATCCACTTGATGATACTCATCCAGTAGTTCTAGCTCTTGTAGCCAAGATATTTTATTGTCATCATTAGTAATAAGGCCCTTTAGAGAGACTTGTAGAGTAGGAATCTCAAACTCAATTAGAAGCTTAGAATCTACTCTATATACTAAAGTAAAGTTTTTTTCCCCCATAGGCATTCGGATACTTGTTCTATAAGACCATAGAGCTGGATTGATTTGAATATGCTAATCCCTTCCAGATTTGTTAACCGTGCGATGTAGGATTTTAAAAATATCCTTATTGGAAGCTTTTTCTTATCGATTACCTTGGGGGTAGTAGATGGAAAACCAAGGTTGCATGATTTTGAACTTTGAACATAACTCTTTTAGATCTTTTTTTGAATTTTCCTTCATTGTTTTTGATAATAGAAGAGGGTATACTATACCTACAGATGATGTAGTTGAGAATGAAGATAGCTACAATTTTTCCATTAGCCTCAATAATAGGTACTACCTCTACCCACTTTTTGAAGTAGTCTGTAGTTTTGATGATGAATTTGTGTTCATTCAAGGAGGAAGGATGAATCTGACCCACAAAATCAAAGGCCCATTGTTAGAATGGCCAACGTATGATGAACAAAATTAATTCCCTAGCTTGAGCATGAATCAAATTTCCATGGAATTGACGCTGCTCACAAGAATTAGCATATTTGATTACATCTTTCTCCTTTTCTACCCAATAGTAACTAGCTCTAATGATTTTATGAGCCAGTGTCAAGACATTTGAGTGTGATCAACAAATGTCTTCATGTACTGCAGTTAATTTGTATTTTGACTCTTCAAGTTCTAGAGACCTAAGGAGTGCACCATCGAGACCTCTCCTGAACAAGTCATTAGAGATTATGACATGTGAAGCATTTTTGATAAAGTAATGTTTCTCATTTTATGTCAGAGTATCCAGAATAATATGCTCATATAAGTAGGAGTATATGTGGTGGTAGTGAGATTAATCATATCTTATGACATAATAGATCATTCAAGAATTAAGGGACTCATAGGAAGGGTAGGATAATGTCTCCACTAGGAACTCATGTTGAAAGTCATTATATAGCATTTATAACATGGAAGCTTGGGTTGCCATTCCATTAGCTACCTTATTATCTGCTTGAGGGGTATGCTAGAAAGTAACATCTGCAAAGTACTTCTTTAGATTTTCAACCATTCTTTTGGAAGGCATAAATTTTTGATCACTTATCTGATAAATTTCATTAACCTATTTGATCAAAAACTATGGATTTCCAAAGATGTTCTAAGGTGGAGGCATCTCCATGATATTTTGAACCTTTTCAAGATCCACCTCTATGCCTTTTGTGGAAAAATGTATCCCTATAATTTTCCTAATGTGAAGCGCAAACCACACTTTTTGAGATTTAGTTTGAGACTAAATTTTTCCATGTAGTCTAAAATGGGTCTCAAGTCTTATAGATGGTGCTTATCTATAGACTCTTAGCTAGAGTATCATCAACATAGTCTTTCATTGTTTTGTGCATCATATCATGGAATATGGTTATGAACACTCATCGATATGTTGCACCAGCATTATTTAAGCCAAATGTCATTATGCTCCAAAAAAAGGTCCCCCATGAATAGGTGAATGCAGTATTTTCTCGATCTTCTAGTGCAATCTTGATTTGGTTATAGCCAGAGAAATTGTCCATTAGTGAGTACATTTCATACCCAATTGTCATGTCTACTATCATATCAATAGCAAAAAAGCATCCTTATTGCATGCTTTTTTGAGATCCCAGAATTTAGCGCAAACTCTAATAGATTTGTCATGTTTTGAGATTGGCACTATATTTGATATCCATTTTCCACAATCAATGGCTCAAATGAATCCATCTTTTAGTAATTTTTTCAACTCAACTTTGACAAGAAGTCCCACATGACATGTTTTTCCCTTGGTGTAATGGGAAAATCATGCATAATAAGATCAAGATCTAAACTAGGCATATCTGAATATGTCCAAGCAAAGTTGATCTTCTTTTCCTAGAAGAAATCAGTGAAGTCTTTTTCCTCAATAGATAATGATTATGCAAGATGTATGATATGCAGATGTTCTTTGGTACCCATATTTACTTGTTGTATTAGTTCTATCAACACTGATGGTTTTTTCTAAAAATGACTTCAAAGTGAATCAAATATACCATCCTTAGGTGCCTTAGAGAGGTTTTCACCTTTGGATACATCTTTTCTTTTTACTATTTTTGGCTCTGATACTACCACAATGTGGTTTTCACCATCAAAGCACCTATTCATTTTTATTTTTATTGTAAGATTGGGATATTTGATGTCAGTTTCATTCATATTGACATTGTGTTCAATGGTAAAAGACATTACTTATTTGACAGCATGTAGGTAGCAAGTGAGAGCATAGTCATTCTAAAACATGGGGACATTGCTAGATGTAGTGTTTGAGTTCCAATCTATTACCTTAGGATAAGTGAGTGAAATAAAAGTGGTGAGTTCAATTGTGTTCATAGTATAATCATAAAATGCATGAATAAGTAAGTTGAGACCTAGAACAATTTCATCTAGAGGTATGTTTGAATTCCTCTAAATCCTAACAACAACAATTAAAGATACGTTGACATTAGTAGGATCAAACCAAACCTAGACTACTCTACTCCTTTGAGTTGGTTTTCATATGTGTGAACTCTATCGACATCTTTATTAAAATTTACATCTAAGAGGGAATAAAATTAATACTCTTCATAATTGATACTACATGGAGTTAGATTGAAGTATTCCCCAACAGTCATAGGTACCCATTCTCCACTTTCAGTATCATATAGTTTTGACTGATCCTTTCAATGGTAAGAGCATGACTAGAATCACCCTATTACATTTGAGTTAGGGGACTATTACTAGTATTCTTAGTAGAATTAATATTAGCTCTACAAAGAGTGTATAAATATTCAATGGAATAGGATAAGCAAAGGTATCCTCATTGTTAGAACTTTCCTCTTTGTTGTCAAACTCAGTTTGATATTCATTCTCAGAAGGACTATTAGACTCTAGTACAAATTTTTCATTTCCCATATGAAAGGGAAATTTCTTGAAGCCTGGGCCTAAAGTCTTAGGAAGTCATCTAGATGTAGCTTTAATTGGATCTATCAATCCTTTATTGTTGTGTCCTATAAGAAAATTACCTTTGTAGCCAAGTCATTTCATCAATTTGAGACCTTTTCTATATTTCTTAGGATTTATTTCATCAGATTGGACTATAAGATCAACTGGGACCTCTTCCTTATATAGCCAAGTAGCAATGGCTCTATTTTCATCTTTGTCTTTTTAGATGGTCTCCCATAATGATAGGGAGACACAAGAAGAGATGTTAGAGAAAAAATGGTTCAATTTGATATTCTCCCATGCAATTTTATTTCAGTTTAAGAGTCTTCTCCATTTCTTTCATCTTGTTGATAGGATTGTTAGTAGACTCTCTATTGGTCCAAAAAAATATATCAATAGGTTTGAGCATGTTACAAGTGTAGCTGGTGTTGCTAGGTATGGTTACCTCTACTCCTTGGAATGGTTACTTTACACATTGATATATGTTGAAGGTATTGCTTGCATTTCATGAGTCCAAGGCCTTCCTAAAAATATGTTGTATGCTAGAGGAATATTAAGGACCTGATAGATGACATTTCATTCTATAGGTCCTACTTTGATAGGTAATACAATTGGATTTTAGTTCTCCCTCAGTATATGCTTTGATGGTAATCTTTCTGTTAGGATCAATGGACTCCTCATCATAGATGTTAAGACTAGCACCATGTTCTATAGGCACATGGTGGAGCCATTTTTTATGGAACATGACTTCTATATGTAGTGGTTAATTGTGAGGATGACTCAAACAATTACATCCTCTTCAAAGAAGGAAAAGTAATGAGTGAAGTCAAGTGACCTATCATCGATTAAAACTAATTGAGATCAAGATCTTTAGGTATTCTTACCTTTGTTAGATCTTTGTCAAGAATCTACCTATGATTAGGTGAGATTTTAAGTAGTTCAAATATAATTATCTAAACATTAGTACATCAAAGTTGTTCGAGTATGTTGTAGTTTGCAGTAGTAGAAGATGTTTTAAGTTTTTTTTTTGCTAGTTGGAACAAAAATAGTTTTGTCTTTTTTTTGTTTAGTTTTAGGAGTAGAAGGCACAAGGCCTTTGAGCACTATCTTAGCATGGGATCATGTGACAATGTTAGCATAGAACTATGATTGTTCTTGATCATATTCAATAGATGTGGTACCTCTCAGAATGAATAGAGCCTTTGCTTTTATATTGTCACTTTTCCCTTTGATTTTGATTATGTCACAGTATTTAAAGTCTAAATGCTCAACCATATTGATTATATTATCATTATTTGCATACGTCTAGTTGAACTTGCTAGTTTTTTTTGTTTAGAAGTTTCTCCCTTTTCATATGGAAGAAATGGTCCTTTGAAATCTTTATGATCTAAGTTTTTGTTATGTCCTCCCACAACTACATCATCATCATCAATGAGGTCTTAGATCTTATGTCTTAGATTAATGCAGTTGTTGGTTTTATTACCTTTGTTTTGATGATGTTCATAGTATGCATTTTTGTTCCAACATTTAGGTCTTAGTTGTGGATCATATGGACACAAATTTTCAAAAAGAGTAAGAAATTGATTCTAAAGAAGAGTCTTGTAGACTACGTTAAGAGGTTCACCTAGAGGTGTATATTCGTGTTTGGGTCTAGAAGCCCAAGATGTGTTTTTAGCATTGTTTCCAAATGTTTTTTTGTCTATAGCAACATTCTTAGTTGATTTATTGCATGTATATTGTCTATGATATTGAAAGATTCCTTAGGAGCCTTAGGAGTGATATTGTCCACCACTCACATATCATTTACTAGATCTCAATTTTTATTAATGTGCTTGGACTGTCTTTGCTAGAGTTGGAATCATGTTTATTTTCCTTTTGGAGGGTTAACTCACCTTTCTTAATCACGAATTCCTCTATGTGGATGCCCTGTGTGATCATATCTTCACAAGTATATGTCCCTTCAAGCTATAGTTTGTATCCAAAATTAGGTAAGAATTTATTCATGAATATGTCAAGTTTCTTAATTTTAGGTATCTTACATGATTATTTTGTGTATAATTATCTCCATCTTCGAAGAAATGTTAAGAAAGGTTCTCCAAGTCTCTATTTGAGGTTACAAAGATCACTCATGTTAACCAAATGTTGGATGTTTTGCAAGTATTGTTGTATGAACATGTTGGCAATCTCATCAAAAAAATTGATCCTAGTAGGTAATCATGAGAACCACTCCATAGCTTGACACCCTAGACTATGTTTGAATAAGTGCATCAGGTATGATTGATCATGTATGAACTCCATTGATAGGGCACCAAACTCCCTCAAGTGATCGTGGGGATCAGACATACCCATGTACTTGTCATATTTAGGTAGTTCAAATTCCTTAGGAAAAGGAGGCATGTACATATCCTTGTCAAAAGGAAATGTACAAATAACATCTAGTGTGTATTGTTTGGTAGGTTTGTCTTTCTCTTTCATCATTTGTGCTAACAGCTCTTTCATGGTTTGGAGTTGTTTTTGTAGTTTAAAGGTTTTATATTTTTCCTCTTTTGATGCAGTGCAATTCTGAAGAATCCTCAGAGGATATGTCCTAGCCCCCAAAAAATAACCACATAGTGGAGACACAACAATAATGCAAGATCTAATCCCAAATCATAACTCTTTATTTATAAAATAACTAACTACATGCAATGTGTCGAGCTATATGGCCTTCCTAGTTATAGACAAATAAAAAGAAAGTAATAGTTCTACAAGATCCCTTAAGATTCAATCCAAACCCTAGCTAGTTCAAATCCACAGTTTGATAGAAATCTCCAAGGAAGATCAAAGCTTATTCTCACAAGTCCACCAAGCAATTTCCTTATTTCCCAAGCCATAGCTACTAGCCCTTCTTAAACTATAATCCTCTACCATATCCTCTTCTCCAAGATGGATGAATCATGACCAAAGACTTCACAAGACCCCCAGCTTATACCTAACTAAGCCAAAAGTTGACCTAGTAAGCTACAATAAGCTACAAGTTAAATAAACCCTTACATTAATACATTTTGAGCCACAAGTTGGCCTTCAATAGATATTAAATTAATAAATTCCTTATAAATCTTACAATGCAAATCAAATGCACATAGGAGAGACAACCAAGACCCCAATAGGTTCACACAAACTCCCAGATTGATCCACATCACAATCACATGCTACATGCATTAAATGCACCAAATCATTCAAGGAAATCTACAAGAATTTCATCTCACAAGCTACACTACCAAGCATCAACAAGACCACAAGTGATGTTGAGCTCCTACAAGCATTATCGAGTTCCATAGGTGTTGAGAAAACAACACACACTAAGCACTATAGTAAGTGTCAAGCAACAAAATATGTCGAGCTCTTTGAGTGACTAAGTCCTTCAATGACCAAGCACTTCAGCCAATGCTACATCCAATAATGACTAAGCACCACTCCTTTGGTGATTGAGGCCAAAACTCCAAGCCAAAATTCCTCCAATATGCAAGATTGATAACAATCCTAAGATGCCCCTACATTAGACACCATGGGCTTGAAAATATGTTCTCAGTAGCTAGAAGAAAATCTTCTAGGATTCAACACATAAATCCCAAACTAGTTCTTGACATACATACCTTCCAAGTCCTCAACTTGTATGTTCTTTCACTTGATCTTCTTTTGCTTATTTGCATCCATCCTCAGTGTGCTATAGGTCTTCTTTCCATGTTGATCTCTAACCCTCTCAAAATTTGTGAACTCAACTCAGTAGCCAATAATCAAGTTCCTTCTACCAATTTCTACATTCTGTAAAGGAATCAAGGAATGCTTCCTTCCACCTTCCATAATTGTAAATACATTGACACAATCATTCACATCCCTACAATCATACTACCAAGGTCTACTAAGAAACACATGACAACTATTCATGTCCACAATATCACACAACACTTGATCCTTATATTGTCCAATTTGGAAATCAACAAGGCATTACTCCCTTACTTTCAAAGCATTCTCACCTTACTATGGCCAACCAATCTTATAAGGATAAGGATGTCTTAAACTTCCCAAACAAAGTTTCTGAACCATCTCCTCATCAACAAGGTTGGCATTACTACCAACATCCACAATCACATTGTAGACTTCACCAATAGACTTGCAATGAGTCTTAAACAAACTAGTCCTCTAACAAGATTCCTTTATCCTCTAGGCTAGTAATCTCTCTCATATCTTAGGTTGACTATGTTGGACTTCAACCTCAGTCACAATAGCATTTCTTTTGTCACTAGCATTAGGACATTCATAAAATATATGCCTTACTTCTCCACACTTCTAGCAAGTACCTCTAAAGTCACCTCCACCTATCCTTCTCTTTTGATCAATAGGTTATGGTTCATCTTCTATGTGTGGTTTAGCTTTTGTCAAGCTATCCAACTTCTCCTTTCCTCTAGCATGTCCTTGACTTTTCCTCTTTATCTTTTCTTCTACCTTCAAGACATACTGATAAGCATCCTCAAAAAAATCAATCTTCAACATACCAACCTCATCTTGGATATTTAATCTCAAAACATTAATGTACCAAGCTACCTTCTCCTTTGATAATTCCTTATGCCCAGACCGAATAGTCAACTTGTAGAACTCCTCGGTATAATCTTTCATAGGCATATCTTTTAGTTTGAAATTTTGCAAAAAAGAATGAACTTAGCCTTCATTTTAGTCACTATTAATCTCCACCTAGTGATCTTCATTTCACCATCCTCTTCTCTATCTCTTTGGAGTTCCTTCCACCAAAGACAAGCATGCCCCTTCAACTTAGTTTGTGCCAACCTTACTCTGAGCAGATCTCCAATATCCTCTAACTCAAAATAGTCTTTAAATTAACCAATCCAATTAATTAGGTCTTCAAGAGTCAAAAAGTATCTGATAAATTAGAAACCTCCATCTTATGCTTCAATTTCAACAATGATCTAGGTCTAGCAAACTGACCAGCCCTATTTACCATAGGTCTCTCCACATGATCAATTCTTTACTCACAACTTGATTCAACAACTTGAAAATCATCAAAAAATTCAACATAAAAATCTTTAATGCCCACATGTTGAGGTACATCACCTATAGCACTTATGATCTCAATGATCATGTCACTCTTCATCAGTATCATCTTTGTTTTGAAACTAACTTTAACCTCCTCTATTTTAGATCTAAAATTTTCTTTCACCTTCTTCGAGATCCCTTCTTACATAGCATCACTAAGACCATGAATTCCCCTATGGTCCAATCTTCTTGGAGGAATTTGTAACAAATCCATAAATCCATAAGATCAATCAGATCCGTAGGATCAGCCTTCACACTTCTAGCCTTCACCCAAGTCCTAGTACCAACTGAGCTCCAATACCAATTGATATAGTACAAGATAGGAGAATCCCTAGAGGAGATGTCATATCCCCAAAAAAATAACCACATAGTGGAACACAACAACAATACAAAATTTGATATCAAATCACAACTCTTTATTCATAAAATAAATGACTACATGCAATGTGTTGAGTTGTAATTCCTTCCGAGTTATGGTGAAATAAAAAGCAAGTAATAGTTACACAAGATCTAATCCAAGCTCTAGCTAGTCCAAATCCACACTCTAGTAGAAACATCCAAGGAAGATCTAAACTTGTGCTCACAAGCCCATCAAGAAATCTCCTTGTTTCCTAAGCCACAACTACTAGCCCCTCTCAAAGTTCTCTCCTATACCATGTCCTCTTCTTCAATATGGATTGTAAGAAGTTGCCTAAGGGAAAAATTCACCTAGGAACTAAGAACTCAAACACAAGCATACTATAGACCAAGAGAGAGAGTATGATCATAATGACAATGTATTCAATATGTGATCATTAATGCAATATGTAAAAGTACACTAGAAGTGCCTGTATATAAAGGCCTCTGAGATACATCTAGAATGTCTAGTAATCAGCACCATGATGTGTTATACAACCAAGCACATGTCCACCAGATATGGGTTATCCTCCATTAAGCATGAAAGTATGTGCGATGATGTGAGGATAAGCCTACAAGGGTGTGACACGCAAAATAATGTTGTAGACACCATGTGCTAAAATAGAGTTGCGTACTCCTGTGTTGTCTACATGAAAACTCAAAAAGGTGTGCAAACTCCTAAGTGTCTACAAATTTTTTTTTAAAAAATAATGCAAAATAATAAAATAATGCATTAACCTAAGTAAACTTAAGTGTAATAAGTAAATACTTATTTACACCAACACCCCCCCCCCCCCTTAAGTGCAACTTAGGGGAATGGCCTTAGGCTTACAAACTAGGATGAAGATGCATAATGGGTCCAAGCTAATAGGCCATATTAGGTACCCATGTACATAATGAACATGCAATCTCCCATAAAGTAGGGAAAGAGGGAAAACCTCATGGGAAAAACCCTCCCCCAAAAAGAGAGATAAAGAAGGATGCATCCATGGATGGAGTAATCAAGACCCCTCAATTATGAAATACATCCAATATATACATAAGAGAATGAGAGAAGGAAGAGAGATAGAATAGGCTCCCCCCCCCCCCCCAAAAGAAGAATGCCAACAAGTGAAAGCCGCTCCAAGGAAGAAGCTGGTCCAAGAATGCATAAAGACATTCCTCCCCTTAGGAAGAAACAACACGAAAGGTACACTCCTAATGTGTGTTGGCCCTGAAACCTGCTCAAATATCCTTGTACTGATGCTAAAGTTCACCCCTTCCAACTGTGCTAAAAAGAATGAATGCATGTCTAGCAAGGATGTTTGTTGAACCTGTTCCACTAAACCATCTGTCTCCTCTATTGACAAAGAGACCTCCACTAATTGTTGTTCATAAGGATCCATAATCACACCAACCTATTTACATTGATCATACAGAGAATGGACATGAGGGTCAGAGTGAGCCCTCACAACAACTGTAGAAGAATCATCATCAATGAGAAGATGTAAGTCCTCAAGTCTATCTCCCAAGTCAACTGAGGCTACAGCTAGAAGATGAGATGTACCATTATGTCATGGACCCTTCACTATGGCAATGTAAGCATGTGGACTAAACTAATGTGACCTCTCACTAAAATTTTTGATAGAACCCCACATGTCTAAACCTGTCGAAGCACTATCGCTCGAGTCACTATTAGTTTCCACTATGTATGTTGTGTGAAGTGGAGTAGAGGAAAAGATGGGTGAACTTTCCTTAAATTGAACATCCTTCTCCACAAAGATTTCATGTGTCTCTAGATCCATAAGTCTGTAAGCCTTCACATCATCTTCATACCCGATCAAGGTACAAGGCCTAGGTGTCAGTGCCTTGCAACTCTTGGAAAAAAGGTTTGCCCATTTTGAAACACCAAATACTCTAAGGTGACTCACAACTAGTTTTCTACCACACCGTGCCTCAAAAGGAGTCTTGCCATCTAAGGTTGGATGAGGAGACCTATTAAGTATGTGAGTAGCACTGCTAATGGCTTCAACTTCAAGTGTAGGATTGAGAGGCTTGGCCTTTATCATGAAACTCACCATGGTCTTGAGAGTCCTAATCCTCATAGCTACAATATCTATTTTGTGCAGACTGAATGTTGGTGAGTTCTGAAGATCAATCCCCTCAATTCTGCAAAAGTTCTTAAGTCTTCTGTCAACATATCTATTCTCATTGTCCACTCTTAATACCTTGATGGCTTTCCTTGACTTGTATTAAAAATGATTCTTCAAGTCTTAAAGCTTATGAACCAATTCGTTCGTATGATGAAGGAAGAAGACCCAAGTGAATCTCAAAAAGTCATCAACAAATGTGAGTATGTAGCGGCCTTGGCTGACAGAAGTCACTGCAAAGAGTCCTGCTAATACCATGTGAACTAGCTAAAGAACAACTAGAGCTTGAGAAGACTTCCCTTTATCATACTTCTCCTTGAGATTCATATCCACTAAACAAGATGAACATTCTCCCTTAGAAAAGATGATATTAGGTAGAGCTTTAACCATATGTTTAAAGAAAAGTTTCTGAAGAGAGCAGAAGTCAAGGTGACCAAACCGCTCATGCCATAAGTTGATGTTTCAAGTAAAGTGAGTTAACAAGGCTTGGGAAGGACTCTTAGACACAAAGTGGGAGAAGGAATAAAGCCTCTTTTCATCACTGAATTTCCCCATTGCTACCAATGAATCATCTTTAAGACTTCACACCATCACTAAATCTAGAAGGAACTCAACCTTATGACCATCTCCAAGTTGAGTGATTTGGTAAACTGATAGGAGATTAGAATTTAGATTTAGAATGTAGAGAACATCTTTGAATTCCCCATTTTCCATTTCTACATGTCCTTTCCCTTCAAATTCCATCTTAGTATCATCTCCCATCAAGATGTGCGGTACCTTTGACTGCTTCAATGAAGAAAAGTCTCCCTTTGAAGAGAACACATATGGTAGGAGGCACCTAAGTCAAGTATCTCTTCTAAAGAAGAACTTGTGTTTGCCATAAGTGCTTGACCTTTACCCTTTGAAGAGGTTGGAGTGGAATCCATGGAAGTACCTAGCACTTGAATCTTTTTCTTCTTGAGTATATTTTCTAACTCATCGATTCATTTTGTCTTGCAATGATGCTTGTCATGATTTGGCTTTTTACAATATGCACAAAAGAGTTTTTCCTTCTTTTCATTACTTCCCTTCTTATTTGAAGAAGAATTGCCTTGCTGAGAGGAGGATTGTTGTGTCTCAGATTGTGTTTTCTACTTCCATTGCTTCTTCTTCTTCTTGTTCCTCCCTGCTTGACTTGATTTGTGATCATCACTAGCCACCAAGGCTTTCATCTTTGATAACTTGAGAAGTCCAAAATCCACCAAGTGAGATTGTTCAACAATAAACATGTCTACAAATCCATCAAAGGCAGGCTTCTAGTAAGAAGATCCCATGGTTGACTTGTGAGTATTAAAACTCGAAACAAAGTTTGTGTACTTAGAAGGTAGTCTCTTCAGGATGTGATGAATTAACTTGTCATCCTTCATGGGATTTCCACAATCTTTCAGAAGTACCCTATACTCATTGAATTTAATGATGTAATCCTGAATTGTGTCATAATTCTTGGGATCCAAGAGAAGTAGATCATCCTCAATCTAAAATACCTTTTCTTCATCCATTTTATCATACAACTGTTCAAGTTTATCCCAAGCTTCTTTGGATTCTGAACAATTTTTAATGTGAAAGAGAAGATCCCCATGTACACAACTCCTAATAACACCTAAAGCTTGTTAGTCTTGTCTTTGACAATCAATGAGTTCTTTAGCATCAGTAGGTTTGGTAATTATTCCATCAACATATAGACTATATCATTTTTCCATTAATCTACTCCATGCAATATCTTTTCATGTAAAATAGTTGCGTGAAGTTAGAGGAGGAAATTTAAAACCCATGATGCAGAAAATGAAAGAGCACAAAATAGAGACCCAAAAATAACAGTACACACCTCCCCTTTTCACTCAATCAAAAGACTTGGGCTGGGTAAAATCACAAACCTATGCCACCTTTTATGAAGAAATGTGATATCAGAATGCGACAGTTCAACATTAATGACAAAAAAAATGGTATTTGTGTTTAGAATTTGAAAATGATGTAAACTGATGAAATGTGTAGAATTGGATGAACTTTATGCCTATCATTTTTTTTTTAAAAAAATTGAGTAAGAATTTATTCATTTCTTTTATTTTGAAGTCCATTTTTTAACTATAAAAAATATAGGGTGTAGTTCCCCTCAAAAAATAAAATGCAAATCATCTTTTCTTGTTTTGATTTGAAAATATCTTATAGATGACATGTATATCTAGTGCACAAAAAAAGAAATATTTTTTTTTATCTATATTTTCTTTGTTATAAGTACTCAAGCTTGACCTTCTCAAAAGCCAACAATTTTTTCCTTCCGTCAACACTTCCCAATCAAATCTGCACCTTCTTAAGAAAAAATTACATATTCATGAAGAGGACTCTCTCCTCTAGAGATAAATATAATTTTTTATTTTTTTTTGTTTCATTTACTATTTTTTCCCCTTTTTTAAGTGAGTATCTTCTGAAATGTTGAAATATCAACTTATAATATTTTGAAATTCTAACATATTATAACTAATCAAAACAGTCAAAAATTTATATAATGATGATATTGAATCTAAGATCTATAAAAGGGTATTTTTAGTTTTTGAATAAAATTGAGTTTTGATAGAAAAATAAAATTTGACCAAAGCAGGTTTTGATATCACAAATGGTGATGCAGATCTGTGCTTTTGCCCCCCCCCCCCCCCCCGCCCCCCCCCCTCCCAAAAAAAGATGCTTTGGCACTTTATAAGTAGTGCATTTACAATGGGCCACTTGTCAAAATGAACAAAGTGAACTTTCTAATTTGGCTTTTACAATTGCCTTATAAGGCTAAAATCTATCACTTAAGCACTATAGCTTAGTTTACAACTGTTGGTCTGACTTTTTCTGCAGTAAAAATTTTTCAATTAAACCATAGAAAAGTCAGATGTTCTATGTCTAAGTGAAGTATAAGGTTTTGGATAAACCATCTATAAGAAATATTCGCCATGTAAGCCTTACATTCATCCCTATTTATAAATGGTCGGGCGCGAAATTTTCAAAATTCAAAAGAAGCGAATATGCTTCTGTATTCCTTTTCCTTTCTCCCAGGTTACCTTTCTTACTGTTTGTCCCAACCGTCAGATCTGATTAGATCTACCGCTAGCGTTACCTCGCTATTGAAAGTTGCATGCTCATTAAGTATAGCGAGATAGCGAGTGTTGAGTTTTTAAGCGGTGGGACCATGAAGTGAAGGTGCGGCGATCGGAGATTTGCTATTTAATTGCTTTATTGTGCAGGTACACTTAGCAATTCGCCATAAAAAGGGGGAGAAGGACCCACTAGAATATTTGACATCAGAGCCGAAATGTTGATTTTTCCGGAAGTTCCGCCACTTCGCTATCGAAAAATTCAGGCACTTCACCGTTAGCGAAGTAGCGAGGCCACGTGAAAATCTTAAAATGATGACATTGCATCTTGCTTGTATCATAATTACACCAGGTGGCATGACCTGTCATAAATACTATTGTCAGAATCAGTTTTAATTAACAGAAGTAATTACTGGGTACCCCCTTGCTTTTTCCGGCACGGAATCCTTTAAAGTGCCGAAGCTCGCTACCTCGCTATCAGAAAATTGAGGTGCTTCACCGTTAGCGAGTTAGCGAGGCCCCGTAAAATGGTAAAAGATCGGCAAGATCTATGATGACGTGTAATGATAGGTGACTGTGATAAATTTTGACATGTGCTAGCTATGCAGAGATCCGATTCTCATTAATGCCTACCTGACTAAATGTACAAGAAATATGGAACGTCAGCTTGAAGTGAATCAACGGAGCTCGCTACCTCGTTATGAAGAGTTGCAAGGAAGATAATTACAGCGACATAGCGAGATGGGCCCACCGCCTTCTTTCTTAAGAAGTCCTGTAGCGTATCTTTCGATCATTTCTTGGTCTGATCAACGGTTGTCGCCGCCTCGTTATGGCAAGGTGCTAGTTCTTTATGCATAACGAAGTAGCGACATGCTGACACGTGTTCTCCATCGTCAGTAGGTCTAAAGGTAAGCACCATCAAAAGAAAGAGTTATGTACGTGGCAAGCTCTCATTGGGTAAAATAACTGACATGGCAAACATAACTCATAGTTGTTCTCTTTGTACCGCATGATCGTAGGATCTTTGAAGATCAACGGCGCAGTTTTAAATAAAAAATGTAGTGCCACTCTCTGTATTAATTAGACAAGAAAGCTTCGTCTGTGAGAAAAAACAGAGTATAATACAGAGAGATTGCATCAGTTTCATTTCACGCGAGAAAAGATTTGAAGCCATTCTTGTGCAGAAGCTATTACTGAAAGAAAAGCGTGCCAAGGTTGATAAGAAATTGTCAAGTTATCTGTTCGCTGAAATTTTGCAGGAATTCAAAGGAGAATTGAGACAGAATTCAAGTAAGTAAAACTGCCATCATCTTTGTGAGCTTATAAGTTTTAAAGAGGATAGCCCAAGATGCCTCCTAAGAAGGGATTTACAGGAGCAGTAAACTACCTGGATAGAAATGTGCATGATGATTTGCTTGAGTTACTTCCTGAGTCCACTGTAGAAACAGTGCAAGTTAAGAGGTTAACCTCACTCAATCCTCGGCTTAGGGTAGCTGATGGATTGTATGATAAGGGTAATTGGGTCCAGGATGCTCAAACTGCTCAAACTGGTTTGAGTTTATTCAAGAAATGGTTTGTAGAGAGAAAGTTATATGCCCCTCATGCCAACATTTGGAATTTTGATCTTGGGAAGCTTGTTGTTCCCAGCGTGTTTATGGATTTTGACCTGCTTGAAGCCATAGCAAAAAACTATGACCAAGCCACTAAGGTAGTGAGGAGAATAGATGGTGAGGCTTTAGTTACCATCAGTCCCGAGGAGATTAGGAAGGTATTCAGTCTGGGACCCCTCACCATGTATCATGTGCCCATTAATCTGATAGATTTAGAAAAAGAATATATATCCAAGAGGGATGTAGTTAGACAGGGTGCATTGAAAGCCCACATAGGCCGAATTGGAGGCCTCCCAACCATAACATCATCTTCTAAAGAGCCCTTTAAGAAATCATGTTTTAATGCCAGGGCAGTGGCGATATATAGGACCCTGTGCAGAGTCTTCGGAGAGGGAGAAGAAGATTTTATTCCGGTGAGCTTCATGTATATGATCACCCAAATCTCTTCTTTTGGTGTGGAAATAATTTTTGATTTTGCATCTTACTTGGCAAATGAGATCCATCATGGATTGGTGGGGATTGCACAGGGCAAGGTGGAAAAGGTTTGGGGTCAGTATTCCTTACTGATGCATATGTTTCTTTTTAAAGGGGCCACTTATTTTGGTAAAGAAATGGTTTTAAATAGAGAACAAGAAGGGGAAGCACTACCAGTCCAATTATGCAGTGCAGACATGACCTGGGAAGCAGAAAATGCTAGCTTCATTAGATTTGATAGGCACTTTGCCTCCAAACTAAGGTGCCTCTTATTGAGTGACAATCCCAGAATCCCTAAGGCATTAATGCACCTTGTCAGGCCTATGGATAAAACTCATAATCTAAAAGTGTCACATAATTGGGGAGATATTATCCCATATTCAGTCTCAACGGTCATCAGGGTCTATGGTTTCAAAGGAACACCCCATGTGTTACCCTATCAGGTACCCTTGAAGGTAGGGATAGCTGAATTTTTGTGGCAGTTGGGAGGAGTGGAGGAGGCCTTTTTGCACAAAAGGGGGACAGGATCAATTTTTCCTACTTGTACTATAGCCCACCAATTTGTGATAACTAAAGAAGGGTGGGCCTTTCTCCATAAATTTTTGGATCAATACAAAATGGCAGTGTCTCACTCTCGTTTTTGTGATACAGAAGGTTTCTTTAACTCTGCCCTTAGATTGAGAATCAAGCTGCGTCCAGTTCAGCATGAATTCTATTTTCCAGAAGATGTAATAAGAAATGAATATTCTCTCCATGAGCAAGAAATAAAGAAAGAAAAATGGAGAGTCTATTCAAAAGTTTTGGAATTCATTAATTGTTTTGATAAAAATTTCAGTCCTCTTAGTAATGCTGCAAACAATGCAGATAAAGTACATAAGCTCATGAGTAATTTCTCTGAGATAATGGAGGTAATGATGAGAAGAAACAGCATTTTATTAATTCTTTTCCAGATAAAGCCAGAGAAATTATGAGAAAATTGGGTTTCACTCCCAACATTGGAATAGGTCCACTGGTGGTACGGAAGAAAACAGGATATACTATTGTCCGACAACAGGTGCCCGTTGTGCATAAAGAAAAACAAATTGTTGGATCTTCCAGCACTGTCCTAGAAGAAAGACCCCCTGAACCTTCCCCCAAAAGAAGGAGAATAATAAGGGAGGAAGAATCCCCTGATGAAAGTGGCTCACCTTATCAAACCCCAATAAGAGTTGAGGAAGAACAACTCACCAATGAGCAATTTGAACAAATAGGGTCACAAGGAGAAATTTTTGTTACACAAGCAGAGATTGATGAAGGGAACCCTCAGGAAACCCCTGTACCAAGTTTTGAATTAACTACAGCAGATTTTAGAGGAAGGGAATTGGACCCTATTTTGGAACAAGCCAGTCAGCATTTTTTGTCTGATAACAATTTTGTAAGATCTAGGGCTTTCCATCAGTTTGCGTGGAGAGTAAACATGCACATTTTTGAGCAAAGGTGCAATAATATGAGAGCAGAACATCCAGAAATGGATGAGACCTCCATTCAAAATCTAATAAAGGAACAAATGGTTCAAGAGTTCCAAAATATAACCCCTGATGAGGGAAGACAGATGGTAAAAAATGCTAATGTTTTATTATTGCCCAATTGGGACATTGCTGACGCATTAGTTTTTAATTCTGTTTCAAATAATTTAGGACTCCAGGATCTGAATAAAGAGGAATTCTTGGGTACAGCATTCAGCAATGATCAAGCTGCCCTTGTAATGTGGTCCCTGAGAAGAGGATCCAGAGTTACTTCATCACAGCCTGATGACTCAAGATTGACAGGGAGTATCATTGTAAGAAGAGTTGCTGACACTTCAAATGTACAGGCAGCCCACATGAATGTGGATTATTCTAAATTTTCCCTGGCTACTGCGGAAAGAGAAGAGAGGGAAATGATGGATATGCATAATAAATATGAAGTAGTGGTGGAAGCCTATAATCAAGAGGTAAAGAGGAGAATTGAGTTAGAAAACAGGATATCTCAATTGGAAAAGGTACTTGGAAAGAGAAAAGTGGGAGAATCCAGTACATTAAGAATTGCATATCCCCCACAGTCATCTGTGGGATTAACCCCTATTATTGAGATACCTGACACCCCTGAAAGACCCCAATTCTATACTGCAGAGGAGTTTGAAGTAGAAAAAACCAAATTACATGAGTGGCAGATAGAATTTAGAAATCAGCAGGAAGAGAAATGGAAGCAGGGTGTGACATACTTGAGGGATAAAATACAATGGTCAGATTTTTATGACCAGTTGACCAGGATTGTAACCCTCATAGATGAGTTAAATAAAGAAAAGAATGGACTAGACTCTCTTGCACAGAAGTGGAGACAGAGGAATAATGATGTTACAATTGTTTGTATATCTGCAGTTCAAATGCCTTATCATCAGGTTGAAAGAATTTTTGATTTATTGAATCAATTAGATAATTTTGAAAATAAAAGAGATTCTTTACAGAGGAAATTGACACTCTGTTTTTCAAGATATCTTGCTAAAAAATTCACCCTATTTCCTTGTGCCTTAGAATATGTTGATACAGTAAAGGAAAAGGACAAATGGAAAAAGGAAATGGATGAATTATTTGATAACAGAATAACAAACATCATCAGTGAGACTGGCTGTTGGTTTTGGACAAAGACAAATGAAGAGCTGGTAAAAATACAACTGTATTATGCTGATATAAGAAAAGAATTCGATGAATTAGAAGAAAATGCCAATTCTTTAATAAAGATACAAAGAGAAACCCTAAGTTTTGATTGGCCAGATGATGATACTTTCAACAGATGGAAAGATCAGTTTAGTGAACAGATGTCAGGAGAAGATGACGAGGAAGATGTAAGAGTAATAGTTACTCTTGTAGTCAGCAATGATGACATAGAAAATCCCCAGGTTAAAGTGATTTTGCATGTAACAGAAGATGATACATCACTTGCAGACCTTATGGGTATGTACTCTGAAGATGAGGAATGATTGCGAGAGCAGATCATAACAACCAAGAAGCATAACAGAAAGGGACCCGCCAAGAAGTGCTGTTGTAATCAACCTTTCTGTTATTCTTGTTTTTTGTTTTTCAAAAGAAGGACACCTGTCACCTACTATAGCCTGAAGCTTGTTGCATCTCACATTATTTAAGTGAGATCCCAAGGCTAAAGATGGGTCCGAATTTGGTTTTCACTAAGTGTTGTGCTTAGTTCTTTTTTGGTCCAAACATTTTTGGAAAGAAATTTGTAGTATGCTTTTTCTGTCAAAATTTCTGAGATATGGATGAATGTAGAAAGAACTGTGCTTCTTCTCTGAAGGTTTTTCTAGGTCTTTTGTAAAGGATATATCATTTTCAAAGGAAATGAATACAAGTTATGAACTGTCCCCATATCTATTCTTCTCTGAATTTTGTCTCCTTTTTAATACTGAGCTACCTTGATGTTGTGTGAGTAAAAGCTTATGCAATTGATTGCAATTGAGTAAGACTGTACATCCATTTGTTATTGCTGTTAATTCAATGGATTAAGTAAAGGCTTTGATGAATGTGATGAGGTTGCTCGGGTGTTAATAAGGATTTTTGAATGATAAATTCTGGTAAGAATTGCTGATGAAAATTCGTTGCAAGGCAACAAATTAGATCTAAGAATTTACTTGACTCTGAATTCCCAATGGATTAGGCACTGATCGAAAGTATTTCAGCCAAAAGAGAAGTATATTATAACTAGCTTTTTCAAAATACATCATAAAATCATTTTTCATTTATCTTTCCTGTAAGATTTTCAAAGTTGGCCAGCACTTGCCTGCCTAGATTGTTTTAGCTTCATTTAGCCATTGTTGTTGGAAACATCTGCAGAGCTATAGAAGATTTCTTGGCCATATATGTTCAAGGGATGTGTTTATCAGTTATTTACCTATATGTTTAAGGATTTAGAGATGAGAATCAAAATGAAACTAAGGATAATTCTCATATAATTATTCCATCTTTAAACCATCCCCGGGTGCACCCGCCCTAGTTTTATAGAGCCAAAAGAATAGAAAACCGTCTAAGGTTTTATTGAAGTTGGGTCCTAATACTTTGCATATGCAAGTGATAATGAGAATTGGCTATTCTTTAGGTTGTGTATGTACTAATATCTAGGTACTAAGCCTTTTGTCGCCTAGTAGTTTTAGTACTGTTAACATCAAAATAAAACACCAACAACAACAATTCTAAAAAGAACCAAAGCTTTACAATGCCGAAAAAGGCCTAATTCTGAAAGTGAGAATTTAGTCCACACAACCCTAGAATTTGACTTCAAATCTAGAAAGTAGACAAAAAAATACGCACTTTCAAAAAAAATAGAACCTAAAAAAGTGACCAGATGTGCCCATACAGAGCTTTTGAAATTGTAAAATGTAGGATTATGTAGGTACAGGCGCCAAAAAATGAAATTTTTTGCAAAATATGTGCATCAAAACAAGAAAAAAACACCACCACTAGAAAATTCAAGAAATTTTACCAAATTTTTAAAAAAAATTGCATCTGAATCGGAGTTCAAATGTCTGAGTTATGGGCTCGCAAAGTCAGGCTGCCAAACTGAAAAGCAATTTGGAGAGGGGTCTAGAGGAAAAATTGTGAGTCTAAATTTGACAGTCAAATGGTGGTCAAGGTAGTTTTAAAATGCCTAAAAATGACGATCAAACAACTAAAAATTTTAATCCTCAGAAAGGATAACATTAGCAAAATATTAGGCCTAGGCTGACGTGGCACGATGAGTCGAGGTTAGTACTGTACGGAATGTCTGATGTGGCACATATGGCCAAGTTTCATGGGTGACATTGTAGTCCCAGGTTGATGCGTAGATGCTAACATGGTGCCAAATGGCATTGCTAAGTCTGCAGATGGGCGAGCAAATTACAAAATATCGCGTGGCGGCTCCTTGTTCGACCATGGGTGGGAGTTTGGCACTATCGTTTAAACTTTGAAAACCACTTTCATTGCCAAAAAAATATTTTGTCGATGCCAGAGTTATGTGGGAATAATCCCACATTCACAATGGGTTAGCACTCAGCACTATTTAAAACAAATATGCCACAATGGTTTCAGCAAAGGCAAGTCTACCAGAGTTTATGAATGGGTTGCCGCCAGTTGTAGGGTTAATCATCATTGAATATAGCCAGATTTTGAATTGAATGACCACTGCAAATTTTTTCTAGTATGGCCTGATCTAATTAAAATGCCCACAGATTTAATAAGTTAGACCCTACAATAATATCAAAATTTTTCCACACCAAATATAGAGCCAAGCCGGGGTGTCACTGCCCGGTTTGGAAAAAAAAAATTCTTTGCTAGTCGACTTTAAAAATTCGAAAAATAACAAAATCGGAAAAAAATTGCAGAGAAAAAATTGAATACAGATCCGAAAATAATCAGATCAATAGAATGATCATACCCATTGTGCAAATTGGGGCCTCCGAGTTTCGATTTGCAAAACAATTTGCCTCACGATCGACTTTGGGCCAACGTAGCTGAGTTTATAGTTGATTTTCACCATCTCAACATTGCGGACACAATGGAAAGGTCAAATCTAGCTCTAGATGCTCCCAATTTTTGCAGTACTCCAGATTTGGGATGAGGTGCTAAAGCAAGCAAGAGGTCTCGAATGGCTTGTGATGAGAAATTCTCCAAGTTGCTCTAATACCATGTAAGAATTTGCCTAAGGGAAAATTCACCCAGGAACTAAGAACTCAAACACAAGCACATAGTAGACCAAGAGAGAGAGTATGATCAGAATGAAAATGTATTCAATATTTCATCATTAATGCAATATGTAGAAGTACACTAGGAGTGCCTGTATATAAAGGCCTTTGAGATACATCTAGAATGTCCTGTAATCAGCACCATGATGTGTCATACAACCAAGCACATGTCCAACAAATATGGGTTATCCTCCATTAAGCATGAAAGTATGTGCGGTGATGTGAGGATAAGCCTACAAGGGTGTGACACGCAAAACAGTGTTGTAGAAACCATGTACTGAAATAGAGTTGTGTACTCCTGTGTTGTCTACATGAAAACTCAAAAAGGTGCGCAAACTCCTAAATGTCTTCAAATAAAAATAATAAAATAATGCATTAACCTAAGTAAACTTAAGTAAGTTTAATAAGTAAATACTTATTTACACCAACATAGATGAATCATGACTAAAGACTCCACAAGACCCCTACTTATACCCAACCAAGTCACAATTTAGCCTACTAAGCTACAAATTAAATAAAACCTTACATTAAATACATGTTGAGCCAAAAGTTGGCTTCCAATAGATATTAAATACCTTAGAAGGTTTACAACACAAATAAAAATGCACATAAGAGAGACAACCAAGACCCAAATAGGTCCACACAAACTCCCAGATCGATCCACATCACAATCACACACTAGATGCATTAAATGCACCAAATTATTCAAGGAAATCCACAAGAACTCCATCCTGCAAGCCACACTATCGAGTAGCAGCAAGACCAAAAGCATTATCAAGCTCCCACAAGTATTTTCAAGTTCCATATGTACTAAGAAACCAATACATGCTAAGTACTATAGTGAGTGCGATCAAACTAAAGATGTCGAACCCCTTGTATGATCAAGTCCTTCAATGACCAAGCACCTTGGCCAACACTACATCTAATAACAATTGAGCACCAGTTCTTTGGTGATCAAGCCCACAACTCTAGGCAAAAATATTCTCCAACATGCAGGATTTCTAACAACCCTAGGATGCTCCTACATCATCTTTGATGATAATAGTTTCAATTTTGTAGTCTTATGGTAGCTTATCTCCTTCTTGAGCTATTTTGAGTAAAATATTTCTCTTTATCTTCATTGAGTAAGATGTACATCATCTTTCAGACTTCTTTGTCTTTGTGAAAATTTTCTATGTCTTCTAAGGGTATTTCTTCAGTATCCCCATAGTCATTTGTGTGAGTGTAATGAGTATTGAACTTTTCATCTCTTTGGTATTCATCTATTTTTTCTCTTCTACGATTTTCATCAGTTTCATGAGTATTGAACTTTTCATCTCTTTGGTATTCATCTATTTTTTCTCTTCTACCATTGATTCCTAACTTGATTTAAGTTTATGGAAAAGACACTTCTGGTGTAAGGTTGACTAATAGGGGACAGAGATTGATATGATCCTTCCTCAAAAATAGTAGGTTAATGAGACCATGAGGATCCTCCACTACACTCAGACTATGTATAGAACTGGAAATGACCTCTACCCTACCTCTACCTTGACCTATTCTAGGTTGATGGGAATGAAACATGTTTCCACTCATAGTTGCAAAAGTCATAGATAATGAATTGTGAAAAGGTTTTGATAAGGACCACACTTAGAACTTCATCTCAAAGTAAGTAAGTGATAGTGAGAGTAATGAATACCGAAGTACAAGTAGTCAGAGAAGTGATTAGAACAGTTGAGAGATTGACTAACGTGATAATAAGGTATGAGAACACAGTAGAAAAAAAAAGATAGTAGAGTTATGAGACTAGTTCATTCATGGATCACAAGTGTTCAACAAAATAAGTTGTCTAAGTTTGACACTATTGCAGAGAGAGAAGTGTACTTGTGTTCCTAAATAAAGACTAGATTTGGATAGAGTTTTGACAAGAAAAATTCAGAATAGCTCTGTATTTTTTATAATTTTTGACAAACTCACATGAGTAAATACTTTTTGGCATGAGTGTGTGCCATAGTCTGGGTGAGTAAATGCCCTTCTAGGAGAGAAAATGGATCTAATAGATGGTTTTGGAAAGTTTTTGGCAGTTCCAAGATGAAATCTTATGCGAGGATCTAGGTAGACCCGAGTGAAAAAGTAGATAGACTAAGGCAAGGAAAGGAAACAACAAGTCCTAAATTCCTAACTCACATGACATTTTGTAGTTACCCAATCAAGCAAGTGATTGTTTGACTAGTTTTGACCTAGTTTTGACCAATTTTGGTAGCATATTTGTAAAAGCTCATACGAGGATACTAGGATTCCTGAGTGAGAAAGTACAAAAAATGACATTAGAAAGTGTAAATAGAAGATCCTAAGATCCTAAGTTGTGCAAGATTTCTTAAAAAATTAGGCGAGTAAAGGACAGACTTCTTAGTTTTGACTAGATTTTGAAGATATTTTGACTAATTGTTATAGGTTTCAGACAACATTTTCGATTTTTAGATAGATTTTGATATTGTTTCAGATTGACATAGTTGGATTTTCAAGTATAATAGTTTCTTTTTTAGACATGTTTGTAAGGTAGATAGTGGGACACAAACATTAGTCACAAACAATCCAACCAAGGAAAAAGTAACTCAGAGGGATGAGGGAGGCTTGACCTTTTGTTTTGAACATTTTGGACAATTTTTTACTCAAAAAAGGCATGCTTTATCCCTATAACTAAAAATGGTAGAGGAAGAAAAACCTTTGTCTCGCATCTTATGTGCATGTGTTGACCTCACACAGTTGTGTCACCACATTAAAGGGTGTACATATTTTTGGTTTATCCCAAGGGCTCAATAACATATATTTTCAAAGGTTACTCTTGAGGCATGGGTTAGTGTCATATACCATGTCCCAACATTCACATACATGCCTATGGTGAGGATCTACATGAGATACTTTTCCCCCTCCTTGCACAAAGATTATGCCCCCTTTCAAAGGTGAACTAGGTAGAAACTAACTACAAGTTTTCAATAGGCTTCTGTCCACATTTACCCCTGGTGGGCTCACAAGTGAGCTTAAGGCCTCTCAGCCACACTGACATTTGAAAGTGTATACACTTGGCTAGTAATATTGGAAGTGGCACCACTCATTACATTAGACAAAGTCTCCTCATGATATTTGATATCTAGAATCAAGAGGAAGAAATTAACATGGCTTTCAAGTCTTTCTCTCTACAAAGCATCTTTATTATAGTGAGTTGGAATAACCAATAAAAGGTGTGTGCTCACTTAGGTCATTTCCAAAGGTTGGATCACTTCGGCAGGCCCACTAAAGGTTGACTCAAACTTGGTTTAGATTCAAGGGTCCAAGTTCCAGATTTTCCCATAGGGAAAAGAGCATACTCCTCTACCTCTTCACCTCACCCAAACACACCACATAGGTTCATCACTAAGCTAGCTTATTGACCAAAAGTCTAGAAGCTTCTGGGTTTCTAATTTTCCCAAAAGGAAAAGAGCATAATCCCCTCACAAAAATATTCACTTTGTCTAGATCCCTAGAGAAGTTCACAAGGCCTAATTAAACTATGTGAATTTAAGCATTTAAAAGAAAATAGGATGTTTGAGTGGGATTGAAATGTCTTCAACAAGCAATTCTTTGATAGGCGTCCTACAATCAAACCATTAGCAAGTTTATGAGTTCATTTCAAGGTGTCTTTGACAAACATCCTATAAAATACTATTATGATGTTCTAAAAATCATAATTCATAAAAGAGTGCTTCAAAAATAGAGGTTAGCAAGAAAGCACAATAACAAAATGTAAAAAACGTAGGAATTTACACACACTATTGTTTAGGCTCGCACGAGACTTTACACAAGGTCATGTGAGGATTTTCTTTGTGCCACATGAGAGAATGACTTCTTTAGGTTAGAATATACATTTATATGCATGAGAAAGTACACAAAGAGGTGCAAGCGGACAGAATTCTTGTATGAGAAAAGGACTTTATGGGCAAGATTTCTCTATGATGTACAAAAACTGAATACAGAATGTCAAAAATAAAGATAAATGAGGCCATAAAATTAATTTATCTTCCACATGGTGGGTGCTAGAAATTTATGCGTTAAATATGGGCCTCTAATTCAACCACACACTTCAAAATTGCCATTACTTGTCAAGTTCATCCAGGAATGAACATGAGGTTGTTCATCTTGAATGTCTACACAATGTGAACTATTTCCTTTTATCTAGATGGGGTTTTACTATGTGCTCTCAAAATTGAGAGTTTAGTAACCAGATCAACTAAGAATAAAGGATTTAATGGATGCAAATGTAATATTAAGCTGAGAATGTATGAAGATTAATCTATATTTTTTAGATTATCTTATGCAAATAGATATGAACTAATCTAGATGAAATATAGATTATTCTAAGAAAGAGACAAGAAAATTTAATCTAAATGTATATATTGTAATCTATATGCGAAAGCAAATGAGATACAATAAAGAGATTTGAATGCACAAGTGTTTGAGTATTCAAAATGATAGAGTTTTTTTTATTCAACAAATGCATCCCCTTTTAATGAGAGGTAGATGGTTTCTTTTATATAATATCAGCATCAATCAATGGTCAAGATCAAACTAGATGAATGGTTGAGATTTGAGGAAACTTCAGTTAGAATAGAAAGTTTTCCTTATTGTAGGTGTTAACTAATTTCTTTTGAGATGAATGAGGAGTTAACTTAACTAGTTTAATATATTTTTATGATTTGGTTTAAGTCATTGTTTCCAATTCTAGACTGGAGAGAGAATATTGGAGTAGACATTTGGTTTAAATAATTAAACATGACCTCATAATCAAATATTCTAATTAATTGAATAATTAAATTCAACAATTAGGATGACAATATTTAATTAAATCAAATATATATTTAATTCCTTTTGTCATGTGTATTAGCTAAAGGGGGGTGAATTTATTTAATTAAAGTGCTATCACTTATAATTAAATCAATTCAATTATAAGGTTTATTTATCCAATTTAAGCCAATATTTACGAATTCAATCAAGAATGTGATTAATGCAGATTAAGGGTTTTCTACATTTGACACTTATGTCTAGTAGAGACAATTAGAATAAGAAATGCCTAGAATGAGAGAACTTAAATGATCAATAAATTGATGTTGTAAGATTGATGTACCAAAATTGGTTTAGAATGCCAATGTACAAATTTTGAGGTATTACACATCTCCTTAGTCGTGATATGATTAACTCTTGCTTTTTTATCTACTCTACCCTAAGTCTTAGGCAACTCATACTCTTGATAAAGTGAGGGATAAATGTACCATCTCAAAATTGATGCACTCATTATTTAATAGATTTTAGCTCATGTCCTTTAGTGCCCTTATGGACCATGGATGGACTCATTCTCAATCACCTTTTTATCATATTATGTTCCATATTTTCCACTTTCTCCAATACAATCTCCAAGACCTCAAGGTTGGCTCCTTGTGAGCTAATCATGGAATAGGTAAACCTATCTTGAAATCTTTTTGAATAAGTCAACCCATGTCAACTTGTTCCCTGGGGATTTTAAATCCACGGTTCAATTTTGTCTCAGCGTTTTAAATTTAATGATCAGGTATTCCTACCAACCCGTTTTATTTTTAAACCCAAAAATTAGTATAAAAGGAAGCCTAGGAACCTCATTTTAACATCATTAAATAATCCATGAACATCCTTAGAATATAAATACAATATCAATCATTTAAGCAAGTATATTTCCATCAATCATTCAAGGTATTACAAGATTCAAGAATCATTTATGATTGTTTCCTCTTCAAGATCTATCATTTTGTTGACCATCAAGGGAGGACATCCACATTGAGGCATTCATCATCTTCTTATTTGACTCACATTGAAATCCATGGATCCATTATGTGGTTTTGGTAGATCCATTACATGTATGGAGATATCCTACGTCCTTCATTTTAAGTTCAATATTTACAACATACAAGAATTGCCATCCCTTATTGACAAGGGCTTTTATACACAAGGTGAATACTTACATGTGTCTTTATTTTCTTTACATATTTACATTTAAATTTCAATTTTTACCCCTCAATCTAGGGCTTGACCAAGGAAATCCCTCCTCCACCCAAAAAAAAAAACCAAAAAAAAAATTGTAACGAGAAGGATAACATAATTGTGACCTCAAACTTGAAAAGCATTTTTCAAAACATTTTTGAAGAAGTTGGGTAAAAAATGAACATAGTGATTTCATGGTAAAACATTCAAAACATGTTGCACTAGTTTGACATGCTCCTGAAGCTCTGTAAAAAATAACATTTTCTAATATTTCTATTATGATTGTCCATCAGGAGTCAGAAGTTCCCTTGCAGTTTTAGATTCATAATTTTCAAAGTGACAAGTCATATTCCTCCACACATTTCAAGGTGAGTACTTTATTATCATTTATTTCATCTTTTATGTTGATATTGGGTGACTAATCAGGAAAGTACTGCACACCTTTCATAACTCACAAGGTTTAGGGCATCAACTTAATTTTTTTGTGTTAATTCATCAAGGATTTTTGAACTTTTTAATTTGATATAAGTTATGTAATTTTGGCTTAGGGTTAGGAATTTCTAAGGTGAATATATAGCCCCTTTTAGTAGTATTGAGTTGTAAGGGAGATTAAAGATTGTAACAGGTTAGAGTTACTACATAATAATATTGAACTCACTATTTGGTGGACATATCCCAAGGATTGGGTGAACCAAGTTAAATATTTTTTTCTTCTATTTATTTATTTATGTGTTCATTATTCCTTTATGATAGTGGTTATATTTGTATGTAGTTATTGTTTTTCTATATATCTAATCCAAAAAAAATTGTCTAGACCTATTTTCACATATTCATTGGGCTAATTACTTACATATATCACCTACACCAAAGATTTAACAATTTAATTTTCTCTGTTCCCTTTGGTTCTCTCACCCTAAAAAAAATTTTAATTATTATGGCTACTATTGGGGAGGATTTTTCTATTAGAAATAGGGATTACTAAGAGGGCAGGGGTGAAACAATAATTAAAAAACTTTAGTCACTAACTAGATATTATTTGTTACTTTAAACCATACATAAAAAAGTAATAAAGTAATGTTGAATAGTAATAGTAACCATGCACGAGGATATCTCATAACACCATATTTTGTTAACTAGGGAAACACTGGCCAAGGTAAAACCACTGTGGGGATGATACCCACTAGATAATATACTGATATATAAGTTTCTAGTTAGAGGATGGACCCTGTTAGGTGTCAATGAGAAAATTTAGTATAGAGAGTCCTTGTTAGGAGACTTTGAATCCCTATTAGGATATTTCATCCCTATTAGGAGTTATGCCAACCCTGTTAGGAGCTGTAGTACAGTAGATGCAAGATGAGCCCACTACCCAAACATGCACTTCCAATTACAAGAAGAGCTTACTGCCTAAACAAGTAATCAAACTTTGTGAATGTAGGTACTATAACTTCTTCCTTAGTTCAATCAACTTCACATATATCACTTTCACAAAAAGTTCGCATATCACAATATATCACACACTTCTACCACACTCATCTTATTGCAAGATGTCCTTTGCATAAATACCATGCATTTTCATAAATTTTTGTTGGGTTTCCTAAGACCAAAATTCACTTTTCTAGCTTAGAGTAAACATCTACGATGTCAGCCCTAATTTGTCAAGTAATTATTTTGTAAACAAAATAATTCATTTCCTTTAATTTCACTATCCTATTGCATTGCTAAAACATGAATATCTCTTTTCCATATAGTTTGTACTAACTTCCAAGGTTATACACATCATCATCAACATGTATACTATCTCCATCTAACTTCACTAGTCATAATATGATGTCAGTAACAAGTTACATACAAAACTATACACTTTTGTAAATAGAATTCATACTTAAACAATTTTTGACTACGAAAAACTAAGTATCTTTATTTCTAAAATTTCCTGTAAGCATGTACATCAGTTATTGCCATAAATGAAAAAAGTTACATATCTTCATTAGCCAATTGTAAACAATCTCCTCGTTTGGCATTGATGGCATAAAAATAGGGAAAATTGGCTAAGTATCAAAAACTTAAAATAAATAACACATTAACATTACATCTATTACAACTTGCCCAACTTACATATGCTCCCCCTTACAATATGATTTCATACTTTAAAACATTATCTTCTCTTCTTTACCTAATTTACAATTTTCTTATGTGCTTCTCCCCCTTTGACATCAATGAAAAAGGTTTAAATGTCAAAAACTATCCAAAAACTATCCATATGTTGTCAAAATTTATGTAAATATCTTCGTAAATTGATAGCATCTTCATGCAATCATCAAAACTTGACTTAAGATTGCTCATACCTTTTGTCCACATATTCTTGGGTGATTTAGTAGAGGTTAGAATTGCACATAGGTCATATGATGCAATCTCAACTACATTGAGGTCTAAGTAAAAAAAAGTTAAAATAAGTGTCCCTGGCCTTGACACATTCATCCAATTGTTTCTCAATAATATATACTTTCAGAGCAATAGACTCTCTAAAATCTGATACCCTCTTCAAAATTTATTCCTTTTGAAGTTCCAATTTCCTGATATCACTATGAATATTGGCCACTTGTCCTTTAAAATCATCAACTTTACTAGAAGGATGTTGTATATGGCTAGATAGAGCCTCTAGCTCACTCATCTTTCCTCCAATCTGATTGTCAATATCCTTAGTCAACTTGTGAGATAGAGTACACCTGATGTACAATATTGTATCATCATGATGACACTTTTTAAGTTCCTTAATACAAGTATCAAGACTTATCAAATTGTTCTTGATATTCCGACAAATAGTACTAAACAAGTTAGCACCATGTGAGATATGTGCCTTTGTTTTTTAAACACTCAACAAATTTGTGAATTCCTCACACTGCCTTTGCCCTCTATTCAGGATCTACCTCTATGTTTTGGACTTCTAGAGTACTATGTAATCTATTAGTAACCTCCATAAAGGTTCTTTGTAGGCTCTTCATTGTCTTGTTCTCCAAAATATGCTTTAAAAAAGATGAGATCAAGTTATTCTGATCATCATCATCAGTTGTTAGGCTAGCAAGCAAAAGTAGAGTGTTGATATATGATTGAAAAGATCATTTGAGAAGAAAGATTATTGAAGAAGACTGTGTGTTTCAATCATTGTTTTATCATTGATGTCAAACTTGCTACATGTTGGTAAGACAATTTCTTATATGTTTCAAGCACTATCACTTAATTGATTGATGAGGAGGATTTGATCAACAAGATGTAACAAAAGCACCTAGAGGAAAGGTTGAGTTATGATTATGTATTGAAGCTCAAGAATTAGTTAAGCTAGTGATAACATAATGTATTGATGATCTACTTGAGGTTACAAAATTACTGGCTACACTTACAAAGTTCAGAAGAGTAAGTTGAACAAAGTTCATTTTCCAAGCCTGACCAAGTTGATAGAAGGTGTCGAGCAAAGTTAGTGCAAGCCGAGCAAAAAGTTAGTCGGAGTCGAGTGAAAGAAAATTGTAGTGGATGTTGTGTAAGTTAGTAGATGCCAAGTAAAATTTAGTTGATGGCGAGCACCAATAAAATCTAGTTGATGCTGAGTGATTTTACAATAGATGCTAAGTAAAACAGTATGTTTTGAGCATTAGTAAATTGATAATGTCGAGCTGCTACATAATGAAAAGATCAAAGATTCACCAAATAAAAGTTTATAAGCTTATTTTCTTCAAACTTGTGAATCAGGAGGAACATAAGATTGATGAGTTGGAGGGACAAAATCTTATGTAAACCATTTTGGAGGTGAATTCAAATGGAGTCTAGGAGAAGTTTCTAAAAAAGACAACATATGGGGTAGATATATTGTATCCTACCTAATCCATCAAAAACCCTAATTTTGGTAATGGATAGTGAGTGGAAAAAGTGTTCTAATTTCCTATATGTAGGGATGTCTAGCCATGAAGCAGAGAGGTTGGAGAGTTTTGATGCCAAAATTTGACAAGGAGAAGGAAAGGGGTTTCCTTCATGAAGTGACCCAAGAGAAGAAGTCTACAATGGCGTACTAAGAAAGAAGGCTTAAAGAGGGTGAATGCTTGAAGGGTGAACAAGCTATCAGAGCTACAAAGATTGGAAGCCAAGTAGAGTTTAGGAGTGAATAATTTTGGTAATGGATAGTGAGTGGAAAAAGTGTTCTAATTTCCTATATGTAGGATGTCTAGCCATGAAGCAGAGAGGTTGGAGAGTTTTGATGCCAAAATTTGACAAGGAGAAGGAAAGGGGTTTCCTTCATCAAGTGACCCAAGAGAAGAAGTCTACAATGGCGTACTAAGAAAGAAGGCTTAAAGAGGATGAATGCTTGAAGGGTGAACAAGCTATCAGAGCTACAAAGATTGGAAGCCAAGTAGAGTTTAGGAGTTAATAGTGATATGTAATCAACAAGTAAGGTTGTAAGTTGTATCAAATCAAAGCTCTATTGTTACATTCTAACAATTGTATCAACCTAGAGTAAATCCTTTAGAATAAGGTTGACTTAACAGTCACTAGAAAATCCTTTAACAAGGCGGTATTCCAAGTGAATGGCATAAATTCCTCTAACAAGGCTCACTTTTGACAAGGTGATTGAAATCCCTTAACCATGTCACATTAAACAGTGTGTATGGTAACCTTTAGCAGGGTTGGCCTTTAATAGGGCATCACTTTAGAAGAGTGAAAAAGTAGTAGCATGTTACTGGTGGTTTTTTCCAAATTGGGTTTCCATGATAAATCATTGTGTCAAATGTGTTGATGGATATGTTGTGTTTTATGCCTTACATTTTTGCATGTTGACTTGGCAGTAGCATATCAGTTTTGGTTAACACACAATGAATGCACACATGGCTGAGAATATTTTATGGGTTCACTAAATTGTGAAAAGTTTTATTTGGACATCTAGACCTTGAATAACTAATTCACCCCCCCCCCCCCCCCCCCCTCTCGGTTATTCTAAAAAAAATCCAAAAATTGGTATTAGAGCCATCTGCTTAAAAGGATTAGGTTTAAGGTACCAGAAGCACAAAGATCAAGATGTCAAAAAGAGAGGTACCCAAGCTCAACAGATATAACTATCCTGCATGGCAAAGTTTGATGAAGCTACACCTTAAAGGACTTGGAGATTATGCACAATCTTGCATTTCAGTAGAACATGTTGATCTAGTAGGAGCCCTAATTGCTAAAGATTTGAAGAAAAAGAAAGAACACAATTAGGTAATGTTGGAGATTGCCTCTACCCTAAGCTATGCTGAATTTGATGATATCAAAGGCTTTAAGAATGCAAATTAGATGTGGGATTCCCTAGACACCATGTATGGAGGAGACAAAAATGTTCAAAGAGCCAAGTTAGAGAGCCTTAGAGGTAAGTTTGGTGACATGAGAATGGAAGAAGGTGAGAATATTGCTCAATATGTTTCTAGAATAAAAGAAGTTGCTAGTGCAATAAAAGGTGCTACTGGTAAAATAGATGATGATATTGTGCTAAGTAAACTCTTGAGAACATTGTTGCTTGTGTATGCCATTAGAGTGTCTACAATCCAAGAGCTAAAATGTATACTAGGAAATGATCTAACCCTTGAAGGTCTAGTAGGAAGAATCACTGCTTTTGAGCTATCTAATTTTGACAATTACAGACTAGAGAGTATTGAATCAGCTTGAAAAGAAAAATTGTTATTGAAGTATTCTGAGGAGGTAAAGTAGAAGAAGAAGAAAAGAAAGATAAATTATGCATCCACTAATAGTAGCATAGATGAGGAAGACATTGAAAAATTGGAAGTATTGTTGCCAAGAATATTTCACAAAGGAAAAGGTAAATTCAAAGGTAAGTTGCCTATCATTTATTTTAATTGCAATGAAGTTGGTCATATTGTAGCAAGATCTACACAGAAGAACTTTAGAGAAGGGAACAAGTATAAAAATAGAAGAGAAGATGATGGAAGAGACTACAAATATACATGCTACATTGGTGATGAGCATGACTCTAATGAAAATGATGATGCACTAGTATATGTTGCAATAAAGGATGAATCTAATAAGGATGAGGCAACTGCACTTATAACTTGTGTGAACAAAAATGACAAATGGATCATTAACAGTGGATGCTCACATCACATGACTAGAGACAAAAGTAATTTCATTACCTTACCCTATTATGATGGAAATAGTGTAAGATTTGGTAATGATGCACCATGTTTGATAAAAGGAAAACAATCTATCAAACTTATAGACAAGATTTCTTGTGACAATGCTTACTATGTTGAAGGAATGAATTATAATTTGTTAAGTGTGTCACAATTGAATAATTTGGGATGAAAAGTTGAGTTTGAAAACAAATAAACCAAGATAGATGATACAAATAGAAACTTGATTGGAAAAGGTGATCAAATTAGAAGTAATTTTTTCTATTTGGATATAGAAGATGCAACTTGTCTTATTGCAAAATTTGATGATGTATGGCTTTGGAATGAGAGATTATGTCATGTTAACTTTGATAATCTAATTAGTATCAGTAACATGAAAATATTTAGAGGTTTTTATAAGTTCAAGAAACTAGAAAATATAATGTGCAAACAATGTTAGCTAGGCAAAATGACAAAGTCAAACTTCAAAAGTAAAGTGTATACCTCTAAAGAAATACTTGAAATTGTTCATACTAACTTGTGTGGACCTATTGAAGTGCAAAGATACAAAGGAGATAAGTATATAATGTTGTTTTTTGATGATTACTCTAGGATGATGATAGTCATGTTTCTAAAACAAAAATCAAATGCTTGTCAAATGTATAAATGGTACTTGGTAAGAGTGGAAAAGGAAACAAGTAAGAGTTTGAAATGGTTGAGATCAGACAGAGGAGTAGAATTCACTTCAAATGAGTTTGAGATGTTCTATAATGACAAAGGAATCAAAAGACAGATATCTGCACCTAGGACCCCTCCACAAAATGAAATTGTTGAAAGAAGAAATAGGTCTATAATGGACTATGCTAGGACACTCATGATGGAGAAAAATGTTGCTCTGCAATATTCTAGAGAAGCTATAAGTACTATTAAATACACCTTGAACCGTGTACAAGTGGAGATAGCTACTTATTCAATACCTTTTGAACTATGGTATGGTCATCCACCTAATGTGAAATATTTTAAGGTATTTGGAAGAAAATGATATATTCTTAAAATGTTAGGAGTGAAAAGTTTGATGCAAAAAGTGGAGAAGGTATATTCCTTGGTTACTCCACAAGAAGTAAAGCTTATAAGTGTTTAAATACTAACACTAACAAAATTGTGTAAAGTGCAACCATATATTTTGATGAATTTATAGAAGCACATGAGGCTAAATCTACAAAAGAACTAGAATAGTACAAGTCATCTGTATACTATTATGAAGGAATGCCTGCTAAAGAAGATGCTACAAATCATGCAGCAAACCAATAGCAAGTCTCAAAAACTACCGAGTCACATACTATGAATTTTGAGTTGCATTAAAATGCCAAGTTGTAGATTGAGAAAAATGCACAATCTAACTCTGAGATTATCACACATGATAGAGATGTTGAAACACCTAACAGAGATGTACATAGTGACACTGAAGCTGAGAAAGAAAATGTAGCTACAAGAACTAAGCCTAGACTGTCCAAATATGTCAAAAGACACCACCCTAAAGATCAAATCATTGGAGACAAAGATGCAAGGCCAATAACAAGAAATAGGTTGAGAAGTGAATCATGATTTTTAAGCATGAAGGAACCTAAGATAGTGAGAAATGCATTGGAAGATGATGATCGGTACAAGGCTATGGAAGAAGAAATTCAATAGCTAGAAAAGAACATGACTTGGAGTCTACTTCTTAGACCAGAAGACAAGAATGTGATTGACACAAAATGGGTATTTAGAAACAAGTTAAATGAGAATGGTGAAGTGACAACAAACAAACAAAGACTAGTCTACAAAGGGTATGCATAAGAAGAAGGAATTAACTATGGTAAAATAGTTGCCCCTATTGAAAGAATGGAAGAAGTGAGAATTTTGCTTGCTTATGCTGCATATAAGGGTTTCAAAGTTTATCAGATGAATGTTAAGTCTACATTTCTAAATGGAATATTAGAAGAAGAAGTCTTCATAGAATAGCCAGAAGGTTCTATTGATAAAATTAATAAGAACATGGTATGTAGACTACACAAAGACCTATATGGATTGAAACAAGTAGCAAGAGCATGGTATGAGAGACTTCATACTTATCTTATTAATATTAGATTTGAAAGGATAGATGATAGAAACAATTTGTACATGAAGAAAAACAAAGAAAAAGGTATATTTTTATCTAAAATATTTATTGATGACATTATATTTGGAGGACAAGACGCTTTGTGTAAAGATTTTGCAAATCGGATAAAACAAGAGTTTGAAATGTCAATGTTTCGTGAGATCAAATTCTTTATGGGATTACAAGTTTATCAAATTAAATATGGTGTATATGTTACTCAGTCAAAATATGTCGAATAGATATTGAAGACATTTGGACTAGAGGATTCAAAACCAATAAGTACACCTATGGTGACAACACTCAAGCTATCAAAGAATGATGATTTAGCTGAGGTGAATAAAACATTATATAGATCCATGATTGGAAAATTGCAATATGTAGTACACAGTAGACCTGATATTGCATTAGCTATAGGGATAGTTGCAAGATTCTCTTCTAATCCTAGAGATAATCACTTGATGGCTATGAAAAGGATAATGAGATACTTGAAAGGGATAGAAGAGTATGGTTTATACTATAAGAAGAATCAAAAATTTGAACTAAAATCCTACACTAATGTTGATTAGGCTAGAAATATTGATGACAAAAAGAGAAAGGAGAATTCTTCTTAGGCAAAAGACTTGTTACATGGACTAGCAAGAAGCAGAGTTATACTTCCCAATCTACTGTTGAAATAGAGTATGTTGTCATTGCTATTAACTACACAAACATTGTATGGATCAAACAGCTACTTAAGAGAATGAAGGAAGAAATTACAGAACTAGTGACACTTTATTATGATAATACAAGTGTTATAAATATATTAAAGAATCTTGTAATTCATACAAAGATAAAGCACATTGCAATAAAGTATCATACTATAAGGGAATTGGTTAAAGACAAAGAGGTGAAGATGGAATATATTAACACAAAGGATCAAATTGCTGATATCTTCACCAAAGCATTACCTAAGGATGCTTATGAGTATCTGAGAGGTAAACTAGGGGTGATACCCCTATCATAGGCTATGTAAAAGATAGAGGGAGTACCCTACATCAAACAAGCTAACATTCATTTCATACAAATTGATTCAATGGATCTTGCTTTAGGAATTTCCTAAGGTATTTATAGAACTGGAATTACAAATTAGTCACAAGCAAGGTGACAAAGGGAGAAAATTGAAGAGCCCACAAAAGATTATGTCTACATATATCAAAGATGCCAAGCGTTGAGTACATGTTTTTGGCATTGTTGTCAAAGAGGGACAAAATGCATTAAACTAATCAAGGGAGATGATCAAGGGAGAAAGTACATTACTAATTGGTTTGGTAAGAAATAAAGAGGGATATATTCTGGTATTCTATTGATCCATGACAAAAGAAAATCAGAAAAGAAGGAACTCAGAGGGAGTTTTATTGTGACATAATCAGAAGAGGGAGTTGCTGATAGAGGGAGAAATTTTAATCACAAACTTTCTTTTTGGTATTTCCTTACTATTTTAACCTACTTAGTTTGATGGAACAAGATGTTCATCACTTGTTTGATTGGTTGATCATTTTGGTTTGAAATCAATGCCAAAGAGGGAGATTGTTGATATATGATTGAAAAGATCATTTGAGTAGAAAGATTGTTGAAGAAGACTGTGTGTTTCAATCATTATTTTTTCACTGATATCAAACCTGCTACATGATGGTAAGACAATTTCTTATATGTTTCAAGCACTATCACTTAGTTGATTGATGAGGAGGATTTGATCAACAAGATGTAACAAAAGTACCTAGAGGAAAGGTTGATTTATGATTATGTATTGAAGTGCAAGAATCAATTAAGACAGTGATAACTTAATGTATTGATGTTCTACTTGAGGGTACAAAATAAAGTTTACAAGAATAAGGTTGAACAAAGTTCATTTGCCAAGCTTGACCAAGTTGATAGAAGGTGTTGAGAAAAGTTAGTGCAAGCTGAGCAAAAAGTCAATTGGAGCCCAATGAAAGAAAATTCTAGTGGATGCCTAGTAAGTTAGTAGATGCCAAGTAAAATTTAATTGATGTTGAGGTATAGTAACATTCAATTGATAACGAGTCATTTTACAGTAGATGTCAAGTAACACCGTATGTGTCGAGTATTAGTAAATTGATAATACAGAGTTGTTGCATTATGAAAATGTTTTATGCCTTATATTTCTACATGTTGAGTTGATTGTAACATACCAGTTTTGGTTAACACACAATGAATGCATGCATGGTTGAGAATGTTTTACAGGTTCACTGAATTGTGAAAAGTTTTATTTGTACATCTAGACCTTGAATAACTGATTTACCCACCCCTAGTTATTCTAAAATAATTCCAACATAAAGTAGATGAACTAGAAGGTTTAGTGTCATCTTCCCTTTGCTTCATTTTAGCTGCCTCTTTGACTCTTCTTTCTTCCTCCTCTTTCTCTTCTCTTTCCTTCCCTTCTTTTTCTCTCTTTTCTTCCTCTTCTAATATTTTCTTCTTATCTTCCTCTATTTTCTTTTTCATTTCTTCTTCAACTACTCTTTGCTTTTCTTTCTCTACTTTTCTTTTCATCTTATCCTCTAATAGCCTCTTTTCCTCTTTAATCTATCTCAATTATTCTTCAATGTCCTCGATATGGGATTCATTCTATTTAGAACTCTCAAATGGGTTTGTATCATCAATTCTAATGGTAATATTATTCTAGTCTATCTTCATTGTGTCACAGCTCACCGATACTTCGGAGGTTTTGTGTGCTAGTGAAGATGTTGCCTTGGACTCCATCATCATCTGACTTATAGCTACTATAGTTTCACTTTTTATCTTTTCTTTCTCACTCACCATAAATAGGAATGATCTTACCTTATTTCTAGACTGACGTTCTAGATTATTCAACAATCTCTTGACTTCTTCTTCGTCATCAATCTTCCATATTGTTCTTAACATAGACTTTTGAAGTTCTATGTCTTCTTCTCAAGCTGATGTCATCTTTTCAATGAGTCTATCATAGACTTTCTAGTTTTATGTGCCTTCAATATCTTTAAGTTTTAGATTATTGGCTATTATGAATCAAAATAGATATATCAATCTGATCTTTCTCAAAATTATTATACAAGTCATAAAAAAATATCATCTGCACAAAGTTGCCTTCCTTAGCAATAGTTGAATTTATCTTCTCTATCTTTGTCTTTTAGTGTTGTCAAGCTTTTTCTATTGATTTCTTAGAAGTATTGACCTTCTCTATCTATTTTATTTCTTGTTCTTTTTCTTCTTCTTCACTAGACTCAACAATTGTGAATAATGTATTTTGTGTTTTTACTAGTCCAGTGGCTTGTTGCTTGACCCTTTTAGTCTTTGTGGTCATAGCTTCCACTAATCTCTCTGATTTCCTCTTTGGCTCACTTGGCTAAACATTTGATACTACTGCATAAGGAATTCTCTATTCCAAAGATGTCTCTGTAATAGACACTAACAAAGGTTGCACATTCAATATTCCTTGCTTCATAGTATGTTTGACTACTTGTGACTCACTCTCAATCATGCCAGCTTTTATTAAGGCTTTCTTCATTATTGTTTCTATCTTCTTGTGAGATGCCTTCTCAAAGGATGCATGATGAGCTAACTAGGTAATCTCATCATAAGTTCCAAATCTATATTCAACTTGGTCCTTCTCTAATTTCAAGAATAAATCAATGTATCCAATTATTGTTTCATCACTCAATTCATAACCTAAGGGATCAAGAAATGTTTCCCAAGGTTCTACTACATAAATATAAGTAAAATTTGTATCATCCATAACACAAATATGTTCGTTAAATCTATCTACAATCACAATTCCAATTCTAAATCTTTGCCTCATTTCAATTTGAAATGTTTTCATTATCAAGTTTCCACTATCTAATATTTTATCTATTGGATGTCTTCTACATACATCTATGATTTTTTCCATTTTACACCTCTCACTATTCATAATCTGTATGACTAACAAATATGGAAGTTTCTTAAGCACATGAAAAAATAATTAATCAATCAATTAGTGAAATCTAAACACACCATTCTTAGTCATTTTGATCTTCTCTAGGTTCTCAATAAGTCACATTCGTAGAATTTTACTAAGGTTAACTTGTTCCTTCTCAACACTTCATCTTATATGTTGCATAGATGAATTCGGCTGATAATTCATCAATCTTTGAACTTGTACATATAGACTACTCACGAATCTTACATCATCTTGTTTAATGGTGCTGATCACCATGGCCTTTTCATTATACACTACATTTTTGTAGCTCTCAACTTTCTTCTTAACCAATTTCTCACCTATAGGTACACTGCCTTGTTTACAAAGACTAGTTACCTCATGAATAAGGTCAACTAAAACATCAACTGCGGTATCTTCCATCCATAGTTTTCCATCATGTATTCTACTTAGTATGATCTGTGTCCACTCATTTGTGTCCAATTCTCAGTAGAAATGATATTTGAATAGGTCTAGTTTCTACAGGTGTTCAAATCTGGTTTTCACAGTCATATTGTGATTAAAGACTAATTCCATATCCTTGTTCATATACTCACTCCTAATAGATTCAAACTTACTACTAAGATATTTTTCAATATCTTCCAAATACACTACATTATTTACAGTAATGGTTAATGCTAAGTTAGGGTTTCCTTCTACGAGTTTTATAGAAATAGCCTTCAATTTCAATTTGTCCTCATTCTCAACATTGTGAACTACTAGCTTATTCAGGATTGTACCAAATATGACCTTTTATCGAATAAATTTTGCGAAAAATTGATAAAATACCTATTTTCAAAAATAGGGTTTGCTTTGAAATTGCCTTATCAAGTCACTTTTGAATGCTCTATGCTTCTAACATAATCACAATGAAGTGATAATCAAGTCTATACTCCATTTTATTCCTTCAACTTGAACTTGCATTAATTATTGTACTTTGCAAACATGAAAAGTTGTCTGTCAATTACATTTACAAATCAAATAACTACACAAGATCTTCTATCTGATCTTTAGATGCTACCCGAGGTTTACTATAGATTCCTCCCACCATGAAAATGCTCTACAAAACTTTGCTTCACAAAATTCTTTGCAAAAACATAGTTTTCATCTTTTTCTATAGAATTAACTTTCTCTCTAATAATAGTAACTCTTAATTCCTTTGTAACTAGTTTAGATAAGCTCCAAATGACAAGTGAGCTTGGGTACCATCTAAACTTATCTTGATACACCTTATCTAAACTTCACTACCCATAATTTGATCTCTGAATGAAGTTTTCAAATTCTAGTGCTTTGACCAAGCTTAATTCAACTTAATTGAATCAAACTTGATTACTAACTTTGGTCTTCCTATCTCATCATCTTCTAGCTTTTCTTTTGAGATGTCTAATCCTTTAAAAAATGCCTCATTGAGTTCTTCTCAAAGTCCATTGATACATTTCTTTGTTCCTCATTATCTTTGTTAGTTCTGAAGTTCCTCTCATGGTTCCATCTATCATTTCTAATGTTTCTTCCATCCTTCCTTTTGTTCCTAAAGTTTCTTCCATTTTTCCTTCTATCTCCAAAGTTTTTGTCCATTTTGTAATACCTTGTTGTATATTTGAAGTTGTTGCATAACTGACATTCTAGTGTTTTGCTTCTAGGATTTTTTTGATCATCAGGTGCATGAAAATTTTGAGCTATGTGTCCAAAGTTGTAACACTTATAACACATGATCTATCTTCTTTCTTCATAAGGTCTTCCTTCTCTCAATGTCCTTTCATTAGATCTTCTTTTATCTACAACCTGAGTTGGTCTAGTGGTGGAGCACTTGTACTCTTGAAAGAGAGGTCACAAGATCAAATCCCACTGGGGGGTAGGGTATGTACACCTCATTTGTAGCACCAAGTGCCTCTCGAAAAAGAGTACGAGGTAGTCCCATATCACTGTCACCATATGTAAACCCAAAAACTATGACATAGTGTCGTGGACTATAAAACCCACTTACTTTTACTTTTTTTTCTATAGGGTTAGTATTTCCAAAGATTCTACTATTTCTTCTATCATTATCATATTTATGTTTCCTAAAATCAATTTCTTTATGACCCATACCATGACAATTATGATAATAAAAGTCCTTAACGTGATTAAATGACTTATTTGTACAATCTCTTTTCATATGACCAATTTCATTACATGAAAAATACTTACCTCTAAATTCACACCTAGCTTCCTTAGGATATTTCACTTGTTTTGGTTCTTCCAATATCTCAAATTCCTTGTCTTGTCCAATTTCTTTAGGTTTATCATAAGATTTACTAGATTCAATCTTATCATCAGATTTACTAGATTCAATCTTATCATCAGATTTATCTTTTTCTTTCACATATGATCTAATCTCAAGTTTCTTTGTAGACATGTGAAATAGATTACCAAGACTAGTCTTATCAGAAGTAGGTCTCCATATTAACATTGAACCATTAATCTTTTCTCTTCTAGAATAAAGCTTCTCAAGTTGTTGATTTCACTGAGTTAATTCACCTTTCACAATAGTATTGTATTTCTAAAGTTCTTCATGATCTTCTTTCAATGTTTCAAGCTCAGATGTCTTCTTTTCCAGACTTGCTCTAAGATTTGCATTCTTGGTCTTCAAATTAGTTTCAACTTTGCTACGATCACTCCTCAAAGTTAACTTCAAATTCATAATCTTTAATTCATGCTTCAAGATCTTGTATTCTATCTTCAAGCTTTGAATAGTCATCATCACTAGTTTCAGATTGAGTAGATTCGGGCTTGGATTTCAAATGTTCAATCTTTTCCTTTAATTATCCAATGTATACTTTGGAGTCTTCATATCTTTCCTTTAGCTTATCTCTTTCTTGAGTAAGGAGATCAATTTGTTCAAGTGCCTCTTCAAGGTTCTTCATCAAGTATTCCATATTCCATAGGGATCTTACTCAAGTTGTTAAGCCTCTTCTGAGTAACTAGGCTTTGATACCAATTGTTAGAAATAGGAATTACTGAGAGGGGAGGTTGAATCAGTATTTCAAAAACTTAAGTCTCTGACTGGATATTATTTGTTACTTTAAACCATACATAAAAAAGCCATAAATTAATGTTGAACAGTAATGGTAACCATGCACAAACATAACTCATAACACCATATTTTGTTAACTAGGGAAACCCTAGCCAAGGGAAAACCCTGATGGAGATGATAACTACTAGATAATATATTGATATATAAGTTCCTTGCTAGAAAATGGACCCTATTAGGAGTCAATGAGAAAATTTAGTATAGAAAGTCCCTATTAGGAGATTCCAACCCTGTTAGGAATTGTAGTATAGTAGATGCAAGATGAGCCCACTGCCCAAACATGCATTTTGAATTACAAGAAGAGCTCACTACCCAACAAGTAATTAGACTTCTAGAATGTAGGTACTATAACTTCTTTCTTAGTTTGATCTTAGATAAAAAAATCAACTTCACACATATCACTTTCATAGAAAGTTCACATATTACAATATATCACACACTTCTACCACACTCATCTTATCGTAAGATATCCTTTGCATAAATACCATGGCTTTTCATAAATTGATGTTGGATTGGATAAGACCACAATACACTTTTCCAACTTAGAGTAAACATCTCAGATGTTGGCCCTAGTTGGTCAAGTAATTATTTTGTACGCAAAATAATTCCTTTTCTTTAATTTTACTGTCTTGTTGCATTGCTAAAACATGAATCTCAATTTTTTGTACAGTTTGTACTAATTTCTAAGGTTATATACATCATCATCAACATGTATACCATCTCCATCTAACTTTTCTAGTCATAATATGATGTCAGTAATGTTGGAGTTCTTTGGAAAGAAGAACATACCAAGTAGATTTAAACCTGATACCAAGAACAAAGACCAAGGACAAGCCTAAGGATGAGCTAAATCCTATATTTAGCAAGGCTTTGTCTAGGTTCTGGGCCAATTAATAGAGTCATATTAGGACTCACTTCACTTTAGGCTCTGCAAAGCCAAAGGTGGGCAAACCTGAGGAATTTGTCTAATTTATCTTGATACTTCACGGCAAGACTACCCTCTATAGCAGAAATGGTCAATATTCTTCTTCGATTTGCTAGTAAACCTCTTGATTACAGTAGCTACTTATAACCAAGGAAAGTGACCACAAATAAGTCATGACCTACACTCCTAGTTCTTCAAAACACAAAATGGGAAATTGATATTCATTTTGATTTGATTTCTCAGCATAACCAGGGTATGCAACAATAAATATCATGCATCCTTCAAGCTGACCAGTCCCTTATCCATTGGGCATCAACTAAACTTCAACATACAGATGGGTACCTAAAACATGCTCACATATTCAAGCATATGATCTATCTATTTGACTTTCAAACAGACATCAGTCTTTATCAAACTCTCATGCTTATGAAAATCCTTCTAATGAAACCAGCAACCCTATCAGCATAAACAAGCATTTACTTGGACCTTTGTTCCAACAACAAATCTATTCTAATATACAACCTTAAAATATTGCAACTGAGTTCAAGACCTTGGTCCTTAAGCATAGAACATTGCAAATAATAGAAGCAAGAGATGAGAATTAGAATGAAACTAAGAAGGATGAAGTTCTTAGTATTATTTTCCTTGAAAACTAATACAACATCTACACATCAAACTTAGAAAATACACAAGGAATGACTATGAAATAACTATGCTTCAAAAGAGATACAGCATGTTATTCATAGCAGGAAAGATACTAAGAAAATTGGTATCACAACTTAGAAAAACTTGAGCCAACCTTGTGGCCTCACAAATTCTAAAAAATTGGAACCTATACAAAGAGTAGAAGAGGGAGATATATAGGAAAGAAGATCTTTCTGGGTCTGTATTCTCAGATTGACATCTGTCCCACTAAAAAATCTTCAATCTAGACTTGTTGAAACTGAACTTCCTCCATCCACGTGCACTTTGAAAATCATAACTGATGCAAAAAATATCTGATATATTTCCAATTAAAATATGCAAATATCTCCTAGAAAAATATCAAAAGATCATCACAAATTTGTACTGAGGCCCAAAATCCGATCTCCATCATGTCTCAACCTATTTTTTTGGGCAACTCAACTTGCTTTGCCATGAAAATCAAATGTTGTTGTTACCAAAATTCATAACTGCTCCAACTGCATTTAGAAACCATCAAATCATCTTGGAAATTGTTGGAGAAGCTAATAACGATGAAAAATCTCTAAACCAAGTTGCAATTTCATCTGCAACATTTAATTTTCACTTTTCACCATGAAGACCTTTAAATTAGAAAAGCACCTATAGCATTGAAGACCTATCACAAACTGACTCTAGATTCAAAAAATTTGCTTTCTCCTGCTTTCGGTGGTATATGATAAGGCATACTTTTCTTTCTGAAAATCAATTTAAAAAATAGTACCCTTGATATGAAGTTCAGGTCTGCAACATCTTTGCAATTTAAACTTTGAAAAAATTTAAATTAAATTAAAGTTAAAACATTAGAATAAATCACTCTTTGATTTTTAAAAAAAAATATGAACGTGTATTTTCACTTGGGAGAATAATTAAAATATTTAATATTCTAATTATTTTCCATTTTCCCTTTGCTTTAAATCCCAGGGTCAACTCAAGTTTGACTGAGTGTCACGTGGTGCCTCATGATTTGTTGACCCTTGCCACCTCTGCACTTGATGCCACATCACCATCTTCTTGGGCCCAATGCCATGTGGCAACATCTCGCAAGCCCACATTCCTTAATTGGCTTGCATCTTTATAATGCGGGATTGTGTTGTTCATCAAATCTGCCACGTGGCAACATCTTGTGCATCCCCTAAACTCACTCCTATCGTGCCACATCATCACATGCAGGACCACTTTCCACATGCTGTAATCTCACATGCCCGCATTCTTTAACGGGTTAGCAACTTGTTTTTGCGGGCATGTGGGCACCGCACAATCTCACCACTTGTCAGCATCTGGGCGCCTTCGCCACATCAGCATCTGCATGCATTTGATTAAAATTTTTGTTTTCCCATGCTGACATCACCTCCACGGCCCCACCACATGGGAATTGCCTTTTCAAAAGGCTCCTCTCTTAAGGACACTATGTAAAGTGTTTGTTTTTGTACTTAAAATCAAAAAATTTACACCACACCATCTATGTGGGACTAAAATACCTCCTTATTTATGTAGCAGATTGGGCTTCTAATTCACATTTTTTGCTTCTTTGTACATTGCTATTGGGTGGCCTTCTTTCTTCATGCCTCCCCTGCTCATGCGTGAGTGGCTATGGTCTTTTATCGCTGAGCCAACTCTTTATTTGCATACGGCTTTTGGATTGGTATGCTACTCTGTCTAAAAGCTCCCCTACTATGCTCACGTGGCCTAAGTCTACTCTGTCTTCCATTTTCAAATCCTTCCTTGAAGTGGAGATAGCATGAGCTACCCACCTCCTTTCAGGCTGTGAATTCCATCTGAGATGAATGCCCATTCTAAACGTGGAGCTTTCTAAGATGGGGCTCTACTATGTTCATTATACTTTTTAATTTCTTTCTCTACCCAGGTTAGGCTCCTCCCACATGATGGGGCAATGTTGAATCATGCCGTGAGGTTCAAATTGTTGTATGTCTTGCAGCTTCTTTTGACTAGCATGTCTTGTCTTTAGGTGTGGGTGATCTCACTCTACCCTCTCCTTTTCAAAAACATGAATACTCTACCCCTGCTACCATACAGAGACATCTCGTCTCTGGTTTAGCTTGGACTACCCTTACTATTTGCAGTTCGTTCCCAATATGTTGCTTGTAGCAACATGTGCCTGCTTGGCATATTTTCTTTGCATTAATGTTGTCATATATTTGAGGCTTCTTTCTGCTATGGATAGCATCTAAATATCATATGAATGGAGACATAAAAATGCACTATATTGATTGAGCTCTATGTACTGAGGAAAGTTACATGAACAAAAAAAATCTGGACAACACTAGCAAGGAACCTAATTACAAAGGCCCATAGACTCATATCTATAATCACTAGGATAATCATATTTCTATAATTTCCAAAGTCTAGAGAAATATCCATATATTTTGGGATCCATTTGATGAATAAACATACTTAGTCCATGTACAATTTTATCAATCTGATGTAATCAGTCTGACCCCAAAGCGGGTCTAGCTAAAAAAAAAATTCATTTCTAGACAATTGATATGCAAAATACTCCATTGACATCCTTGAATTGACCAGAAAAAAAATTGATCATTGATTGATCACTTAAAACTCATTTTATAACATTTCTGCATCACTGTGAAATTTGTGTCAGGAGGCCTATTGCCTGCCTTTAAAAAATGATTTAAACATCTGATAGAGCTCAAAAACTTAGGATCTATTGTCTCTCTAACATCTTCAATAGGCCTACCAGATCTCATTGCATGATGACATTGAGGTCAAAAGATATCGACCTCTGAAGTTACCTCCTTTAAATCACCTACAGATGAACATGTCAGAAAGCATAAAATTGCATTTGGTTTAAGCTCTGAAAACTAGGTAAATGGTCACTTGAGGTTTTGAAAACTGGGGCACTGGCAGAATTTCATTAGGAGAATATGATTCTATGAATTAGGCTCATGAAAAATCACAGGACATATTTGGAAAGCATGCAAAGTTGGCTACCTAGATTTGCAAGACAAGAAACACTAACAAGATAACAATTTTTATAAATGGATTGACCCTGGAAATTGTGAAAACGGATTCATCACGACTTGAAAACTGACACACTTGTAGTATTTTTAGTATAGAACATAGGGGAACAAACCATTTTTTCCTACCAATCACATGCACAAATATATGACATCTCAAATAGAGCTCTTAATCAATCTGCACTTCTGCTTACCAGTGAAACTTTAAAAATTGCAAATGGAATCGCATTTGAAAACTGATCAAACGGATTCGTCATAAGCTCAAATCTAGAACATAGAAAGTTTTTGACCCCTAAAATATGGTGCAAAAGGAATTTTTTTATTTTGGTGAACTGGTCAAAATTTGAAATCTATCAAACAGGGCTACCCAAAAATATGAAAGATACGCAAATTAAAAATAGAGTTAACTGACCAAGTTTGAGGGGTTCAAAATCTAGTCAAACGGATTTAGAATGACCCAAAATCTAAAAAATAAGTTCTCAGGTATGGATATTAGATATTCCCAAAGTAGAAAGTCCTTACACAATTCTGAGTGCGAGATATTTAGGTGCAAACATAGCCTTTTGTCGCTATTTGACACTTAGGTAGAAAATGCAAAACTGACACTAGCTCAAAATGGGACTTTGTTGAATGGTTCAAAATGCTAATATATCAATATGGAATGCATGAATAGGATAAATTAAGGGTGTTATAAACATAAAACATCACTTAGGCATTAATTCAAAACTAGGTATTGATGCATGAGAAGTGTTCACAGGGGGCTCAAAATTTGGAATGGGCACTCAAAATGGGAAGCAATTTTGAGCACCAACAAGTAACAAGTTACATACAAAACAATACACTATTGTATACCAAATTCATACTTAGACAATTTTTGAGTACCAAAAACTAAGTATCTTTATTTATGAAGTATCCTATACGCATGTACATCATGTGTTTCCATAAAAAACAAAAATTAGAAAACTTCATTAGCAAATTGTCAACATTTTCCTCCCCCTTTGCCACCACAAGCTCTTATGTCCTTTGGCCCTACTATTGACTCCCTTATCATTGAGGCTTCTCGAACTTCACCATCTATGGTTCTTATCAATGTAGTTGGAGATATGTGTGTATCGACTTTGGATCTTGTCAATGCACTTGAACAACCACACCCCCCCCAGCCCCACTAAAAATGGTTGGAAATCAATGCTTTTGGGGGCCTTGAAGAATATTCTTGAATCTATCCTAGTGAGTATTAGCACAATGGGAGAAGGAACAGATATTGGCCTTCCAAATTTTGTTGTAGATAGAACAATGGAAAACCTTAATATGGCCTTAGTTTGGAGATTTGTGAACTTTAGATCCTCAACTAATATGGTCAAAAAATGCACCTCTGGTCAATTGAAGCTAAGGGGTAGCATTTCCACTTTAGCAATGCCTAGTGGAGTCTCCCTATTCCACTTCACAACTATTGAAGACCTTTCACTAGCCTTGTTAGGCTCCTCATTATATGGAAAACACCCTCCCACATTTCCCAAATGGAAGCCAAGGTTTGATCCTGGAAATGATTTAACACACATGGTGCTAGTTTGGGTTAGGTTATAGCCCCACCCCCCAAAATTTTTAGATGACAATATTTATAGATGGATAGGGCCTCATTTTAAAACTACATTATTCCAAGTCTCAGCTGGGTTTTTCAAGGTTTTTTGTTAATGATGCAATTAACAAAACCCTATCCAACTTTGTGATTCTAGATTTGGAAAATACATATAGGAGCTAGCCTATGAGAATGCAATCATGTACTATTAGTAGTACATGACTAGAGGACATACCAATGATACGTGTAAGTTGGACTTGGATAAGGAACAAAAAGACAAGGAGAAGAAAAACCTCCCCTGGGATTGCCATTGTCACTACTGGAAAATGTTAAAATAATAAAACACTTCTTGGTGGGGACAACACTTTGACCTTAGTTGTGGGTGAAATCTCCCCAAAAGTGTCTGATTATATTGGGCTAGATAATAGAGAAATCCCATAACCTCCAGAGTCTACTACTTTAGAAGTAATAATGTTCAATCTTGATGCTAGTAAAAAGACGTGTGAAACCCACCAACTCATCATTATAGATGGTGTGGTGGGAAGCCCTAGAAATATGGCAAACAAAAAAGAAGACCCAATTTGCATAAATTATATTATGTGTACAACTATACTTGACTCTTAAGGTAAGTGTTTACCCCAAGATGATCTTGTTATGCAACAAATTGATGGCACTACAATAGAACTTGAGGCTAAGGCTGGGGGAGAATGCCAAACTCAAAAAAAAAAAAAAAACACACCAAAAAAACTTTAAAAAGTAGATGTGGATTTTCAAACAATAAAGGTAGACCAAAAGAGAGAGTAAAAAAAAAGAAATTAATTGAAAGGGAGATTGTTGCAAGCAAGCAACTTACCCTGGATGCCAACCAAAAAGGTAAGAAATTATTTTTCTTTCATGGAACATTAGAGAGCTCAATAGCCTAAAGAAATAGTATGTTATTATTAAGTATATTTTGAACATAAAGTGGATATCTTGCTACTTCAAGAAGTTAAAATATCTTACACTAACTTTGTTATCTTAAGGAACGCCCTTTGGTTGGGGGGTGGGCTTAATTAACCTACTCTAAATTAGTTGAGGCTTCTAGAAGTATTACCACCCTCTAGAACCTTGTTCATGTGAAGGATATTCCTTTTTCCTTCTCTCAAAACTAGCTTGTGGTTTCTTTTAACAAGGATCAATTTTTTTGGCATATGTTCAATGCCTACACTCCTAATACAAGGGAATGTAGAAAGACACTTTGGAAGGAAATCAAGAATTGCATGTTATTAAACCCTCCAAAAAACTTCCTATTGGGTGGTTATTTCAAGCCCCCTTATACCTCTCAGAGCAGTCTATTGGTTTATCTAATTACAATGATAGTATGGGTGACTTGGCCAGCTTTATAAATGATTCTAATCTGGTGGATATTAATCTTTCTAGAAAACCTTATACTTGGTCTAATAATAGAAAATGCAGTCACTTGATCTAGGTCAGATTAGACAAATTCCTTGCTTCTTCAGCATGGGAAGCAGTTAATGATACACACCTCAAGTCCATGCCTAAAATGGTGTTAGAAATAGATAATACTGAGAGGTGGTGAATCAATATTTTCAATCCTTTTAACCAAAACTAAATATTATTAATCACTTTATGATGTGCATAAGAAAATAAACTAATAGTGTTGAACAATGTAAACAATCATACACAAAGAGAGCTCATAACACCATATTTTGTTAACTAGGGAAACCCTAGCCAAGAGAAAACCTTGGTGGGGAACCCACTAGATGATTCACTATATATAAGAATTTGGTTAAGGATATTGACCCTGTTAGGAGTCTATGAAGCATGTATAGTGTCACAAGTCCCTATTAGGAGACTTAGGCCTTGCTAGAAGCCTCAACCCTATTAGGAGTTGCTTCAACCCTATTAAGAGTTGGTGGACCATATACAAATGTGTGCAAGAAGAGCCCACGGCCCTAACATACAACTATACAATAAGTTCTTCAAGAAATAAGTATACATACAATACTGACTTGTTTGTTGTACTATGCATAACTTCTGATTAATTATTCTTCACATAATAGTGACTATGTGTATATCAGTTTGCATCAGATCTTTGCATCACATATCAAAGTGCCACATTAACTTGTTACTCTCATTTAACAAGATCATATTGACTTCGAATCAACTAATTATTGAATCATTTACTTTTCACTTTTTACAACTCATAACACACACTTTAACTTCACAAATAAAATACTTTATTTATATGAAACATCTTAGTGAATTCTTCTTTAGTTGGCTCATATGACATCATTAGAGTCAGCTCAATAACTTAAAAAATAAATCAAATTATTAAACATATTCTGTCGATATGCTTTGTTCTGCACTATATGAGCACTACATCATTGTTTTCATCATAACTTGAGTTTGGTTGCCTGTACGAACATGCACACTGGTATACATCATCCTTATGATGTCATGCATCTTTGGTCAACTGCACAAAAGAATATTCTAAGGGATTATTTTGTTATCATCAAAACTATCATGTTGTTGTAACATTGTCTAATACTTAGACAATTTTCTTTTGCAACTAAATGAGGTTAATCTATAAAAAAAATATGTTGCCATAAATGACAACGATGACATACTTTATCTGATTGATTGGACATATTGCCAACAATATCCCCCTTTGGCATTGATTGCAACATTTTAGAAAATTGACTAAGTCCCAAACATGTTGTCATGCCAATCAAAATAAATAGCCATAACACAAAACATAAAAGACATTTGTATTTATGTTGTGATAGATTACATTTCTTATCGTTTCCTATTACAACTTATTGCTCCCCCTTACATACATATTAAAATTCTTTACAATACAATTTTCTATATATTCTCCCCCTTTGACATTAATGACAAAAGTTATCAAAAACTGTCAAAATCTGGTAGCTACATGTCAAAATTTGGAAAGACAATCATTGAAATTTGTCTTTAACTATTCAAATTGTTTCTTCTAGCTATCCTTCAGTGCATCAAATACACTAATAAGTGCACATAGAGCATATGCTACCAATTTTTTTTTTTGAGGTTTGTAGCCACAAACTTGTCATATGAAGATTTTGTAAACAAACATTCTTGCAATTGGTTTTCTAGTAATGTTATCTGAGGGAATGAATGTTTTCTTAAGACAGTGAACCTTTTTAGGATTTTCTCCTTCCTTGCTTTTATTTCCGTTATATTATCATGAAGTAACTGTATAGTAGGTTCAATGGAGTCTACTTTTTTATTTTGCTTCAAAAAAAATTTAGTGATTGTCTGAAGCTCAGTTACTTTGTCCTTTATTTGGTCATCATATTGTTTTAGATGAATGTGTGCCAAGTTGCACTTAACATATGCCTATTTTCCTTCTTCTAAGAACTACCTAAGTGCTTTAATACAAATGTTTAGAGTCTCTATATCATTCCTCGTGTTAATGGATATGGTGTTTAGGAGTTTACCATTGTGATCAGTCTATGCTTGAATGGTAGCCACATTCATGAGTGTAGAGAACTCATTATCAAAAGCCTTGCACAAAATTGTTGTGCACTGTTGAATGTCAGTTGGGTTGTCCACAGGGCTTATTACCTTCTTCATCTTGTCCAAAATTGTGGTGAAAGTCTTCTCAAGTTACTTCATCTGCTACTACTATTATTTGGGTAGGAGGAGTAGAAGTTCCTACTACTATTGTTCCTATCAAAGGTGCACTTGTGGCACCTACTATAGTACTAGTTTCCATCTTTTGTGTATCTTCTTTAGTAGCCTTTTGATCCTCTTCATTATCAGAGCTACTGTAGTCTAAAATATTGCCAACAATGTTGGCACCATAATTTTTAAATGGATCCTCTAATTTGTCAATAGTCACTTTGCTGTTATCTACTTGTATAGAGTCACTACCAATAGTGATGTGAGGAGGAGAGCTTGGTGTAGCTTGATGAGGAGGGCTATAAGTTGTAGGATTATCCTCCTTTACCTGTGTACTCTCCTTGGATGACTAGGTGGCCTCTACTATCTGTGCACTTACTTTAGGCTTCTTGCTTGTCTTTTCTATACTAGCTTTAGGCATCTACGCACTTCCTTCAGGCATTTGGCTTTCTTCTACTGACTTCTCATTGTCTCTAGGCATAGTAGACATGAAAGAAACTATGGCTTGTTGAGTTTTATTATTGATTTCCTCATAATTTCCTCCCATAATCAGGATGGATCTTTTCTTATGCCTTAGTAATGGTGCTATATCTTTCAAAACTTCTTTTATGTCTACTTCACTATTCACAGTACATAACTTTCTTATCATGTTTATTCTTATCTGCTTATCCTCTTCTATAACTCTACTTTTCCTATTCAATGGTCTATTGTACAAATCTTTGGGTATTTTCCCTTTGATGGTATCAAATCTCTTATCCTTCAAAACCATATTTCTAATTACAGTATTTTCTAGTTGTCTCCTATCCATGTTATTATACAAATCATAATATTTATTCAACTATACAAAATTGTTATCATTAATAATTTTCATGTTAAGGTTTTCTACCTTCGGCTTCCATGCTTTGCATCCTACTGATGTCTTGGCCTCCTAATCAACTACTTCAACTAGTCTGTGACCAGTTTCTTCCTCGGACTCAAATGAGCTAATCTAAAGAGTTCTCCTTTTTCTTGGGGGACTGATTATCTTCTTTACTCTCCTTTTAGGAGGGGTTGATGTCCTTGTATTCTTTCTTGTTACAGATGTTTTCTTTATCTTCCCTGGTTTTCTTGGTGGTTTTTGTTGTGCACACTTGTTTGGGCAATTGTGACCTCCTCAGTAGGTCCTTCCATAGCAATGGGTATAGGGGTTAAGTGCTCAATTTGGCCACTATTTTTCATTTCCATAGCTATCCCCTTAGCCTCATCAAACTCTTTCCTTGACATTCTAAATTCCTTTAAGATGGAATCAATAACTTTCTCCACCTTTTTCTTAGAGTCCTTCATAACTTGACTAGGTTTGCCTCTTTCATTTTCTCTGATTATGTTCCCCATCTAGGATAGTTAGAATCAACTTTAGAGTGAAGGATTATCTATACATACCCTTCAATCAAGTCCTCACTCATTTCATATCCCATAGGTTCAATAAATTTCACTTGAGGAACTACTGCCTCCATGCATGTAAAGTCTATTTCAACCAAAAAGCATATTTCATCTTTGTACTTCTCTACAAGTGCTAGAGGTATTCTATATCTCTTCTTCATTTCCATCTAAACTTTCTTTATTAATCTATCCAAATCACTGTCTCTAGTTGTTTCAGATCTTGATCTATAAGCTTGAGTGATCTACAGCATTATGCACTCATTTTCATTCCAAATTGTAATACCAAGAAACTTCTTGATAGAATAGAAGAATATGTGTTAAAAGGGATTCAAATCTGAATATTGCACTTCTTGACTTCTTAATTCTCAAGATATTAACCAATAGTTGTGTTCTAATAATATCACACATGTTCACTTCTTCTTAAAGCCAAGCAAGTTGCATGTAGGAATCCTATAGAGATTGAATCAATTCTTAATCCATGGTTATACTTGTAACCCAAAAATTTTCAAGTAAGTCTCACTCCATCATCTTGGATTGAGTTGGCCTTCATGTTTCTTTTGTTGAAATATGTGTTGATATTTGCCTCAACAAGTTTGTGCACATTCTTAATATTTACTAGATTGTTGCCCTAATTTCTCAATCATGTGACCTTGTGAATTAGGTCACTATCAATGCTAATAATAGAATCTCCCAACCATAGAATATCATCATGTACTCTGCTAAGAATAATTCTTGTCCAATCATTATTATCAAAATCCATGTAGAACATATGCTTAACTAGGTTAAGACATTCTAGATATCTATGTTCAGATTTCAATGATAAATCATTGTTGCACATCTTTTCCAATTCCTTGTGAATCTTAGATTCATCTATACCTTCAATCTTGCAGTGTATATATCCTTTGATATCTTCCACATGAAGAACATTTTTTGGAACTTACAAAAATGCTCCAATGGGGTTGTCGAGCAAAGAAACCAATCGGTGTTTCTTGAAATTATACCTAGGCCTATTTCTTACATTATAAACTTCTTTCCTTGCCATTATTGAAGGATTATGCTCAAAAATTTAGAAAAACACCTCAAATTTTGCATTCTAGGGTTTCTAGCTACTTTGCATGCTTGTAGGCCTCTTTAATTCTTAAAATCTCACTCCAATCTTACACACAAACTTCACACAAGAAAATGATGTATGTATATCAGTTCATATCCTTTAAATCTTTCACAATCTATAGTGCACAATAAATGCATATCCACCACTAGTTCAGTATATTGTCTCTATGCAATAGAGAGTTTTATTCTTTCATATATCTACATCTTGATCATATCAGGTAATGCACACTTTACTATAGACTTTTCTCATTGTCTACTACCTACTATTAACTGCACAACCCTAAATACCCTTTGTAACATCAGTTATCAATAACTAATGCTTTGTTCCGCTAAGAATGGTCAAATCTGGTGAGAGAGTCACAGATAATAAGTGACTTCATCATTTTTTTAGGTGCATTTTATGTATCTATATGAGAGCTTTCTGGTTCCTTTACCTTTACAAATGAATCCTTCAATTCATTTGGTTGTTCTTTTACTTCATTTCTTCTATTGTTTTTCTATAATTATGATTCTTGTTTAGATCTCTTCTATCCATTCTAAAAAAAAAATTTGTGTGTCCAAAGTTGTTGCACAATTTACATATAGGTACATCTCTTTTCTGTTCATTTAGTTTTTCATTAGGTGTTCTACAATTCCTTGCAATGTGTCCATGATTATTGCATCTGTAGCAAATAATCTATCTTCTTTCCCCACTTTGATTACTGTGAGATCTTCTTTTGGTTCTCGCATGGTTAGCATTCCTATTCATCCTACTATTTGCATTATCATTATCAAATTTAGGTTTCTTACAATCTACTGCATAATGACCATATCCATGACAATTATGACAATAAAATTTAGAAATAGGTTTAAAAGACTTACTTTTTTTATTAACTTCAGTGTCTTCAGGTTCATGACACCAAGCAAAAGATTCCTTTCTTTTGGTATTCATATCTTGATCAGATTCTTTGACTTTCTCAAAGTCAGAAATATTCACTTTGTCTTTACATGTATCATCTGTCTTGCTTAGGTCTTTATTGACTTCAGGAGTAACAAATTCTTTTGTTTCAATAGGTTTCTTGGTGGATTGACCAAGAAAGAATCCAAGGACGATCTTATCATAACTAGGTCTTTGTGATATTTGTTCTTCAATTTTATCATTGTTGGTATATAACTTCACAAGTTTTTGATTGGTTTTTAGTAATTCACCTTTCACAATGGTGTTGTATTTCTCTAATTCTGCATGCTCTAACATAATAGATTCTAGTTCTTGTTAGGATAAACTACGGACAGAAATAAAAACTACATGCAAATATAACCAATAACAAAAAATAATAGAACACACAGAAATGAACATAAGGCACCAAGATTTAATGTGGTTCACCCAATCCCTGGGCTACGTTCACCAAATAGCAAGTCCGATCTTATTACAATCCAGTGATTACAACCTGATTACAATCCGTAATCCCTTACAGCTCAATACCGCTGCAAGAACCAATTTTGTATCACAACATTATGAAAAATACCCAACCCTAAGCCCTTTTATACAAGTATTAAACCGCTTTAGGGTTATAACATGTACAGTTCTTTCCTGATCAGTCACCACAATCTAACAATCTCCCACTTGGCGACTGACCAGGCTCCACACTAAACAAAAATCTCCCACTTGGAAACTGATCCTGTAGCAATACCACTACCACATGGGGCTCCCATTGGATCAAACCATCCTGGACTCTACTGTTCTTTTATTCATGTTCAGTCGAAAAGACCAACCGAAGCTGAAGAGGAGTTCAGCTTCTCCCTTGTTACAACCTTTGTCAACATATCTGTTGGATTGTCATTGGTATGTATCTTCTCCAGCTTTAACTGTCCATCCTCCAAAACTCATCGAATGAAATGGTACCACAACTGTATGTGTTTGGTCTTAGAATGCAGAGCTGAATTCTTAGCAAGATGAATGGCACTCTGACTATCTGTGAACAAATAATTATCCTTCTGAGGATGTCCCAATTCTTCCAAGAAGAACTAAAGCCATATCATCTCTTTGGCTGCCTCTATAGCAGCCACATACTCTGCCTCTATAGTGGAGAGAGCATTAATCTTCTGTAACCTAGAAACCCAGCTCACGGCTGCCCCACCAACAGTAAAGACATAACCTGTAGTACTCCGCCTGGTATCAATATCCCCAGCCAAATATAAGTCAACATAGCCCTATAAATCAGTAGTAGAGCCCCCAAAGTGTAAACACTTATTGGATGTTCCTCTCAAATATCTGAGAATCCACTTGATAGCATTCCAATGCTCAAATCCTGGATGACTCATATACCTGCTAACGACTCCCACTGCATGTGTAATATCTGGCCTAGTGCATACCATAGCATACATCAAACTTCCTACAGCTGAAGCATAGGGTACCTTGGACATCTTATCCTCCTCTTCCTTTTTCTTGGGACACATCTCCTTAGTCAATTTCAAATGACTGGGTAAAGGTGTGCTGACAGCTTTAGCATTCTCCATAGAGAAACATTGCAACACCTTCTCAACATAATCACCTTGAGATAGGGTCAATGTTCTATTCTTCCTATCTCTGCAAATCTTCATACTAAGGATTTGTTTTGCTGCCCCCAAATCCTTCATAGCAAATGCATGTGCTAATTGGCATTTCAGCCCCTTAATATGATCCATGTTAGACCCAGCTACAAGCATATCATCAACATATAAACATAAAATAATGTAGCTATCATCATCCAACCTCTTAAAATAAACACAGTAATCTGAATGACACCTATTATATCCATGCTCATGCATAAAACGGTCAAATTTCAGATACTATTGCCGAGGTGCTTGCTCCAAGCCATATAAACTTTTCTTCAATTTGCACACTAAGTTCTCCTTACCTTTGACCTCAAAACCCTGTGGCTGATCCATATATATTTCTTCATCCAAATCACCATGAAGAAAGGATGTTTTAACATCCATCTACTCTAAATGCAAATCTTCAGTAGCCACAAGACTTAAAACAGTACGAATAGAAGTCATTTTAACAACAGGAGAAAATATCTCATCAAAATCAATTCCCTTTTTCTGTGCAAATCCTTTTACAACTAACCTGGCCTTAAATCTTTTCTTACCTCCTTCCTCTTCTTTCAACCTGTAAACCCATTTATTCTGCAAAGCCTTTTTACTTCCAGGCAACTTGCACAAATCCCATGTCTTATTTTTCAGCAAAGAGTCCATTTCATCTGTCATTGCAGACTACCACTGAATCTTAGTATCCACCTGCACAGCTTCATCATAACTTTCAGGTTCACCAGCATCAGTAAGTAAAATAGAATACAAAGAGGGAGAAAACATTTGTGGAGGTCTAATTTGCCTTGTTGATCGTCTAACATTCACTGGTGTGTGTGGTATTTGTTGTTGCAGTTGTTGCACATCATGAGGAATGGTTGGAACATCAACTTTTGGAGTATCATCCAGCACTACATAATCATCTTCTTTCTCCTCATGTTGCTGCAACAGATCTTTGTACAACACTTTTTCATTGAATATGACATCTCAGCTTCTTATAATTTTATGATTTTCAAAATCCCAAAGCCTGTAGCCAAATTCATTAATGCCATATCCAACAAAGACACATTTCTTTGATTTAGCTTCTAGCTTGGTTCTATTTTCAGAGTCTATATGAGCAAAAGCTTCACAACCGAAGGTCTTGAGAAAAGAATAACTCACCTTCTTACCAGTCCATGCTTCCTCTAGAATACCACAGCCCAAAAGAGTAGAGGGACCTCTATTAATCAAATATACTATAGTATTGATAGCCTCCGCCCAAATGTGTTAGGGCAACCCAGCATGCAACCTCATGCTCCTTGCACGCTCCATTATAGTCCTGTTCATGCGTTCAGCCACTCCATTTTCCTGTGGAGTCCTTGGAATAGTTTTTTGTCTACGAATACCATTAGTGGAGCAATAATCTTCAAATTCATGACTGCAATACTCACCACGATTATCAAATCTGAGACATTTTAATTTCTTACCAGTCTCATTTTCAACCAAGCATTTCCATTTCTTAAAAATTTGAAATACATCAGATTTCTGTCTAAGGAAATAAATCCATATTTTTCTAGTTGTGTCATCAATAAATGTAACATAATAATGAGAGCCACCAAGGGAAGATACCTGGGCTAGTCCCTATACATCTATATGCACAAGCTCTAATTTCTCCTTTTTGTTTTCCTTCCCTGTCTTTACAAAACTCACTATCTTTTGTTTTCCATACACACAACTTTCACAGAAATCCATATTCACACATTTTAGACCTAGTAAAACTTTCCTTGAATGAATTACTTTCATACCTTTCTCACTCATGTGCCCAAGTCTATTGTGCCACAGCGCTGTATCAGAATCTACAGCAGCTATTTGTTCTCCCTGCTCAACTGCAGTAATTGTTCCTAACTATTCATTTTTCTCTGAAACAATCAAAGTAGAAGGAACAATATGACCTTTACAAAGATATAAGGTGCCTACTTTCACACCTTTTTCTACTACAAGGGAACCTTTTGAAACCTTCCTATTTTTATCATTAAAAGTAACTACACAACCCTCATCACCAAGTTGCCCTGCTGAAATTAAAATTCTACTTAGTTTTGGAACATGTCTTACCTCATGTAGTAGCCAATGATTCCCATTCTGCAACTTAATCTTAATTTTTCCCTTTCCAACAATCTGACAGGGTTCATTATCCCCCAAATAAACAAACCCAAAATCCCCTTAGACATAATCAATGAAATAATCTCTATGAGGTGTAGCATGAAATGAAGCACCAGAATCTAAAACCCATGAATCATCAACACTCTCTAAAGACAGAAGCAAAGCATCCTCTTTGGATTTGTTACTTACCACATTTTCCTCCTTGTCTCCATCTAATTTATCTCCTTCATTTTTCTTTCGATTCTAGCAATCTTTCTTTTTGTGCCTTGGTTTCCCACAGTACCAGCAATCATTTGGTCCTCTCGATTGAGACCTCCTCCCCTTTGACTTTCCTCTTGATTTCCCATGATTTCCAGAGTTACTTCCTCTTTCAGTCGTTCTGCCCCTGCTTTGTGCATTTAAAGCACTTCCTGATGTAGATCCACCTAAGGATTTTCTACGAGTTTCCTCACTTCAAATAACACCGATCACATCATCATATTTTAGGGTACTAGATCCAGGAACAGAATTACTCACCGCCATTACCAAGCCATTCCAGCTTTCAGGTAAAGAACACAAAATCAAGAGAGCCCTAATTTCTTCATCAAAATTGATACCCATAGAAGATAATTGACTAGTAATAGTATTAAACTCATTTAAATGATCTGCAACAGATCCACCTTCTGCCATTTTCATATTAAATAAACGCTTCATGAGAAGTACCTTGTTTGAAGCGGAGGGCTTTTCATACAATGTCGCTAGGGTTTTCATCAAATCTTCTATTGTCTTTGCTTTTGTAATATTAAATGCCACCAATGGTGCACAGCATAACCGAATGCTTCCAAGTGCCTTTATATCCAAAAGATCCCATTCAGCCTCTGACATAGTTCCCTGATTCTTGGCTTTTCCTTCCAACGGCTTCCATAAATCCTTCTGATATAAATAGTCTTCCATTTGCATCTTCCATAACTAGAAGTTCTGCCCATTAAACCTGTCAACCCTCAACTTACCCTCATCTGCCATCACTCCCACTCAATCGTGAGACTCCCACTTAACCGTGAGACTTTCCTGCAGAAGATAACTGAAAGACAACCTCGCTCTGATACCACTTTTTAGGATAAACTACAGACAGAAATAAAAACTACATGCAAATATAACCAATAACAGAAAATAATAGAACACACAAAAATGAATATAAGGCACCAAGATTTAACGTGGTTCACCCAATCCTTGGGCTACGTCCACCAAACAGCAAGTCCAATCTTATTACAATCCAGTGATTACAACCTGATTACAATCCGTAATCCCTTACAGCTCAATACCGCCGCAAGAACCAATTTTGTATCACAACATTATGAAAAATACCCAACCCTAAGCCCTTTTATACAAGTATTAAACCACTTTAGGGTTATAACATGTACAGTTCTTTCCTGATCAGTCACCACAATCTAACAGTTCTAATGTTACCTTGCTTAACTGAGATCTTAGATCTGCATTTTTAGCTTTTAGTTCAGAATCAATCTTACCTCCATTTTTCTTAAGACTTAGCTTAAGTTCAACTATTTTCAACTCATTTTTTAGGATCTCATTTTCCTTCTTTAGATCTTCAATTTCATCATAATTGGTTTGACTAGTAGATCCTTTCTGCTTTAGGTAATCTATCTTGTCCTTCAATTCACCAATGTGGGCTTTTGCATCCTTGTATCTATCTTTGAGACCATCTCTTTCATCAATAAGAAGATCAATCTGTTCAAGTGCTTCTTCAGAATTTTTCTTTAGTTGTTCCATATCCATAGGGATCTTATTCAAGTTGTTAAGCCTTTTCTGAATAATTTAGCTCTGATAACAATTGTTAGAAATAGATAATACTAGGGGGGGTGAATCAATATTTTCAATCCTTTTAACCATAATTGAAAATTTATTAATCACTTTATGATTTGCATAAGAAAATAAACCAATAGTGCTGAGTAATGTAAACAACCATACACAAATAGAGATCATAACACCATATTTTGTTAACTAGGGAAACCCTTGCCAAGGGAAAACCTTGGTGGGGATGGAACCAACTAGATGATTCACTATATAAGAATCTGGTTAAGGATATTAACCTTGTTAGGAGTCTATGAAGCATGTATAGTGTCTCAAGTCCCTTTTAGGAGACTTAGGCCTTGCTAGAAGCCTCAACCCTTTTAGGAGTTGCTTCGACCCTGTTAGGAGTTGTTCGATCATATACAAATGTGTGCAAGAAGAGCCCACTACCCTAACATACAAATATACAATAAGTTCTTCAAGAAATAAGTATACATAAAATACTAACTTGTTTGATGTGTTGCACAAACCTTCTAATTGATGATTCTTCACACAATAGTGACTATGCATATATCAATCTGCATCAGGTCTTTGCATCACATATCAAAGTGGCACATTCACTTGTTACTCTCATTTTACAATATCATATTGACTTCACATCAAGTGATTAATCTCAAAAATTATGGTGAACAAGATTAATTGCTATTGAACAAAATCATCAGCCAAAATCAAAAAGGTTTTTTTCTAGGTCAATTAAAGTTACACTCTATGGGTAGCATAATAAATGTTTTCATAGCTCTCAAACTTAATATTTCCAAAGCTTATGATAATGTTATTGGCCCCTTCTTTTAAAAAAATCTATCTTATTTGGGGTGTAATGATAAATTCATCGCTATAATTAGTGTGTGGAAATAATTAGTTACTTTGTTATTATCAATGACACCCTAGGTGAATTCCTCTCCCCAAACAAAGGGTTTTGACAAGGTAACCCCCTCTCCCCCTACCTATTCATCTTGATTACAAAGGTCCTAAATAAGAATATGAAAAATCTAGTGAACCAAAGAAGAATCAAAGGTATCAAACTATCTTTGACACCTCCCCCCCACCCCCCCCAATAATTCAATAGTTCATGGATAATACTTTCTTTTTTGGTGACTCCTTATTGATGGAGGCTAGGGAATGGAAGCTCATATACATGGATGGATATGCTGATGCTTTTGGAAAAAGTATTAACTTTCTAAAGAGTTGAAAAGTCTTCTTCAATACTGACATTGATATAAAAACAAAGTTCATCATAATCTCAGGTCATTAATCAACTAATATCCTCTCCACCTATAATCATTTAGAAATAGTCATCTAGACTATGAGCCCCCCTTTCTACCATTTTTTTCTTTATTTATCTTTCCCTTATCTTTGATCAAATCACCAATTTACTATTTATTTGATTTTAACATATGGTTTGACCACCTTAACCTAAGTCTTTTATTTAATTAAAAGAACTTGCCCCATTTTAATTAAATAGAGTCCCTAAAATCCACTTATCCTAAGTGTGCACATAAAAATCATTATTCCTATTTTTAAAAAGTAAAAGAAAAATCTTTTTTGTCTCACATAAGGGGCACACTTTTCTATGTGAGATGAATCTTTATTTTCAAAATAGCTTTAATTCTCCTCTACGCATATTTTTTCTCTTAAACACCACCATTAATCTTGCTTAAGGTGAGATTCGTGTGCACATGGTTCACTCAAGGCTCATTATCCACCTTTCATTATGCATCTTTTCCCTCTTAATCTCTACCATCCATTTATCTTTAAAAGGATCCTTTCTCCTCATTCTCTCAATCTTACACCCTCATGATATTATATGCCACAAGTTTTCTTTGTTACTTTGGAGCTTTGAATAATTTGGAGCTATCTTGCATTTTTATTATCATACTTGCATCATGGCTTACTTGCATGTATCTTTGATTTCTTTATGCTCTGGCTTAGATCACATAGCTTAAATAGGAGACTTTGTAACTCTCATTGTAAGCTTTCATATCATTCAAGTGTAGCTTGTATTTGTATTGCATTTCATGTTGATTCTTGGATACTAGCATTCTTGATTTTATCTTTGAATTTCTTGTTTTATGGTGAACTTTGCAAGGTTTGCATAGCTTAGTCCATTTGAGAGCAACCATAATACTATTTCCACTCTTCCATGTCATAGATAGAGATCTCTAAGTGACCATTCAAGAATCCTAATCTATTGGATCCCTTGGATAGAATGTCTAAGAGAAGTGTAATTATTTTTGGTATACATTTTTTGCACCTATCGTTGAGCTAGATAGCCTTGTCTAGCTCATTCATGTTATTTTATTCACATTTTATGTTTGCATATTTGAATTTTATTTGTGTAGATAGAAATATCATATGATACTTTATGAATCTTTGTACAATACTTTATGAATTTATTTTTTCATACTAGTTCCTATACTCTAGTGTACTGTAGTTGTAGACTCTATTGTACAATTTGATATAGAGTATCATACTGGGAAGAAATATCACTTAGACATACTATGAATTATTGTATGATAACAATTCAAGTAATACTATCATTTTGACTATTCTAGTTTCTTAACTTGGCTTTTAGGTTCATTTTCACTTCCAAGCTTTTGCATTTCAATTTCTAGTTTTTTAACAACTCTTCATAGTGGTTTTGCAAGATTGTTTTGAGTTTTTGTTAATCATTTGATGCCCTAACCTTTATTTATTTTTTAGGGCCCTATTTCTTGCTTGTTTGCTAAAGGAAATTGCTACATCAAAAAGGACTACTAACATTGTTGCAAGGTTGCCCAAGCTAAAAAGAAAAGAAAAAAAAAGAAAAAAAAAAATTTGTGTGTCTTCCTTTCATTTCATGTGTGGCTCTTAGGCACATAAAACCCACTATTAAGGTTTTTTTTTTGGTAGGAGAGTGTGTCCTTCACCTTCTAGGTGAATTAGAAAATTTGACACTTCCATAAGCAAGAAAGTGGGTGGCATATTCCAATCTTTAGTGGTCTTAATTAACTTGCTTGGCATGTTTGGGTGGAAACATTGGGGAATAAGAGAGTATTCTCTTCACCTTCTTGGTGAATCAGAAATATTGACCTCCTTGGTGTGGATCCATTTTGTTCATCTCAATAGTGTAGAGGGCCTACTATAGGTGGAAAGATACCAATAAGAATTACGCAAAGTGGGAACAAGAAAAACCCATCTTGACAAAGGAAAAAGCCTTGGGGGCCATAACACTTGACTTCACTTGGTGAGATTACTTATGGGATTCGGATCATGAGGAAATCACTAGATGGGTATGCTTAAGGTAATCTTCTAGTCACAGGGTTCGTAATTAAATCTCATGTCAAGAACAAGAGGGTGTTATTAAAGAAACCCTAACTAGACACCATAGGATTTAGAGGCTACCCTTTTTAGCTTCTCAATATCTTCATACGAGGATCAATCCTAGTGGACTATCAAATCTCCCTTAGATTTTACACTCACCATATGTATTCCTTTAGATGTGGGTAACCCATCTATGACAAAGCCAACATCTATTGTGGAAAACCACTTTATGTGAGGTGAGTGGGCTTCAAGTGTGGGCCAAGGTATTGAGTAATGAGTTGTTTCCTTTAGGTAGAATGTGCTTGATGTGTTTTCTGAATGTGCTAGATCCATAAAAATATTTTGAACATACATAAATGATAGTCTTCATAGGGATTTTGCTTTCAAACCTCAAAAGTGCTTCTATTGGCAAGGTTCCTTTGTCCCTTGTTTAATTTCTTGAAGACACATGTTCTCATCACTATTGATATCAAAACATGATGTTTTACTATCAAAACTAGAACTAAACACTACAACAATAGTCTACTGGGTCAAAAAACTTAATCGAATCAAGCCATTTAAGAAAAAAATGCTTCACAAATTGTCTTTGTTGTCAAACTAGACTACTATTGTATCATTGTGCAAGAAATATCGTATGATACTTCTAGTTTTTACAAAGTATCATAATACTTCTTACCAAGTATTGTATTACTTGTTTTAAAGTATCATACTACTTCTTGGAAAGTATTGTATTGGACTAAAGTGTACTACAACTTCTTGCAAAGTATAGTACGAGATTTTTTTATTGTTTTGTTGTCATCTAGCTTATCGTACTATTTTTCCCAAACACTAAACTTTATTGGTCTTGATTCAAACTTGTTCTTGGCTAATCTAAGGTGTATATACTTGGTCTACCATGGTCCCTTGATCCAAAATCTATGTGTTACAAATTGGTTTGGCTGAAATGGTTATCTTGATCTCTTGACTATACTACTTGATTAGGAAAGTTGTTCACTTGTCATTAAGTTTTCTCCATCTATCTATCGACTTGGATACTTGACTTCTTTCCTATCTCTTGACTCATGTTGGTGTTGTAAATTTCTTAGATAGTTTGTTGGATAAGTTACTATTTTATTTGTACCTCTATCTTGTAAAGTGAACACTCTACCAATCTAGTTTGAACATCAAGTTATCTCATGTCACCTTATTAGCTTCTTCTAGTCTCCTTCATGCTTTCCTTTCTATCTACTACTATGGGTTTTGAGTATTTTCCTTCCAAACCTCAACAAATTCTAGACAGTCTTGATTTGATTGATCTCACTACAAAATTGCAATGCATATACACTCAATACAACAACCTAGAAGATACCAATGACCCCTCTTATTGTAGTCTCACTAAGGTCATGATAAAGCCATATGCTCAATTCAAGAAAATTATAGAGGAAATAAGACATCCTCACATGATTCCCCCTTAAGGCCTCTATATGTACATGAGTCATCCTCTTCTCCTAGGTCTACACATTTTATTTCTCCAAGACATCAATTATCTTCATTTATAGGATCTAAAGATCTCTCTAGAGAACAAGCAAGTGATGCCTCCTTTGAGCCTATGCCAAGATTTCATGATAAACCTATCTTTGACCAAGATAATGATGAAGACATGGATGCATTCTATGGACTTGAAAAATAAGAAGAAGAGCCTAGGCATAATTTTGAAAGGAGTTATACTCCCTTGGAAGATTCGTATGATGTCATCTTGTGAACACTTCTTGGCTCTAAGCCCATCACATTTCCTAAATCTAGCTCATATAGAAACACATTCTTGGAAACCTATTGTGTCTATCATCAATATAATGAACATAGGACTTAATAAAGCATAAATTCAAAGATCTTATTGATGATAAGGTAGTTGGAATTTCAAACTCTATAGACTCATGTGATGAGGATACTTCATTTGAGAAAAGATCATATTGATGAGCCTATGTTTAGTGATGGTTTTATTAACACCTTTACTTCTTCCAACATGAATGTATCTCCAAAAACTTAAAATCTCTCCAACATACCTCATCAAACAAAGAACCTAATGCTTTCTGTATTGACTATGCATACCCTCAAGAGCTGCCTCTAAAAGAAACACAAGCTAAACTTCACTTGGATGCAGTTCTTTTCAATGCTACTAAGACCAAAGATCCTCAACCTTCATGAGATGCTATACCTTCTATGCCCACTCCAACTAGTCCTTCATCACCTATTCAAGATCCTATTATGAAAACCTCACGTTCTCCCTTGTCCTTCGAAGTGACTCCATGTCAAGAGGACTCTCAAAAAGTTAAAGATATAAATGTCAAGAAATATCAATATCATGTACCCTTTCATCTCTTTTAAGATGTCACTCTTCCATATCATATGTCTTACCCACCTCCCAAATATTATGAGGATACCACTTCCACTATCTCAATTAAGCTTATTGAAAATGATGATAAAATCACTATGCATATGCTATCCAAAGAAAATTGTCAAGATCAAAGTATCTCATCTTGTTCTACTTCTCCATATCCACTTTAAAACTATGTTCAAGCTTCAAAGCTATTTAGGATTCTATTGATGGTATTCATCACGTTGCTCACTCTAAAGATGTTTATATCTCTATCCACTATTCATTTGCCTCTTCCAAATCTATCCTTGGCCTATATCCAAGATAAAGCCTTCAAACCTTCCTTCCATATTGGTACCTTAGGTTCCTCAATATCCTAGCTCTCCTATCATACCTCAAGATCAATAGAGACACACATTATTGACAAACTTTCATCCACCTTTCCATCTAAACCAAGTTTATCAACCTTATCATGCACAAGTCCCAAGTCTTTTGGAAGAAATTTGAATGTACAACATAAGAATTATAAACACAATAATCCATTAAAAAATGAAGATCACTGCATCCTATCTAATCAACATATGACTACAAAGAAAGATAAAATATTCAAGACACAACAAAGGTCCACTAATCAAAAATTGAAATCAAAGAAATATGGGTTCCTAAATCCATCATCGAAGATATGCATTCTCAAGCATGAAGGAAATAAAAAATCAAAAGTTATATGGATTCCCAAGCTTCTTTTTAAAGACTTGAATTTGAAAATAAATCAAAGTTGGCTTTCAAGGTTCCAAAGGATTCCACTTCATCTTCTTCCAAACATCTTCCTCAAAATCTTTTGAAGCCTTCCACTCCACCTTCCTCTAAAATTACTCTACTACCCCATAATTTTAAACCTCAAGATATTTCATCCATTATTTCTCTATCATTCCATCACCCTTAAAAGTGTGTGTCAATGTTGATCTTCCCCACTTTCCCACCTACATTTGTATAATATTTTCAAGCCTATACTTACCTACTATCCATTATCCTTCTCACCTTCCAAGATATGAACTCTTATCCTACATATTCTTTTCCTACTCTCACCTCCCTCCCATCACCCTATCAGAATCTTTGAGCATACCTTTCTATTCTCCTAACTTATAATGACTTGTCCTTTCAATAGGAGTACTATCCAAATTGAAAAAGCTTGAACTCTCTAAAAAAATAAAAGAGAGAGAGAGAGAGAAGTGCCTTGGTCAAAATCCAATAAACAAGCACCTTGGTAGCAAAAGTAAAGAGAAAAAAAATCCATCTTGTGGTGAAAACAACTTCATATGGAACCTTGGATAAGTACCATATTAGAAACCTGGTAAACAAACATCATGTATAATTCTTCCATCATCCTTATATTCCCTCTTCTATCTTTGATCTTAACAATGTTGGATTTTTCATGTGCGTTGGCTATCTTATCCATCAGCTTACCTATCATGATCTCATTTACCCTAAATCATTCACTTCTAGCCTCCATAATGAAATTTATCCTTGCTATTCTATCCCAATCACTATCCTATATGACCTCTTATTTTACCCCTTGGTCTTGATCATACAAAGAAAAAAAATGTTCTCATAGGCCTCTTCACCTGTTTATTCTTTTAACTATACACTTTCATGTTATCTCTCTTATTGGCTTCTATTGTTTATCTTATTTGTTATCTCACTTATTGGCTTCCACTCCTTATCCTATATGGTATATCTCTTATTGGCATCCACTACTTATCCTATATTCTATCTTTTTTATTGACTTCCACTACTTATCCTATATGTTATCTTTTTTATTGGCTTCCACTGCTTATCCTATATTCTATCTCATTTATTGACTTTAACTGATTATCTGACATGCTATCTCCTTTCTTGGATTTCTTTGCTTGTCCAAAACCTACTTCACATGGCTATTTTAATCTTTCCCTAGCTAGGGAACTCTTAAGTATCACCTTTCACTCTATTCATACTCCTTTCCTATCCAATCTATGATTATCCACCATCTTCCTACTCCATCATACTCTACACCTTTCTTAATGTTGGAAAAAAATGATGTGATATTTCTTAAGAGATAGTAAATCCCACCAAGTAGTGAAAACCTAGAAACATGTGCTACTTGAGACCGTTGCATCTATGTCTGTCAATATTTTTCTTTGCACTCATGCTCCAGCCATCTCATATTTATTTTCCTTTCCTAGCTTGGAATTAAATCTTGTCTATGTCTAGGGGGTACAAACTGTAGTCTAGGGGGTATAAATTGTATAACTAATCATGGTCTCTTTGTCATGCTGGTGTTTCTTTGTCAGCCCTCATACAATATTTTTCAATACTTCCCCTTAACATTGAGTGTTTCTCAACTCTTATCAAATAATTAGGATATAGTTTAAGATGTTATGATACTTCTCACTGGCATACTTGAGTCCTAACGAGACAATTATGTAACTTCCACACATGCACTTAAACACTAAAATTGGCTAAGACTTATTGGTTTATTTTACTTTTTGTGTTTTCTATGATGATTTCTTAGTTGAGTGTTCCTTCCCTAATAGTCTCTTGAGGATGTCATGAACTAGAAGACTGGGGGTATGGGATATATTTTCTTTTTTTTCATGCATGTGGGATACCTTATCGATCTTATGTATCTGGAGCATCTTTCTTGTATTTCTTGACACTTAAGATCTCCAACATATCATCTTTGTCTATTTTTTACAAGTGTGTGCTTATGGCCATCTCAACATTTTGTTTCTTGATGCAAGCATAATCTTGCTATATTAAACTTAGGTAATTTGATTGCACCATCATCTTTAACTTTATGTCTTTGATATATAGGTTGGGTTCCCACATACTTATATGATATAGATCATATTCATATCCTCATAGTTTATGCTAGTGATCATTGTATGATCTTCCAATGTCTCTAAGAATGCTTGATGATAAAAACTAAGACCTACTTTTTTAACCCTTGTAATTGTACCCTTGCATACTAGTTTTCATTTTTAGCGATCATTCTATCTTAGCTTTGTATTTTGTGTGTCTAGAGAGTCTCCTTTATCTTTAATGGAAGTTTCAATCAACCACATTCATCTCCTTGATCCTTCTCAGTCATGTGCTCATAGTCCTTTGATATTTGCATCTCATCATATTTTCTTTTCCTATCATCAGAAGGATTAATCTTATCATCACACTTAATCTATCCATTTGGACCCATTATACCCTTTTGACCTCTTTTTGACCTAATTTATGAGCTTCTTTAATTTGGGTGAAAATGGACCGCTTGCATAATTTTGACAGTTGGATCCATTTTCAGGATCAAAATCAAAATCTGAGTTCATCTTGCTAGTCAAATTTATGTTTTCAATTTATCCCTTCTTATGTACAATTAGCTAACATTTTTAGGCTTAATTTCAACACCTTGGTGGGGAAACCATCTTCTCTTCATGTATTTATCATTTCTACTCTCTTTTTCTCTTATTATTAATTCCATTTCATTTTATTTCATCCTTCTTCATGTTTTCTTTATCACTTAGTGGTCACTCTTTGGACTTAATCTCTTATATGATATGTTGGACTTTGCTTCATCTCAATTTTATCTTGATCTATCTTATTTTTCATCTCCTCTACCTCATTTAGATTTTGATCCAAATCGGGAAGACTCTATCATTGATTTTCTGTGCTGCATATTGATTCTACCATGGCTATCCATTCCATTTGCTCTTAATCTATTTACTTACCTTAGCTACTTAGCTTGACATATCAATTCTCATCTCATGTATTGATATTTTTTTATCTCTCTCCTAATGCTTATTTATGTTGCTAATTTACAATGCATTCAGGATCTATTATCTCTATGTGCTTTTTTCTTTAGTGTCAGGTCTATCTATCAACCACTATCTTGTTATTTTTATTCTTTGACTTAATGTGCTCCCAAATTATTCACATATTAGTCAAAGAGGGTAAAATTTAATCACCCAAAATCATCATCTAGACTATGAGCCCAATTTCTAGCATTTTTTCTTAATTTATATATCACTTATCTTTGATCAAATCACTAATTTACTATTTATTTGATTTTAACCTATGGTCTGACCACCTTATCCTGAGCATTTTATTTAATTAAAAGAACTTTCCCTCTTTTAATTAAATAAAGTCCCCAAAATCCCCTTATCCTAAGTGTGCACATGAAAATCATTATTCCTATTTTTTTTAAATAAAGTAAAAAGAATTTTTTTCTTTCATGAGGGGAATACCTTTCTATGTGAGAGGAACCTTTATTTTAAAAATATATTTAATTCTCCTTCACACATGTTTTTCCTCTTAAACACCATTGTTCATCTTGCTTATGTGAGATTCTTGTGCACATGGATCACTCAAGGTTCACCCTTCACCCTTAATGATGACTCTTTTTCCTCTTAATATCTACCATCCATTCATTTGTAAAAGGAGCCTCTATCTTAATTCTCTCAATATTATACTTTTGTGATATTGTTATGCTTTAGATTTTCTTGGTAACTTTGGAGTTTAAAGAACATGGAGCATTCTCACATTTGCATTTTAATACTTTCATCATGGCTTACTTTCATGTGTCTTAGCTTTTTATATTAGCTTAGATCACATAGCTTAAGTAGGAGGCTTTGTATCTCTCTTTGTTAGCTTGCATATAATTCTAGTGTAGCTTGAATTTCCATTTCATTGCATGTTGATTCCTAGATACTAGCATTCTAGCTCTTATATTTAAATATTTCATTCTATGGTGCACCTTAAAATGGTTGCATAGCTTGGTCCATTTGAGATCCACCATACTACTATTTCCTCTCATGTACATCATAGATAGAGAACTCTAAGTTGTCATTCAACATTCCTAATCTATTGGATCCCTTGGATAGAATGTCTTAGAGAAGTATACTAATTTTTGGTATACACCACCTACTTGGGGCTCCACCTTATTCTCACTAATGTCAAATTTTATTTCTTCTCTACTATTCTAAAATACACTCAAAGGAAGCTCATGGGGTGGAAAGAAAAACTCCTAATCCATGTGGGAAAACTTCAGCTGCTAAAATCCCCACTATAGAGAAAATTGGTTTACTTCCTATCACTTTATAAAATTCTAGGAGTTATGATAGACAAACTTGAAATAAACTAAAAGATGTACCTAGTCAAGTAGGACATTGTCTACTCCCCTAAAAAGTATGGTGTTCTACAACTAAGGAAAATCAATAATCTCAACAATGCACTGAACTGTAAAGTGGCTTAAAAATTGATCATGGGGAAAGAGGATTAGTGTAACATAATATGTGCCAAGTATCTAAATTGGGGCACACTTTTTGAATGGTTAATGGAAGGGAACCTACCCCATGGGTCAAAAAAATGGAAAAATCTCAACAAGTGAAAAACCCTCCTGTACAAAGGTATCAAATGAAAATTTGGTAGTAGGGAAAATATTAGGTTTTGGAAAGACAACTGAGCAATTTATTGTCCATGGAACCTAACAAATACCTAAACTTGCACAATCTGATTGTTTCTATGCTTGGTGAGAAAGTGGTTGAGTACCTCGGCCATAGGAGATGGTCTAACCTAGTTTAACTAGTGGGTGATAATCTAGGTATTTGAAACATTATACAAGATCTTTTGGATAATCTATAGAACACTAGAATCTCTCAATTTGTATTGAAAGATAGGATCATATAATCCCCCACTACTTTTGGCATATTTTCCACTAAGTGAACCTATAACCTAACTATAGCATCCATCAATGATTGTCAGGATTGGATCAAAATCTAGGATCCACATATGATTCTCAAAGTTAAATTCTTCTAGTGGACCCTTCTACATGGAGAATTATTACATAGGATAACCTTGTTAATGTTGGAATTAAAGATAGAGTAACTGAGAGGGGGGTGAGTTAGTTACTCACACAAATTAATCCACAGATCCCTTAGATGTCTTAAAGATCTAGTTACTGTTGATACTTGGTAAATATAACAAAAAATGTTGTAACTCGGTAAATATCTTCAAGCAAACATGCATGCAATTGAAAACAAAATGAACACAAGAGACACCAGATTTAACGTGGAAACCCAATATGGGAAAAATCACCTAGTACATAGCTACCAATTTTTCACTCTTTTGAAGTGAGCCCTATTAGGATCCAACCCTGTTAAAGGTTACAATACATACTGTTAGGTGTGACCCTATTAGAGGATTTAATCACCCTGTTAGGAGTGGCCTTGTTAGAGGTCTTTAGAAAAATTCAACTAAACTGTCACCTTGTTAGAGGATTTACAAAATGGTTGTTAAACCAACTCTATTAAGAGATTTTAAATCACTGCTACAATTGTTAGAAAGAAACAATGAATTGACCTAAACAAGATGCAACTGAATTTGCTGACTATAGGTCTCTGTTCAGCATCATTAGATCCTTCTTAATCAAATATAGCTTTGCTTCTCCTCAATGATCTTTGATCATCCTTCAATTTTGCTTCCACAATAATCAATCCTCATATCACATTAAATAAGTCATCAGGACTCACTTCACTTTAGGCTCTGCAGGGCCAAGGTAGGAAAATCTTACAAATTGATCTTATTAACTTGATATTCTTCTCTTCAAGACTATCCCCTATAGCAAATAATGGTCACAAATTCTACTTAGGTTTGCAAAAAATTCCTTGACTACAATAGCTACTTATAATCAATAGGAAAACTGTCGCAAATAAGTATTGACCAAAAACTTTAGTTCTTGATTACTTAAAATGGAAAATTAGTTATAATTGATGTATATATCTTGCAATTGTATAAAATATCAACTTGCAACTAAAACTAAGTGATCAATACCCTATCCATTGTTATATAGAGTCAGTACTAGTAGTCTTGGACCTATTTAACTAACTTGTAGCTAAATTTTTCAATAGTGAACTATAAACTTCATTCTTATCATATCCCTCTCATATACCCAAAACCCCATTCCTTACTGAAAGAAATTACTTAATTCCTTGAACTAAATTTAATCTATATGAGATATAAAATCTATCTAAACTATATTAAATTGAAATAACATTGTTCATTTCAATCTCAAAACCATAGATATTTAAGGAAGGAGACAAAATTCAGATACATAGATGTGCAGAAATTCCCCTTTGTATTAATTTCCTTTGAAAATACATATAGCACTAGATATAGACTCGCAATATAACTCAAAACTTGGTAGTTTGATCTTTCATATTCATTGCTCTCTCAAATTCACAAGTTTGAACACATTTACACAATCACAAAAGACTGGATGGACTGTAAATATGATAGAGACTAAAAAATATACAGACTTTTGACCTCAACTCCTCATCTTGGAAATCCTTAAATAGGATTGCAATAAGCTATGTATGAGAGGAGGACACATGTCATCACATCAATGGAAAAGAGAAAGGAAAGACATAAACAAAAAGATAATAATAAAAATTCTCCTGCGCTTGATCCAAAATTAGGAGGGTAGTTGAAAAGTCAATAGCTGGTACTTTATTACAGCAACTTTATCTTTACTTTACTTTGTCTTCTTCTACCTTCTGCTTCATCAAAAGTTCCAAAATTTGATAGGCCTATTTATGTGAGTTTTATCCATTCTAATAAAGTGATTAGTGTATCTGATCTTATATTTTAATCTCTTATTTTCCTTTAACCTTAATAATGTTTCAGTTGCTTCCTGCTGGTAAGGCCTTTATTACTCCCACTGCTTCCAACACATAGATCTCTCGCTTGGTGGGCCACTTTTTAGCTCTAATATCTTCTAGGTCCTTCATGGATTTAGTCCATCTAGCATCTGTAATTTCTTTAGACTCAACAAAAAACTTGTTTAAGTCTATCTCTGCTCTAAACATGGAGTCAATCGATCTATTATATGGGGTATTAGAGTTGTCTTCAAAAATTTCCATAGTGGCCTCCTAAGTCAAAATGGCACCAAAAGAATCAAACCATTCCTACCAATCTCTCACTGTACTAGTGACATCCAAAATTGGTGGTATACAGGGTTGTATTCCCTTAGATAAAACTTTTAGTTTACCTTGTATAAATTGCAATTTACTAGTGAAGAAGCCAATTAATTCTCTGACTACCTCCAAGCCCTCCTTCACTCATATTATCTTATCAAGGAAATTTAGCTTTTTAGCCATCAATACAATAAGCCTCTCTAAAAATTGTCTATATGGCCCCCATAGATTGAATGTGGGTGACAGCCATGAAAGTGCCTCATTGCAAAATTGCTCAGCACTTTGTAAAGAAACATAAAAATTGTGAGCCTATTGTGATATATTCTTTAGAGTCTCAATCATGTGGCTCATCAAACTTTTAAGGATAGTAGTCCTTAGCTCATCTCCTTACTGATTAGGTGGAGCATTAGTGCTCATTCTTCTCAGTTCTATTGTATCCTCTGCCTCTAAACCATCTATTTGTATTGGGGCCTTAGTTGTTTCCTTGGCTATTTTCTCTTGATATTTCTTCTCTTGACTCTATTCTGTAGCAACCACCTACTCTACATTTACAAGTTTCTCTCTGAGAGATGTAACCTCAACTTGTAGTGCTTAGACCTTAGCCTCAAGATCTGTAATTTTCTCCTTATACACATGGCTTTTTCTAAGCTCATCCTCATAGAGCTTTCTTACATTAATGTAATCATGTATGGACTTGGAAAGTCTAGTCTCAATCTCCTCTACATTTGGCTCATTCATGAATAAGAAATGCTTCATGTCCTTTGACATTTCTCTGCTAGAGGTTCCATGCAAAGTCCACACAATCATGCTACCCTATTTTGTGCTCTGCACATCCATTAGCTTTGTTTTATTTGATGATGGAGTCATGCTCCAAACTGCCATATATTTTGTATAAATGTTGAATCCAGTTCCTCTCTATAGTCCATCAACACCAAATGCCTCATATGATATGGCATTCTTCTATTTCCTTATTTGATCGAGCATAAATGCTTGCTCCAAATCCCATCTAGGTACTAAGAACATACCACTCCTCTGTGCAAGATTCCTTGCCTCCTCTAGAGTCATGATTTCACTCTCATGATCATAGGCATGTAGGTTATCAACCAATTCCAACTTTTTCTCATATGATTCTACTAGTTTCATCTTTAGCACCAACTCACTTTGTTTTACTTTATACAAAAAGCTCTTGAACTCAGCCAATTTGACAAATTCATCATCATCTATGAATTGTTGGGCCTGAATGATTCTATCATCTAGCCTTGCTATTGCGAGTTCTAAGTCTGTGATTGTGCTCTTAACTACATTAATCCTATCCTGAAGATATATTTTCCTTAAGTCAGCAAAATACTAACTATTACCTAGTAAAATTTGTAGGGTCCTCTATTCCATCTCTGTAGGGATATGGACCACTTTCTATCTCTAATTCCCTTTTGTGACCCATGATGCCTCAAGATCATCATCTTCCTCTATTTCTAGAGTTACGTCAAGTTTAAGGTTATCTGGGCACACCCTTTCTTCTTCCCCCTTAGCTCCCTCTGGCATTTTGGTCATGATCTCAACATGGTCAATGACCATCTTCCTAATCCTATTAGGATAAGGGATATCCATATAGAATCCCATGAAATTGGGATCTACTCTTTACATTTCCCTCTCCACCCTCAAAACATCATCCAACTTTTCCAGTTTATCATTTGCCTCACCCTCTATAACTATATTTAGAATAATATCCTCATGTGATAGCTCCTTGGTGCCAGGAAAGACATAGTTCCTTATTTCCTTAAGGGTTTCCTCCATCTAATTGTCAGGATCATACATCTTGTAGGGACCACTTGACAAGTTGTAGTGGTGGAGGAAAGAATGGATTTTATCAAGGGCTTATTTTCCAATTGAAAAGTGACCCACCCTAAAACATCTATACAATAAAATTCCTTTATGCACTCTAGGCCCTAGATACTCCCTATTGACCATAAACAACTGGCATATGAATTCCATTATACCCAACCTAGGCAGAATAAACTATGGTAATATGTGGGGTGGTTGGAGACAATTGTAGACTCTCATCACTGGAAAAGTAGGAAATAAGAAAATGTCCCCCCAATTATGGTCTAATATTTTACCCTTAGGAAGCAAGACTAGTCTCAATAGACTTTTCAAAATGTTAAGTGCCCTAAAATAACCTAGATCTAACATTCTCATTATCACAATACTAAAATTATTAAAGAATGAAATAGAATTAGAAAAATGACAATAATATACCCATGTCCACAACTTAACTGATAGTTCTCCATTTGCATCAATGGCATGATCAATGAAATCAAAGCTCACATACCCCACATTCTTTTAGAAGGTCAGGTGCATCAGCAATGAATAATGACAGAACTTGAAATATTTTAACTCTCCACTCTGAGCTAGGGAAATGTTTTACTTCATCACCTCCAAAATATATTCAACACAATCATACTCTCCCCCATGGTAGGAGTCTTGCACATCTCTAGTAATAATAAATTCAACACCATACACCATGTCAATTCCATCTTTTCCAACCAACTTGTGGACATCATATACTATTTTTACAAAGTAATATTTAAACTTTTCCAAAGGCATCATTTTTTCCACCCTCTTAATCACCCACACTCTTTAAATCCATATGGATATGTTGTAGCATAGACTTTCCAATGTAGGCCTTGGTATTTTTGTTGAATTTCTTCGGCAAATCCTCCCAATCTACAAGGTGGCCCATAGCTCCATCTCATCCAATAGCTTCAATAAATTAACCATGGTCAATTGTAAAAAGGATAGTTCCATCTCTCCTATGGAAGGATTGGGTGGCTAGATTGTATGATTGAGTCAAGGCCTTCACCAAGTCTACATCCACGAAAACCTCTATAAATATTAACTTTGCTAGGCTCTTCTTCCATGGATTACATACTGGGGTCTTCTTTTCTCTACTATGGTAGAAGTATTTTAACAACTCATAACCTGTGACACCAAGGCATACAACATCTCTGCAAAGAGAATATGGGTCAATGAAAGCATGGTTATTTGCAACATTAGCATTTGATGAACTAGAGAAAAGCTTAATCCATTCTTCGACAAACCTATTAAATTTTCTTTGTCACATTTTCCCTCCCTTAGAAGTTAAATTTTATGTAACTTCCATGTCCAATGATTGAATTTCTTCTACCTCCTTATCAGACATCTTGAAAGTATTTTGAAAAACATTGTATGAACTTCGCTCTTGAGTACTGAAAAAAATTATCTGTATGCACTGAAAACTTTGCACTTGCTCAAAATCCTTTTCTCTAAAAAAGGTAAATTGTAACTGATTGATAGATATCTTTATAGCTTGATGTATATTATCAACAATATTATCAACATTCATCTTTGCATTGATTCTTAGCATGCTCAAGCCATAAAATCAGCTTATTTCATCACCTCAAGGGAGTGTCATCATTATTATCTAACTTTGCACTTTTTGTTCATTGCTTAAATCTTATTGGTCGAGAACTCTTTGTCATTTCTAGCTCAAAAAATGGAAAAAAATGTTTAACTTAGGGTTTATGACCCTACGATCGACCCCAAAGTCAAACACCCTCATAATATCTCAAGCAAGGAAGAGGTGCCTTTCGATATTATGATTTCCTAAAGTCAAAAACCCTTATCACACTATCACAAGGCCTAGAAAAAGTGTCTTTGACCTCATGATATACTAGCTACTATGACATCAAAGCTTTCCTTTAAAATCTTTACAGTCACATGACATGTGGTTTATACAACACAATGTAACATCTCATGTTTCCCTCCAAACCCCTATGCTACTATGAGAAATTGTTACCTCTCTTTACTAGAGCATCGTGAGATTTATCTTTTACCTTTATGATCTCATTACACAAACCTCATCATAGCATCATAGCATTTTATCCATTGGCTTGAGATCTTACGATACACTATTTATCGTAATATCAAAGATTACACTACGTTTCATTTAAAAAATAACTTATGTTAAATAAGTTTCTAGCCCCACCAATCCAACTAAACCTCCACTTGGTGTATGTTTTACAATTGACCAATCAAGATCAAACACCCATCACTTGTCACCTTATGATCTTACGATCATTAGTACCCCATAGTATTGTAGCATTCTCAATCTCACTCTTTGATCTTATGGCCAGGGCTTCATCATAACATCTTACAACTTTTCAAAGACCTCCTGATGTCATGATCATCTTCTTTGTCATAACATCACATACCAGACTTGGAACCTCTTCGACATGACATATGACCATACGTACAAAGGAATCGTAAGATCAAGTATTTTAACTTTCTTACCTATGATACTATAATGTACTACATATCTTAAGATCAGAGAACTAAAAACATTACACTAAAATCCTCCACTAATCCTTATGTCATAGCATCATAAGAGATGATGTAAAAGATAAATAAGCTCCTGCTTAGATTTAAAACCCAGGGTAAGGGCTAGACTCCAATTTTTATGAATTTCTTCTAAGATCAGATGAAAACATAACCCTAGGACATCATTTTTAGACTAGGGCAAGGAAAATGGTTGGATTAGGGGAAAAAAACTCTGTTAGGGCTATCCTTTGAAAGTAGAAACTAATAACACATAAACCCTAACATCACAACACTCTTTTTAAAGAATTTTCACCATAAAATCTTGCAAATTTAAGTTCAGTGAAAATAGGGGCTATCATGGTGCAAACTCAATTTTATGGGGCTTCCATAAGTCATATGCAGGTGGTGGTGGAATTTTATAGGACCATGTAAGGGGAAATTCATGATTTTTTATGTTGGATTGCTAAAGGATCATACAATCAACTAGGTTGAATGAATGGTGACATAAGGATGAATCTAGTAATTAGGGCTAGACACACCTACCTATCAAACCACCTTGCTAAGTAAACATAAAGAAATAAAAGAATAGATAACAACACCAAAGATAGAGAAAAATAACAATATCTTATAGATTCATCAAATGATTTGCAAACATGCCTAGTTGTAAGGCCTTCTGGGTTGCATCCAACAAAACAATTTAAAAATTACAAATTGTGATCCATGATCTCACTGTCAATATAACTCTTTATGCTACACCTCCTTTGAATGTCATTTTTCCCATCCTCCCTTACCTAAGTCTAGACATCTTTATTTATACTTTCCAAAATAGCTTATAGAAGATTCTAGATCTTCGCATTAGAGAAGGTCAACCACATAACTATCTACACACATCCCAATGCATAATCCTTACATTAAATACATAAATTAAAATAAATAAAAAATGATGGCTCACAAAAGATGAACACATAGAGAAACTCAACCAAATAGACTTAGACATGACTAAGCATCAGGAAAAATGACCATCAAACAAGCTTGGTCAAAATAGTACTTTGTGAATACTAGTGCTTGGTACACACTAGAACTCGGCCAACATTGGAACTCAAACTCAATGGAAACTGCAACTCATTAAACACTAGAACTCAAAATTGGTCAAAATTGTAACTTGACCAACACTGGAGCTCGAACTTGGTTGAAACTATAACTCGTCCAACACTTGAACTCGACAAAAAAAAAATACAAGAAGCATAGCCAAACAATACAGGATGCTCCTACATCAAACAACCAGGATTGGAAAGAAATCATTCTCTTGAATCATGAAGGTGTCACAATCTGATCTGAATCAAACTTTGATTGATAAATCCATGAAGCATCTTCAATTAGGATGTTCTTCTACTATACCAAATACTCATGGTAATAATTTCCTCTTGTACTCTTATTAACTCTCTGGTCCAATACCTATTCAATCCCTTCAATCTATTTTTTAGGATAATCACTTGGTACAAAAACTTCATCATCTACCTCATGATATTCATGTAAATCAGCAACGTTGAATGTAGGAGATATATCCATATCATCAAGTAACTCAGCTTCATATGCATTACCACTATCAAACTTCCTCAAGATTCTGCAAGGACCAAACTTCTTCATTTTTAACTTATTGTATGTACTAATAGGAAATCTATCTCTTCTCAACAGAATCATCACCTCATCACCTACTTCAAAAATATGGTGTCTTCTAGACTTTTCTACATTCTCCTTATACTTTTGATTACTTTGTTCCAACCTCAATTTCACTTCCTCGTGCAAAGACTTCATTACATCAAAAAACACTTTTTCCTCAACACTTCTCTTATCTTCACTAGCAATATCAATCAAATCTCACATACCTCAAGACTACATTCTAGTATCAATCTAAAAAAGTTGTTTTCCTAGTACTCATGTTCACAACATTATTATATGCAAACTCATCTCGTGACAATACCATATCCAAGTTACTTGATTTATCCCAAACTAAGCATCTTAGTAAATTACCCAAGCTTCTATTCACAACCTATATATGTCCATCAGTCCAGGGATGGGATGTATAACTAAAATTTAACCTAGTATCCATTTTCTTCTACAAATTCTTCCAAAAATAACCAACAAACTTGTTGTCTTCGTTAGAGATAATGCTTCTTGACAATCCATGCAATCTAACAACCTCTTTGAAGAAAAACTCTACAACATTCACTATATTTGATTTCTTCTTACATGGTATGAAATGTGTCATCTTAGAAATATATCCACAACAACAAATATGGAATCATAACCTCTTGTTGTCTTAGGTAAGCCAAGAACAAAATCTATACTAATGTCACTCCGAGGTTTCTTAGGAATAGAAATAGGTGTACACTATCCAATATTATGTCTTACTCATTTTTCAACTCAGAAAATTCCATAATTCTTTTCAAATTTTTGAAAATCCTTATATATATATGTGGCCAATAATACTTATCTTTAAGAAAATTGAATATCTTATCAATAACAAAGTGTTCAGCCAATCCAACACAATGATTTTCCTTAATCATTTAATTAACTCTCATAGAACTTCTTAGTATACACAATTGAACTCCTTCAAACAATATACCTTCTTGAATGGGGGGGCCAAAGAAGAAGATGTGAACCATCCAACTGTGAAAAATGGAAAAAATGAAAAATGATTTCGAAAATTTTGGAGAGCAAGCACCTTCATGGTGAGACTTCATGGTGGAAACCCTAAAATTGCCAATCTTTTCCAAAAGAAATGGAATGTTGGGTCCTTGAGCCTGGATCGGAGAAATTACATCATAAATGAGGAGCTCATATCTATTTTCACAAGTATATTGATGGATGGGAGGAAGTTCTATAGAGATTGTAAGCTTTTGAATGTGCCTATTGATGATTTCCCCAAGCAACCTAATGAAAGAGAGGCTCTTGTGAAGGATGAAGGTAATAACTACTTTCAGCCAAAATGTATCAAGAAACTTTGGAGGTTTTTCCTATGAGCTATTATCTATTATGTTACTCTAGATACTAGATTTTTGATAATTTTTTCACTTTACTTATCTTGTTGAATCATTTTAGACACAATATCAAGATATATATTCCTTTTTACCTATTATCTTCTTTAAATTCTAGTATTAAGGTTATTAGGGAGAAAGAAATTGCAAATCCTCCCTTACATGAGGGTCCCATGTTGCTCATATATGAGAATATGAAAGCCCACTCAATATGTAAATTTCCTAGATTGAAGGGCAAGGACGAAACTATGGCTAGTGATACTAAGGATTCCCATCATTTTCTGATACCAAAGATAGTGAAGGGCGACATTCAAATGTCAAGGATTTAGGGTTGAGTTCCAAAGGTAAGAGTAAGAATTCCACTTATAATACCCCTAGTAAATCACCAATTAAAAGTGGACATACCTCCAAAAAATAGAAGAAGAAGGTAGAGTCAGAAGAAGAGTTGTATGAGGAAGATTCAACAGAGCCAGAGGAAGATGTTGAGTTGATACAATGAAAGGAAACCCCTAAGAAGAGAAATCCTACCCAAAATACAAAACCTCATAAGCCAAATGAATAGGCTAAGGTGGTAATATCTTCTAATTATAATTAGGAGGGTGGGGATGATATGGATATTGATGATTAGGAGGATGTACCTTCGAAGGTAGTGTTTGAGAAGGAAACTACTAGGAAAGCAGGCATAAAAGATGACAAGGGTGATTACTCCCCCTTGGATCTTATTAAGAATCACTATGGTGGCTCTATATTCCTTGAGGATAATATAATCCTCCCTAATGTGTTGAAAAATATGCAAAGAAGAGCCTCAATCTCGAGGCAAAGGAACCCAAATTACCTAGAAAAATATGTCCTTGGACTCTATAAAGTTTGGGATTGCAAGAGAAACAATAAATATGAATGTCATAGAAATGGATCTAAGTAATGTGGATCTCCAAACTCCAATTGACCCTTCAGTAGTTGTCCTTGGTGACAATAGCAAAGAGGAAGATATGTACCTCCTAAAAAATGCTAGGAAGAACCTGCTCGATAACTTCAAATCAATCAAATGGATGTTTCACTAGATTCTGTTTGAAGGATAGGATTTCCATGGTTGAAGAGAAGGTTGGTGATAAAAAGAACAATCTTCCCACTGGATCCCTGATTGACTTTTTCACATTCTAGAGATTGGAAGCCAAGGTGATGGAGCTAAAAAATAAAGGCAATGGTATTGAGAGTACCCTCCAGAGTATAGCTCAAAAAAGCTATAGCATTCTCAAAGTCTCCAACAAACACATCAAGATCATGATTAATAAGGTGGAAGAAATCCCATGGGAGAACACCATTATTGTTGGGATTAAGGATACTAGATTTGATGCTAATAATAAGGAAGAAATGGGTAGAAGAACCAGAGCTATCACTAAGCAGATGATGATTGGATCTTCCTCTAAGATCAAACAAATCAAAGTTGTCGCTAAGAAGATGGATGTACTGCAAGAACAAGTAGTAGAAATGATTAAAAGAATAATTTAATGATCTAAAAACCTTTGGCTTCTTTTATGTTTGGTTGGTGCTAGGACTCAAAATTGAACCACAAATTTTGAGTACCATTCTAAAAATTGAGTCAAATTGAGCCCCTATAAGAGTTGTTTGTGCATATGTACCTAGTTGTCACTTCAAGGCCTATGTTATGTTTCCCTATGTTTAAAACCATTTAATAAGTATATGCATGCATCTTATGATGATAAATTTCCATTTCAAATCATTTTGTGAAGTTTCATCTTGAGCATTGCTCAAATATGCATTTTTTTCCCTTGTGTCAAATAGTCATAGGAAGCCTAGTTTGCAACCTAATATCTTGCACCCGGTTAAGTTTCATGACTCTCCAATTTGGGAATATTTATTATCCATATAAGAGAACCTATGTTTCAAATTTTGAGTTCTTTTGATATGTCTTGACCAGGTTTTGAATCCTTCAAAGTTAGTTGTTTACTATTGTAATGTTGATGCATATTATTTAGAATTTTGGGAAGCCCTGTTTGACTAGTTATAACTTTGACCCGGTTGACCAAAATGAAAATATTCTTTTTGCATTTCATTATAGGGGTTAGACACATACTATGTTCCAATTTTGAGCCTATGGAAAATCTATTTGACTAGTTTATAAACGTGAATCTAAATGCAACTTCTAGAGTTTGCAGGTATCTAAAAGTGTAGATTGATCGGTAGCCCTATTTGGGATGTAAAACTATGATAGCTTGAGCCAATTGGATTGTACCAATTGGTTCTATACTAAAAATACTTCATCTATGACACTTTTGAAGCCTTGGTGAATCCATCTGCACACTTTCCCAAGTCCATTCCATTTGAAAAAATCATTGTTCTACTAGTGTTCCCAGTTCTGCAATTTTGAGAACCCAACTTTGAACACCTGCCAGAATTTCCAAGTTATTCATCATGAGCCCAAATTAGAGATTTGTATTCTACACATGAGATTAAACCAATTCCCAAAATATTATTTCCCCAAGTGTTCATTGACCTATTTTCAAAGCCAAAATTGAATGTGTTTTATTATTTTTTGACATGTTTGTTTGTAGGCAATTCGAAGAGTGCAAATTTGACAAATAACTTTTTATTGAGTGATCTTCATGAAGCAGTATTTTGTAGACTGAAAGAATGTTAACAAAAGAGAAAGTATGTCAAGTGCTAAGGATATGTCAGGTGTCTTGGTCAGTTTTTAAATCCAATTTAAAGGCTTCCAAACACAAAATTAACACTTTGCATAAAAGGTCAAAATATGAGTTCTATCATATCATTAGTCATTAAATTCTATTTTTATCAATATGAGAAGATTAGTCAAGGCACTATTTGAAGGCTCGGGTGTTTAAAAGGCAAAAAAACTAGTTAGACCCACTTCGGGGCCTAACCGACTTCATCAAAATGATAAGGTGCTTTGAATCATTGAAGATGTTGAGTAGACTTCTAAGATGAAAATGTGAGGTAGCACACGGTCTAAGAAATATAATGAATTTATTCTCCATGATGAATACGTCTAAAATATCACATACGTTAACACAATTAGTAATGTTGAGAAAATGAAATGAAGCTTTATTGGTTATTGTGACTAAATGTAGAACATCCAAGCAGGGAATTAAATGTTTCATGAAACTATAGTATAAACCATTCCCAATAGATTGAGTACTATGATTTCCTCATCTATTAGTTGAAAACATAGGCAAATGTTTGTTTATTATTACCATGATTGTGAGCTAAAGATGATTAACACCATGCATTAGATTCTACTCACACATACATAACTAAATAGAAAAGATGGTGCAGAAATCATAGTTTGAGGAATTGAGAAAGGATAGAGTATTTTAAAGCTCAAAGACCACATGGGGAGATGTGTTGGAGGTTGATGACCTAGTTTCCCAACTCCTAGCATGGGTTGGATGCATGAGCAAAATGCATAGATAGAGAATTTAATATTATGGTGGAATGAAAAAATGTTATATCCCAAGGCAAGCATTCACGTTGGATGAATAGTTAATGGGAAGATGTTTGACATGCATCTTAAGGTAAGCTCGATGGTCACATGGTCAATAGTCAAGTTGGAGATTTTGGGCTAGCAGTTCCAACAATGCAAAGTAGTTTAGTTTGGCAATTTCATGTAGTCAACAATCAAATTGGGGGTTCGCAAGTAATGATTTTGACCATGTGACTGGCAGTTAGTTGCATGGTTAATAATTGAAATCATTCTTAGAGGATAAATGCTTAGACATCATGACTAACCACTAGTGGTTAGTCACTTGGCTACTTTGGCTAACACGTAGTTAGAGGTTAGAGCTAAAAAGGCACGAGAGCACGACACATGGCACCATGGGTCTTGCGATCAACTGACGTGGAGACCCTATGAGAAAATGAAATGATGACACGTAAGAAGGTGCCAAATGGATGATGACATCATCATTAATTATAGAGAGTCATCCAATTAGATAGCACCACATGTCAAGTGGTTAGTCAACCAAGTTTGACCTGAAATGGAAAGTAGAGAATAATTGCAAAGTTGCAAAAAAATATTATTTTATATATTTTTTAGAAATGAACATATAGGATTTTTAAATAAATTTGGATTATTTCATATAGTTTAAAATTTAGCTTAAAATTAAATATTTGCAAGAATTCAAGGCATGTAAACCATTTTTCAACCTACAACTTCAAATGGCTGCCTTAGGGATTTCTTTGATGCCAGCATAGACTTATCATATATTGTCAAAAAGCTCTCAACATCTGCTTTTTTGATATGTCATCAAATTTTACAGAGGTGTCAATGGATAAATTTTATACCAATTTTTGTCTAAAGTACTCTTTTTTAACTAGATTCCAGTGTGAGTAGTTCAGATTCAGTTTGTGGCAAAATGATTAGATGTTTATACACCAAACTTGGAGAGATTCATTATAGCAATATTATTTTGCCTCCAGGTCATTTTGCTAGGGGTTTTGGAAAATTTTGTCAAAAAATTAGATATTTTATTAGAAAGGAGCTTTTCTCATCATTCAGAGAGATATTTTTCAGAATTGGTTATGCAAAATGACAGGATTTGATCTACTTTTTAGTTGAAGAGAGAAGAGAGATGTTTGGTTTAAATATATGAAAGAATTTCAAATGGACAAAGGGCACCGTCAAATCAAATCTGAGATTCCTCCCTTCTTCTATATCTTTCTTTCTTCTCTCATTGCAAAGGGTTCTAGACTTTTGGATAGGCTTCCATAATTGTGATACCACCAAGGTTGGATGTTGTTGGTTCTAGACTATTGACCAGGGCTCTAGTTGTATTTCCACCATTCTCCTCAAAATTTCCTCTATATGAACAACAATAAATAAATAAAGAGTAAAATTATATTTATTGTGTGTTTTATGAGTCTCTCATGCATATTGAATAAACTTACTTCTAAGGAATGAATACAAAGAGAATTAAATTATTTGGTTTCATTATGATTCTTGTCTTCTACCTCTATTGTTTGCAATCATTTTTTATTTATGGGAAAAGTACATAGATCCAGGTGCATCTCATTTCGGGTTGTATGTCTTGCTGTGATTTTCTTTGAATTCAAAGAATCATGTAAATGCTTGACACATTTTGGCAGGGTTGTGAGTTTCATGAGAAGGATTTATAATAAGTATGAGGTTCAGTATGAACATTGATGTCTAATTCATAAAGTGATATGATAGATCTAATATCTTGATGCATGTGGTAGATCATTGACATCCTGGATGTCTATTGTGATTTATAGAATACCCAATGGATAGGGCACTAACCAGCTATAGGATCAATTCAGCTTGTTGTTGCATATGTGGGGTTTTGTTCATTCAAAATCAAATATCAATTATCCATTTTCCCTTTCTATTTAGGAGTTGAAAGGATATCTTCAATCAACTTGTGGATTTCATAGGCTTTATAACTTGGTATTGCATACCCTTAGTATTGCATAAGTATAGGAGAAATAAGGGTTTAATCTACTTTGTATAGATCCAGATGTATGCTTTGAACCAGTACCATATGAACAAATCTAAAGGTCTACTAGTACAAGTTTTGTAGAGCTTGAAGTAGAAGAAGGACTTCAGCCTTATAGTTGGCTCAAGTTCTTTAAAGATTGGGTCCATCATAGGAGATAGTTTCCCTTAGATACAACCTATCATGGCTACCTAGTAGTTGAAATCACTATTAAATCAGGAGCCAATAAAATGGCAACTCTATTGGGGAGTATGTGAAGCAATTCATTGTTAAAAGGATTGGAATCTTTGGTATATTTTATGCATTTTTATATATGTTTTTCCCATTTGAGTCACCAACACAATGGTGAATTTGATGGGGACTATATTGAATCTATATGATAGACAAACCTTGAGAATATAGAAAGAGATTCAATACAGCAAGAATAATTTGCTATAGTAGAAAGATTATGATGTGTTTTTCATTTCTTTGTTGATGATTCATGTCTCCCAGTGGTTATTCATGGCAGCAATACTTTAAGAGTTGAATGAAAATTGTGAGCTACAATCATAGTGATTTTATCATCAATAAATTCAGCTGGGTAATATTTTAAAGTGTTGTTGTAAGATTAAAAATCAAGAATGAGTATATATGTTTGTCCTCTTTTCAAAGTGTGTAAATCTCCAAGGGTGGTTTGATGATTTATAAGTTTCTACAAGCTAGAAGTTTGGTTCTTATTTGTCAAAGTTACAAATTATGTTTTAAATTATTTCTCACAAGTGTGAGTGGAAACTCTAAAAGATCTTTGTACCAACTCCTAATAGGTTTCATGTTGAATGTTTAAAAACTTTTAGCATTTTGTGGGAAGAGTTGAAGCTTTTGATAGTAATTCTTGGAAAATAAAGTTATAAGTGCTTGATTAGATAGTTTTAGTGTTGTATGCATATGTTGTTTCATGAATTTGAAGTGTTAAAAAGTAAATCATAGCAGTGATTTCATTGTCCTCATTCAAGGAGGGGGTGGCTCTACATGGTTTTTATGAATCATCTAAAGAATTTCATGTCTACACATGTGCCAAATTAGTAGATCTAGTTGTAGCATCAACACTAAAAGGCATTTTAGTTTTCATGAGTTTTTCTTTCCATCAAAATTAAGTGATAAGAATGGTTGCCTCTATTCGGTGATTTTAGAATTAAGTAAAGAGGTAGAAGTTTAGTTTTAAAATGGTTGTTTACCAAGTCATGGAAGTGTGGTTGAAGAATTTCTTATATTGGAAAAGGAAATTTGTAATCAAGTCATTAGCTTCATAAGAAATACAATAGGAAGCATTAAAGGTCTAAATGATGTTCAATTTTATATGAAGTTTAAGTTAGCACTTGTAGAGCTGCATGTTTCTTTAAGACCTAAGGAATCTTCATTTCCCATTGTTTTCCTAGAATTTTTTATGCCTGACTCAATTGATTGGCCAACACATTTAAGATTATGAAAGATTTTACAAATTATAGAATCCTTGAAGAAAATTTAGAGTTATTTGATTGACAATGCATGTTGTGTTCAATCTTATGATGATGAATATGAATGTGTTGAAAGTCATAAAAAATGTGATGAACCCATAGATAATGATAATTTGTCTTCTGATTGTGAGGAAAAGGATTCAAGTTTAGTGAATTGGATGATTTTAGTCAGCGGGAGAAAGATGGATATATAACTAAAAATCATGTGACATTATGTGTGGGACTGAAGAAAATTCTAGCAGCAACAAGGATAACACTTCTTGTGATAAAAATGAGTATCATGATGTACCTAGTGTCGAGGCATTTTGTAGAGAAGAGGAACCATGTTGTCGTAAGTATTCTAATTTTTTAGATTGTTTTAATTATGATACTACTATTATAAGTATTTTAGATCATCTAGATTATGATCATAGCCAAGGAGAATAGACTTTTGATGAAGTCTTGCTAAACACTAATGAAATTTCAAAACTATTCACTCGTGATTGTGAAAGGTGTGCAAATGTTTCTAAGCATGCTCCTAATTTCCCTTGTTTTGTTTTTTTCCCAAGACAAATTCCTTTCCCTAAAGTTTTATGTTGAATGTAACATAAAATCAAAATATTATGTGTCAAATTTTGGAGGTGCATATGAGAGTACTTCAAATGCCAATACATGTGATGGCTCATCTAATGTGGGGAATACTACTAAGGGGAGATTTAGTTTTGGTTAAAATTCTTCTAATGTTGATGATGCTACAATAAGTTTTGATTGTAAATATAATGAAAAGGAAAGGGTTGGAAGCTATGATTCTAATTCTAAGTTTTCCTTTTGTGCTAATGAGTCTAGTGATGATAATTTTGATAGATTTGAAATTCATCCTAGTGAATTTTTTGAAAGAGACAATGACACTAATCAACATGTTATATGTGAACACTTTCATGGTATGTTTTGCAACTTGGTGACTAATCCATTTTTTGAAGAATGTGAAGTAGTTTCAAAACTTGTTGAATCTGATTGGATGATAAACAAGATTTAAAATGAGGAGAAATCAGATTTCATATACCCTTCACAAGTGGATACACAAGGTGAGTTTCAAATCCATGATGTATGTGATTCCTTGAATCAAGTAGAGTACAAGTCCTTTGTGTTTCCATTAGATAGCATGCACACTTCTTTTGATGGAAATGAATTTCATTCTAATTTTGAATTCCAAGAGCATTTTGATCTATATTTTCATAATGAGCAAGTTGTGGGGAATGATTATATTTTTTACATGCATTATGAAAGTGAAGATGTAGAGTTTGTTTTCCCAAGGGAACTGATTGAAGATGCTAATCAGATTGGTGAAACTAAAGGAAGTGACATTCTCAGCTTACCTCATTAAATTTTAAATGAAAATTATGTCTATGATAGAGGTAATAAGTTTTGTTGAATTTCGGTGGCTCAGGGCCATTGTTTGTATAGTTTAGGAGTAGATTTCTTACTTTCAATAAAGTTGTTCGAGAGAAAGTTTGGGAGTGGTCTTCTTATTTTAGAGATATAAATCCTTGCCATTCCCACAAGGGACATGCATCCCCTAATAGAGTCACTAGTGGGACTCAAAATTGAAGCATTAATTTTGAGTACCATTCTAAAAATTGAGTCAACTTGAGCCCCTATAAGAGTTTTCCATGCATATGCACCCAACTATCACTGCAAGGCCTATTTTTTGTTTCCCTATGTTTAAAACCTTTTATTTAGTATATGCATGCATCCTATGATGATAAATTTCCATTTTGAATCATATTGTGAAGTTTCATTTGGAGCATTACTCAAATTTGCATTTTTGTTTAAGCGTCAAACAAGAATAGGAAGCCAAGTTTGCAATTGAATATCTTGCACCCGGTTAAGTTTCATGACTCACCACTCTGAGAGTGTTTATTATGCATATTAGAGAGCCTATGTTTCATATTTTGAGTTATTTTAGTATTTTTTGACTAGGTTTTGAATCCTTCAAAGTCAATTGTTTGCTATTGTCATGCTGATGCATATTGTTCAGAATTTTGGGAAGCCCTATTTGACTAGTTAAAACTTTGACCCAGTTGACCAAAATGAAAATATTTTTTTACATTAAATTCAAGAGGTTAGACATATGCTATATTCCATTTTTATCCTAAGATGAATATGTTTGAATAGTTATCAAATGCGATTCCAAATGCAACTTCTAAAGTTCGTAGGTATCTAAAAGTGTAGATTGATTGGTAACCCTATCCATCATGTTATAACTATAAAACTGTGATAGATTGAACCAAATGGATTATACCATTATGGTATATTCTAAAAATACTTAAACTATGCCAGTTTTGAAGCCTTGATGAGTCCATATACACACTTTTCCAGGTCCATTCTGTTTGTGAAAATTATTGTTCTACTAGTGTTCCCAGTTCTACAATTCTAAGAACCCAACTTTGAACACCTGCCATATTTTCCCTATTATTTTTCATGAACTCAAATCATAAAATCATACTATCCATATGAAAATAAACCAATGCCCTAGATCTCATTTCATCAAGTGTCCATTTGACCTATTTCCAGATCCAAAATTGAATGCACCTTATTGTTTACTGATATGTTTGTTTGCGGGTAGTTCAAAGAGTGCAACTTTGATAGTTAATAACTTTCGATTGAGTGATTGTCATGAAGAAATATTTTGTATACTAAAAGAGTGTCAACAAGAGTGCAAGTATGTCAAGTGATAAGGATATGTCAAGTGTTTTTGGTTAGTTTTAAAGCCAATTCAAAGGCTTCTCGACACAAAATTGGCCCTCTACATAAAAGGTCAAAATATGAGTGTATACACTAATCTAATATGGTAGAAATACTAATTCAATGAAATAATTTACACATTAAACTAACATAACATATAAGAGAGACAAAGAGAAGACAAACTCAAATGAGAATGTGAGCCATGGATAGGCTCTCTCAATGAGATTGTTCTCTTGTTTTTGAGATGTGTCTATGTGTAGATTGGGGATGTATGCTCAAATGCTCAAATGGCTTCAATGGAGATGGGTAAATGGAAAATTGGTAGCTTTGTGAGCTCTCAATTTGGCATTATAAGGTTATGAGTATGGATTTTGGCTCTCAAAAGGGCATGATAACTTTAGCTCAAATAGTGTGATTGAAATGGCTTGGGGTGGGATTCAATTTATAGGCCAAGGAGTAGAGGGATGGAAGGCTTAGATGCAAGGATGGGGAGATGGTTAAGGAGGGCTAAGATGCACTCAAAGGGGAGCACATGGATTGTGCTTTTTTAGCACCAATGGGAAGGTGACACTTGTCACAAGGAGGATGAGTGTGAGAGGGTAGGGTAAAGGCATGATGAGTGGGGTTGAGTATGTAAGAGAGATGTAAGAGGAATGAGTGTGGAAGAGGGAAGAGTGTGGAAGATGGATGTAAGAGTCATGAGTGGGCTTGTAAGATTCTTTTATGGTTTTTAAGAGCACTCGTGACTTGGTGGTTGGGATTTTTGAGGGGAGACTTTGGTTTGGTTTAGGAAAGTCTTAAACTTTTTTAGGGAATGTGACAACATTAGGGGGTGGATTAGGCTTGGGTTTAGGATTAGATTAAGAATGTTAGAGATGTGCAAGTGGATGGCATTAATGGGGGTGATTGAGTTAGTGGCTAAGCTTGGTTAGTATGGGTGGATGGGGTGGATTAGGCTAAATGGAGGATTAGGGATAAGTTAGGGGTTTTTAGATTTGAAGATTTTATTTATCAAATAGATTTATTTAATAAATGGGGATTTTTGGAATTAGATAGAGGATTAGGATTTAATTGATAAATAATAGGTTATTTGATTTATCAATTAGGACTATAGATGATTAATTAAATTAATCAGCTAGGGATGGCAAAGGATTAATTAAATAGGAATTTAATTAATGGTGCCTTTAGAGATAACTAAATATGATTACTAAAGCGGTGTAATAAAATTTAGGTGTCTACATTTTGCCCCTCTTTGACATAGTGTTGAAACAACACTATTTCAAAGAAGTTCTATTGAAGATGACATGAGGAAGATGTTTTAGCAACAAGGTTGCCCCTGTCTCAAAAAGAAGAGGAGAGACTAGACTCAGATGATGCCCCCTCAAGAAGGCGGCGAGGAGAGAAATGAGGCTTGACAACTTCTTGAAAAGTACAAGAAATTGAGATGAGCTGAGACATAGGTTGGCAAAGAGAAGGGGTTGAATTAGCTCAAACTCTCACTATAGGAGAATGATAAAGGAGAATCAGAGGCACAAGTAGTAAAGCAAGCTTAAGACATTCCAGGATTTGGGGGGAGGATGGAGGAGCGGAGCGCTATAAAAGGAATCTAGGATAGGGAGATGGATGATGGAATGATAAAGCTGATGCAACAGGATTTCAAAGAGTCAGATTGGCGAAAGATGGGTTTCGGAGATCACTAGGACTAGGATTGTGGATCTTGAAAGATGAGGCTTGGTGGGTTGATTTGATTGGTGGATCTCTAAGACTAGGATTGTGGATCCCTAAAGCTAAGCGTGAGGAGTGATCCAAAGAGATACTAATGCATAAGCTGGGATAGGTGCTGGATATGGATGGGGGATAATGGAGATGAAGGGATTCCATTGAAGCTTTTTGAGCAGGGGGATACTTCAAAGAGAAGTACCGCCATGTAGTTGAGCACTAGATTTGCTATAGGACTGTTGGTTAATTGCCAAGGTTACCAAGAACATCAAAGCCTTTTCACCAACCATCCAGAGGACTGATGAACTGACTTGAAACAAACACGCAAGGATTGCCCCTGTATCACACATGAATCCCAGAGGAAGCAGCATGGAAATGACACCGGGTAACCCACAAGAAGAAAAATAAATCAAGAGAAAGATATGATCAAGACCTTACGCTCTGATTGCCCCATTTGCAGCATACCATGATATGGAAGATTGTGGCAACCTTGAGGAGGGAACAAGGAGATTTCTTGGAAAAGATATTTCAAGACCCAACAGGGAATAGTCCAAATCAAAAGAAAGAAAAAATCCAAAAGAGAACTGTTTGCCAACGAGATGGGTAGGACGAGGTACTAACGGACCAAGATCATACATGAGGAAAGCTATATCCTGCAAGGACCTATCGGAGAGCACCTAAGCTGGTGGATTTGGATGAGTGATGTGTCTGAAAAGCTAAACTAAGAAGGATAACACTTTGGTGACAGGAAATCTAGCTAAAGGATGCATTGGAATAGCTAACCAAGATGTGCAATGTGTGCAAGATGTTGATCAAGGACGAACTAACAAAAATGTTGGATAGATACAATGGTACTAAGCTAAAGAGGATGTACAAGCTGACAGACCAAGGTATTTACAAGCTGAAGCTGACCAAGATATCTACAAGCAGGCAAAAGCTTAGGATGATAGGATAGCAGGATGGCTCGACGTTGTGCAAGATGCGAAAGCTAAGGATGGGGTGATAGAAAAAGATATGGATTTGGGGAGGATGCATCCCAATGATGATGAGAGATTTTGTGACCAAGGATAGCTAGAGGAGTAGGATGAGATGGCTAGATAGGATGGTAGATAGCTAGGATTATGATGGATATAAAGAGATGACATTAGGTTTGCATGAGGATAGCCTAGAGCTAGATACTAATAACAAGGGAGCATGGACAAGACAAGATCTCCAAGGAATATAATGCCCCCAGTCAGAAGATGACATGCGGAAGGAGGTCTTATGATGGATGTGATAGGATTGAAGCTAGGATGGAAAAGCTGAAGGTGCTAGGGTGATGGATGATAGCTGTGATGGTTGGCTGAAGCTACAGGAGATAAGTGGATGGCGTGAGATAGAAGCTGGAGGGTGGAGGATAGGTGGATAGATTGGAAGATGGAGTTGGATGACAAGATGTGACCAAAAGCATGAGGATGATAGGCTAAGCTGGGGATGGCTGGATTATGCATGATGCTTGTTTGCCAAGTTTTCATCATGGTACCCATCCAAGGCGCTTGAATTGCCAAGTTTTCACCAGTGGACGCTTCTTTTTTCTTTTTTTCTTTTTTTTTTGACTTTTTGACTTTGGACTTAGCTGGAATGATTTTGGCTTTCTTCGGCTATTCTTGGCTTTTTCCTTGGGATTTTTCACTAGCTATTGGAATGTTCAATTTTGTTGCTAGTTGTTGGTACACCGGATGTGTGATTTATGCAATAGATTGGATTAGATGGGATTGATGGTAGGAGATGGAGGGATGAAAAGGCTGGAAAGGAGCATGAGATGGGGATGCTTGCAGGATCAATATTGGCACATGTTGGGACAGGTGTAAAAAGAGCATATGGGGGATAGATGGTAGATGTGGGCTTGATGGAGGATTTGTAGAAGTGCGCTTGGGGATATAGGCACCCAAGATGGAGTTAGGAGATGGGGAACACAAATCACTAGATGGGGGATTAGCAATGGTGGATGCCATTATGCATTGGGTTTCAAAATTTTTCTTTGGGATCCACATGGTTTTGGATTTTCTTTTCATAGGCTTTTGCATTGTTTTGCATTCTTTGATTAGATTTTGCCTTCCTTGAGTATGTATTTTAGAATGGACATATGATTGCCTATGATGCAGATTTTTAGCTTTATGCATTTTGAAGTTGGCATTCACATTGTTGTGGTAAGCTTTGGCAAGATGGTTATGAGAAGATTTGTGAGATGAAGAGGATATGGAAGAGCGTGTAGGGGGATGATGATGGATGATGTGCCCTGATATGTGCCTTTGTTGATCTTGTGTAGGAATGGATGGAATAGGATTTTTATGATGGCTGATAGGAGGATGGAGGATGGTAGATTTTGGGACATAGGGACCCAAAATGGATTTAGCGGATGAAGGGGGGATATGGTAGGTTGTTTTGGGTTGCAATGATGGTGGAGGGGGGATGACATAAGATTTCTTGAAGGAGTGATGGGAGGCTGGCATGGTGGGTTTGGAGATAGGTTTGGTTTGGGGGTGTGGTGTACCAACACCTTTAGATGGTGAGCCTTTGGATACATATCCAAGACCATGAAATCCCAGATTCTTTTGTGCAATAATAGGCGTTCTGATTCCTTGCTCTTGTGGTCCTAAACCTTCACCTTGATAATGCCATCGATTGAGAATTTGAACTAGCTGAGGATACTTTTTGTTTGTAGAAAATGGTGGAAGTGCTTTATCAGATGTACTGCAACAGGGAGATACTATTCTTAATTCTTCTACTGAGAGGAGGCCACCATGGATGAATGTAAGTGAACCAAGAGGATAGATTATAGATGGTGGAATAGCTTGGATAGGTGGTAAGATGGAGGCATGGAGCGGAGGAGATGGTAGGATAGGATCTTGATTTAGCTGATGGGATGAAAAGATATCCTGCAGTAGAGGAGGTATGGCTTGAGGTTTTCGAGATGGAGGGGATGGTGACTGCGCTATGGATGGAAGACATGGTGCGAGGATATCTTCGTTTATGCTTTGGGGGATGTCAACATGCTTTTGGGCAGGATCTTGATAGGATTGGATTGGGATGGATGGTGCGATAAGAGGTGAAGGGATGGATTCTTCAAAGGCAGCAAATGGATAGATGGGAGATTCGGTAGTGGAAATGGGTGAGTAGAAGATGGATGCATAAGGGTCATTATGGGAGATTTGGGAAATGCTTGGAGGTGAGGTGGATAGAATTTTGAGGGATTTGACAGGTGGTGGGATTTTGGTGCTTGCAGGAAGTGGAAGAATTTTAAGCAATTTGATGGATGGTATGGGGATGATAGCTATGGGAGATGGAGACAACATTATGGATGGGGAAGCTTCATTACTGACTACTTCACATGATTGGATTAGATGACATGGCTTATCGACAGCTAGAGGCATATTTTCTTATATTTTCTCTAGGAGATTCCTTGGAGACTTGTGTGTTGGAGGTGGAGGTGAATTGACAGGAATAGCTAGTGTGATGGGGGTGGAAGATTGGAAGCTTGGTTGATTGGGTGATGGAGAAGAAGCTGAGATATCAGATGGCATGACTAGATAGTTTGGAATAACTCTTGGATTTTGGGGGATGGTTGGTGGAATGTTTCTAAGGCTCTCAAGATACCCTTCATAGTCAACAAGATTTTCATCATCATTGGAATAGGAGGTGGCAGGAGCAAGGACAATATGATCGAACACATCATGATAGGATTGGTACTTCATGCTTTGACGATGAGTTTGATGGGGATGGGGTCTTGCATATGGATGAACACAGAAGCTCATGGTCGGATTTGGATTAAGCTCAGATTTTGGATTGGCTGATGAAGGATTTCCTAGGGAGAGTCAAAGCTATATGACAGACCTAAGGAGGATTGGCTGGAGATTTCTGGCTTTCCTGTGGATGGAAGACTTTCAAGGGTATGCTGTCAAAAAGTGAGAGTTTTGCTTTGCTATGTGCTAGATTTGGTGGTGGTTGTGTCAACTTGAGGATAGACTAATGATCCTATGGGCATGACATGAGATTGACCACATGTGGATCCCAACCTTTAGCTCAAGGTGATGACAGATACAAGTGACAAAGCTGGATTACCCTAGACAATGCTCTGTCCAAGGGATAACCTTGGTGAGATTGGTTGATTGGTAAGATTGATTGGATAGCAAATTCTAGCATAATGACAACAACTCTTTAAAGGCTTGGGTGTGATTTTGGATTGGGTTTCTAGTTGGCTGGGGGGGATGATTTGGATGGACTTTGGATTTGAGATTGTTCTAAAGAAAAGAACTAAGGGAGCTTGGATGATTTTTTGATGAGGCAGTGACTACGCTAAGTATGCCTTGAGCTGGGAGATTTCTGCTTTTCTGGGATTTTGACCAAAGTTGGCAAACATTCATTCAAAAGCTATGAACAAAAAAGCAGACAAAAGTTTGGAGCAAGCACGTCAAACACACCAACATCCTAGGAAGCTTTCTACAAGGATAAAATTTGGTTTAGCTAGGGAGTCTTCGATATACGCAAGGTATGTGAGGCCCATATCCGTAGATGAAACCAAAAAGATGTCACACAGCCGAGAGGAGCGGTAACCCACTTCTCCTCTTTCACTTCTCAAGGGTATAAAGTTCCTTGAGGCTTAGCCCGAGTGACAAAATCTTGATTCCAAGAGAGGTGTCTTTGGATTCACCTCCCGATCTTTATACTCCGCCGAAATGCTGGAGTTGAGGTCATCCCAAGGCGTGATGAAATCCTCAAGCAGGCCTCCTAAAAAGTGTAAAACAAGACCACATACATGATCTTGGGTTTTAAAAGACATGCATTCATTCCAAGTGATGATTTAGATTTTGTAAGTTATGATTGAAGACACTTGTGATTATGGCATACAATGTTCATTCCAACTTGACAACATCATCAACATAATGGAAATCGAGAATTCGTCAACGTAAGAAATGCAAGCGTCATTGAGATGCATCAAAACCATGCAATGTTCATTGATTGTTAGGCATTCAAGATTGTGTTAGAGTGTTTTAAGCCCAAATTGGAAGTGTGAGATATTGCAATGATTAGTTGATTTTTGGCATTCAAGATTGTGTTCATTTGTTTTAAGCATGCATTCCAATAAAAGGTTGATTTTTATCCATGGCATTCAAGAGTGTGTTTTTGAACAACATTCATTCAAAGAAAAATGTGTTTAACCATTCAAGTTCATTTTAGCAACATGCATTCAAAGACAAATGATTAAACATTCAAGTTCATTTTTTAGCAACATGAGAACCTGCAAGAAATATGGTTAGTGGTTTCATATATGCTCCAACCTGCAATGAGACAAAAAAAGCAATTTAGTTAGTCACCCAAAATCTTCAAAAATGAAAGCTTAACTATGGGAAAAAAAAAATTTAACTTTTTTTGTTGTTTTTCCTATGCGTAAAAATGCTTAGAATGGTCTAAATCCTACAGAACCACTAAAAGTCAAATTTTGATTTATACTCTTTTTTTTTTTTTTTTTTTAAATAAAAAGTGCAGGAACTGATATGCTAAAATGAAAATGCAACATAAACAGGCAGAGACGACAGTTTATCAGGCAGAGACGCCAAACTGCAAAGATGTCAAAACTCGCAGATCACAGTTTGATGAAGAAGGCAGTTAGCTGCGTCAGAGACGACAGTTGACTGCTGGCGACGGCGGAGATGATAGTTGCTAGGCGAAGACGACAATTAACTGCTGACGGCAGTGAAGACAACAATTTGAGCTTTTAAAGGCGGCGTAGACGACAAAAGCCAGGCGAAGACGCTAAAACTCACAAACGCTAATCTACGTAGACATCGAAATTCACAAACGACAGTTCAGGTTTCAACGCAGACTACCAGAAAATAGGCGGAGATGCCAAAACTCACAGACGACATTTTGAGTGTGCAAAGACGACAGTTGAGCTTTCGTAGATGACAAGCAGAGACGCCAGTTTGCAGAGATGACACTGTGCGTAATGAATCGACAGGTGCAAGTTTTTTCCAGTTTTTTTTTTTTTTTTGTTATTTTCGGATTTTAAAGGGTGTATCTTTCTTTCTAGTGTGTCCTTCAACCTGCAAAAATAAGAAAAAGCACCTTGCACCCACTCAAATCTCAACATACATTAGATTGTTCTTAAAAGCAACATGTAGATTGAAATGGATGAAAAAAAATGACCCATAACGGGGTCCCACGGGGCGTGCCAAAATATATACACTAATCTAATGTATAGAAATACTAATTCAATGAAAGCATTTATAAATTAAACTAACATAACATATAAAAAGAGACAAAGAGAAGACAAATTCAAATAAGAATGTGAGCCATAGATAGGCTCTCTCAATGAGATTGTTCTCTTATTTTTGAGATGTGTCTATGTGTAGATTGGGGATGTATGCTCAAATGCTCAAATGGCTTCAATGGAGATGGGTAAATGGAAAATTGGTAGCTTTGTGAGCTCTCAATTTGGAATTATAAGGTTATGAGTATGGATTTTGGCTCTCAAAAGGGCATGATAACTTTAGCTCAAAGATTGTGATTGAAATGGCTTGGGATGGGATTCAATTTATAGGCCAAAGGGTAGAGGGATGGAGGGCTTAGATGCAAGGATGGGGAGATGGTTAAGGAGGACTAAGATGCACTCAAAGGGGAGCACATGGATTGTGCTTGTTTAGCACCAATGGGAAGGTGACACTTGTCACAAGGAGGATGAGTGTGAGAGGGTAGGGTAAAAGGTTGGTTAAAGGCATGATGAGTGGGGTTGAGTATGTAAGAGAGATGTAAGAGGAATGAGTGTGGAAGAGGGAAGAGTGTGGAAGATGGATGTAAGAGTCATGAGTGGGCTTGTAAGAGTCTTTTATGGTTTGTAAGAGCACTCATGACTTGGTGGTTGGGATTTTTGAGGGGAGACTTTGGTTTGGTTTAGGAAAGTCTTAAACTTGTTTAGGGAATGTGACAACATTAGGGGGTGGATTAGGCTTGGGTTTAGGATTAGATTAAGGATGTTAGAGATGTGCAAGTGGATGGCATTAATGTTGTGGGTGAGTTAGTGGCTAAGCTTGGTTAGTATGGGTGGATGGGGTGGATTAGGCTAAATGGAGGATTAGGGATAAGTTAGGGGTTTTTAGATTTGAGAATTTTATTTATCAAATAGATTTATTTAATAAATGGGGATTTTTGGATTAGATAGAATAATAGGATTTAATTGATAAATAATAGGTTATTTGATTTATCAATTAGGACTATAGATGATTAATTAAATTAATCAGCTAGGTATGGCAAAGGATTAATTAAATAGGAATTTAATTAATGATGCCTTTAGAGATAACTAAATATGATTACTAAAGCGGTGTAATCAAATTTAGGTGTCTACAATGAGTTCTATTGGTCAAGTTGAATGGCTCACAAAGAGCCTAGCAGGGATCAAGTTTTTATGAGTGAAAGTTATGAAGATATTATAAGGGATGAGCTCATGATCATGTTGTAGGTGAATTTGGTAGCGTGGATGCTCCTTAGTCCTTGGTTCTTAGCCAAAGAGATTTAAGGCACGTGTGAGCCCATATCAGGTACCTAAAACTTGTTTATGGATGACCTCCATCAAAAAAATATGAGTTCTATCAGATCATTAGTGGTCAGATTATGTTTCTATCAATAAGAGAAGATTAGTACTCAAGGCACTATTTGAAGGCTCGGGTGTTCATAATGCAAAAAAAATTACCCAAACCCACTTTGGGGCCTAACCGACTTAATCAAATTGATAAGGTGCTTCAGATCATTAAATATGTTGAGTTGACTTCTGAGATGAAAATGTGAGGGAACACAAGATCTAAGATATATGTTGACCTATCATTTTGCATGATGCTTAATGGCAGAAATCCTTTCAAACTCCTCTCTTGAAAAGCTAATATAGGATCAACTCCAAGGTTCTAGATGATCTTGTGACCTACTGGAATCTACTTAGTAGAAGATAAATGTGAGTGTTCACGAGGAGGTCCTTCCTGGTTTGACCAATTTTAGACAAGATGTTGAATCTTCTTGCTATCATAAAAAATGTATCCACACAAAAAGAAATATATTCCTGTATTTTTCTGTTTATAATGAATGTAGTTTTTACTATGCAACTATATGAATTTGTAAATTAACCAAGTGTTTGTAAAAGAAAATAACAAAGATAAGGTAATGATAATTTTAAATCAAATGACTTGAAAAAATAAATCCATAATGGACATAAGCCACGGGAACAACACATCTGTGACTTAAGCCTTTGAAAAGATCAGTAGGTAACTAATGAAAATAGGAGCAGTGCTTCCTTAATTCCACTAATGCAATTGTCGATGGAAATTTAGTAACTATAAGATATTTCACTTCTCATCAGATTGCAAGGCCATGGAAAGTGCACTCATGCAAGACAAAAAGCTATGTATGAATAGTAGATGATCTCTTCTCCAACTAAGTATGTCAGTAGAATCTGTAAACACATGGCAAACACTAGAATTAAAAGATTGTAGACCATTTTCTCCATTACACTCCATGAACATACATCCACAAAATATAACACACTCTGTCAAGAATCACTACACTCAGAATGAGAGCACCAATAGCATATATTATTGCATCAAAATAATGGCCTAGAATACATATTACATTCCTAAATTTATAAGAAAATCATCTGCTCAATTTGTGCTAAGAATGAGAGATCTCTTAATGCAAACATATGCTTAAAATTAATAAAACAAATCTAATTATCTACAAACGGGCTCTCTAAATCGTGTTAAGTAGGATTCCACCCTTGTTTATATTAATTAATAGGTGCATGAGCCTTTACATGACTTAAAAATAATGAAACAAGAAGGAAGTTGTCAAATGATGTAGGAGTCTTTGGAGATGCCAAAAATAGAAGCTCAACCTTCTCTGGATGTTTGTAGGAGTTAAACTACTGTTAGAATGCATTTCTAGTGCATGGAAAGCTCTAAATTTGGAATTGACAATTAATTGGCACACCTTTGACTTCTTCAAAAACTTCTGACGCACCCTTGGAGAAGCACACCTTTGAAGAATAGCACCTTGCACACCTTAGTGACAAATCCAAAAAAATGGAAAAAAATTTCAAGTGTCAAAACTAAAATTCCATCTTTTGGGTTTTCTTCCCCTTCATAGTAGAGGTATGTCTATATATTTGCTCTTGAATTTCTCTATGATCTCTATCACTTGGGTTACATCTAAAAAATTCAAAGAATCATACTTATCCTTTACTATTTTTTAGTAGTTGCCCACTTCTATGTGAGTCTTTGCAAAGTTTTCCAGCTTTACATCCAATTCTAGCAATGCCTCCTCTATCTTAAATGCTTGTTTAATGTCTTCATTAGTTGAAGCTTCTTCAAAGGTCTTTTGAAACTGTTTGACAATTTTTTGCACAGATAGGAGTTTATCCCTTGATTCATCTTCAAAAAAGTCAAGGCAAGCATCATTGTAATACTTCTCAGCTTCCAAAATCTGCTCTTTGGTTTGATCCTTAAGCTTATGAGTATATGCATGTAATGTCTCCATTAATTTATTACCAATAGCAATCTTCCTAATCCAGTCATCTATCTTATCCAATTCATCCCCCGTGTATACATCCATGAGCATATGATACCTCTGGCCCTTTATTAACTATAATGCTTGAAGGTCTTTACCCCAAGTATGTACACATCCATTAATCCAAAATCTTGGTTCAGTATAGCAACTAGCTTATCTAAATTAATTTGCATATGGTGCAATAGTTTAAGGTTTCCCTATATTATCTATACACCTTGTTCCTCAAAACTTTCCCACCATTATTGGCATGCATTCAGAAATGGATCCAATTGTATACCTACCTTCTCCTTCCTATGAAGTGCCACACCTAGAGTCCCCTTAGGATTCTCAAGGTCCAAAGGACCAACCACTTCATGAAAATATCCTCTTAGAAGCTCATTATGTTTTCAAAGCCTCAGCAATTCAGACTCATCTTGTTCTAGGTGGTTAAACACTTCTTTGATTCTTGTAGTGACCATCAATTTAGTAGTGTCCATAGTGGGCTTTCCCAGCAAGACTTCTTTAATCTAATAATCTTTCAAGGTCATATATTTAGTATCTAAATATAGAGGAGGGATGGAAATATGAGAAAACAAGTCCTAATTATGGTATTTCATAATAAAGGCCAATTTTTGCACATCACCCATAGGTAGCTCAAGTTTCTTGAGGGCTTTAGCTAATTCTTTAATTCCCTCATCCACACTACAATAGTTTCCTTTTATGCCTAACCATTACCTCTTTGTGCAACTATCTTGGAGTAGTTCCCATCAGAGACATATACTTAGTTGAGGAGGCAGTTTGTACCACCAGACCCTTTTTCTTATCACTCCTCTCTAGAGTCTTCTCTTTCTATGAGAGATCTACATTAGGCATCCCTATGTCTACTAAGTCTAAACTCCTCACCTTTTTATCTTGAGAAGTTTGCTGAGGTTCTTCATATTCTTCTCCCTCTTTTGATACTTCATCGATGGGTCTTTGTTGTGGCTCTTCTTTCTACCTATATTGTACTTTCTCTTCATTAATAGATGGGAGACGAGTGTCCAAACCTTTATCCAAGAAAGATAAATCTTGACTTGGTGATGGTGGGGCACTTAGAGGTCCTTGTGGAAAAAGTGGCAATTGACTCCAATCTTCTCCCAAAGGCTGATTTGTTGGTGTATCCCTTATCTTATTGCCTATGAGTTCAGTACCCATACGCATGAAATCAAAATCTAATATTTTAAAGACATCAATCCCTTGACCCTCTTGTTCATCAGCCCATTTTTGTTGCTCATCCTCTGAAGTTGTAACCTAAATAGGTTGTGTGGGAATAGATGGCAAAATTACAATGGAAATAATTCTCCATTCTATCTCAATAGCCCTAGCCAAATGAGTTCTTTGACTCAAGGGAAGGTTATCCTCTTCATCCTCTTCTTCAAGAATGGTTTTTGAGACTAAAGGAATAGGAATAACCTTTCTTTGTGCTTTTTTTCTTCTAGTCCTTTTGATTGGAGTTTTAGTCTTAGCTCTTTTAGGAGCTAATGGAGAAGCCTCTTCCTCTTGAACATGTAGGGACACCTCTTATGCTTCTTCTTTAGGTCCTTTTCCCTATTCTAATGGTGGCACTTGTGTATTATCTTGAATTTGAGTGGCTCCTACATTTTGGGGCTCTTAGTTCTCAAGTGCTTGAGTTGCTTCTTGGGCTTGAGTCCCTTCAACTTTGGGCGCAGCTTGCTAGGGAGAATTTATTTTTTCTTTTATTCTTGCCCTTTTCCACTTTAAACTATCCAACTTCCCTATCATGTTGATGCACTATTTCCAGCCTATTTAGAGACTGAGTAGAAAATTTTGGTATTGTAACTTTTGCCCCTCTTCCCTTTACTAAGTGGGTTGTCACCTGCAAGACTACTATTTGAGGAACTGGGTCCAACTTGAATGGAATATTAATCCATTCCTTGGTCAACTAGATGATTTGCCTCACCCTATAATTGATATCTACATTTTCTTCTCTATGAATTTTTACATTCATGATCAGCCAATCACATATCTTATCTTGATTATATAAGGGATCCAAGATATCTTATGTGTCTTGTTAAACAACCTTCAATGGGACCTTAATTTTCAAGGCCCTGTCTGCCAAATAAAGAGTCATCCTACAATAATCCCTTATCTGGATGTTGTATTCATCAACTGCATTCATCCAATAATCCTCTATGGAATCTTCATGTTTAAATTATTTTCCTACCAAGTATTGAACTCTGCCAATATTGTCAAAACATTGACGAGGGGAGTTATAGTCCTCCAAGGGATATTGATCCCATTTTGTATCGAAAGTGATGATATCTTGCTTCTTCTTGACTCCAAATGGACCTATGGTGATGGGCCATACTAAGGTCTTGTTTCCTCACTCTATCATATGTAGATGAGAGTTGTCTCATAATTTACTATAAAATGAGCCTATCTGATGGATATCTTGGGAGTCTCATTGGATTCACAATTGTGCCTACTACCCTTAAGTAGGTGAATGTCTTAAACTAGATGTAGTAGGTTCCTATTTCTACAATTCTTGTTGCTACCTCTTCTGGCATTCTTTTTGTATAATCTCCTTTAATGAATTAGATGATTCCAAAAATGAAAGCATCATTACTATTTTATATTCTTTGTTGCAATCCAAGAGCTTCTTCTTTACTAGCTGGGGGTATACCACATAAGTCCATGCATTATCATCTTGCATGATTCCTCTCTTAAATAATCCTAGATAATCCATGGTTCTTGTGGCTAACAGATACACCAAATTAGATGTCATATAAAATCCTAGATCAGTTTTGACCACCACCAGTTTTTCATCTAAATTCTCACTAAGAACTACGGCCCAATCAATTGGCATTTTAGTCATTCTAATGGTCTCAATGAAATGTACCATCCAGATGTACAAGTGCCCTACTACTAGCAATCCCATGTGTTAGAAATATAAGATGAGTAACTAAGAGAGGAGGGGTGAATCAGTTACTACTAAAATAAATCCTAAATCCCTTAGATGTCAAATAAAATTCAAACTAATAAAATTGATTACTGTTGATACTTGGCAACCATTCAAAAATTGTTGTAACTCGATAAATGTATAGTGTATATTACTTTAGTAAATATTAAGATGTTATAAGTAATTACTTGTAATCATGAAAGAAATAACATGAACACATAAGACACTGGGATTTAATGTGGAAACCTAATTTGGAAAAAACCACCAAATGTAACTAGTTAATGTTTTTCACTCTTCTGAAGTGAGCCTTGTTAGGAGCCAACCCTGTTAAAGGTTACAAAACACACTGTTAGGTGTGACCTTTTTAAAGGATTTAATCACCTTGCTAGGAGTGGACTTGAAAGAGGTCTTGAAACAATTTGATTAAATTCCCACCTTGTTAGAGGATTTATAAATGGCTGTTAAACCAACTCTGTTAAGATATTTTAGATCACTGCTACAATGGTTAGAAAGTAACAATGAAATGACCTAATTGTGATGCAACTAAATTTTTGATTACAGATCTCTATTCTAGTTCATACTTGATGCCTTCTGATCGAATAACACTCTTCTATTCCACAAGGATACCTACTTATCCTTCAAGTTTGCTTCCTCTATTCTTATCTCTTTCAACTCATTCAACTTGCATACCACACACTTTAAAATCACAAGTTGACCTTTTACTTATACCTTCCAAATTGTCAATTTAGCTCAAATACAAATTAGAATAACCAATATTCGTCACCTTAGTCAGCTTGGATCAATAGGTAAAATAATTAAACTATACATGCCAAAATAAGAAAATCCTTTGGTAGCCAACCCAGCTTGATAGAAACTAATTCTGAAGTGATTTCCGGCATTAATAACTAGAACGTTGGTTAACACTACAAACTTACAAAATTCCTTTGGTAACCATGTGAACTCGATTAATACTAACTCTGTTCAAATTTCCCTTTGTTAATCGAGTGAGCTTAGTTAACACTCTTTTCTGGTTAACTTCCTTCGATGTGTGACTGAGCTTGGTAGATACTACCTTTTGTATAGAGTAAACTCAAGAACACTCAATACACAAGGAAAAATATCTTCACTAACCAAGTGAGCTCGGCATGCACTGACTATCATCTGATATGACATTTGTGTAACATCAAAGACAAGACACAATTAATCAATTGTATCCAATAATCTCCCTCTTTGGCATTGATGGCAACACAACATGGCATAGCACAGTGAAATTTTGAGAACAAGACTCCCTCTATCAGAAGGTTTCTCCCTCTTTGATTTTTATACAAAAAACTTCTCCTATAGTGTTCTCCCTTGGTGAATGAACTACTTAACTTCTCACTTTAAAAAGTTTCAAAAAAATATGATAGTAAACTTCTCCCTCTTTGACAACACATGCCAAAGACAATTTTGATTAGTATCAATGTACCTTGAGTACAAATTCATTTGCAATATGTCCTTGTCAATACTACATCAACTAATTGATCTTCAACTTGGTTCCTATTGATGCATCACTAAAATTTATTTAGTGAGCTTTAGATAGGGGAATGACCCCTAGCTTACCTCTTAGACACAAAAATGCATCCTTAGGTAATGTCTTAGTGAATATATCTGCAATATGTTCTTTTGTATGCACATATTCCAATCTTATTTCTTTGTCCTGTACTAATTCTCTTACAAAGTGATATTTTATAGCAATATGCTCTTTTTTGGAATGGATCACTCGATTATTTGATATGTTGATTGCCCTGGTGTTATCACAATACATGTCTATTGGCTCTTTGATTTCAACCTTCATTCCTTCCAACAACTATTTGAACCAAACAATGTTAGAGTAATTCACTACTAGTGCTACATATTTTGCTTCTGTTGTGGATTGAGATGAGTAGTTTTGCTTCTTGCTTGTCCAAGATACCAGCCTTTTACCAAGAAAGAATGCTCCACCACTAGTATTTTTTTTTTGTTATCAAGATTTCCTGCCCGATCAGCATCAGTAAATACTTTTAAGTCAAGATTGCCTCCAAGGATGTACCACAAGCCATAGTCTTCAGTACCTTTCAGATATCTCAAGATCCTTTTTATGCCATCATGTGGTTTTCTTTGAGTTTAGCTGAGAATATTGCCACTATCCCAATTGCTAAGGTAATATCAAGCTTTTTATGTACCACATACTATAATTTCCCAATTATTGATCTATATAAGGTCTGATCTACTTCTTTGGAGTCATCATCTTTTGTAAGCTTAAGTCTAGTACACATGGGGGTTCCAAATGGTTTTGAATCCTCCATTCCAAATTTCTTGAATATCTCCTTGATATAATTAGATTGAGTGATATAGATTCCATTTTCGTTCTATTGTATCTACAATCCAACAAAGAATTTTATTTCACCAAACATGGACATTTCAAATTCTTTATTCATTTGTTCTAAAAATGCTTTGCATAAGTCATCATTTCCTATGAATAGATTATCATCCACAAATATTTCTACCAACACAATCTTCTTATCTGGTCCTTCCTTAATATATAGGCTACTATCATCATTTGTTCTATGAAAACCAATTTGTATCAAATAGTTACGTAGTCTTTCATACTAGGCTCTAGGAGCTTATTTTAGACCATATAGGGCTTTGTGTAATTTCCAGATCATGTCCCTTTTGTCTAGATCAACAAAACCTTCTGATTGTTCAATGTAGACTTCCTCATTAAGTATTCCATTCAAGAATGTAGATTTAACATCCATCTAATATACTTTGAATCTTTTGTGAATTGCATAAGCTAATAAAGTCCTAATGCCTTCTAATCTTGCAACAGAGCCAAAAGTTTCACCATAATCAATACCTTCTTCTTGAGAATAGCCTTTACATACCAATCTTTCTTTGTTTCTTGACACTTTTCCATCTTCATTCAGCTTATTTCTAAATACCCATTTTGTACCAATCATATTTTTATCTTTGGACCTAGGTACAACAATCCAAGTTTTATTCTTTTTTATTTGTTCTATTTCTTCATTCATAGCCTCAATCCAACTTTCATTTTCTAGTGCATCTTTAACACTTCTAGGTTCAAATTCAGCAAGTAAACATGTATCTTTTAGTTTTCTTCTTGTGGTTGTTCCATCAAATTTGTCTCCAATGATCTGATCAACTGGTGCATGATGTCTTCTAACATATTTAGCCAATACAGGTTCTTTGACTTTTGAATGAATTGATTTGTCTTTATTTAATCTTAACTTTTGGCTTGAGTCCTTCTATCTATGGCTTGAGTTCTTCAGACTCGATATGCACTAACTTGGTAGCCTCTGAATGTGACTCGGGTCCCTGTGACTCGGTTTGCACTTCCTACAACTCAATAATTGATGGAGACTTGGAGAGCTTGGGAGATGAAGTCTCCTTTTTGTCAAATGTGTTTGGAAATATATCAGGTTCATAGTAGATAAATCTTTTGTAATCTTTTGGCTCCTTTTTTCTTTCTTCTTCAGTCTTTTCTACAAACTCGTCAATTCTCACATGTGCACTTTCTATGATTTTGTGAGTGGAAAAATTCAGACATTTGTATGTTTTACTTCTGCAAGAATATCCTAGAAATATACCTTCATCACCTTTTACATCAAATTTTCTTTTTCTAGATTCTTTCAAGATATAACATTTGTTGCCAAATACTTTCAAGTAACTTACATTGGGTTTCTAGCCATACCATAGTTCATAGGGAGTTTTGTTTGAGTCCTTCTTCAACTGAACTAAGTTCAAAGTATGAACTATAGTGTTGATAGCTTCCTTCTAGTATTTGATAGCAACATTCTTCTCAATCATTAGTGTTCATGCACAATCCATGATGAATCTATTTCTTATTTCATCTATTCCATTCTACTTAGGAGTACTAGGTGTTGATACTTGTCTTTTGATTCCTCTTTCAATGTAGAAATTGTTGAATTCATTTGAGATGAATTCATCACCTCTATCTAATCTTAAGCATTTCAATATTTTTCAAGTTTCTTTTTCTACTCTAGCTAGATACCATTTGAATTTCTCAAAAGCTTCTATTTTTTCTTTCAGAGACATAACAGTCATCATTCTAGAATAATCATCAACAAAAAGAATGAAAAAATTTTCTCCACTATAAGTTTCTATTCCAATGGGTAAACATAAATCAGTATGCACAATTTCCAAGACATCTTCAGACTCATAATTTTTTCTTTTAAAAGTATTCTTTCCCATTTTACCAATTTTCTAATTTTTGCATAATCCAACATCGAATTTCTTCAAACTAGGAAGACCTCTTACCCTTTTGAGTTTTCTAATCTTGACCATATTACAAAAGTTTACATGACATCGTCTTCTGTGCCATATCCAAATTTCTTCCACTTGAGCAATAAAGCATGAACAATCACCAAGATCAAGATAAAATAGGTTGCCTCCCTAATCCAATCAAATTTCCTTGGTTATCCAATAGTCTTTCTTTTCCATTCATGAATTCTACCTTGAATCCATTTTTGTTCAGTTATGCCACACTTAGTAAATTGTGTTCTAGTCCTTCAACCCAATAAGTTCATTGGTTAATGAGATATGGCATTTTCCTTTTGTGCAACAAGGTTCATTGTTTCCAAACCTTACACTACCTTTATAATAGTGTTCAAAATGTTCAAACTTAGTTTTTTCTCCAGTCATATGGTGAGAACATCCACTATCTATGATCCATGTGTCATTTTTACTAACATGAGAGTCAAGTGCCATCTTATCTCCTTTATCGTCAAATTCATTTTTACAGCAATATACACTATTTCATCTTCACTGTTAACAAAATCTTTATCCATAAAACAAGTTTTCTTACCTTTGTCTTTGTAGGATTTGTTGCAAATATAAGAGGAGTAACTAAGAGGGGAGGGGTGAATCGGTTACTACTAAAATAAATCCTAGATCCCTTAGATGTCAAATAAAATTTAGACTGATAAAACTAATTACTAATGATACTAGTCAAGCATTTAGAAATTGTTGTAACTTGGTAAATGTAGAGTTTGTATTACTTTAGCAGATCTTAAGATGTTATCAATAATTACTTGCAAGCATGAAAGAAATAACATGAACACATAAGACACCAGGATTTAACGTGGAAATCCGATTTGGGAAAAATCACCAAATGTAACTAGTTACTATTTCTCACTCTTCTAAAGTGATCCCTGTTAGGAGCCAACCCTATCAAAGGTTACAAAACACACTGTTAGGTGTGACCCTATTACATGATTTAATCACCCTGATAGGAGTGGCCTTGCAAGAGGTCTTGAAACAATTCAATGGAATTGCCACCTTGTTAGAGGATTTACAAATGGTTGTTAAACTAACTCTATTAAGAGATTTTAGATCATTGCTATAATGGTTAGAAAGTAAAAATAAAATGACCTGATTTTGATGCAACTAAATTGTTGATTACATATCTCTATTCTAGTTCATAGTTGATCCTTTTTTATCGAATAACACTCTTCTACTCCACAAGGATACCTGCTTATCCTGCAAATTTACTTCCTGTCTTCTTATCTCTTTCAAGTCATTCAACTTGCATACCACACACTTTGAAATCACAAATTAACCTTTTATTTATACCTTCTAGATTGCCAAGTTGGCTCAAATACAAATTAGAATAACCAATATTCATCACCTCAATCGGTTAGGATCAATAGATAAAATAATTAAGCTGTACATGCCAAAATAAGAAAATCCTTTTGTAGCTGACCCAGCTCGATAGAAATTGATTCTGAAGTGATTTCCTGTATTAAGCAACAAAATCTTGATTAACACTACAAACTTCCAAAGTTTCTTTGGTAATCGAGTGAATTCAATTAATACTAACCCTATTCAACTTCCCTTTGTTAACTGAGTGAGCTCAGTTAACACTCTTTTCTACTTAACTTCCTTCAACGCTTGAGTGAGCTCTATAGATACTACCTTTTGTACAGAGTAAACTTAGGAATGCTCGGTAAACAAGGAAAACTATCTTCACTGACCAAGTGAGCTTGGCATGCACTTACCGTCAACTGATATGTCATTTTTGTAACATCAAAGACAACACACAATTAATCAATTATATCCAACACTATGATCCTACTCAGGAGCATTATGGAGTATCTAATATCATCCTTCATATAACCTATTGTCATGCAAATATTTCCTACTCTTAGCCCCATAAGTGTTCTAACAATTAGATATGATGCTTGTATGATTTCAATAGCCTTCTGCTCATTGTCCTTATAACACCTTTCTCCTTGACAATAAGTCAACCTAATGTATTGATCTGCTCTTGGAAGATGGAATACTTTCTCAATATTCTTTAGTCTTAGTTCTAAGATGATCTCTCCTATTATGTTTTTCACTACTCTCTCTTTTGATACATAATTCTCTACCAAGGCCATAACAAATTTTGAAGACTGCAATGAAGTAGGATGTGAGGCTGCATTAACCAACCTAGATCTGATAAGTGCAGAAATCATTGGGGATCTCTCATTTGGCTAGTTTCAAAGTACAATGAATGCATTCCAATCAATATGACCAGAATTTAGTGTCCCAAATCTCTGAATGTGCATCCTGGAAGTGTGATTTTGTTTGTACACCCTAAAACTTAAAGACAACTAGTTTTGGAGAAATCTTTGCTACAAGTGAGGAGGAGGAGGAGGAAGCCATTTTATCTTCTCAAAATAGAAACACACTAGTTTGGAAGATTGAAAAAAAACCCTAAACAAACCCTAGTTACTAAAAAAAAACCAAAATGCAAAAACCTATCAAACACTCAAAAAATCTATTTATGCCCTTAATACACAGCCTTTTAGCACACCTTGTGCACCTTAAGGGTGCATTAGGTGTGTTCTTTACATTATACAAGCTTGTGCGGTGCACATGTGTGCACCCTTTTCTTGTGCAAAGTGTGGAGGGTTTAGCTTGAATGGTGCATAGCTGCGCATCTTGGAAGGTGTGCACTTGGGCACCATTATAGTGTTGCTTTGTTAATGTTTTTTAATTTAATGTGTGGACTTGAACACCTTGAATAGGTGCACAAGTACACACCTTCTAAAGTGGTCATTTGGGTTCAGTGTGTGCAGGAACATGAGGAAAGTGGCACACCTCAAAGGGTGTGGAGGTGCACTCGTCTCTAGCTCAAGGATGACAATGAATAAGGAAGGAGGGGTCTCAATTTTTTATAAGCTTAGGATGAAGCACACCCTTTGGGGGTGCACACCTGTGGATGTGCACAAGTGTGTACTTCCAAAAGGAAGTTCTTTGTACTAATGCAGTTAGCACACTAGCGCAATTAGTGCACTAATGCAGTTAGCGCAATTAGTGCACTAATGCAGTTAGCGCACTAGCGCACCTTGAGGGGTGTACTAGGTGCACTAGTGCACTCCTTTACATGAAAAATAACATTTTCATCTTAAAACTCCCATTTTAGGCACATGGTTTTTTAGGAAAAGGGCAAGGCAAGACCTATATGCTAAGTAAAATCCTAAAAATAACTCAGACCCCAGACTAGGAGTCTAGAAGAGCAAAAAAATTACTAGGGGGTCCCCATTTCTTCGGAGAAATGGGGCTTGCATTGTGAAACCATGACTATATATAATGAATTTCTTCTCCATGATGTCCACATCTAAAAGATCACATAGGTTAACATGAGTAGTAATGTTGAGACAATGAAATGAAGCTTTATTGGTTACTGTGACTGAATGTAGAACATCAAAGGAGGGAATTAAATGTTTTATGAAACTGTAGTCTGAAACCATTCACATGAGATTAAGTACTATGAGATCCTCATCTATTAGCTGAAATCATAGGCAATTTTTTGTTTATTATTACCATGATTGTAAGAAAAAGTTGAGCAACACCATGCATTGGATTCTACTCACACATATAGAACTGAATAGAAAAGATGGTTTGGAAATCATAGTTTGAGAATGATTCAAGAAAGGATGTAGTATTTTAAAGCTTGAAGACCACATGGTGAGATGTGTTGGAGGTTAATGACCTATTTTTCCTACTCTTAACATGGGTTGAATGTGTGAGCAGAATGCATGGATAGAAAACTTAATATTATGGTGGAATGATAAAAGTTATATCCTGAGGCAAGCATTCACATTTTTTGAATAGTTAATGTGAAGATGTGAATGATCACGCATGAATGAAAATATAAGCAAGACATGCATCCAAGTTAGGGGCTTGTGATGAAGTATGGAAAATACAAGATATAGAGGACAATTCAAATCTGCAACAGTCTTGAGTTGGTGGTGATTTTGATAAGAAAATATGGAAAATTGTTTGTTGGTTGAGTTGGAAGTATGAGACCCACCATACGCTACATAGAATTGAGGCATCCAATCACAATTTAAATCATGATTGATTGTAGAGTGGGAATTCAAAGGCTTATACACGGTGAAGCTACTCTGGCATCAATCCCTTTTGGACAAGTCCGTGTAGTTTTATATTCCTATTGGGATTGTCTTCCCAAATCACATCATTGTTTATTGTTGGAAATAATGGTGGATTCTCTTGATTTGTGAATCCATGGAGGAAATATTTAATTCTGGTCTAGAAATTGTGAAAGTCGATACCAAACAATTGCAAAATAAGGAGGAAAATGTCTTTTTCTTCAACCTATGGTTGCATGGGAGTTTTTCATCATCTTGCCAAGTTTGATTTGATTGTTTTTGCTCTTGTTGGAAGGAATAAAAACTTACCTTCTACTTTGTGTGAGAGAGGTTTCAGACATCATTACTTGTTTTTCTTTCAAGAAGTGGTAAAGACAAAGGTGGCTTATCCTAAATGAATAATATGTACATAGCCTTGTGAATTCCATATATCAATGTAGGAATATTGAAAACTCATGTGCCTATTGAAATACAAATGAAACATTTCTACTAGCACTCATTTATACAATCCAAGATAACAATAGATGTGTGGAGCACCAATACCACATACTTGGGAGTTTATATGCTCAAGAAATCTTTAAGTTCGGAATATTGAACTTTCTAACATAGAGAATACTTTCAATATAGACTAGAGCAGTATCCACTCTCACTTTGTGCATTGAAAACATATGAGTCTGTGTGAAGTAAATTGAAATAGAGAGCTTAATATGGCCATCCCAGTGGAGGTTGTGTTTAGACTTTAATCCCAAATTGGGTAGGCAAAAGCTCATTTTTTTCTTTTTATGTCCAAACACATAATATCATAGTGTCATTAAGACACAAGCCTTTTGAGGTGGACCAAGCTCATGCATGAGTCCTAGTCAGCTAGAGGGCATAATAGGAAAATTTTGAACAAAAATGCAAATGTGGCAGAGATGAATCAACAGCCTAGTTGGACCAATAAAAGATTACCACATGACACACATTTCTAGGAGGTTGAGTTGGGTGAGTAGATGATGTGGCATATATTTGGCATGCATCCTAAGATAGGCCCAGTCCTCATGCAATTAGTGGTCAAGTCAACAGTTTTAGGCTAGCGGTTTTGACTATGTGAAGCTATTTAGTTTGGTGGTTTCATGCGGTCAGTGGTCCGATTAGTGGTTTATAGCTAGCAGTTTTGATCATGAAATTAGTAGTTAGTCATGTATTTGGTAGTCAAAAGCATTTTTAGAAGATAAATGCTTTGACATCATGACTAACCACTAGTGGTTAGTTGCATGGTCACTTTGATTAACACATACTTAGAGGTTAGAGTTACGAAGGCACAAGAGCATGACACATGGCACTGTGGGCCCTATGAGAAAATGAGGTAGAGATCCCATAAGAAAATGAGATGATGACATGTGGAAAAGGTGCTAATTTTATGTTGACATCATTGATGACTATTCAAAGCTATCCAATCAGAGAGCACCATGTGTCAAGTGGCTAGTCAATAGGTTTGACCCGAAATAGGAAGTAGAGAAAAATAGCAAAGTTTCAAAAAAAAAAATTGTTCATTTTTTAGAAATGAATGTACAAGATTTTTAAATAAAGTTGGATTATTTCATATAGTTTCAACTTTAGCTTAAAATTAAATATTTGCAAGAATTCAAGGTTTGTTAACCAACTTTTTAACCTGCAACTTTAAATGGCTTCTCTGGACATATCTTTGAGGCCAACATAGGCTTATCATATATCGTCAAAAAGATCTTGACATCTACTTTCCACATATGGCATCAAATCCTACATAGGTATTAGTGGGTGAAATTTATACTGAATTTTGTCCAAGATACTCCTTTTCAACTACTTTCTAGTGTGAGCAGTTCAGATGCAATTTGTGGGTAAATGGTTAGATGGGTATGCGCCAAACTTGGAGAGATTCATTATAGTAGTATTATTTTGCCTCTAAATTATTTTGGAAGGGGTTTTTGAAACTTTTTCAAAAAATCATATATTTAATTAGAAACGGGCTTTTCTCATCATTTAAAAAGATATTTCAAAAATTTATTATGTAGAATGATGGGATTTGATCTAGTTTTCAATTGAAGAGAGAAGAGAGAGGTTTGGCTTCAATAGATGGAATAATTTCAAGTGGAAAAATGGCATCATCAAATCATATCCAGGATTCCTCCCTTCTTTTATATCTTTCTTTTTTCTCTCATTCTAAAGGGTTTCAGACTTTTGGAAAGGTTTCCATAATTGTGATGCTACCAAGGTTCGATGTCATTGGTTCCAGACTATTGAGTAGAACTCTAGTTGTGTTTCCACCATTCTCCTCAGAATTTTCTTTGTATGAACACTAATAAAGAAATATAGAGTACTATTTTGTTTATTATGTATTTTATGAGTATTTCATGCATTTTAAATGTACTTGTTTCAAATGAATGAATACAACGAGTAGAAAATTATTTTGTTTCATTCTGAGTCTTGTCTCCTACCTTTGTTGTATGCAATCTTATGTGATTTATGGGTAAAGTACATAGATCTAGTCGCATCTCATTTTGGGTTGTATGTCTTGATGTGATTTGCCTTTGATTCAAAGAATCATGTAATTGCTTGACACATTTTGATAAGGTTGTGAGTTTCATGAGAAGGATGTCTGATAAGTATGAGGTTCAATATGAACATTGATGTTTGATTCAAAAAGTGATAGGATAGATCTAATATCTTGATTTACGTAATTAATCATCGATATCTTTGATGTATGTTGTAATTTCTAGAATACCCAATGGATAGGGAATTGATCAACTAAATGATTAATTCAACTTGTTGTTAAATATGTGGGGTTTTGTTGATTCAAAATAAAATGTCAATTATCTATTTTCCTTTCTATTTAGGAGTTGAAAGGATATTCTTACTCAACTTGTAGATTTCATAGGTTTTATAACTTTCTATTGCATACCTTTTTTATTGCGTAAGTATAGGATAAATAAGGGTGTAATCTTCTTTGTATGGATTCATATGTATGCTTTGAATTGGTACCATTTGAATGAATCTAAAGGTCTGTCCACCTAGGTTTTACAAAGCCTAAAGTAGAAGAAGGAGTTCAACCCTATACTTGGCCTAGGTTCTTGAAAATTTGTGTCCATCATAGGAGATAACTGACCTTAGATGCAATCCATTCATGCTTACTTGGTAGTTGAAATCACTGTTAAATCAAGAGCCAATAGTTGGTTGGCTTTGTGTGTTGTCTTTTGTTTCATGGCCTTTCATTGTTGACTCTATTGTTTATGGGTTGTAGTTTCTTGGTTTGTAATGTTTAATCTTTAGATCTTTTTGTACAGGGTTTCAGGGCCCCTTCAAAACTCATTTTCTTAATAAAAACATACCTTCTTGAATGAAATAATCTTCATACTTTCTTGGTTGATCTAATAGATTTGGTGCTCCGCACTCTCTTCATGCCTCATAAAAATCAAGGTCAGTATCATACAAATCCTTCATCTCATCAAATCCATGAACTTCAACCTTCATCTAATGACTCCACTTTTATGCTTTATCACAAATGTGAAAGTCTACAAGTACTCAACCCACTTCATATATGTCTAATTCAACTTATGTTGACTTCCCCAAGTAATATAAAGTCGTGCTATCAGTATGTAAGATAAATTCTTTAGGAATAAAATAATGTCTCCACTTCTTCAAGGCTTGAATAATAACATACAACTCTTCATCATATACATAACATTTCCTCTTAGCATCATTCAATTTCTCACTAAATAAAGCAACATGATTTCCTTCTTGAATCAACATAACTCTTATTGCACTACCACTTGCATCACAGTCAACTTGAAATACCTTATTCAAATAAGGTAAAGCCAATATTGGTAAATTGATGACCTTTTATTTCAAATCTTTAAAACTCTTATCAACACCATGTGTCCATTTGAAGTCTATTTTATCTCCTCTCATTGTCTCATTCATAACATTACAGATAGAACTAAAATTCCTTATGAACTTCCTATATAAACTAGCCAAACCATGAAAAGATCTTACCTCACTTACATTTTGAGGTGTAGATCATTCAAGAATTCCTTTAACCTTTTTAGGATCAATTTTTAAACCATCATCTAAAATCACAAATCCCAAATACAAAATATCCTCTTGCATGAATGAATACTTCTTCAAATTAATCAATAACTTCTTCTCTCTTAATCTTTCCAACACTTGTCTAATTTTCACAAGATGTTTTTCCTTAGTCTTACTAAATATTAGAATGTCATCCAAATCATAAACTTACCCAAGAATCTCTTTAGAACATCATTCATCAACGTCATGAAAGTACTTGGTGCATTAGTCAAACCAAAAGGCATAACCAACCATTCATACAAGTCATCCTTGAAAGTAGTATTCTACTTATCACCTTCTCTAATTCTAATTTGATGATAGCCACTCTTCAAATAAATCTTGGTAAAGTATTTTTTTCCACTTAAAAAATATTTTGTATCATCCATCCTTGGCATCTGTTATCTTGTTAATAGTTCTGGAATCAGTGCACTTTCTCTTTCTTTGTTCTTCTTAGGTGCCAATACATTAGGTACATCACATGGACTCAAGCTCTCTCTGATCAAATCCTCCTACAACAACTCCTACAATGTCCTATTAGGTTATTCAATCTTGTGTTGTAAATGGAAAGGAGTAGATGAGAGGGGAGGGGTGAATCAGTTACCACAAAAACAAATCCAAAAGTCCCTTTAAGATTTCAACACAATATAAAACAAATAACTGGTTGTAATTCGGATAACACTAAATGTTTTGTTGTTACTCAGTTAGCACTGAACATGCAGATCTTAAGATATTTAAATGTGATTAACCTTACTTCAATTAGTTGTAGAAACATAAATAAAATAACATGAACACAAGAGACACAAAGATCTAACATGGAAACACAATTTGGGAAAGGCACCAATTTGCAACTAGTTACTATTTTTCACTCTTTAAAAGTGAGCCCTATTAGGAGCTAACTTGGTTAAAGGTGTGAGATTTTTAGAGGATTTAATTCACCCTATTAGGAGTGTCCTTGTTAGAGGTCTTCAAACACTTCAATCTAGAAATGCCACCGTGTAAAGGATTTGACAAATAGCTATTAGGCTAACTCTGTTAGGAGATTTGATTCACTATTACAATTATTAGAGAGTAATAATGACTCGACTTGATTGTTGATGCAACTATCTTTGCTGATTTTAGATCTTTTTTTTGGCTTGAATACTTGATCCTCTTTGATCATAATGTTCTTTGCAACTCATTCAACATAGATACTCTGATATCCTTCCAATTTTCTTCCTTAATTCATCTTCTTCAATTCCATACTTCATATTATTCAATCCTCAACTTGACCTTATATGAATAGACTTGTCAAGTCAGCTTGAATATACTTTTAATAATACAATTTTTTTATAAAAAAAAATTTAGCCAAAAATGGCTAGCCACTATAATATTTATTAATCTGATTCAATGAGGTCAACTGGGAAAGAATCAGTGAAGAAAACCCAGCATCATCCCTAATGTTTACATATATTTAGATATTATGAGCAAGCAATTACAAAGCATTATCACCTAGCAGAATACCCCTGAAGATAACCAAATCTAAACTTCTACAAAATTCAGATACAATAGCTTTGGCATGAAGTTCTTAGACACAAAGCTACAACACACAAGAGATAACACCAGTTGATGATGACATAACTTGAAAGGGACCTTTAGAAACACTGCCTTTCAATCCTACCCAAATAAATACCAGACCACAACTAGAAGATACAAGTCCATCAAAAAGAATTCCCAAGCCAAATCAAAATTCTGAACTATCTACAAGCCAATCAAAGTTAATTGCACCAATTGAATCCCAAAAACTCTATTCAATTGGTTGTAAATTTTCTAACGGTGCATTCTGTTGTATGGATTTTGAAACATTAGAATCCTTTTGTAATTCAATCATGGCCAAGGCCACTAACTTAATTCTTTCCACCAATTGTACTCTCATTAATCTTGGATCAGATTGCAGACAATGCTTCAAATAAATAAAACTGTAAGTATCTATAAATTTCTTCATAGCCTCAAAAACAACATAAAATTCTTATTTTTGCAGAAGTTGAGAATGTGAAAATAGACCACCAACTAAAGCCATACCATTCCACAAATCATATTTTTCCATAGCCATAGTCAATTTATTATCCACTAGGAAATGTGGCAGGATTACCTTTCAGGCCAAGGCTTGAAGCCTATCCAGAGATTGCAAAAAATCCATGGCATTGGATAGAAATATAGATATGACCTGAGAAGGATAGAAAAACACATGTGCTAATGGACAGAGAAGCTCTTCACCAACGATATGATGGATGGCTATTGTGATGTGAATGCATTATGAACATTTGTTTCATCACCTCATCCATAACATGGCTAGGTAACACAGATTCCTCTAATGCTGACGGCAAGCAAATACAAATTTTTTTGGGCATGATGAGACGATGTTGTTCATGACACATTTCACAAGCCAAAGCAATATCCCACCCACAATTCATCTTGAAGCACAATCTTAGCTCACAAAATAAATTTTCCTAATTAAGCATTTGCAGGATGTTTGTGAAAGTGTGTAATGAAAGATACATATAGAAAACTTCAGTAAATAATCATAGTGCAACTTGTCATTTTCCATGTAGACTGTCACCAATTTTGTCTTTATCATGCCTAGAAATGGTACTAAAGATGATACTACTTAATGACTCAGATTTATTCACATGACGCAATCAAAAAATAGGACTTCAAAATTGAATATCATCAACGAATAAAAGATTTGGAGCATACAAAATGTAGTTTAGAAGTCGTGTCATTATAAATGCACTTAAGAAAAACATGCAGCATTAAATTCACTTTAAGACGACAGGGAAACTTGACACCTGACAATCTCCTCTGCTTTACTTAGCACTAGAGAATAGCTTATTCAACTCGGCACTTGACCAACCTTACAAGCTTGAGCACTCCTTTCTACTACACAACTCGGCACCTAATAGATTCGGCACCTTAAATAGCTCGGCATCTTATTTAAAACTCAGTTATTTGGCACTTAGTATTAAGCAAAGTAACTTAGCACCAAATCTCCTATTAACTCAGCAATTCTGAAACACTTGACACCTGAAGAACTCGATACCTACTGCTTGAATAGCTCGGCACCAAAGCAATTTTGTTCAGAATCTTAATAAGTTGGCTCAACTTGGCACTTGGAATTTACCTCAACATCAATAATAACTAATGATTCTAGCATTTGATTTAAGGCTCAGTTACTCGGCACTGATTACCTTAATGCCTACATGACACCTAAAAATCTCCAATAAACTCTGCAATTCTGAAACACTCGAAACCTAAAGAACTCGGTACCTGTTGCCTGAATACTTGGCACCTGAAGAACTTTGTTCGACATCTTAATAAACTCTCTTATAAACTCAGTAGTTCTGAAACACTCTGCACCTAAAGAACTCGGTACCTGCTGCTTGAACACTCGACACCTAAAAAACTTTGCTCGAAATCTTAATAAATTGGCTCAACTCGGCACTTGGAGTTTATCTCAACATTCAAATTTTACCTGCTAAGCTCAGCACTTTAAACATTACTACTAGTAGAGGCTTCTATGTTATCATGAATAAGATTTTTTAAAGCTTTATGTTGCTCAATAAAAGGTAGAGAGTGAAAAGTAGAAATAGTAACCCCATCACAACCTAAATTTGATAAAAAATCTGCAACTTTATTTCCTTCTCGATAAATATACAAAATGCAAACATCCAAACATTCATCAAGGAGTCTCCAAATTTGATTCAATACATATTTGAGTTTCCAAGAAATGATGCACCTGTGTATACAAGCATCAATAATAACTAATGAGTCCCCTTCTATATGTAGCCTATTGAAATAGCCTTGCTTAGCTAATAAAAGCCCAGCCAACAAGGTGTGAGCCTCAGCAATGTTATTTGTGTCAATAGGCAAAGGGGATACTATGATTGCTACAAGCTCTCCACAAGAATTTCTAATACATGCCCCTAAACCTGAAGAACCTAGATTTCCTCTAGAGGCTCCATCAAAATTCAATTTCCAAAGTCCAAATGATGGGGGTCTCCAAATGTTCTTCTGAGGTAAGATATGTGTTGGTGAAGGATTTATTTTCCACCCATTAGGAATAAATAATAATTTCCATTCTTGGAAAATTTGAGAATCCCAATGGGTCACAATCAGATTAAATTTAATCATTTTTAAGATGGAATTAGTCACTTCCAAGATAGATCTTTCAATACCATTCAAAACAATTTCTAATGGAAAGAATTCCTTTCTGAAAATGCACTTATTTCTTTCCCACCAAATAGCCCAAACTACCAAGGCTGGGATACATTTCTAGAGGTTTGCAAACAATGATTTTTGGTAGAGAACTAGCCAGGGTTGAAAGAGATCCCAGAGATTATTTGGCAAGGGAGTACAATACTTACGCTTACTCAAAATAAAGCACCAGCATTGGTAAGAAAATGAACATGTAACAAACAAATGATCCATAGTTTCATCCTATTCCCCACAAAGAACACATTTAAATGGCATAGCAAGTTGTAGTCTATTCAATCTGTCACTTTTAAAATCCTATGTTTTAGCGCCAGCTGTGAGGAACAACCTACTTTAGGAAGAACTACCAGATTCCAACAAAATGAAAAAGCTCTGGAAGTAGATTTATTCAAACCATTCTGCTACAAAATTTTGTACCCCTCTTTCACTGAATAATTACCATCCTTAGCTAGAGCCCAAAAAATCTGATCTTGGACTTCAAAGAAGTAGACTTTCCTTGAACTCAGTATATTTTGAAATTGATTAATTTTCTGGGATGAAAGAGGTAGAATATTTGGATCTTTCCAAACTATTTATTTTGAAAATTCAGAAACATATTCTGCATATTGATTCAACTGGGTCCCCCAATGGGTTTCGGCAACTTGAATAATGTTCAAAGAAATCCCACTCTTAGATAGGGGAATTTGACCATTCCAGGAATCATTCCAAAAATTAATACTTAGTCCATTATTGACTTCCCATGAAATATAATCAACTATGATTTTGCGTGAGGCTATCATGAAGTCCCAAATAACTGAGCCTTTTGGAGGATTAGAAATCATTAAGATTCTAGAAGGTTCATTGTTATCTAGATGTTTTTGCTGCATAATTTTGCACCACGTGGACTGAGACTTAGAAAACATGTGCCAAATCAATTTCCCACCAAATACTTCATTTCTATAGGAAAGATCATGGATTCCTACCCCTCCAGCATTAGGAGTGAATGACATATCTTGCAAAGAGATGAGTGGAATCTTTCAAGACTCATCCATATTACCTGACCATAGGAAACCTTTAATCAATTTATGAATTATAGCTAGTACTTTGGGTGGGATCTTAAGGAAAACAATAAAATAGTTAGGGATTACAGCTAAACTTATTTGATCAACAATTTTTTTCCCGCCAATGACAACCATCTAACTTTCCAAGATGCAATTTGACTTTGAATGCGTTGAATAATTGAAGACCAATACAAAGATTTATTTGAACCCATGAAGAAAGGAATGCCCAAATAGACTGAGGGTAAGAAGTCTTCTAAAAAACTCAAGATCTGTTTAATTTTATCGAAAACCATTTTAATAGTGTCGAAAAAATAGATCTTGGATTTATGAGCATTGATAATTTGACCAGACACTACTGAATAAAGATCAGGTGTATAAAGAATATTGCAAGCTTCTTGAAAATTTGACAAACCAAACAGGAGAGTATCATCCACAAAAAGAGAGTGTGTGATAGATATGTTTATACCTAAAATGAGAGTTCCTTTCCATTTATTTAACAAATGTTGATGTGAGATGGCCCTACTAAAGGCTTCAACCATAATAATAAACAACACTGGAGATAAAGGATCCCCTTTTCAGATCCCATGTGTGGAAGGAAAAAAACCCTCAAGCTTCCCATTAATGACCAATGAAAACCAAGCCCCTGAAATACAAGCCTTAATCCATATGCACCAACATTTTGAAAAACACATTTTAGCAAGAATTTTCAACAAACTCTATCATAAACTTTCATCATATCTAGTTTGATAACAAAATTTGAAGTCTTATTTAAATTAATAGAGTGGAGAACTTCATGAGCCACAAGAGCCCCTTCCATGGTTTCCCTTCTCGGGACAAATCCGCCTTGCTCAAGGGAAATAATACGTGGAATAAGATGTTGAATCCTAAGATATATGACTTTAGTAATAATCTTATAGGATAAATTGCATAAGGAGATTGGCCTGAAATCCGCAAAAGTTTGGGGATCCCTCACTTTTGGAATGATGGAGATATTGGTAGTGTTAAAATATTTTAGCATGGTTTTGGATCTTCTAGATTCTTCCACAGTGGCCAATAAATCCCATCCAATTATATTCCAGCAACTTTGGTAAAACAATGTAGTAAAACCATCTGGCCCAGGAGCTTTGTCAGGCAAGAAAGAAAAGACAACTTTACATATTTCTTGAATGGTAAAGGGAGCCATCAAAATATCAATATCTTGTTCTATTAACACTTGTGGAATGGAGTCAAGGAGTTCTACAACTTGTGATGTAGAAGGAGAAGGCAAGACATCAGGTGCAAGAAGATTCTTAAAGAATTTGACGCCTTCATTTCTGATAAGATTTTCATTAGACAGAAGGTTACCAGAGGCATCTTTGATATGAAAAATTGTACTATTAGTTCTTTTTTTCTTGGCTGAATTGTGGAAAATTTTAGTATTTCTATCCCCATCCTGAAGCCATAATTCTTGGGATTTTTTTCTCCAGTACATCTCTTCTCGAGAACACAGTTCCTCCCATTGTTCCTACAGATTCTTTTGAGAAGAGTATGTTTCTTCATCCATTCCCTTTTGGATGATCTGATTATAAACTTCTTCTAGCTGATCTTTGACTATAACTTTTTGTTGGAACACATTTTTGAAAACTTTTTGATTCCAAATTCAAATTTGAGACTTGATATATTTCAATTTCATTGCAAACTGATGCATTTTATGGCCTTCCATTGGAACTTCATTCCAACATTGATGAATATTGTGTAAAATTTTTGGATGCCTGAGCCACATGCTTTCAAATTTGAAAGAAGAATGAAAGTGATGGTTAGAACATTTGTTATTACAATTGAGAATTAGCGAGATAGGAAAATGATCAAATCCTGGCAAGGTAAGGATTTCTAAAGAAATATCTGAGCAACTCAAGTTCCAATCTTTAGATAAGAAAAATCTATCAAGATGAGCAGCAATATTGGCAAATCCAGAGCTCTTGTTAGTCCAAGTAAATAATCTGTTATTAGGATGAACATCCATCAGATTGTTATTATCTACAAACACATTAAAATCTTGTAGTGTTTTAGGGGGAGGGATAATACCACCAATTTTTTCTGAATGAGCTAATAAAGCATTAAAATCACCTCCAATAACTACTTGTTATTGATCTTGCATTTGAAGAGAATGTGTGATATAATCCCATAAACATGCTTTATCCAAAGTTGAAGTAGGTCCATATACATTAATCAAGATAAAAGAAATATCAAATGTAGTTATATGTATCAACTGTCAATTACTTTCTTGTTGAAAGAGCTGAGAATTAACTATAATGGGATTCCAAAGAACTGCTAAACCTCCAGAGGCACCCAAACCTTGCATATGATAGGCCTTCCACTTTTTCCATCTTGCAATGGTTTTCTCAAAATTGTTTTGGGATAATTTGGTTTCCTACAATAAAATAATATCTGCTTGCAAAGAATCAATGGCTTGTTTGATTCATTTCCTCTTGTCAGAGGCATTTAAACCTCGGACATTCCATGAGATGATTTTCATTCGGGACAAGGAGAACACCTAGTTCTCCTTGTCAATCTTCTGATAATAGTGAAACTATCATCCAATGTAGTTTGAATAATAGTTTGAATAAGTATCATCTTCTAATAATACAATTTTTATCCCTTAAGTCAGCTAGCATTAACAAATAAATCAATCAAACTTAATATGTTGTCAATCGGCTAATATATAATTGAGTACTCAATCAACTCAGAGAAACTCTTCGTTAACCAACCCAACTCAGTCAATATTGATTATGAACTGACTTTCCTTTGGTAACCAAGTGAACTCAGTCAACTCAGGATCCATGTCAACTCTCCTTTGCTAACTAAGTGAACTCGGTTAACACAAGATCTTCCTTCGATGCTCAAGTGAGCTTAGTGGAACTAACTCTAAACTTCATTATAACTAGAATGCTTGGTATACATAGAAAATTGCCTTCAATGCTGAGTGAGCTCAGCAATCACTAACTTGCTCAATAAGGCTTGACATTTTTTGTAACATCAAAGACAACATATAATTGTTTAATTATTTTCAACAATCTCCCTCTTTGCCATTGATGATAACACAACATATCATAGAACAATGAAATTTTAGAGAAACATGGAAGTAAGGATAATATCCTTAATTTCATTCTTCATCCATGAGAACTCCCTCTATGAATGAGAACTCCCTCTAAAATTAGTATCTTCCTTTGTAATGATTCTTTGATTTCTCTAACTGTAATTCCTCCCTCTAACAGAAAACTCTCCTTCTTTACTGATAAAAAATTTCTTCGATATGACAGCAAACTCTCCCTCTTTGACATCTCATGCCAAAGACAATAATCAACATTTTTTTCATGTACTTAATATACTGATTCATATGCAATCTGCTCTAATAATATTGTATCAACTTCTCTGATCCTCAAAGTGCTCGATTGATGCATCACTAAAATTTGATTAGTGAGCTTTAGGTAGGGGAATGGCCCCTATCTTACCTCTTATATACAAAAATCCATCCTTAGGTAATGGCTTGGTGAATCTACAATTTTTTCCTTTGTATTCACATATTCCAATCTCACCTCCTTTTCTTGCACTAATTCTCTTAGAAAGGGATATTTTATTACAATGTGCTTAGTCTTGGTATGCTTCACAAGATTCTTTGAAATGTTAATTGTATTGGTGTCATCACAAAAGATAACTATTGAATCCTTGATTTTTTCCTTCATACTTGCCATCAGTTACATGAATCAAATGATGTTGGAATAATTAAGTATTGCTACAACATATTCTGCTTCTATTGTAGACTGAGAGATGTAATTACGTTTCTTGCTTGTCCAAGACACTATCCTTTTTCCAAGAAAAAATGCTCCACCACTAGTGTTTTTCTTGCCATCAATACTTCCTTCCCAACCAGCATCAATGAAATCTTTCAACTCAAAGTTGTATCCTTTCTTATACCACAAACCATAATCTTCGGTACCTTTTAGATACCTCATAAAAAAATGTATTGTCATCATATGGTTTTCCTTTGGATTAGAAAATAATCTTACCACCATACCAACTGCTAATGCAATATCAAGTCTTGTGTGTAACACATACTAAAGTTTTCCAATCATTGATTTGTATGTAGCCTGATCTACCTCTATGGAATCATCATTTTTGGAAAAAGAATTTAATCTCTCCAAATATTGACATTTCAAATTCTTTACTCATTTCCTTAGAAAATGTTTTGCATAAATCATCATGTCAAGTGAATAATGTGTCATCTATAAAGATTTTTTATAGCACTATCTTCTTATCTAGTCCTTCCTTGATGTATAGGTTGTTGTTGTCATTTGTCCTTTGAAAACCAATCTTTACTAGATGATTGTGCAATCTTTCATACCAGGATCTAGGGGCTTGTTTGAGACCATATAAGCTTTGTGTAGTCTACAAATCATATCCCTTTTGTTAGGATCTATGAAACATTTAGGTTTCTCAATGTAGACTTCTTCTTCTAGGATTCCATTCAAGAAAGATGACTTCACATCCATCTAATATACTTTGAATCCTTTATGAGCAGCATAAGCAAGTAGTGTTCTAACACCTTCAAGTCTTGCAATAGGAGCAAAAATCTCTACATAATCAATACCTTCTTCTTGAGCATAACCTTTACAAATTAACCTTACTTTATTTCTTGAAATGTCTCCATTCTCATTCAACTTATTTCTAAATACCCATTTTGTGTCGATTACATTTTTGTCCTTGGGTCTAGGAACAAGATTCCAAGTTTTGTTCCTTTCAATCTGATCAATCTCTTCATTCATTGCCTCAATCCACTTTTCATTTTCTAATTCATCTTTAATAGTTATAGGTTCAAACTCAGTAAGCAAACATGTACCTTTTAATTTGTTCTTTGTCATTGTGCCTTTTGACTGATCTCCAATGATTTTGTCATGTGCATGATGCCTTCTGACATATTTAGCAAGTATAGGTACCTTCTTTTTTAATTCACTTGCTTCACCATGCTCAAACTAATCTTTTGAATCATGCTCGAGTCCCACTATCTATGACTCTGGTCCTTCAGATTATGACTCATTTTCCTCTTGCTAAAACTCAGGTCCTCTTGACTATGAATTGGGTCCTTCAAACTATGACTTAGGTTGCACTAGCTGAAACTCAAGTTGAACTGGAGATTTAGGGGACTTGAGTGGTGAAGACTATTGATTTCCAATTGCATTTTCCTGAATTTCAAGTAAAGTATCAAGTTCATAGTAGATAAAGTTTAGGTAATTTTTAGGTTCTTTTTTCCTTTTTTCCTCACTCTTTTTCTGCAAACTTGTCAATTTTTACATGTACACTTTCTATGACTTTGTGAGCAGAAAGATGTTGGAATTAACAATGGGAAAGTAAACTCTGAGAGGGGGGAGGGGGGTGAATTAGTACTTCAAAATTTTAACCATAAAACATTTACTACACATCCATCTCACAATTTATCATGTAAACTGAAATAGCTAACTACACATGCTCATCCATAGCATGAAACAAATAACACATGACACAATAATTTTGTTACTCAAAAACCCACCAATGAGAAGGTAAAACTGGAGTGAGGATGATACCCACAAATATTCACTACTACAGTTGTAAAGTGTATCCAATTAAGGTTACAATTGTTTGACCATAAACTATGATCTACCTAGTCAAAGGTATGCCTTGTTAAAGGCTTACAAAGACTATTAAATCTTACCCTGTTAAAGGATTTCAACAACCTGCTAAAAGTGTGCCTTGTTAGAGGACTTAAACTTGCAATAAAACAAGCAGCATGTTAAAAGACTTACAAAATCCTATCAAGACTACTTGGTTAAGATATTTTCACTAATTCACCTGTTAGAATATTTTAGCCTTGATCCTTTGGTTAGCACTTCTCTATTAGATATCAAATCTCCTCTTTCCTTATTTGTACTTGATCCTCCTGATCAGATGTATCTCTTATGTCCTTTAACTACTCTTATTTGTTCTCTCTAACTGGTTATGCATGTAGTGCCTGCCCCTAGATCGCATTTCTGTTATCATTGTCAAATTCTTTTAGGTTGATTTTATGCTTTGATTAGCTTTAGAGATACTAGATTTGTAATATTATGATATTATTTCATGACTTTGATTACAAATGTATCAGTTATTGTTGCTTAGTTGATTTCATTCATGTGTCGTTAATGATTTCTTAATGATTCCTAATTAGTAAATGTGGTTTCTTGTGTAACAATGTTAATGTGATATCTTTAATGATGATTATGTTGTATTGATAGAGATGCATTATTACATGTGCGCATTTGATATTAGACTTGTGATTTTTACGATACTTACCCCATACTTGCATGTGTATGGTGCGCGTGTTTATTTTATCTTTCTGTCTGAAGTGTTTGATGTGGTTAAGGGAGGGAGTCATAGTCACCTGCTAGTCGGGATCTACACGATGAACCACTCCCCGCCATTGTTTGTTTAGTTTAGATATATTATATACATGTACATGCTCGTCTTTTATGCAGGATGCAGGTACCGGGCATCGACTTCCCTGAATTTCCAAGATGAGCGTGCCTTATTACAAATACTCAAATGGTGAGAATGGGAAGATAATGTTCAGGTCCAATCCTAGCCATAAGCCTATAATACTTGTCTTGCAAGGAGGACTCGTAACAGACTGTCTACCCTTTTTAAACCCGTGAGTATTTTGTGCGTATGTTGTTTTGTGAGTCTTTGATGAATTTCTATTAATTAAGTCTAATTAATAGATTAAATTAATAATTTAATTTAATGGAGAATTATTATGACTTTTTGAATATTTAATTATATTTAATTAATTGAGAAATTAATTAAATATAAAGAATTGAATTGGAAGATAAAAGTTTTAAGATTAAATTTAGAACATGATAATATTTATTTAATTTAATAATAATATATTTAGAGTTCATTTTTAAATAAATGCTAAATATTATTGTTATTTAAGTTAATAAATATTTATCAAATTAAACGTTCAAAATATATTAAAAAAGGAAAAAGATATTAATTATGAAAATGATTTAAGTTTGCATGAATCAGTTTTAAATATAAGAAATTAATTAAAAGATAAAACATGTGAACTTGAATAAAGATATTTTAATAATGTGCACATGATATTGAAGTTAATAAATTAATTTAAAGAAAAGTAAAGTGGAAAGTTAAATAAAGTAATTTAACAATTCACTCAAAGTGCATGAAGGATTAATAAAAGAATATCGTAATTAAAAAAGAAAATTAATTGTGCATGAGTGAATTAATTAAATAAAATTATTATAATTTTAGACTGGTGGTGATAGAAACCCTAAAGGGTAATTAGAGTCTATATTAGAGGTTTTTGGGGTCATTATTTGGGGGGAGAGTTTTTCAGACGCAGATTTCAGGACACGCACAAGTTTGAAGAGAAAATCAGAGGGTTTGGAAAAGAAGGGAAGTTTTTCGTAGCTTGAAGGGTTTCACTTGCAGTAGGAATCTTTATCTAACTGCCACTGTTTAGCATCAGATCCAGGTAGGATCTCGTGGTTTAATTGTATAGTAGTTTTCGCTTTTCAAGTTTCTGTCTGCTCCGTGTCTTTTGCATGTGTTGTTTTTCGAGTATGCAATATTGTTCTTGTTTGGGAAATATCTGTACATGGCTTAGATGGATTCTTCATTGAATTTATTTTAGAGGATTGCATAAGATTGAATAAGAAATCAAACACTATGAGAATCTATTAGATAATTGAAATAGGGTTTGAGGTTTAAAAGTAAATTTAATTGAGAAATTCGAATGTTAGATAAACCCTTTTTATTAGATGGTTTGGGAAGAATTTGGAAATTGATATTGGACTTTGCAAATTATATATATATATATATATATGGTTAATAGAAATTCTTCTATCAGACCATATTTGCAAAATATGTTTTAAAAAAAAAAAATTATATATATATATAATCAAACAATAAAACAATTCTTATTTTTTTTAAAATAAATATTTATTAAAAAAATGGGCGATTTTAAATGTTATATAAAAAAAAAAAAATTTAAAATAATAATATGGGGAGGGGTGGGTTTTACCCACCCCCTACCCCCTTACCCTTTCTTAATGCACTGTCGCGCGCGCAGGCGTACTGTTGTACGCAGGCACTACCTGCGACAGCAGTCAGCCTGCCGCACGGAAGGCGCCGTATATCATGGCCGGCGGGCCTTAATCGCATAGTATATAGTTTTATAAAAAAAATCATTTTTGTTTTTATTTATTAAATTTTTTTTTAATAATAGTTATTATTTATAATATATATTTATTAATTAGTATTAATATATATATAATGCTATTTAATATGTAATATATATATTAATCAGTTTTAATTTATAAAATGATTATTAAGAATTATAATTACATATAGAATTCAGATTATTAATGGAGCTGATTCAAAATTAATGTTATTGTTGAGATTATTATTGTTTTGGTAATATAGTTATTTCTCGTATGATTATTAATTAATTTAATTAAAATTGGTTTAAATTGAATTTAATTAATGATTAATGTTGTTTAAGAAATATAGAGTTACTTCATTATTGTTATCAATGAAGTTGATAACGTAGTATTATATCAATGATTATTATTTTAATAATTTAAATAAATGATTACTCCCTGCGTAATTATTTAAATATAGCAATTGGTTATTGGTAAGGATTAATTGCAAAGACTTATCACTTGGAAATTTATATTGAAACGTAAACTGAAACTTTACCTTTAACCCAGTTGTGTATTTTCAAATCAAACTAAACTATGAGTTGGACTGTTTTACTTGTACTTCCTCTGCTTTGAGATGTTGGTGTTGATTAGTTGTCGACCAGTCTAGGGAGTACACCAAGGGTTGTGAGATTTATGTTATACCATTTATGTGACTGGATGTCATGATGTGTCTTGTGATTCAGATTGAGATTATACTTATGAGATTTGTTTTGTGGAGCATTTATGAGTACTTGGATTTAGTTCGATCCATCTTATTATCAGGTTGCCTGTTAAGGAACCGAGTTGATCTTTATGAGTATTGTGGTATGGGACAGAACAATGTTTTATGTGCCTAGGAGAGGTTGTCTAGGTACATGACTTTGGGAGTGGCTTGCAGTAGGGGTCCGGGACCCAAAGTGGTCAGTACCAGGGTAACCTATGCAAGTTGTGTAATAAGTGATAATCTAGTAATGAAAAATCTTTGGGGGGAAAACACATTAAAAAGATAAGTTAGAGATATTTGATCCACCTATGCATTGAGTGCTTGTATAGACTAAGGATGGGAATGAGATGAGTGCCTCGTCTTCTTGAGAGGGCTTTCTGGTTTCCATATGTGTGATGTTGAGGGTTTGGGGTTCAGAGTAACCAGTCCAGGGTAACTCAACGCTTGAGGGTCCAGGGTCTATTAAGAGATCAGTCCAGGGTAACTCAAGTAGCCATGTGATGACACTCCCTAGTATGTAGCCTGAGTCTCCTCTGTAGATTTGTGTATCTCTGGTGGTGTACTTATTGTTGGATGTGTTTATTGTGGATATTTACTTTCATTGAGGATGATTGGTGATTCATGGATGTTGTACTTTTGACATGTGGCTTTTGACTTGAGATGATTATCTTTCGTTGACTTTATCTTTTGATCTTGGTATTTGGTTTATACTTGGTTTGTGTATGATGTTTGGTTATGTGGTGTCGGTATTGGATTGAGTGTTCTTCTGGATTATTTTATCTTCTTGAGTAGCATGTGTTACCTTTGAGGTAGTTTTGACTATTAGGGGTACCTTGCCTAGGAATGTTTTATGTTTGATAGCCGTATGTGGATCGTTCATTATCTTCCCTACACGATGGGAGTGGAAGCCTGACTAGGTAACCATGCAGTCGGGAGGTAGTGCCTTCTTACCATTTGGGTTCCCCTTTACATTGCTAGTTGTTGGATGTTCGTTGCAGGAGATGTACCTTTATTATTCTTATTTCTTATCATAAAGACTTCTTTTCAGATGATGTATATATGTTATCATGTATTCTGATTTATTGTATCTATTTTCTCATACCCTGCGACATGTGCAGTGGATGTTATTAATTGGATATACTTTCATTGTATTGTTTATACTTATGCATTTGCTTATGCGATTATGTATCTGTTATTCCTTTATGATCTTGAGACATTGTACTTGAAACTTAAACTAATTAATTTAAAATTATTAAATGTGACTCAACGTAAAGGAACTCTTGAGGAATTGAAACTATATCTGTAATTGATTATGTGTATTTGATGTGTATGTTCATGTTGCTTCCGCATTAATGTTATCTTGATGTTGTTTAAACTTTAAAAAAAAAATGGTTCAGTAAACATTGTAACATGTTAGGTTTAATTCTCTTGGGTTCTCGAGCAGGGCGTTACAATGCAATTCATATCTTTTTCATAAACTCCTTAGTCACCATGAATGCTCTATCTATATTTAGCATTCGACCTTCTCTTCTCATTCATACACTAAAAACTCTTTAGGTTTTTCCCTCCTTAAGAAGACTTAGGTGAGCTAGGGTTAGGTGGGAATCAACAATTGTGAGTCATCCATTTTTCCACTTGGAACATCCCTTATTTTAAAAGGTTACATGTACTACATAAGGATTCTCAATATACTTCCATATATATCTTCTAGAATTGTAAAACAATCCTCAAGTCAGCCCAAAAATGGTTTATATAGGATTTTGTGCCATTACAAACAACTATGCCAAAAACTATTTACTTAGCAATTGAAAGCTTTGATGCTCGACATTCACTATATCCTTAATGTTGTAACTTAGTCCTGAATGACTCGGCATCCACTATTTTACTTGGCATATGAATCACTCAGAACATATGACTTTCTTGACACTTGAGTGACTCGACACATACCATCTTCTTGGCACATACTAGTGCTTCAAACTAATTGTGTATTTTCTTCGCATACATTGTCTTCCTACTGATGCTTGGCGTGTACTATGTTTCTACTTGTATATGACTTTAGTGTGTTGTCATTCACTAGTCAAAACCAAAATGTGTTGTTCACCCCTATGAGCATCACCTAGATCCAATGAGTGCTAAGTGTTCCATTTATTCTCATGAGAAATGAATTCATGTTGAATCACTACTCATGAAACATGGGTCAATGAGTTTGACTAAATATCACATAGTTAAATCCTGAAAGCAATGTCACAATTTGATTTGCTATGGAAATTATCTCCTACTTATCAAAATGAGATCAACAATCTCCCCCTTTAACATGAGTGGAAGAAACACTTGGTCAAGCATATATAACCTCAATATGAGCATTACTCAGACAACCTGAATATATTACTAACATACACAATTACAAAACTTGCAAAACTGATGACATAACTGTCGTACCTTATTTCACCAAAATTTTATAACTTCCCCTGAGTTGGTATTTCCTTTCTGTAATTGAATTTTCTATAACTCCTACGAAGTAAATGTGATGTACTATTGATGTCCCTTATTTTTGTCTCAAAAATGTGTTTTGCATGTGTATTTCCTTTACTATCCCTTTTTATTCATTATCCCCCTCACTGTTACTATCCCCCTTTTTTGACACTTATGTCATGGGTGGTACACTTATATTATATTTGTCCAAAAATGTTTTTTGGACCTCCATAATATTTTCAGTGGTGCATCCCAATTATTTCATGCTACCTCTAGAGATCAGTATTGAACATCTAGTTGGGCAGCAAGGTCAACTACGCCATCATGGGTTGAAAGTTGGTTATCTTTCTTCATCAATATTTCAATGAAGGCTAGTTCCTTATGAAATACTTCCATTTGTGGGCTCAACATGAATTGGATACTAATCAAGGTAGCCCTTATGTTTGTATGTGGTGAATCTAATGTTGCTAGCTTTCCTTGAGTAGAAAGTAATCTCTGAAAATGAGTCTAGCTTTAACTAGGAGATAGTTTCAATGTTGTACCTATGGATTGTATATCTTCTTGTGGCCGATCAATAGCTCTATGTACTTCTTGTGTGAATAAATTCACATCAGAAAGCTTTGTGTATAGGAAAAAGATATTCTCCAACACCTTTTTCACATCCTCCATTTTGGTTGCTATGTCAACCTGTCTTAGTGCAGTACCACTAGAAATGTGTTCAAGAGCTTTAGAAGGAAAATTTATTTCAGACCATTCCAATAGTTTGGTGTTTGTGTCTAGGTCTTCATCACTGATCTTCTCAACAATATTTACCAGTTGCTCAAGAATAGGTTTCTCTTCATTAGGGGTTGGGAGGCTAAAAGCATCAAGAAAGATGTTTTTTATTTCATGAAGAACTTGCTTTTGCTTGTGCTCCCTTTTTAGCAACTCTTAATGTTTCTTCCTATGTAGAGCTTCCTGTAGAATGCTCATTTTCTCAATGGTGATTGATGTAAGATCAAACTTTGGAAGTTCAATCACCTCATCAAGACTTACATCTCCATAGAATATATCTTTTGATATGCTAGATGTCTTTGCACTTGGCCTTGATATTTACAATGGGGTGGCATGAGTGCTTGGCCTCTAAAGAACTTGACTACTAGTAGGAGTCACAAAAATTGGTAGAGTGACCAAAGTTTGTATGGAAACTTGTTCCTATGTAGCAGTAGTCACCTGCAATTCTTTAGACTTGTCAACCTAGCTTATTTCTTCCTTCTTTTCACCTTGTGTTTGTGATGTAGGTGTAGGACTTGCTTCCTAACCTAGTTTAACTTTTGTTCCATCTTTCTCAACTGTAGCTAAGGCTAGCTTATGTGAAATGAATGGCACTAGAGGTAATGCAACTAGTGTTGTAATAACACCTTGATGTTCAATGCCTACACTTTGGTCTTCTACAACTTTTACCTCTAGTGGCACACTAGACGTGCCAATTTTCTTCTTCCTTGTTGATGCCATTATTGCCTTATCAATTTCTTTTGTTCTCACCAATACATGATGTGAGCATAATTGAGCTGCCATGGTGGAACCCTTCAAAATATTCTTCAAATCATCATATGTCAAGGGATTGATGTTCTGAGCATAATTGTCAGAAACATCCTTGATTTTTACTAAGTCCTACTAACTTACTTGGTCTTCATGTAGAGAACTATAACTCGACACTTGTACCTCAAGTACACTTTGATCATCTTGTTTCTCATCCTCAGTTGTGGCCTCTTCTCCTATTGTTTCCTCAATGTCTCCTACATGAACATGTTGGAAATAGTCAAGACTTAGGTTACTGAGAGGGGAGGGGTGAACTAATAACCTTAAAAACTTTCATAAGTTCAACACTTAACAATGTAAATCATCCACCATTAATTGATCTACTTTAGTGTATGCATGAGAAACTAAAAGATAAACATTCATGACAAAAAAACACAGCATTTGGTGACCCAAAAACCTTCCAAATAGAAAGTAAAATTGGGGTGGGGATGATACCCACAAAACTCTGTTAAGGCTTATATTGATCACTTCTAATGATCTACCCTGTTAAGAGCAATTTGGACTACTAGATCCACCTTGTTAGAGGTTTTACAAATATACAATGAAGTATGCACTTTGTTAGGAGATTTAATGAAAGACTGTTAAGTCTACCTTGTTAAAGGATTTAGAAAATTGAGTCACTTGTTAGGATGAAATAGTAGATCTAACTTACAACTTGACTGCTAATTAGATCCTTGAAGTACATATCACCTCTTGTGATTGATATAACTTTACTACTCCTTGTAGACCTTGTTGAATACTCTTCTCTGCTGCTGATTTGCATTCACTCTTCTCAAAACATTACATATCCATACATCCATATATTGCAAATGATACAATACATTACATATATACCATTCCAATATTTACAATTACAAGGTTGGCTGAAACACAAGTAAACAAAATATTTTTGAGTCGGCCAAATAGTAGAAACTTGAGTTCTGTAAGCTGACTTGGTGAACTTCTAATACTCGATGTCCACTGCATTACTTAGCATTGTCATGCACTCAGTAGAAGTAGAGGCTTAATCCATACCAATAATACAATGTAGCTTCAAACTCGGTGACCATTGGAGACTCAGTAGATATAGTGTTACTCAGTAGAAACTGATTACTTTGTTTACCTTGCTGGAACTCGGTAAACATTGCTCATTTCACCACTCAATAGACACTAGCTTCATATCATAGAAACTAATGACTTGGTAAGTAGTATGAAGCTCGGTAACCACTAACTACTTGGTGATGACCGCTGACCTGTACACTATCTATATTCATTCGGTAGCTTTAGAAATGCTCGATATAAATTGCTTAACTAATGAACTTACTTGGCAACCACTAAATGCTCAATATAAACTGTAGATGAATGATGAGCTTGGTAACCATATAGAGTTGAATAAGTGTTGTCACTAATGAAAAATATAACATAATGCCAACAATCTCCCCCTTTGGTATTAGTGACGAAAACACTTATAAGCCAAAACTTATGTACACTGACATGCTGATTGTGATTTTTCAAAATTTATCTTTGTAATGTTGCCATATATACATTTTTACATATCTCCCCCATACATAAGACATAATATATACATAGTCTATCTCTTTTATTCTATACATATATCAAACTATTCTCTCCCCCTTTGTCTCCACATATCTCTTACTCCCCATTTTTGACAATAATGTCAAAGAGTTATGCAATATATTCAAATAGAGACATCAAAATGTAAGAGAAACTCAAAGTGTACCTTGAGAATAAGAGCTAATGTCTTATCCCAATCATTTTGCAAAATTTTGCAGGTGGAGAGTACTTCTACTGAAAGTTTGATCATATGTTCTGCAATTGAGAAATTATTATCCTAGACCAATGTCTTTGAATATGCAATATGCTTGTGCATTGTGTCCATTATTAGAAGGATCATGTTTTAAATATCTATCAATGTGGACCTGATCCTTGCTTCTTCTCTTAGCAATTCTACCTACATATATGACAAAAATCTCACCTTAATGTGATGTGTTGAGCTTGAGCTAGAGTCAAGCTACAGCCTTTGAGCACTGGCATTCATAGCTACATCAATCTTATTCAATTTTTCTTTTATTTCTTTGGTGTACTCTGTAACATCACAAAGCTTGCCAAAAAGTGATGTCAAATTTGTGAAAGAATATTCAAGATTGCTCAAAATTGAAGATAGCTCTACCTAGTTAATAGCAATGTGCTTAAGCACTTTATTATCAAACTTTTTCTCTGCCTTTTCAATTAGCTTTTCTTGACCAGATGTATCCTCATTAAACTTATTGACTGCTTCTTGTAATTGTAGCAAAATGTATTGAGATGAATCCACATCAACACCTATAGCCTTTTTTATTATATTCTTTGCATTTTTAATTATTCTAAACTCTTTATCTCTTTTAGCTCTTAACTGGTTTTGCCTTGCCTTTTGTTCCAAAAGCTAACTAACCAGTCTCATTTCTTCAACTATAGCAGTATCTAGATAGAACTTGGGAATTACAAATTCATTATCCAAATCAATATCATCATCAATTTCCTTACCAGTAAGCAAAAGTTTTAGGGGTGTCCTTGGTTCTACTTATGACATTACTGCCTTGGACTTAGAAATAGAGACAATTGTAGAGATAGTTGGACTAGCTAAAAAAATTTGAATAGGACCAACTAAAGGAAAATTGAGAGGAGTGCTAACTAAATCCATAATTGAAGTACTATCTAAAATTGAAGTGATAACAAGTGGAACACTGACTAGAGCACATACAATAGGAGCACTAGTAGAAATATTTACAACTGATGTACTTATAGGCAAATGCAAAATCGAAGTTGACAAAATTGTAGAACTGGATGTTGTTCACATTGATGATGTTGTTGAGTTGGGAGCTAATGAAGAGGAGGGTTTTAGCTCAGTAGATGAAGTGGTAGACACTTCCATTATTGATACCTGGAGCTAAGAGGGAGCAAATAGTGATTGAACAAATGATGTGTCTGTTGTATATGTAATCACATTTGTTGAAGCTGTCTCCAACCCTGATGATGTAGCAATCTTTGGTGGAGAATGAGGAAGGGAGGCTATAACTTGTGCTACTATTCTCATTGGATCATTTTCTTCATCTCCTTCCTCATCTTCTCTTCAGCTTCTTCCTCTTTCTCTTCATCATCATTCTTTAATGCCTGATAGTCCTCAACATCAAAAGTGACACATGGAGTCTTATCTTCTTCATCACTGTCATTGTCATCATCATCATCCTTGAGTTCCACTGGATCTTCACTGGGCTTGTGCAAATGATAGATGTTCTTCCACATGTTTGTATCATCTCTAACAAAATGCTCAATGTATTTGATCAATATCAAACATGTATGAAATCTAATCATCATTTTACCTTAATTTTTTTTCATTGTTGCCTTAACTTTTGCATCTGTATGATTAGGTAGTAACTTTTTCAAAGATTTCTCATATATATCTTTTGTTGTCTGTACAGCTGATTCACACCTTGGTAGAAATCTTGCCAATATTCAATCTGAGGGGCAATTTGATCCAGGGAATATTTCTATTTACCCATCTTATTGAGTACTAGCTCCTCAATCTACATTTTCTTAGCATCTACCCTAGTTTCAAAATTTAATTCCTTGAAGTTTGTGATGCCTGCACCTTCTTCCATTTTCTTCAACCTTTCTTAGAAGGTAAGTGGGGACTTACTCAATACAACTTCACTACCACCTTTCTTCTTGGATCTCCTTGTGAATATAGCTATGGAAGCCTTGGGTGGCTTGGTAATAATTACCTTGCCCTTCTTTTTCAGAGGCTCTGCCTCCTTCTCAGATTCTTGCTCTTCTTCTTCTTATTCTTCTTCATCCTCTCCTTTTCCCTCGATAAGCATGAGAGGGGTACTTGTAGTTTTTAACTTAGCTACCTTCCTCTTGCCTTTTCTTATAGCCTGGGGTAGCTTGATTTCAAGCTCAATTTTGGCTTTGGCTTCTTCATAGGTTCCAAAAATAGGTAGCTTTGGATCTATTGGCTTATTTACCAGGGCTTCAATAATGTCTTTTGTTTCATCAATGTTAACCTCATATGGACGAGGTTTCACCCATGCAACTCTAGGCCTAACTGCCTAGATATACACTTTATCAAAATCAACCATAAAGCATACATCATCTTTATAATCTTCAACTAGTTTGGGTGGAATCCTAAACCTATTGTTCATCTTCTCCTTGAAAGCTTCAAAATAATTATCCATTATACTTTCAAAAATTTCACCCACCTCTGCAATGAATTCATTAATTTGATACAAAATGGGAGTATCTTTCCTCCATACAACTGAACCTTTTGATGGAAAAAACTTTTGAACATAAAAGAAAAGACACGTTAACAAAGAACCAAATTTATAGGGGTTGTTCTTTGATGTCCTAATGCTGTCCATATTCTTGTTCAACTGCTTCAACAATAATTTTGATAGATCAAATTCCAAATTTTTCTTTACAACCTTATATGCCAGATCAACTGCCTCACATGACACACTGTTCAAATGATTGGAGCTATAAATCTTGTGATAAATGACATAAATACCAAACCTTAATTCTATTTCAAATACATTGCTAATCTTCACACCTCTACCATCCCACTCTGCTAGGGTTTTCTTTTGAAGCTCATCCCAACCTAGGTTTTTGGTTGTTTTGGCCTTGTTAAGCATAGGGAGACCAGTAATCTTATGAATCATTTTCTTCATGTTCAAAATAGGCTATTCTAAGCATAACTAACCATTATGAACATGGCTCAAAATATACTTAATCCACTCAATTTGGAGACCCCTTGGCAGATGCAGATATTGGTTAATCCTTTGACCTCTAGATGCTTATGCTCGAGTTTCAGAGAACCATCAAAACATATTTATCCTAGGGCACTATCCATCTCTAGGGTTCTAGTTTCTTGAATAGAACACTTAAAATGAGTGCAAATATTGTTCATAAAGAGTACCTTTGGAGGAATTTGTGATTGAGCTCCATTCAGGTCGAGTGACTCCGCAACTGTTGGTACTATCTTGAAATTTGGTGTTTTCCACTCCATGCCTTTTACCAACATTTCTGAACCTCTATTTTCCTTTTTGTTGTTGGTGCTTCTGGATACCATGGCTACTTGGTAAATGAGAAAATTTCTTTTGAAGAAATCTTTGCTGCAAATTCCCTCAAGATTGCTTGGATGCACTAGAAATCACTCTGCTCTAAGTATTCTGAAGTTGTGGTGAAAAATGCAGTCAAATTCTACCCTTTTTGATGAAAATTATCCATTAATGCTTGGTACCATAATGACATAGTGTGTGACAAACTGTCATCCATTCACTATGCTCGATAGAAGCTTGTGACTCGGCGATCGAACAAAACTTTAGTACTCCCAACCTAGCTCGGTAGAGTCTATGATCAACCTTGCTCAGTATGACTTGATTTCTTGTGATCCCTTTGTATCTAAAATATTGATTTGGATCTTTTGCTTCCTTTCATTGGAACTGCTTGAGATTTGACTTGAAGATACAGTTCTAGTTCTTCCCTTAAGAATCTAGTTGGAAATGGTGGAGTCACCCACTTCTTGAGTGACATGAACATCATTTGAATTGTATTTCTTGGTAGATTTGGGAATCCACTGTTGTCTCATATACTTCCTAATGTTATCAACTTTAGCTTTCTTTTCATCTTCGACCTTTCCTATATTCATGCAATTCTTAGCTATATGACCAAGTTCAATCCATGTGTAAAATCTTATTGTAGTATCCTTCTTTCTCAAGTGATGCCTTGCATAGTTTATGCCAATGTGTCTATATTATCCACAATAATGACATCTACACCAGGTATTGTAGTCCCAACCAAATATTGCCTTTACAAGTTGTTCAGCTGGATTAAATGGTTTAGATCTACATGTTGATGCCTTGTGACCTTGTTTCTTGCATTTGTGACATTTACCTTCAAATTTTGATTTCTCGTTGCATTCATTAGCTTTATGACCATGTTGACTACAATTGTAGCATTCTATTGAATTTTCCTTTCTATTGCTCCAACATTTGTTTTATGTATGACCTATCTTACCATAGTGATTGCAAGTAGGTCTTTGATTCCTTTGAGCACCTTGTTTGGAAGATTCACCTTCTACTTGGTATCCAAGTCCTGCTTTACCTTTTTTCCTATAAAGATTCTACTCACTTTGCTGATTTAATTGATCCATGTCTTCTTAGGGTTTCATTATCCTTTCATTGAGTTGTTTTTTAGAATTTAGATCAGCTCTCAATCTTTCATTGATTTTTCTTTTAGTGATTAAATCATTCCTAAACTTTCATTTTTAGATCTCAAACTCATAATTTCCTCATTTGCATTGGAGAGTTGATTGAGAAGACTTTCTTGATGAAGGGATTGACTTTGAGTTTCATTTTTCCTTGTCTCTAAGTCTTCATTTGCCTTATTCCTTTGTTCCAAGATTTCACACAATCTTATTGACTAAATTTCCTGTTTTCTTTTCAATTTTCTTACTTCTTCTTGCAGAGAGCCACTCTTTTCTAGGAGTTCTTTGATTGTCTCATTTGCTTCATCTAAACTACTAGAGGGGAAAAAGTCTTCAATCTTTTCTTCAAGATACTGATGGTCATTCATTTTTTTTGCAAGTTCCTTCCTTCTTTTTAGGGATTGAGAAAGATGCTCTTTTGCTTCTTTGAGTTGAGCTATGGCCATTTCCAGATCTAGCTTTTCATTATCAATAGCTTTGTCAAGTCTGAATATCTTCATTGTCCTTGATCTTTTCTCAAGTTGTCAAACTTTATCTTGAGAACCACAATGCTCTAATACCAATTGTTGGAAATAATCAAGACTAGCTAGGTTACTGAGAGAGGAGGGGTGAATCAATAACCTTAAAATCTTTCATAAGTTCAACACTTAACAATGTAAATCATTCACCATTAGTTGATCTACTTTACTGTGTGCATGAGAAACTGAAAGATAAACATTCATGACACAAAAACATAGTATTTGGTGACCCAGAAACCTCCCAAATAGAAAGTAAAATTGGGATGGGAATGATTCCCACAAAACTTCACTATTGTTGTATAAAGTTGGCCTGTTAAAGTTTACATTGAACACTTCTGATGATTTACCCTGTTAAGAGTAATTTGGACTGCTAGATCCACCTTGTTAGAGGTTTTACAAATATACAATGAAGTATGCACTCTGTTAGGAGATTTAATGAAAGACTGTTAAGTCTACCCTGTTAAAGGATTTAGAAAAGTGAGTTACCTATTAGGATGAAATAGTAGAATTAACTTACAACTTGATTTCTGATTAGATCCTTGAAGTGCTGCAGTGGCAGAGAAGAGAAACGCTACAGGAGGCAACATTGTTGAAAATGTAATAGGAAATTTAATGTTATGTTTTAAATGCTTTTAGTTTTTAAAGTTTGTAATAACGTCCTACATGTGGTGGCATACCTAGGGTAGCAGTTCGATAAGCTCTCCAGATATAGCAACCTAGGACCAGGTGTGTGGATCTTAAATTAGAATAGGTTTTTTTAGTTCGTAGGTGGAGTGTTTAATGATTTTTAGAATCCAATAATAGGTAGTAGGCAATTTTTGGAAAATTCCTGACTTAGAAAACGATTGTCTAATATTGGTAGAAAAAATGTTTCAGATTCTTTTCCTTTTTTTGGATAGAAGACGTTCTTCTTTTCTAAATAAGAAGAAAATGTTTCACATCCTTTAATTAGAAAAAGAGAGTCAATTTTAAATAAAAAGCCAGTCGGCTATGTAAGAGAAAGAATCAAATTTGGAGAGATATGGAATGTTTTTATTTTGTTTTTGTGCAAGTTTTTGATGGTTTGAGTTTTGAACAAATTTTTCTTATCTTCTCACTGGAAACAAGTTGATAGTTTGCAGAAGATTAAAAAGTTTTAGTTTTGGGTCGAATTCGGTATGTTTGCAGAAAATTAGTCTCAGTGCATGGGTAATATCTCCCAAATGCACTGTTGGATTTTCATGAGCTTTGGATATGTTATTATAGGCCTAATTACGCCCATCTTCACTAGAGCGATTGAAGATTTTTGATCTGGTTCAAAAGTTATACATGTCTGTTCACAGGTCTATCCGGAGGCAGCAAGAAGATATTTTGGGGGATTTTATTTTCAAAGTTTTTTTTTGAATCTGATTTTAGTGTGTGATCCTAGAGGTTGTAGATGCCCCTTGAAGCAACTCAGTTGAGTGTCTGATTCCTCCTGAGTTTTCCAAGGTGTGGCTCTGCATCATGAAGTACAGATCACCTCTTGTGATTGATATAACTTTACTGCTCCTTGTTGACCTTTTTGAGTACTCTGCTCTGCTGCTAATTCACACTCACTCTTCTCAAAACATTACATATCCATACATCCATATATTGCAAATGATACAATACATTACATATATACCATTCCAATATTTACAATTACAAGGTCGGCTGAAACACAAGTAAATAAAATATTACTGAGTCAGCCAAATAGTAGAAACTCGGGTTCCATAAGCTGACTTGGTGAACTTCTAATACTTGGCATCCATTGCATTACTTGGCATCATCATGCACTCGGTAGAAGTAGAGGCTCGGTCCATACTAATCACACGATGTAGCTTCAAACTTGGTGACCATTGGAGACTCGGTAGATCTAGTTTTACTTGGTAGAAATTGATTACTTTATTTACCTTATTAGAACTCGGTAAGCACTGCTCATTTCATCACTCGGTAGACACTAGCTTCATATCACAAAAATTGATGACTCGATAAGTACTACGAAGCTCAATGACCACTAACTGCTCGGTGATGATTGTTGGCCTACACACTATCTATATTCACTCATTAGCTTCAAAAATGCTCGGTATAAACTACTTAACTAATGAACTTACTTGGCAACCACTGAATGCTTGGTATAAACTGTAGACTAAGTGATGAGCTCGATAACCATACGTAGTTGAATAAGTGTTGCCACTAATGAAAAATATAACATAATGCCAATAGAACATCTTTGATAGATACATCTTTTGTAGTCTCTGTTGCTTTTTTTTCAACTTTCTTCAGATTTTCCATATATCGCTCACTTTTTTCTGTTATAGTGGGAATGGGTAACTTGTAAATAGGTCTCCATATGCCTTTACTCTTATTTACCACATCCTCTATATTCTTCTTCAAGATACTAAATGCTTTGTATTTTGGAGTAAATTTTCCTTTGTGCAACTCCATAGCCTCATCTATCATTATCTTTGGCAATTCAAGCATGACTTGGGCTAAAGTCATTTCTTTGATATGTCTTTTAGTGTGTAAACTATATTGCCATTTTTTCTCAACTTTTCCATATAAAATTTTGGGTTATGAGTTGGAAATCTCAATAGGTCCAATCTTGAATGTGGTCATCATCACATATATAGCTTCCTCCACCTTATTCATATCTAACTTACATAACTTATCAAATTCAACATGTGTGAATCCTGAAAAAATCACCATTATGCCTAATATTATCACATAAGTTGTCTAAGTCAGAGGAGGGACTGTGGCTTACCACCTAAAATCGACTCATGTCTTCTAAGTTGTCTTCTCCTCATATGACTTAGTTGGAGTGAAAAACTTTCTTCTCTTTTGTTTTTCCAACTAAATTTTCTCTATAGTAGCAATAGTCCCTTTACCCTTAGGTTTTCTAGCTTATTTTTCTTGTTTGTTAGCTGCCCTTGTGCTAGCCCTAGTAATAGGTACTATTGGCCTCTATTGTGTAGGTTTCACAACTTTCTTTGGCCTTTCTACTATAGGCTCCTTTTCCTTTGTCTTCTTCTTTTCAAGTTTGGGTGTTTCCTCGGCCTCTTCTTCCTTAGCACCTTCTACATTGGTTGTATGGTCTTTACCTTGACCTTGTGTGAGTGCAATTGGGGCTTGACCCTATTCTTCCTCTTTTCTTAAGTAATATAAACCTCCTTATTCTCTTGAAATTAAGGTGCCTCTACACTACTCTTGTTTATCTTCATCTTCTTCTTTTTCTCCTTATCCCCCTTTGCCAAATCTCTCCTTAAGCTTCTTCACAAGCTTGTTCTTCTTTCTAATCATAGTAGTTGTCTTCAAGACAATGGTTATTCTTAACTTGGCTTCCTCATAATTTCCAAATGACGTAGACCTCTTCTCTATGTCCTCTTCTAGTAGTGTTTTGATGGCTACAGATGCCTCATCCACATTGATTTCATAAGGCAATGGCTTCAACCATCTAACCCTAGGTAGGGTTGCTTGCACATATGTATAATTAGAATCAACTAAGAAGTAAACATCATTATAATTTTTCTCCACTAGTGACACCGGAGTCCTTAATATTTGTTTGATAGACTTCATGAAATCTTCAAAGCAGCTTGTCATCACTATTTCAAAATTCTCTCCAAGTTGCTTTATCAACTCTGAAATCTGCACTGTCATCAGTTTGTTTGTCTTCCACACTATCTTTCCAAATGTATTATGTACATAAAATAATATACAAACCAATAAAGAACCAAATTTGCATGATGCACTTTTTTCCTTCCTAATGACCTCCAAGTTTTTAGATAGTTATTGAAGTTTTAATTTGGCAAGGTTGTAGGAGTGGTCTCTCTTAACAATCTTGTATCCTAAATCTACTACCATATAGCATACACTATTCAATTTTCTAGATTGAAAGAACTTGTGAGTTATCACTCTCACTGTAAAGTCAATTAGGGGATCAGAAATTGAATGTATTGGCATCCCTCTTTTATTCTATACTGCACCTGTGCTCTTCTCTATCACTTCCTTTGCATCACTTCTCATGCTCTTAGGTCTATCAAGGGTAGGATACCCTATTACTCAGTGGATGATCCTCTTTCTAATCTTAGTAGGTCCACTTTCGAACCATATAAATTCACCATGTATTTTGCTAAGTACGATCTTAATCCATTCTATTTTGAATACAATAGGGAAATCTAGGGCATGGGTTAACCCTTTTCTTTGTACAATTTTGCTTTCTTCCCTCAAGACTCCATCTACACATAGTTTTCTATACAAATAGCTAATTTCCATGTCTCCAATACCTCCAACCTTACAAGTGCAACAACATCTAACATCTTGTATCATCAAAACTTGTGGTGGTATCATCAATAGCACACTAAACGAGTCTCCCTTATATGTTATCTTGGGAATAGCTTGGAAGTGTAGTTGTCTAATTTCATTACTATTTAATTACACATTAAAAACCTTTTTTCCTTCCTTCCTAACATTTGCAGAAGAGTTAAATGCCATTAATGTATCTAGGGTTCACAAAAATTCAAACAACAAAACTTGACACTTGATAAATACCTTATGAATCTAATGAATGATGATGTGTAACAATTGAATCCAATTTGCAAAAATGTGAATCTTTCTCCTCAGTTCTCCTTATGCTCTTCATGTGCTCTTTGACCTATGATGAATGCAAATGAGTCAAAAATTAACTATATAACCCTTGATATTTTTCAATAAATGCTTAATGCTTATACAACTGTAAGGTTGGCTATCATAGGATTTCCACTCACTTGTCTTATACATGGTTTCCATTATGCTTTGTGACTATAGCAAGCTTAGCCACTACTAACATAATTCCATCACTCAGTAACAATAGTAAAACCTTCCATGCTCAGCAACAACATGAAAACTAACAAAATTATAGATTTCTTCCAAGTTCTAACCAATACATTGCATCTTAACTCATGAAATTATTATCCTTTTACACCTTAGATTCATAGAACTAATGTATCAAATAACTTTGAAATATTAGTCTCATGCATACCTTTTGATTTCCTAGTTGGGGGTGATGTGATCACCTGATCCATAGGATGAAGTGACCTCCTTTGAAATTGATGTGCTACAATCTTCCTTCTTCTTCCATGATTTTTTCATCTGCACTTTGACATTCTCAACATTGGCCTTTTCTTTGCCTTTATTGTTACCATTACTTGGCACTAGTGATCTGGTTGGATAGTTTATGTTGATATGATCAGTCTTCAAACAACTAAAGCATGTAGTCTCAGTCAACCATCTATTGTAGTTTCCTTTGAAATGTGTTCTAATTCAATTCTCGGGAACATGTCCATACTCTTGCAATAGTGAAAATTGCACCTTCTATTGTAATCCCAATTGTAGGATTTTCCATTTTGTTGTACATGTATCTACTTGTTTGATGTCCACTTGGTATTAGATCTATATTCATATGCTTTATGTCCATATTTCTGACAATTATGGCAATGTCCTTCAAATCTTTGTGTGCTTAAGATCTTGGTCAAACATTCATGTGCCTCATGTCCTTTCTTGTTGCACTTATGGTAGTTACCCTTGAATTTCTACTTAGGTTCTAATTTACATTGTTGCTCCTACAAACATTTTCTGTATGGCCCAATTTTCCACCTTTATGACAAGTGGGTTTATAGTTCTTACCTTTGTTATTTCTTTGTTCACCACTTTTAGATGATTCTCCTTCCTTAGTATTGGTGTATCCTAATCTAGTAGTATCATTATTAGATCTAGGAGATCTCATTAGTCTCTCAAAATATTTGATAACTTCACTAAGTTTGTTGAAACTTTTCGCAAATTCTTTTTATTTTCTCAATTCATTCCTCAATTGTTCATTTTGTAGTTTTAGGGTTTTTATCTCAATGTCATTTCCATTCAATTTATGATTAGCAAACATTAATTGATTCATTGTATCTAGTTGCCTGTTAGAAATCCTTTATACCTCTGATGTCTTCTCTTCTAGTCTCTTGGTCAGTGTCCTTTTGTCATCTTCAATCATGACTTTTTCTTCCTCAACTTTCCTTTTCTGCTCAATCACCTCACATAGCAACACTGATTGGACTTCTTATTCTATCTTAAGATTTATGGCCTCTTCTATTAGGGCACCATTCTTTTCCATCAGATCTACACCTATTGCATCAAACTCACTTGAGTTCCCATTCTTAATCAATTTAGTAGTGTCTCCATCTTGGTAATGTGTGTCATTTTTTCCAATAGCTATCTTTTTCCTTATCTTCAATGAGTGCTTCAACTCATCTCTTGCTTCTTTCAATTGATGTAAGATAAGTTGAATTTCAGTCTTTTGGTTACCAATAACCTTTCCCAACTTGTATACTTCCATCTTCAAGATCTTTCCTCAAAGTTGCAAAGCTTTCCTTTTCCAAGGAACAAGGCTCTAATACCAATTATTGGAATTGACAATGAGAAAGTAAACTCTGAGAGGGGGGGAAGGGGGTGAATTAGTACTTCAAAAATTTAACCATAAAACATTCACCACACATCCATCTCACAATTTATCATGTAAACTAAAATAGCTAACTATACATGTTCATCCATAGCATGAAACAAATAACACATGACACAATAATTTTGTTACCCAGAAGCCCTCCAATTAGAAATTAAAACTGGAGTGGGGATGACACCCACAAATCTTTACTACTATAGTTGTAAATTGTATCCAATTAAGGTTACAATCATTTGACCATAAACTATGATCTACCCTATGAAAGGTCTACCATGTTAAAGGCTTACAAAGACTGTTAAATCTTACCCTATTAAAGTATTTCAACACCCTTCTAAAAGTGTGCCTTGTTAGAGGACTTAAACTTGCAATGAAACAAACACCCTATTGAAGGATTTACAAAAGCTTGTTAAGACTACTCAGTTAAGAGATTTTCATTGATTCACCTATTAGAATGTTTCAGCCTTGATCCTTTGGTTAGCACCTCTCTGCTAGATATCAAATATCCTCTTTTCTAATGTGTACTTGATCCTCCTGGTTAGATGTATCTCTTCTATCCTTTAATTTCTCTGCTATGTTCCCTCTAACTAATTCTACAATTCATATCTCGGTCATAAACTCCTTAATCACCATGAATTCTCTCTTTGCATTTAGCATTTGATCTTCTCTTCTCATCTACACACTGCAAACTCTTTATAGTTTTTCCACCTTAATAAGACTTAGGTGTGCTAGGCTTAGGTAGGAATCAATGATTGTGATTCATCCATTTTGTTGCTTAGAACATCCCTTATTCTGATTGATTACATGTACTACATAGGGATTCTTAATATATATCTATATATATGTTCTAGAATCATAAAACAATCCTTAAGTCAGCCCAAAAATGGTTTACATAGTAGTTTGTGTCATTACTAAAAACCATGCAAAAAATTGTTTACTCAGCAATTGAAAGCTCCGATGCTCAACTTTCACTATATCCTTAATGTTGTAACTCAATTCCTAAATGAATTGACATTCACTATTTTACTTGGCATATGAATCACTCAGCACATATGACTTGCTTGGCACTTGAGTGACTCGGCACATACCATCTGCTTGGCACATACTAGTGCTCTACACTAACTACATATATTGTTCAACATACATTGCCTACCTATTGATGCTCAACTTGCACTATGTTTATGCTTGTATATGACTTAAGCGTGTTGTCACTCACTTGTCAAAACTAAAATGAGATCAACAAAAGATTCAGACATTTATATGCTTTTCTCTTGTTGAAGTATCCCAAGAATATTCCTTCGTCACTTTTCACATCAGATTTTCCTTTCTTGTATTATTTCAAGATATAATATTTTCTTCCAAATACTTTGAAATAACAGACATTAGGTTTATAGCCATACCATAATTCATAAGGTTTTTGATCTAAGTCCTTCAGCTAAACTTGGTTTAAGGTATGAACTATTGTGCTAATTGCTTCCTTCTAGTATTTGATTACAACATTTTTCTCTATCATCAGTGTTCTTGCATAATCCATAATGGATCCATTTCTTCTTTATGTTATGTCATTCTACTGAGGTGTACCAAATGCAAATACCTATCTCTTGGTTCCTCTTTCATTGCAAAATTCATTGAATTCATTTCCGATGAATTCTCCTCTTCTATCTAACCTTAAACACTTAAGTTTATTTCATGTTTCCTTCTCCACTCTAGCCAGATACCACTTGAATTTTTGAAATGCTTCAAATTTATCTTTTAGTTACATAACTGTCATCATCTTGGAATAATCATCAACAAATACAATAATGTACTTATCTCCATAGTAGCTTTCTATGCCAATGGGTCTACAAAGATCTGTATGAACTAGCTCCAAAACTTCTTCAAAATGATAATTCTTGCTTTTGAAACTTGTCCTTACCATCTTCTGAATTCAACAATTTTTGTACATGTCCATATTAGGTTTTTTTAGACTAGGTATGCCTCTCACTCTTTTGTTCTTGCTTATGTTGACCAGGTTATCAAAATTTAAATGACACAACCTTTTATGCCATAACCAACTTTCCTCTACTTGAGCTAGGAAACATGAACTTTCAATTAGATCTAGATAGAATAGATTACCTTTGGTTTGATTACTAGTCCCAAGTAGATTTCCTTTCCCATCCAACAACTTGGCCTTTCCATTCATGAATTCTACCTTGAATCCAATGTCGTTAAATTATGCCACACTAAGTAGATTGTGTTTTAGTTGTTCAAGCCAGTAAGCATTGTCACACTTGAGTTCAACAGTCAATGTAATGCAACCTTTTCCTTTTACATAACAAGGTTCATTATTTCCAAATCTGACACTCCCACCATCATAGTGTTCCAAGTGCTCAAATTTAGATTTATCACCAATAATGTGGTAAGAACAACCACTATCAATAATCCATGTGTCATTCATGATAATATGAGAAATGAGGGCCATCTTATCATTTTCATCATCTGATTCATCTTTTACAGCAATGTAAACCATTTCATCTTCATCACTACTATCAGAGTCTCTAGCCATGTAACAAGATTTCTTACCTTTATCCTTGTAGACTTTATAGCTTTTGAAATCTTTCTTTCCTTTGTACTTGTCATGGTTCTTTTCTTCTTTGACTTTTTTGTTTGAACATCTTGTAGCAATGTGACCAATTTCTTCATAAGAAAAACATATTATAGGTATTTTCCCTTTGTACTTTCCTTTGCCTTTGGGGAATATTCTTGCAAGCAGGGCTTCAATGACTTCAAGGTCATCATCAGAATTGTCTTTGTCTTCACTTTCATACTTTTTGCTTTTGGATTTTTCATCTTTCTTCTTGAGTGATAGTTTAGCTTGAAATGCAGACTTAATATTACCAGAGTAAGGAACATAATTATCAAAGTTATCTAACTCAAAGGTTGTCAACCTTCCGACTAATGCATACAAAGTTATATCATTTTTAGGATCACATCTCATCTCTTGAATAGCTGACACTCTAATTGCATAAATAGAAAGAAGAGTTCTAAGTACCTTGCTGACTACTGTCACATCATCTATTTTCCCTCTTGAGGCTCTGATTGCACTTACACTTGCTTTTATTCTTTCACTATATTGTGCAATGTTTTCATCTTCTCTCATTTTCATCTGAAAAAATTAACCTCTTAGACTTTATGTCTTAGCTCTCCTCACATTTTCATCTCCTCCATAGATATCTTTCATCTTGTTCCACATTTCATGAGTAGTAGGACAATCTTTGACTTCATCAAATACAACATAATTGAGAGTAGAAGCAATGTCAACCATCATTATGTTATGATTCTTCTTTTCCACAATTTGATCCACAAATAAAGGTCCAGTAGGTACCACATATTTTTTATCTTGATATTTTAGGCCTATTTCTCCAATGGTTTCCAAATGTAGCTTCATAAGTTCATGTCATGCTTGGAAGTTATCTCTATTCGACTTAGGAATCTCCCTTCTGTAAGACATCTTGATCTTTAGCTTAGGTCCTTGAAACCTTATCTGCAAGCACCAAATGCTCTAATACTAATTATTGGAAATAGAAAGGAGTAACTAAGAGGGGAGGGGTGAATCAATTACCACAAAAACAAATCCAAAAGTCCCTTTAAGATGTCAACACAATATAAAACCAATAACTTGTTGTATCTCGATTAACACTGAATATTCTATTATTACTTAGTTAGCATAGAACATGCAGATCTTAAAATATTTAAATGTGATTAACCTTACATAACTTAGTTATAGAAACATAAATGAAATAACACATGAACACAAGAGACACCAAGATTTAACGTGGAAACCCAATTTGGGAAAATCACCAATTTGAAACTAGTTATTGTTTTTCACTCTTCTGAAGTGAGCCCTATTAGGAGCTAACCCAGTTAAAGGTTACAAAGCACACTATTAGGTGTGACCTTGTTAGAGGATTTAATTCAACCTATTAGGAGTGTCCTTATTAGAGATCTTCGTTCACTTTAATCTAGAAATGTCACCTTGTTAGAGGATTTGGCAAATAGTTGTTAGGCTAACTCTGTTAGGAGATTTGATTCATTGCTACAATTATTAGAGAGTAACAATGACTTGACCTTATTGTTGATGCAACTATCTTTGCTGATTTTAGATCTTTGTTCTTGCTTGAATACTTGATTCTCTTTGATCAGAATGTTCTTTGCAACTCAGATACTTTGATATCTTTCTAATTCGCTTCCTTAATTCATCTTCTTCAATTCCATGCTTCACATTCTTCAATCCTCAACTTGACCTTATACTTATATGAATAGACTTGTCAAATGGGCTGAATATACTTTTAATCAAACAATTTTCATCCCTTAAATTGGCTAGCATTAACCAATGAATCAATCAAACTTAATATGTTGTCAATCGTCCAATATAGAATTTGAGTACTCGATCAACTCAAAGAAACTCTTTGTTAACTGATCCAACTCAGTCAATACTAATTCTAAACTGACTTTCCTTTGGTAACTAAGTGAACTCGGTCAACTCAGGATCCATGCCAACTTTCCTTTGGTAACTGAGTGAACTCGATTAACATAGGATCTTCCTTTGATGCCTGAGTGAGCTCAGTAAGAACTAACTCTGAACTTGTTTATAAATAGAACACTTGACATACACAAGAAACTATCTTCAATGCCTGAATGAGCTCAACAATCACTGACTTGATTGGTAAGGCTTGACATTTGTTGTAACATCAAATACAACATACAGTTGTTTTCAACATCTTGGTGGGTGTCAATTGATATGGTGCTTTATTTGGAAAACTAGCTCCAGGAATCAAATCCATAGAATGACTTATACTTCTCACTGGTGGTAAACCATCAAGTATATCTTCTACAATAATCTACTTGTACTCATTAAGAAATTCCTCAATTTCTCCTGACACTTGGCTTATACTATCATATTTTTCTATCACTCGATTAATACTTTCTTCTATCACTTATTCAATACTTTCTTTTATCATTCAGTCCTTACTATCACAACTTGGTCCTCTAGGAATCACAACAAAGAAAACAGTGTTATTCTTTATGTCTTTTTCAAATTTTTTCCCATTAACCATGCAAACTCTAACAATAGTACAATTTACCTCATCTGGAACTTCAATCAAAGGAAACAATGTTTTCTTTCTTCCATTTACCCAAAGAGTATATTGATTTAATATATCATCATGCACAACATGTCTATCATACTACCAAGGTCTACCCAACAGAATATGACAACAATCCATAGGCATAATATCACACAAAACTTCATCAAAATAGTTTCCAATCTTGAATATTACAACACATTGCTCATTTACCAAAAAATTGTGCTCATCATTAATCCATGAAACAGTATAGGGTTTAGGGTGTCTCAACCTCTGCAACTGCAACTTTGTAACTAGCTCCTTGGCTGCCAAATTTGCTTAATTGCCACTATCAATAATTACTTTGAAACATTTCCTAGCCATCTTACATTTGGTTTTGAAAAGGATTCTCCTCGAGATAGGTTCTTCATCAAATTTTTCATTACATAAAGTTTTTCTAACTATCAAGTTTTCTCCAGCCTCAGGTCCACTTGGTGAACCCTCAAGATCTCCTTGAACCATAGCATTTCAGCCATTATTACCTTCATTCTTCCTTCCAAAATTTTTACATTCAAAGGCTATATGTCTTTCTTTACCACATTTTAAAAAGGTACCACTAAGACCTCCTCTACCATAACTACCTCGATAAGGAGTACCTCTTCCTCGATAAGAACTACCACCTCTCCACTCGACCTTGCCTTTGGCTTCATTTTTCCACTTGATTTTGCCCTGATCTTGCACAGAATTGTCACATCTACCACTTTCACCATAATATCTACCTCTATCTCTATGAAATTTTTTACCTCTACCTCTTTGTCTTTTCTCATGCTTCCTTTTCAAGATCACCTTATCTTTCAAGGCATATTGATATGCTAGTTCTACATTATCCAATTTCACAAAACTTACCTCATCTTGAATTGCATATCTCAAACCATTCAGGTACTTTTCAACTTTCTCAACCTCATTATCAACATGTCTAGATATGATGTCCAATCTATATAATTACTCAATTTACTCCTTCACACTCATGTCCTTTTGTCTCAAATTTTGCATCTTTCTCTACAAATTTACTTGATAGTCAGTAGGGAGAAACTTCTTCAATTTATTCACCATCTTCAACTAGGTTTGTATATTTTCTTTTCCCTTCCTTTGTCTATCGAATTGAAAATGCTCCCACCAAAGTGAGGCACGACCTTTCAATTTATTAAAAACTATCTTCACCTTCCTATTATTAGAAGTGCTTCAAATTCAAAGAATTTATGTATCTCCGAGATCCAATCCAACAAAGAATTGGTGTACAATATTTCATCATAACTTGTCACTTAAACATTGGGCTTTGAATGTACCCCAGACATGAGTCAACATAGTCTTTCCTCATCATATTCCACCTCAGGTTTAGGATTAGGGTTTGGTGCTCTAGGTGCTCCTTCCTCAATGCTAACATTATCAAGATGTACTCCTCTCCTCTAGGTTGTCTCCACAACATCTAGTCTAGCTATAATTTGTCTCAACATGTCCATAATAGAATGATCAACATTTCCTCTACCTCAAACCATTTTGAATAGACTCTTGAAAGATCATAACCCTCTACCAGTTAGAGTTCAAACTTAGATCTTCCACCCTACAACTAAGATAAAATAGGGCTCTACATGTTCCAATATCTACAAGGATGAACCTTGCTCTAATACCACTTGACATAAGGAAAAATATTGTAATAAGGGCCAAAGGCACACCTAACTATCAAACCACCTTGTTGAGTAAGCATAACAGAAGAAAATTATAGAGAACAACACCAAAGAGAAAGAAAATGATGCAGGAGCATCCTAGGTGTAAGAGCAATCTTGCATCACCCAAAAATATTTCTTTTTCAATCTTTTCTATTTTAAAAAGGTCTTGTAGACAGGGTGATTACTATTTATGGGAACTTGCAATTTTTAGTAAATTTTTCATACAAGCACAAAATCTTTTCATTTTCTACATGAAGGTTCATTTTAGACTTATAAGCCTACCATAAAAATTTCATTGCTCCAGCTTAAGTATCAAAAAATTTATTACAGATTTTTGGTGGACAAATTTGCAAAAAAATATTTAGGCTCACCATTGGAGGCCTTAGAGTGCCCGGATGAGGTTTGAAAACACGACAAAAGGGCATTTGCATTGTTTTGAGCCTATAGATTAGGAGTTGGTGTTTTTGAAAAGTGGTTATAACAACCAATTGAAGCAACGGTGAGTGATTTATGACCTTTCAAAGTTGGGCTACCCAAAATATCTAAAATAATTGTCAAAGATGTATTTGAACGACTCTATATGTATTGTTAGGGTCTTTCGACCCTAGGTATTAACTTTCAATGTCTAGAACCTTCCCGAGTGGCATAAAATTTCTTATTTAATAAATGCCTAAATATTATCTAGGATAGCTCTAAGTGGTAGTTTGTAGCTTAGACTTGTAGATTACTGCAATAAAAGAACCCATGTGGGTTAGCATTTTTAATTTCGCATTTGCAGTGCAAATAAGAAGTCCATATTTTGTTCTCGCATTTTCTGTTGTTTCTTTGTTTATGTTATGAGTTTTTGGTTTTAAGGGGAGCACCCTTCATCAGGTGGTATTAGAGCTAGAGTTTTTGAGTGTGTGGGCAACTCATCGACTGTTAGATAGTTCACACCATGACCGTAGTTTGGGCTGAGTGTGTAGATAGATCACCAATTGTGAGATAGTTTGCACTAGGGTTTCAATGGAAGCATGAAAATGCCTCCATGAAGAGAGCATGATGGAAGAGCTATAGGTGTTACACCTGAGGGTTTCCTAGCCCTCCAAAGATAAATGCAAGCATTGGAAGAACAAATGCACAGAGGAATAAATCTTCCCGTAAGAGATGAAAGTGAGGATGAGGATGAAGTAGAAGAAAATGTCGAAGTAGAGCCAGTTCTAAACCCAAAGGAAGAGAGGCTTTTTAGGGCCATTTCCAAGATTGGAAAATGACCTAAGTTTGAAGTTCCCACATTTTTGGGAAATCTTAACCCAGAGGAGTTGATCAATTAGATCAATGAATTAGAGTACTTTGAGTATGAAGATATTGAGGATCTTGATAGGGTCAATTTTGTGAAGGTGAAACTGAAGGGGCATGCAAAGATTTGGTGGCAGGAGGTTTAGTTGGAGTGAAATAGAAAGGGAAAGGACAAAATCACCAGATGGGAATGGGTGAATTTTGTACCTGTGGGTTAGCATTTTGTACTTGCGAATTTTGTAATTCCACATTTGTAGCGCAAATAAGAAGTCCATATTTTGTTCTCACATTTTTTGTTGTTGTTTTTGTTTCTATTATAAGTTTATGGTTTTAAGGGGGGGCACCCTTCATCAGAAAAACAATAATATCTTATAGATTCATCATATGATCTACAAACATTCCTAGATTTAAGTCCTTCTAGGTTATGGCCAATAAAATGATTTATAAATTACAATTCATGATCCATGATCTCACCATCAATCTAACTCTATATGTTACTCCTTTTATTTGGCCTTTTTCCCATCCTCCCTTACCTAAGCCTAGACAGCTTTATTTATACTTTTCAAAATGACTTATAGAAGATTCTAGATCTTCACATTAGAGAAGGTCAACCACATAATAGTCTACACACATCCCAATGCATGATCCTTACATTAAATGTACAACTTGAAATAAATGAAATAAGTCATCTCACAAAGAACCAATGCATAGAGAAACTCAGACAAAAAGACTTAGACATGATTGAGCATTAGAAAAAATGAGTCATTGAACAAGCTCAACTAAAATAGTACTCGACAAATACTACCGCTCAACACGCATTAGATCTCAACCAACACTAAAACTCGAACTCAATCGAAACTAAAACTCACCCAACACTGGAACTCAAACTTAGTCAAAATTGCAACTCAGCCAACACTAGAACTCAAACTCGGTCCAAGCCGCAACTTAGCCAACATTAGAACTCGACAAAATAATAAAGACAAGTAGGATAGCTAGACAACTCAAGATGCTCTTGCATCAAATAGCCCTATTGTGGGGGTTGAACTTTTCTACCTCTATGGGGATCACCAAGATTGTGATAAAAGGAAACACTAAAATTATTATTGAAGCTATTCAAAACAAGAGTAGTGTATTGAAAGTTAACTCAATCCTCATTGACTCCATCACCCTTGTACACTACTCCCAAAGTTACACCATCGACCACATATACCAAAAGGGTAATGTTTTTGCTGACCCAATGACTCTGGTTGGTTTACAGATAGAAGGATTAAGATGTTGGAGGGGGAGAAATCAATTGTCATAGGATGCCTAGAATCTTTTATGAAGGGAAGAACATAATGTCAATAATGATAACCATGCAAAGCACCAATAATATGGTTAACATGATCTATGGTAATGGTATTGATAACCATGATGATAATTTCCCCATCATTTTGATGATGACTACCCTTTATGGTGACACTTGGGTTGATCTAATGATGACTTCGAGAGTTAATTACAATAATATTTAGTCAACTTTATATTGACAATTTCTAACTATGACAAGGCATTAACCTTGCTGAAATTACGAAAGTGATAAGTACATTGTCAATATTCCCAAGGTGAAAATTAATAGAAAAGTTGGGGCTCATACCAAAATTGATCCTAATTTTAAAATTGTATTCATGTTTGATCAACTAGTTCTTCAGCCCCCTTGAGGAAGAACTAATGAAGAAATAAGACAAGTATAGCAGGAGGGCCTTCTGAGCATTTGGCCATAAATATGTCATATTATCATGAAATACCTCACCTTGGGAGGTAAGTTTAATGTCTTCTACTTTTATCATCTCCCCTTCCTTAATCATTTGCACAATAAAGACCTTGTTTCCATTCGATTCTTTTTGTTACACTCTATGGAGAGTAATATTGAGGTCATTTGTAAGGGTAAGGAAAATGTTATTCTGTATCAAGGCCTTATGTTTAGGTTGTACACTTTCCATCATGCCCTTTATACCCCTATCAATATCCTTGTTATTACTATGAATCAAGCTAGCCCATCTGGTTCTACCCATGACGATGGTCCCCTTTTGTCAAAAAAAAGTAGGAAAAGGACTAAAATGAAGTCTTCCTCCCCCTTGGCTTTAGTGAAAAAATAAGTACTGAACACACAAGGTCACCCAAAAAAGAAAAAAAGAGTTCTACATGGTTGAGTATGGTACATTGAGACCCCTAGTGCCTGCAAGTCCAATATAATTGGTAAGGAAAAATGCAAGAAGAACCTAAAAAAATGATTACACAAAGTTTGATAATTGTTGTTAAAGCCATTGATAAGTCACCCACCCATTCTTTAAGAAAGACCCATGAGTAACCCTCCCCCCCCCCCCCCCCCACCAAGAAAAATCCCATTCCTCCCCCCTCTCTCCACGTTGTCCCTATGCAAAACCTGACCCCTAATCCTACTCACCCTGGGTTTCTTTCTAGGAGATTACAAAGATGGCACTGCCACCTCTAAGGTGGGAGGCATGTTGGGAAACATAAAGAACTAGCTAGAAATGCTCAAAGGTTTTGTTCAAAAGTTGAAGGAGGAGGTGGACGAGTTTAATAGACACATTAAGGACACCAACAAGTTCAATCAAGGTCATGTATGTGTCCTATGTCACTCTCTACATGATGTAGGAGATGATCCTTTTCACTAAGGCAAAAAGTGATGATGACTACAAGGAACTATTTGAATTCCTCAAGGAAGAGTGAACTACTACGTTGCTATCCAAGCAAATGGGAGGAAATGCTAAACATTAGTTGTTATGTTTTTTGATAATTTTTTCTTTTGGTTCATAACAACCTATATGGATTTAGAAATATTTTAAACAAAACGTATATTACCCACCCTGCATGGAGAAGCTTATATGTTTATTTACTATTTAAAGACTTACATGCTGTAATTTCAAATACTTTGCACTATGGTTCATACTACATTTTTGATAAATGTAAGATTAGGGTTTCTATCTTATGTTGTGATTGCACTAGCTATAGTTATTATGTTGTCAATGCCCTAGCCAACACCCTATTGCTTCTTTTACTATAAAAAATATCTAGACCAATCTTAGACTTATCTTTAAGTTAGTTAAGTCAATTAGCTTAATTTCTCATTAACTTTTATATATCTTTAATCAAATTTACATTGCATGAAAGAGGACTTGCTTGCATACTTCCTTGATATAATTTGTGTTTTGCATTAGTATCCCTTTATCATTTTGGGTTTTGATAATCTAACTTGAATTATATTGATAGTTATTTTTGGAATCCCCTCTTTCTCTTATATTTAATGTTAGTGGCAAGTGGAGGCCCTATATTTGCATATCTTATTGTATAGTTCCATTTGTTCACTAAACAAATACATTTGTGGCAAGATGAAATAATAGTAGTTTTTCTATTGATAATATGAATAGTATTTTAACTTGTAAACTCAACTCAATATTTGGGCTCCATTCATGGGTCGGTGAGTTTGACTCAAAAGCTACGGAGTTGAATTTTGATAGCAATATCACAATTTGACTTGTAAAGCAAACTATCCCCTACTTGTAGAAATGATGGTTTTTACAAATGCCTCAAAGGTGATTGTTAAACCATTAAGGTCAAGTTCGCATAGGTCAACCATACATATAAACCACTTATAAATCTAAACAAAGGATCATAGCTAGCATATTAGATCTTAGGAAAACAATATAATTCTAATTTTAGTTTTAGTTCTTTTCAAGCTTTGAACCTAGTTTCATCTCTTAGGATGATTCTTTTTGGTTCAATCATCTTTTTATATAAAATCAAGTACTTATTGATTGTATCCAAAGAATGAAATAACAACAATATATAGAAACATATATGGGTAAAAGTACAAACATGTGTCACCCTTTTACAAAAGAAAAGGCTAACATCAAAAAAAGTATTAAACTTCAACAACATAAAAGTTATATTTCTGTTTTGAATTTTAAGTTGGTGTAAACTCATGAAATGTGTATAAATGGATGAACTTTATGTCTGTTATTTTTAAAATAAAATTAAAAATAGGATAATTTTATAATTATCAATGGCCTTTTTTGACAATGTAAAAAATTAAGCAATATAGGGGTTATAGTTCCCACCACAAAAATAATTATAAATAAATGTTTTGCCATCTAAATTTGAAGTATGTTGTTGACAACATATGTACCTAGAACTATAAAAAAGAAAGATTCAAAAATATTGTATATTTTACCTATTATAGCTATTCCAAGTTGAACTTTTCATAATTTAACGATTTTTTCGTTCCCACCATCTTTTCCCTACTAAATCCATGTTAATCCTTTAAAAAGTTACATATTATTGAAGAGGACTCTCTCCTCTATAACAATTCATTATTTTAAAAAAAATTCAATATAATCTACTATTTTTTATATTTTTTTAAATACACATCATCTTCAGTGTTGAAATACCTATATGCATTATTTAACAATTATTGTAAATGATATTGAGTCAATTATCAAAAAAAAAAAGTGCATAATTCTAACTACAAGCTCTATCTAGTGGCATTTTTTGTTTTTTTTAACCCTAATATCGATGTTGAAATTGGCCTTGAAGTGTAGAATTTTTCATAATTACTAAAAGCATGACATAAACTGCCACATAGGATGACATATAGACATTTTTGGCCAGACTCAATTTGATCAAATAGGACTCCATCGGATCTGATCTCGCCAAACCACGTAGCATGCAAAATTGCGCACACAAGGTGACATGCAATAGCCTCAAGGTTTTGTTTGTTTCAAATAATAAAATAAGTGTTTTTATTTGAAAAGTAAAGTTTAATTTTTTTTAATTTGTATATTTTATTCATATTTTCATTTGTACCAATAAAAAATTATATATTTTTTAAATTTTATTGAATTAAATCAATTTTATTGTAGAAATATTTGGAAATTAGGTTTTCAAAATTGTTTGTGTATTGAAATCAATTAATTAAATTTATTATTTTATTTTATTTAAATCAATTATTAGAGTTAATTTAATTATTTTAAAGAATTATTAAAACTATTAAAATTATTAAATAGTTAAATTAGTTAATAATTTTAATTAATCTAAATTAAGCAATGCTTTAATGCAACTAGTTGTCTTAAGATTTTTCTAGTTTTACAGACAACCAAATATAATAAGCTTCTAAACTTGAAAGCTTTTTCTAAATTGTCTATGATTTACTATTATTTATGCAGTTGAATTTGAAAGTATTTTGTATAGAGGTGATTCGAAGCTCTCTATTCATATTTTTGTGCAATGAGGAATAAAGTGAAAAGAGCAAAAAGATATGATTGAGTAAGAGAAGACGAGAATAAAGGATGGACAAAACGTAATATAGAGCCACCAATTGAAGATCCATTGATTGAAGTTGAAGATCATGTTGAAGTTCCAAAAAGTTGTAGGAAATTTGGAAAATATGCTTTAGGGTTGGAAAATTTGATGGAGATGGATGAAGAATCTCTTTTTAGAGAATTTGAATCATTTGACAACATAATGCCTAAAAGTACAATTAAGCCACATCTGAAAAATATGTGGGAGCAATTTTTTGAAAATAAATCTCTGATTGGTAAAGTATAATTATTTGCCAGATTATTTAGGAATAGAGAAATGAGTCTTGTTCTAGAGTTGCTAGATGTGAACAATAAGAAAAGATATGGAGATAATGTCAAGGAAACAATAGTTCAGAATTTGACAGATGCATTAAATGCTATTAATAACAGAAGTTGAGTAGTTGATTTAAGTGCTCCACATAAAGCATTGATGACTATGATTACCAAAAAGGATTTGTCACAAAAAAAACAAGTTTGAGCAATTTCTGAATTGCTTAATCTATCTAGAAGAACTGTTCAAAGGTATATAAAAAGGAGAAATTTGGTAGATGGGAGTATTGAAAAGAACTGAGTTAATATTTGTTGGCTTCCTCAAAAAGATAGAACTTTTGAAGATGTTAGAAGACAGGTTGTTGAATATTGGACTAACCACTCACATATTTCTTCCAATAGAAGAGACACTATATGAATGAAAGATGAAGAGATGGGTATGAAAATTGCACATCGAAAACACTTTGTAGACACAACACAAACTAAATTATTTGAAGCTTTCAAAATAGAATTTTTAAATGTGAAAATTTGTCAAAGAATGTTTGAGAGGTTGCGCCCATGTTTTCTACTCATAAAAAAGGTGTTAGAATGAAAGATTAATTCAATTTAATTTATTAAATTACATTTACTCCCTTCTTAAGATTTCCCTTTATGCACTTGCATTTCCATTTAATAATTAATTAGTAACTATTAAATGTCATTTACTATTGGAATACTTTAGAATAATTGGGAGGGGGGGTGAATCAATTATCCAAAATCCAAATGTATAGATAAAAAATTTCAGTATTTAACAAATACATGTGCATGCATCGATCATCCAATATCTCAAAACATAGTATTATTGTCCTAGGTCAAATGAACTTTGTAGAAATGTAAACATGAAATACCACAAAATAATTCACACAATTTGACACAAGAATTTTAAGTGGAAACCTAATTTGGGAAAAACCACCAATAACATGCTACCAATTTTCACTCTTCTAAAGTGAGCTCTATGAGGAGCCAACCCTATTAAAGGTTACAATGTGCACTGTTAAATATGACCTTGATTAAAAGATTTCAATCACCCTGTTAGGAATGAGCCTTGTTTGAGGACTTTAGAATGTTCCATTAGAATGTCACCCTATTAAAGGATTTACTCATGATTGTTAGGTCAATCTTAATCCAAAGGATTTATCTAGACTGGTACAGTTGTTAAAAAATAATAGTAGGACTTGATCTGATAATAATACAACTTACTTGTAGATTATAGATCTCTTATTCAGTCCTCCATACTACTTGCAATTAATTCCTCTTCATCTTTGAGATTTTTTCACCCTTCAAGTGTTCACCTCCTTAAGCCTTCATGCTTAGTATGCCAAGTGCAGGTTCATTCCTTCGGCCACCAAATGAAACAACACGTCAAGACTCCTTATCTATCTCTGGTTGACACTATGACACTTTTCTTCTAGTTTGTTATCTCCTTATATAGATAATTTAGTTCTTTTATTTCTTCACCACAATTATCCATCTTAGGGTTAGTTCAGATTCATCAAATCTACCTTCATTTCTATTTTGTTCCCTTCTAGAAACTTCCCTTACAATCCTCTTCAAATTTGTCTTCAAATAGTTTATCTTAAATTCTGTGCCACCAACTCATCATACTTATCTTCCACACACTTTACACAATTCAAGAAATCAACTTTGTCAGCTCGAGTTTGTCAAATCTTCGATTAAACTCATTTTACTAACACTCGGCAATAACATGTTGTTTTCTTAGCAATAACAATCTTCTAATGCTCGATCAACACTAGGTTGCTCAGCATACACTAAGTCTTACTGGTGCTCAACACATATTAAACTTCCTTCGCTTGGCACCTACTAGATTTCTCTTTGCCCGGCACATACTAAATTTGCTTTGTCACAACCAACTTTATATTTGGCCTACACTGACTTGCTCAACTTCCACTGTTTACTTGGTCAAACTTAGCAAACATATTTCTTTGCTTAGTCTTCTTCTTGTCTTTGCTCAAGTATCCTTTCATTGTAGCCCTAAGTACAAAAAAAAATACACTATATCATCAAAGTCTTACTTGGTCTTAGTGCTCCTTTTATACACCATATAACACAACCTTTCTCAAGGTGCTCTTGTTATCCTTTCTTTTCAAATCCTCTTCATCAATCAAATGATAGGATTCAAACCAAATTGGTAATTATCTCACCAAAAAGTAGCAAGTTTGACATCAATACAAAATAATGATTGTTAAATGATAGGTTTCATCAATCTCCTCATTTCTATACTTCAAGAATATGCTTCATTTCAACAATTTACCTCTTAGCATTTGATTGGTTGTAAATTTATTCATTTTGTTTTACACGAATAAATACAATTTTCTTTTTAATTGAGAAAACCCTTCTCTCTACCTTTCTTACTTCCTTGCAATAGGTTATTTGCATACATGATATCCAGAGATCTATGGATTTGTTCATTATCAAATCCTACATGGTATCAAAGCCTTGCCTGTGGCTGCATGTTCTTGTTTGAAGAAAAAGAAGAAAAATGGTTTGATAGAACAGGTCTGGCATTTTTCAAGTATTTTATGTGAAAATAGGGGGGTCTCTAATTTTTGGAGCACTTTGAGGCCACACAGACCTCAAAGTTGGATTCAAAAGGCATCAAAACCCCATTTTCACATAAAATTTGTTGATTTTGCATAACATTGACTAGGGAGGCAAGACAAAATTGCATACCAGGGATGGCCTCTAGCACACACTTTAAGTTAGAATATTCATCAAAATTGCAAAAAAATATATAAAACAACAATTTTTTTACCGTTGGCAATTTTAAATTTACCACAAGGACTATCGGAACTACTAGTGGTCTAGAGAAGTCACATATGATCAGCCCAAACCACCAATGGCCAATCACTTTAGTCATCATAGCACTGTCATCACTAGCACTCTGCCTAGCCTCCACCACCTAGCCCATGGTCATATGGAGGGCCAGGGGGCTTAACCTTTAGCCCTTGTTCAATTTTTTAAAGGGTTTGCAAATTTGTTTTGCTTTATGGAGGCCCTAATGATCTTTTCACTCCAACTTGAGCATACAAGGGTATTTTTTCAATCTAAAAGAAGTGTTAGAAAACTGATTTAGAGATGGAGATAATCATGCAAGTATTTTTTGGATTTCTTTCTAGTTTGATATCTATTTTTTTCTCAAATTTAGATGATGTCTTCTATCTTTCGAGGGTGTAATTTGCTTGTTTTTGCTCCATTTTTTGATCTAAAAGAAGCATCAAAAAGATCCTCTCGAGCCCTATCCAGATTCTCTATTATTTCATTAGTATTTCTCAAAGTTACATGTGATTCTCAAACTGAAGTTTCTTTTCTCTCTTCTTATTTTTGCATTCCTTCTAGGAGCTGGGGTTCAATGTTTTGTATTGTGGGGGGTGTTTTGAATTATTGTTCCAATTATTTACATCACTAAACCAGAATTTTTTTTTTAAAAAAAATCCAAGACCTTCTAAAACAATGGGTAAGACCTCTTCTTGTATAGAACTTCTGATCCATCATAACTATCACACATGGAAGTCCCTGATGACATGACTTGTCTTATCAAAAGGGTTGTTGTCTTGTTTAGATACAATATAGCCAATTTTACAAAGGCCTTTTGGGGTCATGCATCACAAGAACAAGATGGATGAGGCAATGGATTTGATTTCTTTATAGGTATCTCATAGTCTACAATATCATCTTGATGTGTACAAGCCCTCTAGCTATGTGGACCAAGCTTGTAGTCTTGTTTGGTATAGTGAATGAGTTTAGGGAACTTTAGATTGAGATAGAGCCTACCTCTCTTGTACTAGATTCTTTTCCATCCATTAAGGACTTCTTGATGAAGTTTAAACAATAGAGATCTTTATTGCAAAGTTGTGGGAAAACCAAGACTAACACTTAGTGCATTTACCTAATTCTTTTTAAGCTTCATGGAAACTTTCAAATTTTTGCTTCTACCTTCTATTCCACCAAGGATGCTTTGGGTAATAGATTTACCATGTCATCCTTTGAGGTTGTTTGTGATTGTTTGACTCAAAAGCAAGCTAAGCTCTCTTAGTTGTAACAATCCCAATCATGATGAGTCACATTGCTAGGAGAATAAGTTAGATGGCTATACCAAACAAGTTTCAAATTTGACAGCTCTCCTTCAAAAGAGAAGCATTGATATTCCTTCTATTTCTCATAGATCTTCATCATCATCATCATTTCAGTTAGATGGTAAAGATATAGGAAAGGTTCATACACTATGTACAACTTCTACTCAACCCTCTTCTAGATGGTTACTAGATTCAAGTGCTTCACACCCTATAGAATCTTCTCAAGATGTGTTCTCTTCTTTTGAGGCTTCTCCTACTCCATACATTTTGATGGGGAACAACATTGTTATGACTATATGTGGGAAAGGTTCTATAGGTATTGATAATGGTACATTTCATGATGTACTTTTTGTTCCATCCTTATCCTCTAACCTTCTCTCTATTTGTCAAATTACACACAGTGGCACAGGGAAGACAATTGATTTTGCACAAGATTTAGTGCACATTAGAGACAGTGAGATAGGTAATATTATTGCTACATGGACTATTGATCATTCTTCTCACCTATACTCCTCTCATTTTCGTCCACCATCTCCACTATCAAAGAATCACTCTTCTTCTTCACTAGAGACTACTGAGGTAAAGTCAAGTTACTTGAATTTATGTGTTGTTTCTGAGACCAATGTTGTGAATTCTACACCTCCATCTCCTATTCATATTCTATCCATTGCATAGGATTACTCTTCAACATTGCCTACCATTGCAACTCCAATGATCGAGCCACCTACTGTAGTTGTTGGGGATATATCAGAGGATGCACATCTCCTCTCAGATGATAGATTTAGTACACCTATTATCCCACCTCCATTAGAGATTTCATTTCAAGATTCTCGTGCATTCTCCTTTGAGCATCAGTTAGGAATTCCAACTTCACCTTACATTCAGGGGTTTCACCCTCCTTGTCCATTGCCTTTGTTTCTTTCAAATAGGAGCCACATTGGTATGTTCATCGACATAGGAGCTCTTCCATTCTGATGGGGGGGGGGGCGGCTATGGAGTCTCATGTAATGCTCCACCCAGAGGTCCTTGGAACAAGGATAAATAAAAGCCAATATATTTATTTATTTATTTATTTTAAGCCATGGAATCAAACACATCAACATGCATTCGATCAAAAGATTGCAATGGAAGACTTAACCATGAAATCCAGGCAACCAACGAATCTCCAACCGTCACTACTTACTAACGTGTCTAAAACTAACCATGAAAGTTCATGCAAATAAGAAACCAATGATCTCTGACTTGTTGGGACTTAGGAAGGGGCACATCCCAAGAGGGTACCCAAAACACCCTTTGACTCTCAAGCAACAAGTCCAAAGATACTTGTTGTTTTCTTGAGAAGGTTTTTGTTTGCTTGAGAAGGTTTTTGTAAGAAATTAGGTGAAACTTTTCCAGTGTCGTACAACATTTCACAGTACTACCAGGTGATACTTTTCCAGTATTGTGCTATACTTCTTACTACTGCTAGGTGACACTTTCAGGGATCACATGATAGACCTCAATACTACTATGTGATACTTTACCAATGTCATACGACAGAACTTGCTACTGATGTGTGATACTTTCTAGTGTCATACAATATTTCTTCTTAAGGCATGTGATACTTTTCTAGTATCACCAAAATGATGAACTTTTATCACCTAGGTTTGCAAAGAAACACCCCAGTGAACAATTAGAAGGGGAAAAGAGTTAGAACCTCCACACTAGGGAGTACCAGGTCCACAATAATCAAGGCTTGAACACTCGAATGAATGCAAAGCAACTAATCATACGAGAAGGTATGAATCAAACATTTAATCGCCTAATCCATAGCATCTAGTAACAATGCAAAAAATTAACATTGCAATAGCATACATGAGCATAAATGAACTATCTCTAAAAACTAAAATAACTTAAATCACATGGAAACATACTTTGGAAGAAACAGAGAAGCATGTGAGCATCTAGCTCTAGAACTAAACATGGGAAAGGCCAACTTTGTACATCGGTCCCCAACAATGGTAAAGGTAGCTATGCCTACCAACTACATGGAACCCATAGGCCCACTCCTGTCATGCTGATGGAGATAGTGATCCAACCTCAAACACACATAAGACAATCATCCATGGCTAACACCCACACTAAATAGTACATAGAACTAAAATCAAGATCATGTGACAATGCAATACAACAAGTCCTTGTCAAACACTCTATGGGTCTACTATGTAGGGACTCTAGTGGAGAGTAAGTTTCTTGGTACTTCTGAGCTCAACATTATTATGGACCATTTCCCTTAGTACTCCCTCGGGAGGCCAACATGTTATGTCCCTGGCTGAGCCGTGCGAACAATACATATTTTCTTATCTTAGTTAATCACCCATGAATTTATTTACTTATTAGAAATTTCCTCACATATACCTTATCAAGATAACCAAGGTATACAAGGGAAGCCCCTCCACCATCCTTACCCTACATACCCATGCTCATTACACGATGAGTGCTTGTAGGCAATGCAATTTTCCAACGCAACCCCAATGAACATAACTCAATTGAAAACTAATCGAGAGCTCGGGTCTCGCAAGAACCTAACAAGTGCACACTCAGGTGCTTGTGTGTGGGCACACCAACTACATGATGATCATAAATAACAAGGGTTGGATAAGAAACAAAAGACACAAGTACAAATCACTCGACTGACCTATATCTAGGAGTACTAATTTAGCACAAATCTCAATGCAATTAAGGAAACATATCATGGGTTAGAAAGATATCCCTATGGATAATCTGGATCCATGACTAACTACGGTGATAAGAAAATGCAAGAAATCATGGCAGTACACAAATCGAGGCAAAAACCCAAAAAGTCAAAAACTTCAAAATTAAAACCCATTTTGTCTTTGGGTACAAAAGCCATGAATATCAAATAAAATATGGGTTCAGAGTCTATATGAAAAAACAACCAATATAACATGTAAAACCCTAAACCCCCATCCTGAAAAATAGGGAAATGCTCATACCTGCCCAATCAGGTAGAGCTAGCAACCAGAAACAGAGGAGAACAGTAGTTATCAACCTCCTAACAAATAGCTACAAAAAATAGAAGTTGAAATGAAGGTGAAATAGTAAAACATGAGAGCCCCCTAACAGCCAAAAGGGAAAATACAGGAACCCAAGCACTAAAATAAAAACCTCAAAAAAATTGTTGAAAGTCATAGCAATCCAAGGTCTCCATGAGCTAGATCCAACGAAACCAACCTCATGACAATCCCACTCCTATAGCTCCTACAATGAACATAACAGTATTTCCTCTTGAAGAGGATTTGGAATTTGCTCTCAAATTCCTATTTCAAAAGTCAAAAAGTGAGGAATAAAATTCCCTTTTTGGATATATATTCACTTTTCAAGTGAATAAAAGGATTAGGGTAATTAACCAAATCACCTAGTTAAACCCTTAATCAAGCCAAACAAAATAGGCTATTCCAAGTAATTGGAATTCAACTACAACAAAGTGGTCAGGAATTAAATTAAATAAGATAAAGCCCAAAATTCCCTTTAACCAATAAATCACAATATTCCAAAATAACTTTCGCGACAATTATGAGCCTCAAAATGCATATACATGCTCACTGGTCTAATCACATAATGCAAATGAGTCCAGATTTATTAAATCACTAGAGGGTTTAATTAATCAATTAATTAGGATATGTTGACCATACAAGGACGACATTGGCTAGGTAAGAATAACTGAATCACTAACTCCATGTGCCACTACGGGGGATATAAATCATGCACACTGAACAACATGATCAAGTGCAATTGCATATAGTAATATAGTCATAAAATCACATTAAATAACCATTTATTTAAATCACTCACTGCATCATAAAAAATTTCAAAGCAAGAATGAAGTAAATAGTCGTAACAACAAATTGAAGTATTCAGAACCCAATAAGTCCATCATATAATCATAAATAGAGTATATGTCTAAATACAAAATAACCAGATATCATCATAAAGCATCATGTCACATCAATAAGAATCATCATGTAGATATGATCAAACTGAACAACATAGCATCTAACATCTATGATATTGGTAAATCAAAATAAAGTATCTGACCATTAGGTCATCTCGAATAGCCTAAACATTAGTATCAAAGTATCTCTCGAAACCAAAATAACAAGGTACAAAATGCAAACACAAGAGGCACTATATTTCAAGCTTCTACCATGGGGGGTTTCATTGTAATTATCATCTTGAGAGAGTCTCTTGAGATATTTCATTTTTGCATCCTTTTCTATCTCTTTTTGGAGTAGGGTTTTCCCCACTGAGTTTTCTATATTTCTCTATTTCATAGAAATTTGGTTGTGATTGGTACCTCATCAAGCCTTGTTGTCAAGACCCAAGTTTGCTTTCAGCATTGCATTGTTGCTCATCTTGGGGGGGGGGGGGTGTTGGGTGTTAGAGTTAAAGGTTTATTTTATTTTATTTATTAAATTACCTTTACTCCCTTCTTAAGATTTCCATTTATGCACTTGCATTTTCATTTAATAATTAATTAGTAATTATTAAATGTCATTTACCTCTCAGGGTTTCCCTTTTAGATTTTCAATCTCCTTCATAAGGATTGATCAGTTGTAAATTTATAATCTGTTTTAACAATCTTCTTGTTTATTGAGCAAACCCATCTCTCTCTGCCTTTCTTACTTCCTTGCAATGGATTATTTGCTTGTAGGATATCCAAGGATCTATGGATTTGCTCATTATTAAATCCCTCATAAGGTACGTCAAATTTGGTATTGTCGAAATCATGTTGAGTTTCATCTTTATTTGCAATCTTTTAGAAAAGTTATGCTTAAGCCAAATGTGATAATTCCTAGAAGCACAACATAGTTTGTCAAGTCTATGTTATGTGATATTTCTGAAGAGTCGAATGAATTCAATGTATGATGCATAAACAATGCATCTACAAATTGTGGAGAGTTACAAAAAATTCTACATGAAATGGACAATATTGATGTTTCAACACCAGTTGTGTGGAATATATTTGAGTATGAGATATATCAAACAAGGAATGGAGAATAAATTTAAAAATAGCATTGAAGGAGAGAAATTTTTTGTATGGTGAGTTTAAGGATAAATGCAAGACTATGATTTATCCACACATCCAGCATTGCCATGGTGCAAGATGGAAGCGAAACAGTTTTGTGATTCAAAAAATTATTTCTCACTAGGATGTATTCTGTCAATTGTAGACTTCTTTAAAAACTATACTTATTTCCCTTGATCTGAAATTCAAGCTATAAATTATCACTCATACCAAGTTGCAATTTTTGTACAAGTTTCCTATAGACATGCGCAATTTGATGTGGATGGGGTGGAAAGTATTGATCCAGATAAACACATTATCATCAAGGAGATCTATTTTTATCTCAATGATGATAAGGTTCATCATAGTCTTAGAATTCTTTAGAACAACTGAGAGGGTGAGTGAATTAGTTATCCAAGGTCCAGATGTACAATTAAAACTTTTCACAACTTAGTGAACCCATATTCATAAAACATTTTCATCATGCATGCATCCATTAGATTATGCAATCACTTAAAATTGTAGGTTACTGTCAAATCAACTCGCATAAATGTAAACATGAAACATAATAGATTCAATAACACATTTGACACAATGATTTAACATGGATACCCAATTTGGAGAAAAACCACCAGTAAGATGCATCTCATTCTCACTCTTCTAAAGTGATGCCCTATGAAAGGCCAACCCTATTAAAGGTTACAATGCACACTGTTAAATGTGACCTGGTTAAAGGATTTCAATCACATTGTTAGGAGTGAACCTTGTTAGAGGAATTTAGATCATTCACTTGGAATGTCACCCAATTAAAGGATTTACAAATGACTATTAGGTCAACCTTAATCCAAAGGATTTACCCTAGACCAGTACAATGATTAGAAAGTAACAGTAAGACTTGATTTGATAACAACTTGCAACTCCATTTTTAGATCATAGATCTTTGTTTCAGTCCTCCACTTGGCTTTCACACACTTCAGCTCTGATAGCTTGTTCACCCTTCAAGCATCCATAGCCTTAAGCCTTCTTGCTTTGCTTGCCAATGTAGTCTCTTCTCGTAGGTCATTAAATGAAGCAATACCCTAGACTCCTTATCTTCCTTAGGTTCTCACACATGACAACCTTTGCTTTTGACCAGCCATCTCTATAAATAGAGAATTAAGATATTTTGTCATTCATCATCCATCATCCATTTTAGGGTTAGGTTACATTAGATAGGATACAATGAATCTACCCCTCATTTCATTTCACTCCCTTCTAAAAACTTCTCCTTTCAATCCTCTTTGAATTCACATCAAAATGGTTCATCTTGAATTTTGTGCCACCAACTCATTAGGCTTATCTTCAACACGATTCATACAATCGAAGAAATTAGACTTGTCATCTCAAATTCATTGAATTCTCGATATTTCTCATAATGTTGTCACTTGGTATTAACTAGCTTCTAATGCTCGACACATACTACATTACTCGGCATCCACTATCAAAACACTTGGCACGAACTAAAGTTTACTAGTGCTTGGCATCAACTAAACCTTACTTGGCTTAAAATGTTTCACTCGGCTTACAACAAAATTGACTTTGTTTGGCTCTAACTGATTTTCTGCCCAACTTACACTAACTTTGCTTGGCACCTATTGTGCATAATGTTAAGCTTGGTAGACAAAATTTGTTTAACTTGTTCTTCTAAACTTAATCAGTGTAACCATCCTTTGTAGCCCTAAGTAGATTATCAATCCACTATGATATCACTATCTTAACTGATCCTTGTACTCCTTTTCAATATCATAACTCAACCTTTCATCTAGGTAATATTGTTTCCTCACTTGATCAAATCTTCTTCATCAATCAAACAAATTATAGTACTCAAATCATATAAGCAATTGTCTTACCAACAAGTAGCAGGTTTGGCATCAGTGACAAAACAATGATTGAAACATATTTAACATACTTGTATCAACTTTTTTCAACAATCTCCCTCTTTGGAATTGATGGAAAACCAAACTGAGCAAATTTAATCAGTATAACCAATAAAACACCAAAAAGAAAATAATTCTTTACATTGAAATCTCTCCCTATATTAGCAACTTCTATCTTCTGAATAGGTTACAAAAATTATGTTCTGATCAACAAATAATCAATCAACTCATCCTTATGACTCCCTCTAGAGCACTTCTTCTATCTCCTTTGACATTAACTCTCTCTTACTAGGTATTCCATGTTTCTTCTATGTTTTCTTTCATCTCCCTTTGCAGTCAGAATTTCTTCCTTTGTAGGATCAGGCAAATCAAAATTTCTCCCTCTTTTCTCCCTTAATTCATCTCCCTCTTTGAAAACAATGCCAAAGACTTATCATCTTCATATGCAGATATGAACATTTTTAGTTTCTCTCTTTGGCACCTAGCTTATGACTAATTTGTAACTCCAGCTCTTTGATTACTTTTGGCAGCTTCTAAAGTAAGATTGAATACATCAATGTGTAACATATGTCAATCATCTTGTTTGATGCAGGGCAGTCCTCACGCTTCTTAGATAGCCTTTGATAGGGGTATAAACCCTAGTTTACCTCTTAAATAATTATAAGCATCCTTAGGTAATGCTTTTGTGAAGATATCATCAATTTTCTCCTTGATGTTGGCATATTCCATTTTCACCTCTTTATCTTGAACTAACTCTCTCGAGTAATGATACTTGATTACAATGTGCTTAGTCTTTGTGTGCATTAAATGGTTCTTTGATATATTTATAACACTTGTATTATCACAATAAAGTATCACAGGTTTAGTGATTTCCTCCTTCATACCTTTGAGTAGTTATTTGATCCATACAATGTTTATAGAATTATTGTAGCAGCAACATATTCAGCTTCAAAAATAGATTGAGAGATATAGATTTGTTTCTTGCTAGTGCAAGTAACCAACCTTTTTCCTAAGAAAAATTCTCCTCCACTGGTGCTCTTTCTGCCATCAATATTTCTAGCCCAATCAAGATCAGTGTAGGCCCTCAATTCAAATTTCTCATTTTTCTTGTAGTATAGACCATACTCTTCTATTCCTTTCAGATTTCTCATTATTCTCTTAACTATCATCAAAATGATTCTCCCTAGGATTAGTAGAGAATCTTGCAACTATCCCTATAGATAATGCAATATCAGGTCTGCTATGTAATAGATATTGTAATTTGTCAATCATAGACTTGTATAATGTTTGATTAACCTCAACTAAATCATCATTCTTTGACAATTTATGTCCTGTCACCATAGGTGTGCTTACTGGCTTTGAATCTTCCAATCCAAAAGTTTTTAGTATCTCCTTAACATACTTTGACTAAGTGATGTATATACCATATTTCATCTAATGTACTTGCAAACCCACAAAGAACTTGATCTCTCCAAACATAAACATCTCAAATTCTTGCTTCATTTCATTTGCAAAAGCCTTGCATAAAGTATCTTGACCTCCAAATATGATATCATCAACAAAACTTTCAAATAACAAAATACCTTTACCTTTCTCTATCTTCAAGTACAAATTGGTGTTATCATCAATCCTCTCGAATCCAATCTTCACAAGATAATTATGAAGCTTTTCATATCATGCTCTTGGTGCTTGCTTCAAACCATATAAATCTTTGTGTAGTCCACATACCATGTTTTTTTTTGTTAGCATCAACAAATCCTTCTGGTTGTTCTATATAAACCTCTTCCTCTAATATACCATTTAGAAATGTAGACTTAACATCCATTTGATAAACTTTGAAACCTTTGTATGCAGAGTAAGCAAGTAGAGTTCTTACTTCTTCCAACCTTGCAACAGGAGCAAATGTTTCTCCATAGTCTATCCCTTCTTCTTGTGCATATCATTTACAAACTAATCCTACCTTATTCCTTGTGACTTCGCCATTTTCATCTAACTTGTTTCTGTATACCCACTTGGTACCAATCACATTTTTGTCTTTTGGTCTACTAACTAGAGTCCATGTCTTATTTTTCTCAATTTGTTCAATCTCTTCTTCCATGGCTTTACTCCATTCCACATCTTCTAAGGCATCCTTCAATGTTTTAGATTCTTGCATGCTCAACAAACATGCATCATTTCTCAACTTATTCCTTCTCACTAGTCTAACATCTTTATCTCCAATGATTTGTACAGTAAGGTGATGTCTCTTTACATACTTAGACAATCTTGGCTCTTCTCTGTTTTCTTCATTTTGTCTCTCAACTTTTGAATCACTATGTACATCTCTGTTAAGTAGTTCAACATCTCTTTCATGTACACTAATCTTAGAATCAAAATGTGCCTCAACTTCATTCTGTAACTTGGCACCTAAATGTAACTCAGTTCCTGAATACAACTTGACATTCATAGTATGTGACTTAGCAGTCACTGAAATTTGTTGTTGGTTTGCAACTTGATTTACAACATCTTCTTCAATAGGCATACCTTCATCAAAGTATATAAATAATTTGTATTCTTTTGGTTCCTTCATGGGTTCAACCTCATATACTTCTGTATATTCATCAAATTTCACATTTGCATTTTCCACGACTTTGTTATTGTTAGTATTTAAACACTTATAAGTTTTAATTCTTGTGGAATAACCAAGGAATATACCTTCTTCACTTTTTGCATCTAGCTTACCATTCCTAAAATCTTTGAGAATATAACACTTGCTTCCAAATACCTTAAAATATTTTACATTGGGTGAGTATCTATACCATAGTTCAAAAGGTGTTGAATAAGTACCTTTCTTGACTTGTAAACAATTCAAGCTATAGATAATTGTACTTAGAGCTTCTCCCTAGTATTTCAAAGCAATATTCTTCTCCATCATGAGTGTCCTAGCACAATCCATTAATGCTATGTTCCTCCTTTCAGCAATTCCATTTTATGGAGGGGTTCTAGAAGCAAATGTCTGTCTTTTGATTCCTATGTCATTACAAAAAATTTCAAGCTCATTTGATGTAAATTCTCTTCCTCTGTTAGATCTCAAACATTTTAGACTTTTACCTATTTCCTTCTCAACTCTCGCTAAGTACCACTTAAACATTTGGAAAGTATCATATTTTTGTTTCAGAAACATAACTATCATCATTCTAGAATAATCATCAACAAGTAGCATAATGTACTTATCTCCTTTGTAGCTTTACACTTCAGTTGGTCCACAGAATTCAGTATGAACAATCTCTAATATTCCTTTAGAGCTATGAGTCTTACTCTTAAAACTTGACTTAGTCATTTTGCCTAATTGACATTGTTTGCAAATTATATTGTCAGGCTTCTTCAACTTAGGCAAACCTCTGACTCCTCTCATGTTACTGATACTAACCAAGTTATCAAAATTAACATGACATAACCTCTTATGCCATAGCCACACATCATCAAATTTTATAACAAAATAAGTAGCATCCTCTATATCAAGGTATAATAGATTACCTCTAGTTTGATCACCTTTTCCAATTAGTTTTCCATTAGTATCATATATCTGAGCAATCATGTTCTCAAACTCAATTTTACAGCCCTAATTATTCAGTGTGACACACTCAACAAATTATAGTTATGTCCTTCAACATAATAAGCATTTCTGCATAAAATCTTTTCTGTGAGCTTGATAGAACCTTTTCCTTTAATCAAACATGGTGCATCATTACCAAAACTTACACTATCTCCATCATAATAATTCAAGTTAATGAACTTACTTTTATCTCTAGTCATGTGATGTGAACATCCAATGTCAATGATCTATTTGTCATTCTTGTTCACACAAGACACTAGTGCAGTTGCCTCATCCTCATTAGATTCATCCTTCATTTTAACATACACCACTTCATCATCATGATTGTGAGATTCATCTTTTGTTTCCTCTTCAACAATGTAGCAAGACTTCTTGCCTTTGTCTTTGTAATCTTTGTTATCTTCATCTCTTCTACTTTTGTACTTGCCTCCACCTCTATAATTCTTCTTCTTTGGACATCTAGCAGCAGTATGACCAACCTCATTGCAATTGAAACACATGATAGGTAACTTACCTTTGAACTTGCCTTTACCTCTATGAAATCTCCTTACTGGTAGTGCTTCAAGTTGATCTACATCTTCCTCATCTATATCGCTATCACTGGACACATATTTTGCCTTTTTGCTTCAATGATAGCTTAGCTTTGAAAGTAGATTCAATATTTTTCAGGTTTGTAATTATCAAAATTAGATAGCTCAAAAGTAGCGAGCTTACCTACCAGACCTTCAAGAGTCAAATCATTCCCTGTCATACATCTCAACTCTTGTATTGCAAAAACTCTAATAGCATAGATGGACAACAATGCTCTCAAATTTTTTCATAGTACAGTATTATCATCTATTTTACTAGTAGCACCTCTTATTGCATTAACCACATCTTTTATCCTAGAGCAATACTGAACAATATTTTCACCTTCTTGCATTCTTATATCATCGAACTTACCTCTAATATTTTCAACTTTGGCTCTTAGAACATTTTTGTCACGTCCATAGATGTGGTGTAGAGAACCCCACCTTTTATTTTCACTATCACAATCCTTGATATCATCAAACTTGTCATAACTTAAGATAGAGGCAATCTCCAAAATTGCCTGGTTGTGTTCTTTCTTCTTTTTCAGATCTTCAGTAGTTAGGACTCTAGCAAGATTGACATGCTCAATAGTAATGGTAGTTTTTGCATGATCTCCAAGACCTCCATCAAACTTTGTCATGGAGGAAATTTATTTCTATTAAGCTTGGGTACCTTTCTTTTTGACATCTTGATCTTTGTGCTTCTAGTACCTTTAAACAAGTCCTCCTAAGTAGATGGCTCTAATACCAATTGTCATAATTCTTTAGAATAACTAAGAGGGGAGTGAATCAATTATCCAAGGTTCATATGCACAATTAAAACTTTTCACAACTTAGCGAACCCATATCCATAAAAAAAAATTTATCATGCATGCATCCATTATATTATGCAATCACTTAACTTGTAGGTCACTGTCAAATCAACTTGCAAAAATGTAAACATGAAATGTAACAAATTCAATAACACATTTGATACAATGATTTAATGTGGAAACCTGATTTGGGAAAAACCACCAGTAACATGCTACTCATTCTCACTCTTCTGAAGTGACGCCCTATGAAAAACCAACCCTGTTAAAGGTTACAATGCACACGATTGAATGTGACCTGGTTAAAGGATTTCAATCACCCTACTAGGAGTGAGCCTTGTTAGAGGACTTTAGATCATTCACTTGGAATGTCACCCAATTAAAGGATTTATAAATGAATGTTAGGTCAACCTTAATCCAAAGGATTTACCCTAGAATGGTACAATGATTAGAAAGTAATAGTAAGGCTTGATTTGATAACAACTTACAACTCCATTTGTAGATTACAGATCTATGTTTTATTCCTCCATTCTACTTGGCTTTCACACACTTCATCTCTGATAGTTTGTTCACCCTTCAATCATCCACACCCTTAAGCCTTCTTGCTTTGCTTGCTAATGCAATCTCTTCTCTTAGGTCACTGAATGAAGCAATACCCTAGACTCCTTGTCTTCCTTAGGTTCTTGCACATGACAACTTTTACTTCTGACCAACCACCTCTATAAATAGATAATTAAGATATTTTGACATTAATCCTCCATCGTCCATTTTAGGATTAGGTGGGATACAATAAATCTTCCCCTCATTTCATTTTGTTTCCTTCTAGAAACTTCTCCTTTCAATCCCCTTTGAATTCACCTCAAAATGGTTCATCTTAAATTTTGTGCCACCATCTCATCAGGCTTATCTTCCACATGGTTTAGACAATCCAAGAAATCAAACTTGTCAGCTCAGATTCATTGAATTCTTGATCTTTCTCATAATGTTGACACTCAACATTAACTGGCTTCTAATGTTTGACACATACTGCATTGCTCAACATCCACTGTCAAAACACTCGGCATGAACTAAAGTCCATTGGTGCTCGGCATCAACTAAACTTTACTTGGCTTACAATGTTTTGCTCGACTTACACTGATTGACTTTGCTCAGCTCCAGCTGATTTTTTGCTTGACTTACACTAACTTTTCTCAACACCTACTGTGCATAATGTTAAGCTTGGCAGACAAACTTTGTTTAACTTGTTCTTATGAACTTAATCAGTGTAACCATCTTTTGCAACGTTATGTAGATTATCAATCCATTATGATATCATTGTCTTAACTAATCCTTGTACTCCTTTCCAATATCATAACTCAATCTTTCCTCTAAGTGCTATTGTTTCCTCATTTGATCAAATCCTCTTCATCAATCAAACAAATGATAGTACTCAAATCATATAAGCAATTGGCTTACCAGCAAGTAGAAGGTTTGACATCAATGACAAAACATTGATTGAAACATATTTAACATACTTGTATCAATACGTTTTCAACAGATATGAACTATGTAGCTCATTGTTTTGGAATGTTCTTGATGATCTTGCAAATCATGGGATAAATGCTTCAGAACAATGGATTTGGTCTGATGGTTGTGCTAGTATGTGTATTTGAAAGTTAAATTTTAAAATTTCATGCACATATTTAATTAAGTGAATAATTATGTATGTATAAATTTGATTACTCATAAATTTGTTTAATTTTTTTTCATAGAGCAATTTAAGTATGTAAAAGCATTGAATTGACTTGCAACACAACATGCAAGATAAAATGTTTAGTTTTTTGGAACTTCTTTGCAAGTGGTCATGGAAAAGGAGAGCATAATGGAGTAGGAGAATGTGTAAAGCGTGCACTTTTTCAATGTGAAATTTCAGGTATAATTTGATATGTACTCATCAAATTTGATGTATATGAGCATTTGATAGATACTTCTTTTATATTTTGTTAAAATTCATGCAATTTTCTTTCCTATATAGGTTCAAAGGTAGACAAAGAAAATCAAGTTGTTGAATGGTGAAAATCTCATTTTTGTCCTTAGGACACAACATATAATAAATGGTTTTTTTGGGAAGTGAAAGGTAAGCTTTCCATTTTTCATTTATCTAAATACTTTTATATTTTAAATTAAAAGTAAGATTATTGACATCGAAACTTGCAAATTTAATTTGTTATAGATATTGATTAATCAAATCCTTACAATTGCCAACCAATTGTTAGAATTAGAAGATTGCATCAATTGATGACTACCAGACAACACAAACTTCTAGTACTTCAAGTAAGAGAAAAATCATGTTTTTGTGATGTCTACATTCAAAACAATGCATGGGTCAATGTGAGAATATTGCAAATGAGTATGTCTCAAAATGGAAGTGGAAAAACATAATCAAAAGTCATCCTTATGAAGAATATGACAATGGCATAGACATTCATAATTTTATGTGTTCAACTAATTATGAGCAGATTTCTGATTTAATTGTGTTATATAATAAAGTTTTTCTTCTTAATTAAATCATATTGATTTAGTTATTAAGTTACTTATTATCTCTAGTTAACTTAAGCTAAACTTTGGGCATCTAATAATTAATCCTTTTATTAATTATTATCATGCAACCTAAGTTTTACTTTTTAGGGTTTTGATCTCCTTTATAAGGACGATCTCTCTTTTTAATTATAACATTCATTCACTTTTGATTAGTAGAAATCTCTCTTTTTTCTCATTAAGATGTCTCATTTGTGGATTTGGGAATTTCAGCCTTCATAGCTTTTGCTTTTCTCTTTCCATGACAGGTGTTTCCATGTAGGTGATTCTTGGGAGCTGTGGAGTTGAGCTTTCATCAACTTCAACATGGTATCAGAGCAGCTTTGGTTCTTCAAATTGGCTTTTTTTTGGATCTAATGGTCACTAATTTTTGGGTCACTTTGAGACTAAACAGACATCACCATTGAGATCAGAGCACCCAAAAACTCTTATTTTCATATAAAGTTTGTCCAATTTGGACATAGTTGGAAACTGAAGCAAAAAAATATTGCTCTTAGATTGGGCACATTTCTTGAGATTTTCAGTCACAAAAATCAAGATTTTCAAGCACAAAAATCAAGTCTTGGCACAAAATTTGAGATTTTGGTATAAAAATCAAGGTTTTCTAGTACTACAATCGAGCTTTTTTGGCACAAAAATTAAGTTGATTTTTGTTACAAACCTGACATACTTCTCGATACAACTTTGGTGTGGAATTGGCATGGTTCCTAAGGTACTTTTGGTATAGAACTTGCACACTTCCAAGATATTTTATGGCACACTTCCTGATGTAATTTTTGTACTAGTGGGCACACTTCCCAAGGCATTTTGGCATGGATCCTAAGGTGATGAATTTTTTGTTTTTCCCTTTTGCCTCTTTTTTTTAACCTACCTATGGTTTTTTGGCCATAACTTTCTCATCCAGACTCTGTTTTTTGCAAACAAGATATCATTGATAGTTGGTTTTGAGCCCTTTTGTGATGGTCTAGTTTATTTGGATTTTTAATGTTGTTTGGTTGCAATTCTATGTAGTCAAAGTTAGATGGTCTATTTTGCACTCCGAGAGACATATATTGAGACATTCTATTTTCTAGATTATGCTCCAACACATCCCATTCAATTTTTTGTTTATTTGCACTCTGGTGGATATCTTGGTTGTTTTAGGTCTAGGGATCAATTTTGTTGTTTTCAGATGATTTTTCATGGGTTGTACTATCTCTCGTATCAACCTTATGTATCTTTTGATTTTGTTGACATCCTTTTGTAGTATTTTTGCAAACACACTGAGATAAAGTGCCACTTAACTTTGGGCATATAATAATTAATTATTTTATCAATTATTATCATGCAACCTAGGTTTTAACTTTTAAGGTTTTGATCTCCTTTATAAGGATGATCTCTCTTTGTAATTATTCATTCACTTTTTATTAATAACAATCTCTTTTTTTGCTCATCAAGAATGTCTCATTTGTGGATTTGGGAATTTTAGCCTCCATAGCTTTTGCTTCTCTCTTTCTATCACAGGTGTTTCCATGCAAGTGATTTTTGGAAACTGTGGGGTTGAGCTTCCATCAATTTCAACAAGTTGTTCCAGGTGAGTTTTTGTAAACATGTTTCATTTTTATTTATTTAATTATCTTCATATTTATTTATTTAAAGTTTCCACTATTTTTGTACACTTGTAGGTGACATCTTTGTTGTGCATGCATATCCTGAAAATGTGGAAGGTGTAGATTATTATGTACTTAGATACACACAAGAAAAATTCAAGTTGTCTGAACCAACTACAGATGATGATAACTAGTCATATCCAATTGGTTCAATTGTTATAGAAGGTGTAGATTATCTCCTTATGAGATCTATACAAGTAATTAGAGAGTGAGAGATTTATTGTAAATGTTTTTTTTTTCTATATTATTAAGAATACTCAATGAAGTAAATCTTATTTTGTATCCACCTATTATCAACAAATAAAAATTGACCACAATGGTGTTCAATTTGTTGAATACATGCCTAGCTAAAAAATTTTACATCACAACCACTTGGTTTTAGCCACAAAGATTTAGTTTGACATTGTGCCAAAAAAGGACGTAGCAAACCAAAGTGGAGGTTAGATATCAAGGAGCATGAAGAATTGTTGGAGATTATTAAAGATAGAGAGGATCCTAACCATATGTATCAGGAGCTTTATGTTAAGAAGAATTAGTTATATCTCATTACTCTGATATTATTCCTACACACACACACACACACATATACATACATACATACATACATACATACATACATACATACATACATACATATATATATATATATATATATACATATATACATATACATATACATATATATGCACACACACACATATACATATACATATACATATATATATATGTATATACATATACGTATACGTATACATATACGTATACGTATACGTATACGTATATATATATATATATACGTGTATATATATATATATATATATAGTGTACTTTTACATACACATGTACAAGTTATGTAGTTGTTCATCTCATTACTTATTACTTATTCAATATGTATGCATGATGCTTTTGTTTTACATTGCTTAAAGTGTATAAATGTTGATATAATATTTTAATTTCTTTAGATGAAATAGTTATATGTAAGTGCATAATTATTATGTGTCATGTATATGTATGTATGTGTGCTAAAATGTTGGTCCACACTTCTATGAATCATTATATTCAAGATTGCTCAAGAATGAGATCTCAAATGATGACTCATAGCTCTCAATTCATGGAGTGCAAGGGTTTGTAATGGAGGCCCTTAGTTTAGACCTAGTTTGTGCCCATGCAAGTACACCATAAAATAAGAAATTCAAAGAGGAAAAATATGAGTGCTAGTCTGCATAATCATCAATTATGTATGCAAATGAAGATGCAAGCTAATCTAAATGATAACAATGCAAGAAAAGAAATCTAATCTATGAAAGGAAATAACAATGCAAGATTAATATATGAAAATAAATATGACTCTAAGCTAATATGGAAATACAAGGATGAAACATGATGATGGAAGCCATGGACGCATGAGAGAAAAAGGCAAGAAGAGAGAAGTTGCAATGAAGCTCCAATGTCCAAACCCTAAGGCTCAAACCCTAGTGCTCAAACTCCTTCTCCAAAATTGCTCTCCAAGCCTACAACATAACAATACTATATCCCCTAACCTTATTATTCTTATTATATGAAAAGGAGAGGGCTCCTTATATAGTCAAGTATGGAGGTGGAAGGTTTCTCACAACCAATATGGGATAATAGAGTTTGATCCATGTGAGACAAAATTCCACCAATGAGAAAAGAGGAGTGTTTGACAAGAAAGAGGAAAGAGGAAAAAAGAATCCCACTTAGAAATATGTGCATTTAAGTGTAAAGAAAAAGGATTTTTATTTACTTTTATTTGCTTTATTTCCCTTTTTCATCACAAAGAGATATTTAAGTGAGGATTTTATTTATTTAATTAAAACAGGGATTTTCTTTTAATTAAAAGGGGATTTGTTTTATTTAAATAAAATGGAGATTTTCTTTTAATAATCAAACCTTAGGAAATATTGAAATAATTGAATTAATTATGATTAGATTGAAAGAAAAAATATTTGAATTGATTTGATAAAATATTACAAGGCATTGATTTAGGCAATTAATAAATTGATAAATGGGGGCACATAGTCTAGGGGACCATTTTAGGGTGCATACATTTGCCCCTCTTTGACTATGTGTGGTCGATTTGGGAACACATGTAGTCAAAGAATGTAGTTGAAGTGTGAGGTTGACTTGGGATCACAAAACAACCCAGATGTGTAGTCGATTTGGGAACACATCAGGAAAAAGAATACAATTTTGATTTGAAAAAGACAAGGTGAACACCCCTGTAAATAGGTGATTGACATATCCGAGATAAGAATCTCAAGAGAGGTTTCCCTAAGTGAAGAAAAGATTGATAAAGTTGAATCAAGGAATGACAAGAAGAAAGAGAATTTTCCTTAATAAAGAGAATGCCCCAAAATCATTCAACTATTTAAGACAAAAAAAATTGATTGAGATCACAAAAGAAGATAGGGAAATGAAGATCAAACATGACCAGAGTTGATTAAAATTCCACAAGAAAGATGAAGGAAAACCCTCTCAAACTCATAGTGCAACCTAAAAATGAAAATTAACACGAAGTCTAACAATGCAAGCTACATGAAAATGCAAAGGTGTACTTGCAATAGAGCAACCGTAAAATAGGATTTTGTGTTCATCATTCATTAGAGAATGTTAAGGAACTTATTTTCATCATTGGGCCATTATTAATGAACATCAGAAAATCACACAATCATCACTATTCACAAGTGCAACTATGAAGATATGAATGTGATATATATCACATTGGAATGTGGAAAGGTTCTAACATAAGCATCAAAGACATGAAGGTCAAGATGAATTCGATGATAGCTTACCCAATTTAATGTAGCAAAACTACACTCGTGTTAAGCCATAGATGTCAGGATGACCGTAAGTATGGTTGTGCAAAAATAGTCAAGGGTGATGCCTCAAATCTCCTAAGTGTTTCAAGGGGACAACAAGAGACACTCTAGATTTTCAAGACCACATCCACAAGATGAAATAAAATAAAAACATGCCCCAAGTCCTCTAGATATGCATACCCGAGAGACTTTGATGCAAGAGCATTGAGCTTGGATTTTGGTGGAGTTATGCTTTTCATAGTTAAGGATGTGTTGGAGACATATTGGTGAACCTTTCCTCATGATTACATAGAGATTGGATGGATTGAGTTGACGTTTGAGCTATTTTTACCTTGCTATTGGAACTATGTTTTCTAGTTTCTAGGTGCCTGTTGCAAGTTGTGTAACTAATTTTTCACAATGAATGAGAGGATGTAAATTGTAGGGATTGAAGAGGGCCTAGATTAATATCTTTAGTTAAAGGAAAAAGTCCTAATTCTTTATAAGTTGGGAGATATGGAAATTCTCCTAGAGTATTGATTTATGACAATTTGCGTGACAAGTTTCTGTGTGTGACTTTCGCGATGGATGTGCACATATGAACTTAATTAATAAACCTTTGCACATTTTAGGGGTTGTAGAGGACCTAAAGTTCTAGCTTTAGTTTGAAACACGAGTTCTAATTCAATTGAGGCTAGGAGATATCGTGATTTTTCTTGGGTATCAATTTTTGGACATTTAATTCTTGTTGGAGGCCGACTTGTAGCTCTTCAAGTATTTAATGTTAGTTTTATTTAATTTGTTATTGCTAGGCCAAGTTTTGGCTTATTTGGGTATAAGTAGGGGGTCTTGTGAAGTCTTTTATACATTGATGAGGGATTGATTCATTCATTCATGGATGGCGTGATTCATTCAGAGGAGGAGGAGTGAGTGTGGAGAGTAGCTAAAGAGCAAGTTTTCCTGAGTCTATGGACAGAGCACCTAATGTGAGGAAGCTTATAGAAGGATTGTGGTGGAGTTGTGAGTGTGTGGAAAAAATTTCAAATGTGAGGCAATTTACACTTGGATCTTGGATTAAGTTTGAGAGGGGCTAGTAGTTGTGGCTTGGAAAACAAGGAGATTGCTTGGTGGGCTTGTGAGCACAAGTTTAGATCTTCCTTGGAGGTTTCTACCAGAGTGTGAATCTAGACTAACTAGTGTTTGGGTCGGATCTTGAGGGATCTTGCAGAACTATTATTGTAATTGCTTTGTATTTGGCCATGTAGACACCTAAATTTGATTATACTGCTTTGGTAATCTTAATTTAGCCATCTCTAAAGGCATCATTAATTAAATTCTTATTTAATTAATCCTTTGCCATCCCTAGTTGATTAATTTAATTAATCATCTATAGTCCTAATTGATAAATCAAATAATCTATTATTTATCAATTAAATCCTTTTCTCCTATCTAATTCCAAAAATCCCCATTTATTAAATAAATCTATTTGATAAATGAAATCCTCAAATTCAAAAACCCCTAACCTATCTCTAATCCTCCATTTAGCCTAATCCACCCCATCCACCCATACTAACCAAGCTTAGCCACTAACTCACCCAACCTCATTAATGCCATCCACTTGCACATCTCTAACATTCCTAATCTAATCCTAAACCCAAGCCTAATCCACCCCCTAATGTTGTCACATTCCCTAAACAAGTTTAAGACTTTCCTAATCCAAACCAAAGTCTCCCCTCAAAAATCCCAACCACCAAGTCATGAGTGCTCTTACAAACCATAAAAGACTCTTACAAGCCCACTCATGACTCTTACATCCATCTTCCACACTCTTCCCTCTTCCACACTCATTCCTCTTACATCTCTCTTACATACTCAACCCCACTCATCATGCCTTTAACCAACCCTTTACCCTACCCTCTCACACTCATCCTCCTTATGACAAGTGTCACCTTCCCATTGGTGCTAAACAAGCACAATCCATGTGCTCTCCTTTGAGTGCATCTTAGCCCTCCTTAACCATCTCCCCATCCTTGCATCTAAGCCCTCCATCTCTCAAGCCCTTAGCCTATAAATTGAATCCCATCCCAAGCCATTTCATCAACAATCTTTGAGCTAAAGTTACCATGCCCTTTTGAGAGCCAAAAGCCATACCCATACCCTTATAATGCCAAATTGAGAGCTCACAAAGCTACCAATTTTCTATTATCCATCTCCACCATTGAAGCAACTTTGAGCATTTGAGCATACATCCCCAATCTAAACATAGACACATCTCAAAAACAAGAGAACAAATCTCATTGAGAGAGCCTATCCATGGCTCACATTCTCATTTGAGTTTGTCTTCTCTTTGTCTCTCTTATATGTTATGTTAGTTTAATGTGTAAATGCTTTCATTAGATTAGTATTTCTAGCACATTAGATTAGTGTATACAGGCCATAACCAAGAAGGCCTTACAGCTCAACACATTGCATGTAACATTTATTTTATGAATAAATTATCGTAATTTGGTATCATATCTTACATTGTTATTCTATTTTCCACTGTCTGGTTATTTGCTAGGGGCTAGGACATCTCCTTAGGGGATTCTCCTACCTTGCTCTACGTCAAACTTGTTAGACAAGGACACTCGATGAAAATCAATAACAATCAACACACAGAGAAAAGAGCATGACATATCTCAAGTAGTATGGATTTTTGTTTAAAAGTGTGTTAATTGATATTAAGCTCCGAGGATAAGGATTGAATGCTTGCAAATAGGTAAGATCACATGAAACAATTGGGTAAGGCCAAACCAATAAGTGTTGAAAAACACTCGACATTAGGGGTTGTATTGAAAAATACAGTTGGGTGGTGTTAAAAAAAATCACTCATAAGGTTTCTTGAAGACTAACGCATCCAAGAGATCAAAGCTAACACAATTATGCCCCCTGGACAAAGACAAAGACCAATTCCAAACCAAGGCAACAAGGACAAGGCATGATGGAGAAAGGCTAAGTGTTGAGGACATGCGCTAAGAAATAGAGGTGCAAAGGCCTCAAGTAGCATCGTCTCCAGGTTTTCATCACTTGGATTTTATTGCAATTTTTTCATTTTTTGTCTTCTTTTTTCCAGGACTTTTTACAATTTTTTTTTTGTATTTTTTCTACCAAGGTGCATGTTTCTAGGTTTTCACCAAGGCATTTTTTCGATTTTATTTATTTTTTCAAATTTTTTTTTTTGAATATTTGGAATGTATAATTTTTTTGGAGACACATCAAAGCTCCTATTGCTAGGTTTTCACTAGGATGATCAATTTTTCAAGATATTTTCTGATTTTTTATTTTTTTGACAATATTCATTTTTTGGGGGGATTTTCAGGATCAATAAGTATGTACAAAGGACGCTCTTAGACATAATGAGCATCATGGATAGAACTTCTTCATGTGTAAGAGGTTGATAGGATCAGGGAGTTGCTCTCCCTCTACTATAGACAGTAAATAAGCACCTAACCCAAAAGTAGTTGTAATGATGTAACGTCTAAGCCAATTAGGTTCAAATTTGCCCTTTTGATCTCTATTTTGTTCATTCTTAGGATTTTCACGTAGGACAAGATCTCGCACTTGGAATTCTCTAGGGTAGACCTTTTTGTTGAAGGCTTTTGGCATGCACTTTTGATAAACCCTCATATGCTAAAATGATGCTTGACATTTCTCATCTAGAAGTTCTAACTCTTGAAGTCTCATGGTGCGATAGTCTTCATTTGTAAGTAGATCTTTGAGGGAAACTCTAAGTGAAGGAATCTCAACCTCTAAAAGTAACACTACTTCAACACCATATGTAAGGGCAAAAGGAGTAGCCCCAGTAGGAGTACAAATACTCATTCTATAGGCCCAAAAAGCTAGATTTATTTGTAAGTGCCAATCTCTACCATTCTTATAAATTGTTCTATCCATGATCTTAAGAATGACTTTGTTCGATGCTTTTGCTTAACCATTTCCTTGCAGAAAGTAAATGGAGGACCAATGTTGTTTAATCTTGAATTTCTTGTAGAGTTGTTTAAGGTATTTATTTTTGAATTGGCCTCTGTTGTCAGTGATAATTTTGGAAGGCACTCCATATCGACATATGATATGTTTCAGAATAAATAGAGAGACTGTCTTGCCTGAGGCAATAGAAAGTGGGACAACTTCTACCGATTTAGTGAAGAAATCAGTAGCAATGAAAATAAACTTTTGATCATCTGATGAGTTGGGATGAATTTTCCCAACAAGTTCAAAGGCCCAACGTTGAAATGGCCAATGAGATATAGAAGGAATGAGCTCCCTGTTTGGAGCATGTATCAGGTTACCATGTTTTTGACACTTTTCACATGACTTTGCAAAAGCTATTGCATCAATCTACATCGCAGGCCAATAGTACCCTGCCCTAAGCAACCTTCAGGCCATGGCAAGACCATTGGAATGTCCCCCATAGATGCCCTCGTGGATGTCAACTAAGGCTTGGTCAAATTCTTCCTTTTCTAAGCATCTAAGAAGCATTCCATCTAGACCCCTCCTATACAAATCACCAGAGATAAGGGAATGGTGAGAGGTATTATAGATAAGGTTTCTACATTTAGATTGGTTAAAGGTTTCAACTATAACGCCATCACGAAGGTATGATAAAATGGCACCATAACTGGATGACGCATGACCAACAAGGGTGAAAATGACATGACTTTCTTTGAAGTCATAGATAGGGTGATGCAGCTCTTCCACCAGGAATTCAAATCTGGATTCATGTTGCCTTAATTGAAGTAGTGAAGCATGTGTAGCCATAACATCAACTACTTTGTTTTCTGCTCGAGGGATTTGCTGAGACATAACAAATGTGAAGTATCGTCTCAAGGAATGAACCATCTGCTTGTAAGGTACCAGTTTCTCATTTTTTGTTAGATATTCATCATTGACTTGGTTGATTATCAACTATGAACATGTATGCAAATATCAAATACCTATAAACATGGTCACATAACTCATGCAAATATAAAATATGTCAACTATAAATATAAATGATTAGATAACTCATGGAAATATCAAATATGCATACTATAAATGTAAATGGTCAGATAACTCATGCAAATATGAAATATGTCAAATACGAGCACTGTAAATGTAGAATGTCCCATAGCTATAAATCTAAATGATCTCATCATAAATGAATATCAAACATCTAAAACATATGAGCCAAAGTCATCTATATGACATGTATAAATATCAAACATGATCCTATCATGCTCCATGATGTTATCGACTAACCAATGCCTACGGGGGATGCGCCACCCGTAAAGGCATTCATGGTTGGGTAACAATAACAAACTTGTTTTGCAGCACTACCCTGCAATAATATGAGATAAGGGCATGTTGGAGAAGAACTTTCCATTGCTACTTGGGGTGGATCGATGGAAATAAACTTTGGATACTAGCTGATGAAGTGGTTGTTGACTTGAGATCTCAAAATATGTGTACAATATAAGAATAAATGTATCATGAAGATGCATATATATTCAATAAATACTAACATACGCACAATCAAATTTACCTGTGACTCAGGATGACTAGGGTTGACATACATCTCTCCATCTCCACCCTCATGAGCTACACATGCAACCTGTATGCAATAGAAGAAACAAATATGTCACAACTTATAATTTACTAAATTGAATAATATTATATTTAAAAATAAAAAGAAGATTCATAGACAATTAAATAGACATGTTTGTAAAGTTTTACCCGTGTCTCCTGCTATATAGGATGGATAGGTGTATGGAGGTCCCCATATGACATTGTCGTCACAAATACCTATATCACTCAAGTCAATATCACTAAAGGTTGAATATCTAGGATGTCAAGCATAGGATCCGTGAGCATATTTGTGAACAATGATCATCGTAGTGGATAAGAACTTGCCTTGGTATGGGGGCTACATCCTCCTTAATTGTGGTTTGTGGTGGAGCTATAGTTGCAACATGTATGTCCTCTTGCCCTTGACCACCTTGTGCCTCTGATCTACCATTGACAATACCAGTCACATACGATGGAACTGCACTAAGAGGCTGTCCGGTCAACAACTGAATAGCTTGATAGGTTGAAAGAAGATCAATAGACAAACATGTACTCATAAGCCTCAAATGGTCTACTGAAGACTCCATAGAGATGTCTAATGGAGATGTGATGTCAACCTCATGATACATATCATCAGTTGAAGATGATGAACCATTGTGACCACTTGTAGATGCAAATCGTGAGTGTGTCATGTATTTGTGCACTCGATCATTAGACATCTCATGCACTTGGGTCGCAATGGTGGCAATCCTCTCGTACACATCTCTACGTGTATCATCTATCACTTTATCTCCAACTGTAACTAACTCCAAACATTTTGGCATCACCAAAAGGTTTGGACCAATCAATGCCCATTAATTAATGGGCATAGGAGCATCAAGGTGTCTGAATTTATTTTAGAACCTATCCTAACCCTGCCTAGCATGCCTAGGGATATTAGTGTAATTAACAACATTATGTAGATGAAATTTTGCAAGTAATTGTTTGCAAAAATATAAGGGAAACTCATCCTTTTGGGGCCAGACTTGATGTACAACTAACCAACGAGGATATATGAAAGGAGCCACTAATGGATTAGTACACCTTATAGTACGATACCCTTTGACTAATTTTCAACGGTTGATAATGTGGGAACATGCTCTTCACATTCTCTAGTGACACTAGCTCATCTATCTCTCTCCACCTAATACCACCACTAACACTATGGGATAGAGCGCTATAAAGTGTGTCCAAACTCAGATTATCATTAGGGTTAAAACCTTAGACAATGTGCATCATGTTGGTCAACTCATCTCTAATCATAGTCACCTTATCCTATTGTAGGGTAGGTGAAGCTTGTAAGCTTTGATCAATAGCATCAAGCGCACTATGTAAGACCTAAAGAGTCTCAATGAAAAGTGTCTTCCTATCCTGGGTATTATTAGTGGATCTATGTGATGATCCACTATAGGAACGACCATTTATACTAGCCTCTCCAGAATCACTACCACTAGATGCCATAATGATGAAATATACAAACAAGCAAAACTAGAGAGCTGATAATAGAGATCAGCACGCGCGTGTGCGCGCACACACACACACACAAAATTTTAAAAACTAATTTAATTAAAACACACTAAATGAATCTTGCTAAACAAACCTACTGCACATTGTACAACATATCAAGAAAAGTTAACCACCTTACATTTTGATTTCAATAATACGTACAAATCAAATTTAAGTAACAATAAATAAAAATGAACCAAGTCATACTTGAATACACATTATTTTAAAATTTTCAATTTAATCAAAACATATTAAATACACATTATTTTACAAATTTCAATTTAATAAAAATATATTAAATGAATAACGAATCTAATGAAAAATATATATAGAAAAGTTAAGTACAAATTACCTTTTCATTTCATTAATAGGTACAAATCAAATTTATATAACAATAAATAAAAATCAACCTAGTCATACTTGAAAATCTAATCATGATTAGAGATACAGGATTTAGAGAGAGAGAGAGAGAGAGAGAGAGAGAGAGAGAGAGAGAGAGAGAGAGAGGTTATGGATTATAGAGAGAGAGTTAAGAGTTAGAGAGAGGATAAGAGATTAGAGAGAGGTTTAGGATTAGAGAGACATGGCTAGGAGTTAGATAGGGGTTAAGGGGTTAAAAAGAGGTTTACGTTTTAGAGATATGGGGTTTAGGAGAGAGAGAGAGAGAGAGAGAGAGAGAGAGGAGGGGGGGGGGGGTTAAGGTTGATAGAGATGAGGTTATGGAAGTTAGAGAGATAAACTGACAAAGTTAGGAATTAGAGAGAGATATAGATACAAGGTTAGGAGTTAGAGAGGGGTGAAGGTTTTAGAGTTTGACTTAGAGTTTCATTAGGTGAACATATTTGGATTTAAGGTTCAATATAGGAGTTAGAGTCTAATTTGGTTCAATGTGAGAGTTTTAGTTAGAGTTTGATTAGGTTTAATGTTGTGGTTTAATTACATTCAATGTTAATTTCCACTTAGCTATAATTTATTAGGTTCAATGTTAAGGTTTCAATTAGAATTTAATTAGGTTCATTGTAAGAGGTAGAGTCTAATTTAGTTCAATCTAAGGGTTTCAATTACTAGTTTTACTTGCTTCAATGATAGAGTTTTACTTATGCTAGATAAAGTTTTCTAGTATTTTCTAAATTTTTTGTTTTTTATCAAATGTTTCAAACAGTAGTTTCTAAACTTTTGCCTAACATTTTCTAATGTTTTCTAACAAAAACAAAGTAAAAATATCTAAATTTTCTAATATTCTCTCTAAATAATTTTCTATATTTAATAAATATTTTCTAATATTCTCTAAATTTTCTAATATTTTCTATATTATGGATACTTTTGTAAAAACTAATTCACTCTTTAAAAGCATAGATGTATAATAATACACATTATTTTAACTGTTTAAAACTGTAAAACATTACAAACCAAATGTTTACCTAAGAAAACATAAAATAAAACTTAAAAATACTCAAACAATTGGGAAAAATTGTTGATGTACATGATCCAACTGAATTACTCCCATAACCCCCTACCGCTCCGTAATCCCAACAACTCGTTTCATTCAAATGAGTTGTGGATTGCATTTTTCACAGCTTATATAACTTTTGGCATTTTGATTGAAATCGGTTTGGTCAGATTTGTTCCGACCAAACTAGCTTTGGTTGGAACACCACTGATGCCCACGTGGCTTCTATTCAGCGCCATGTTGATTCGACTGAAATTAGTCCAGCTGAAACAGATCTTGCCGGATTCGGTCCAACCAGATCTATAAAGTTAGCCTGAAAGGTGACACAGATCTGTGCTTTGACCCATATTCTTAGTTGGCTCTTAACAATTAGTCAACACAAAAACAAAAATTAGATAAATGGGAGACATTTTCCATGTAACAAGTCAAATTGTGATATTGCTATAAGGATTCAAGTATGTAATTTTTGAGTCAAACTCATTGACCTTGTTTCATAAGTAATAGTTTTACACAAACCCATTACCATAAGAGATAGGTTTGTATAAAACCAATAATCATAAAACATGATCACACAAATTAGAATTAAAATTACTCTTATCATACATAAACCAAGTGGATTTCATACAAATGAACCAAATAAAAAATAACTAATCAAAAATATCAAATAATATAAAAACATCCCATCGAGATAAACTTACAACTTAACATTAACTAACATAATTATAAAATATAAAATTGACCATTGCAAGATTTTTAAGAGATCCATAGAAGTGTGCGTGGAACATAAGTTGCCAAGTTTGAACACTCAAAAGATGGCGTGTACAATATTAAAAATAGCGCATAGAATCATCTTAAAGCGACAAGGGCCATGTCCCCCGATGTTGACCTCGCTAACTTCAAGGAATGAGAAATACAAGGTGGCTTAATGAGTACGTCACGTTAAAAGGCAGCCTAAGCTAAGCAGTGCTTATCCATTCTGAATTTTAATTATTATTATCATCCGTAGTCAATACGACCAAATTACATCTTAGCTCTGTTCTGTAACACGTTTTCTAGAAAATTAAAAACCCGTGCAGTAGTAACGGAAATGCCAAAACAAGAGAGATTTTGGGTTAATATTAATATGAGAAACGGTCCTCCGTCCTTGTCAGATATGTTAGCTGGACAAACATGCCCGTCAATTCCCCTTCAGGTTCCACCAGAAAAATTCTGTCCAAATATAACGACCACCCGAGCACGAAATTAATAATCTTGAATTAATTTTAATGAGTACATTATTATTCTCTCTGCTTTTGAATTCAACTCCATTGATTGTTATCACTAGAATAATTATTATCCTTCCCAATTCTCAGACCTGGCGGGAAAATATCGTGATTGAGAAACCCAAGAAAGAGATAATATCATTCTATTGTTAAGTGTCGTCTACTTTTTTGGGGGTCCCATTTTTCCAATGATACTGTTGTCTATTGTTGGATATGTTGTACTTAGCAATTAAATTTATTTCAGTGTTTGAAGCTGTTTTTAGGCGGCGTCTATAGGTATGCAGGCCTATGGGTGGGGAAAAACATATATCAAGGCGACAGTTTTTTTCGGAAAAATAAAATAAAAAACTAAATGCTGTTCCAAATATATGGCCGGATCGAAGCAGGTTTTGAAATTGAGAGACTTCTCTAATTTTTTTTTAATAAAATTACACATATTTTTTAAGGGTATAAAGATGGCAATTGTTTTTATAAAATTAAAGTGGGGTCATATATATGATAGGATGAATTTACTTATTTTGTAGTTGTTTATGGGAGTTAAAATGAGCAATTGATTTCAATTGTTAATCATGTTAGTTTTAATTACATTTCTCAAAATGGAACACACTTGTAAATGGGCTTGTTATCATATTCATGATTTGAATATTGTGGATAAGGGGTCCTTGTTGAGCTCTCCTTTTTATTTCTCAGTCTTAATAAAATTTCACCCCTCTCTTATTGGTACACGTGATAGGATGAGAAGTATGAAATATCAAAAGAAATTATTTAGTTTTATATATTGCAATGATTTTTTTCTATTAATATATATTTTAATTATATTTCGTTTGATCTATATACATTGGTATTCACACAAAGTAATATGTTACATGTGTGATTACGATTAAGATTAACAAAAATTAAAGGAAAGCAATTGACTAAAGAAAAATAATAGACAATTAAATTAGAAAAATACTAACAATATAAGATAATTAGATCAAATAGATTTAAAAATAATTAAAAAAAAAAAAATCTTATATTGATGATACAAAACATATTTAGATAATCAATAAAAAAAACAAAAAAAAATAATAAAATATGAAATATGAGAATAGTAAAGAAGTTAATCATCATAGTGATTTTTTAATACTATAATATGATAAAATGCCTACCTTTATAAATTAAAAAGTTTAAACCTAAACAAGAATGAATGATTCAAATTTACACAACATACAAATCTATAAAATATAGAACTAAGAAAGGAAAAACAAAATATTGTTAAGGAAATTGAACTTTGAAAAAGGAAAAATACAAAACAAAGCCAAAAGAAAGTTTTAACTTGCGAAATGCATTAACAAAATTAAGACTTGATTTTGTTTGTAATACAAGATTAGACAGAGACGTACAATACATTAAATTTCTAGTAAAGTGCATTTCCAGTTAGTAAAGTTGTAGAAGTATTACTGGACCACTCTACAATTTCACCGTTAACTAAAGCTGAAAGTTGTGCTAAGTATAGCTGGGCCACTCTCTGAAGCCAGGGAATGCTTGGATCACGTGGCCTAAAGTTGGCAGTGTACACTGTTTGACATCTAATTTTAGTGGGTTCGCTATTTCTAGTGACGGCTATTTATATCGAAGTTGCTAAGATATGAGTATAAATAGGGTCATACGGCCACAGTCGTCAAATTTGCGACTGTCCGACAGATGGTTAGACAAACCATTTTTATCCCTTGGGAGAATCCAACATAAGCTTAGAAACCGAGAACGCCTGTTTTATGTTTCAGACAACAAATTAAAATAGCCATAAACACTATTATTTGTTGCCAGTTTTCACATTCCTTCTTTTCTCAACAAAAGGTGTGCCTTCTGCATTGAACTTCTTTTTCTTCGAAGTTGAACTGAAGGCTACTCTGTGCGCTAGATTCTTCGCGAGGGTTTGGTCGTGAGATCGAATCTGTGGAGAGACACGTTAAAAGTTTTTTGACAGAGAGAAATGCATATTTCATCACGTTCCAGCAAATGATCTTTATGATTAGGAGAAAATTTCGCAACATCTGCCACACATTTAGGCGGTACGTTTCGGGTATGTGTAGTTGCTCTTTGGATTTTCTTTCCGTTACACTTGCTGCGGGCTTTACTTTTGTCGGGCCTTCTTTAATTTGCTAAATTTCTGCCACTTTCTCCACGATCTTGGATTTGCTCGTCTTAAATTCGAAGGCACAGGCGTGTTTGGGAACAAATTTGAGCTTAAATCAGGCACTTGTTTGTTGACTTTCGCCCGTGAAAGCCAGTCACGGGCTATTCCACGTGACTGCGCCGTTACATTTCATATCATCTTTAAATTCATGCGGCGTTACATTTCGTATGATCTTTAAATTCATGTTGGCTTCAAATTTATTGAAATTGTTTTGTTTTCAGTATATGCTTCCTGACTCATTAATAGCAGCTTCGTGGTTTTTCTGTGTATCTGGAATGCTATCAATTGTCCCTGCAATAACTGTTTCTCGCGTGCTTCTCTTTATCTTGCAGTTCGAAGTCATCACGTGTACTTTTATGCCATGGCCACGGTCGAGAGGCCTACTGATTTATTTGTTGATTTCAGGTGCTCTGGACGAGACGTTGGAGAGTTGCTTTGGAAGTTTATATGTAATAAGAAGAGGGATGCACACATAGCCGTTTTTTCTTACAATTCCAAGGTGGTCTTTTTATCGTGGCTGCGAGAGCGAAAGGTTGAAGAAGGTTGTGAGAGGCTCGGTGTAGGTTTGTATGGAAGATGGACCTGAAGAGCTGGTTGCAGAAGGTGCCCGGAAACTTTAATTTTAGACATTCTGTGAGTAGGCTCTATCTCGTTCTCGTCAAAACAGTTGATTGGCTGGAGTATAGTTGTGTTCGTTGTGCTTCATTTAGTTTTGGTAGATTAAAAAGTTCGCTCCCCCTCCCCCTCTTTCTTATAGAAAATATATTTGGGGCTCTGATTTTGCTTAAAATATTAGTTTTCAAACTACTAATTTTAATGATGCATTCTGTTTATCATAGCTGGGTTAAAATCAACTTTTCAAAGAGCCTTGTTTTGTTGCAAATGATTCGAAATCAGATCTTGTTGTGGTTAGAGCTCCTGTGTCTCTGTGCAATAGACAGAAGTCTAACCTCTCCTCGCATCAGATTTCCTAGGTAAACAAAGAGCTCACCTAACTGAGTTCTGGTACATCTCAGTATAATGAAAACCTAGTCATCAACTGGAACAATCATAATATCACGAGGTGAGATAATTCACAGGGAACTGTTCAAAACTACAATGTTATTGTGACTTCTGAGCAGCAAACAGGACAGATGAGGAAAATCAGACTACATGAGCCATGGAATCTTGTGGAGTTTTAGCAATGACATGTCATAATCCTGCTTATTCTAGTACCTCAACCTTCACTTCCAATATTCTATCTTCCCGTTTCTATCTCGAGTGTCTCTTATGTCGCCATTGTAAGATTTTACTATCAATCTGAAAAATAAATGAAGAATCTTTCTGAAAGAAAAAGATACGAATTACAGAAACAGAAAAAACAACAGAGCTAATTAAGAATAAATTCTATTAATCATTGATTACAAGCTGCATATATTTATACAATATGAAGTCACCGTAGAAACTGAAATTGATCAGTGGTTCTCCCGCAGTGAGCAACAGTTCTCCATAAATCGGGGATCAAATTGAAGGTGTTAACGGTGATTGAAATCAGCGCATAAAGTTAGTGCATATGAACTGATGGTTAGAAGTCTTTGTTAGAATTAACTAACACTAACACCCCCCTTAATTTTAACGAAGAGTAAAGAGGAAAGAGGGAAAACCCAGTGGGAATAAACACCCCCCCCAAAGTAGATGCTAAATAAAGCAATAAAGCTACCATGCTACAATGAAATATCCCGAACTGGATATTTACTAAATTTCCCTTTCAACAATATATTTAGAACTAAAACATTGCAGATGTATTCTGGCACAATCGAAACCAGTAGAAATCCCAATAGATATTTAACCAACTTCTTCTTAAATATAATATTCAAACTCAACATAGACAGATATAATACGATACAACAATAAAACCAGCAGATTCTCCACAAGAAAATAACCGTCTTTCCAAGGTACTATTCAGGATTTGAACATATGGAAGTATGTCACAAACCAGTACTATAAAACCAGAAAACTTTTGTACAACTTTGTAAACACGTTATTGCATTATACAACAACAATACAATAACCAGCACTAGAAAATCCAATCTTAAATGCAGATTAACAGTTAGATTGGAATACTAGAATAAGAACTTGTAAGCGCATACGAAACACCTGAATGGATGTCTTTGCGGACAATAGGTTTGCATCCACTATTTGTCGGCACGAGGGGTTATGTCCTCATACTAGCTGAAAGTTGAAGCTTTCCAAATACTCTTGCAAGAGAGAACTGAAATCTGAAATAATAAATCAAGCATGCCTAGGAATGAACCTCTTTCCGTTTTTAATACACAAACTAAGATTTCGACTTCCCTCTGGCTTTCGTCCTATTCCCTTGTGATTCTTCAACTTTCCTCTGGCTTTTCATCTTATTCCTCCTCGAGCTTTTGCCCACTTAATAACATTAAATTGACCTTTTATAATTTGAATCTATGCTCTCCTAGTCAATTTTAACATTATATATAATAAGACTTCAATATTTCTAATGTCCCAAAAAGGGGACATTACAAATCTCCCCTCCTTAAAATTGCTTGTCCTCAAGCAACCAATAACATGATCCCATATGAGTCTGCATATAGCCCTGTAGCCCAATTTGAAAACAAACTTGACCATCTTGTGAAGCAAGGTGTAACTCTGCAATCCATCCGACAACTAGATCCCTGGATCCCATATAACTCTATGAAATAATGTTGCACCTGTAAATTGTACAACACTGATCATCACTGTGTCCAACCTCAAATTGAATAGAATTACAACAAGGTCATCAACAAGCCATAAATACATATGATCAACACTTGGATCTCAAACCCTGTTGTCATAACCAGCTGATATGATAAGATAGAAATGTATCAGAGAACTATGCATAATCTAGTACATGGTGACAACCTGACCTAAATAGATGATGTAATAAACTAGCCACTCAAGAACTGAGTGTAACACCCTGGGCGCAACAAATACCATACTGTCATTTTCAATTTGGGGAACCTTCGAGTACATATGTACTATGAATAAGAATGAAGTGGAAAGAGCATTCCTTATGATCAACACATGACTCTCCTCAATACTACACCAAAAACTATCCAAAGGCTGATGTATATAATCCAACCAACTCCTATATGGTGTGAAATCAGGAACCCTATGTGGATTGATCCAATGATGCACAACTGTAGTCAAATCACCACTCCTGTCCTTTGACCAAGTTTCGCTGTTAAGAACTGTAGCTTGATCTAAATCTCTTAAGTCAAGATCATCCTCTTCTTGGAATCCAAGAGGAACTCTCTTCTCTACCTTAAAAAGTGGGTTATCAAAAATCCAAACAGCATCTACCTCAAACAGAGGGTTGTCTATAAGCTGAATGTGATTTGAAGTTTTGGAACTTGGTCGCTTGGGGCAACTATCCAAATCATATGTCTACTAGATGCCATTAAGTTCATTAATTACCTCTAGGAAAAATTCCTGCCTCTCTTTATCCTCATGCTTCTGAGAGTGATTTGTGATCCTAAACTGATTGACTGCTTCTTGAAGGGAAAACCAAGCATCATCTAATGCCTCATGAGTATCCTTAAGCTCCCTATTGAGCTCCATAATCTCAATCCTTTCTTTATCCAGCTAATCAACATGTATTTCAGCAACCTTAAGAATGTTATCCCTGTCGGAAAGTAAATACAAATAATGTGATTTCATAGTTTTAAGAGGTGTTTTGATCACTTACAAATCAGAAACAAGCCAATTTGCTTCCCCCCTCTTTTGAACTTTTCTGTAGAGATCTTCCACCATCTTGTGAGTGCTGTCATAACATACCAACGATGCCACAACCACGTCATTACTAACCTTTAGCTGGTTCTTTAAGGTATGCTTTTCATTATTGTTGTGTTGATGTGGTTCATTGTCTTGCAGTGTCGTCTCAGTTTGTACCTCCAATTCCATGTCATGGGCATCGGGAATAAATGGTTGATCACTTTTCTCAAAATCATAGGTATCCTTTCCCTTGTTCTCTTGATTTGTATGCAAAGGCCAAAGTGTTGCCATGTTATCATTTGCATATAAGGTCTCATCATTTAAGGACCCTGATCTGCTATTACCTTGTGTGCAACTTATCTCATCAATCTGCCTGTCAATTCTAACCTCCCATTCACCAACATAGAAACTTATACCCTACATAACATCATCTACTGGATTATGAGAAGGCTGTAAATCAAAGGCGGTTGATAGTTCTTCTTTTTCAAGATTTCCATTAAATGATTTTGGCCTGCTGGAATTTTTTTGTACAAACTTTTGCACTAGTCATTTTCAAGGATATCCTAACCAATTCAAAGTACCTTCTTTTTGCCATATTCGTCTTATTTTGCTGCTCTAGATGGGGCTCCAAGTAATCGCTGTACAGTAAGTCATTTTGGATTCTGGTAGTAAGTTCTCTATACTCCCCATAAATGCCGAGTATTTTTGCTCTTATATCGGATTCGAAATTTTGGGCTAACTATTCTTGTGGCTTCCTAGTACCCTTCTTGATTTTATCCAAATCTTTTCCATTGCTGAATGTTGTAATTTTGTTACTGGAAGTCTGACAAATAACTACATTCTACCCTAGAATTGCCTCGATGTTTCCCGAACTTCTAAGTTTGTGGATTGGCATTAGGTTATTTGTTTTTGCAACAATTTTGAATAATTAGGAACTTGTTAATAAGCAAATGCCAATAGACTCAATTCCACATTGTAATTTGTTCTGTTCTTCGTAATATGAATTCTTCCACTTAGAGTCACAATGACGTCTATGAAATCCCAACACTTATTGACCTCCCCAAAATTACTTCATGGGCCTTTGAATGCTGAATGTCTTCTAAAGTTGGGTAGATATGATTTGACTCAGATTATACAGAATAAAGCTTCCCTGTATGACATCATAGACTTAAGAAATGACAAACTTGATCAATTTCTGCTAAATAATGTTATCCATGTGATTGTAGCCATCAATGAGAGACTACAACTAACTTTGCTGACACTACCTTCAAAGATTTACTAGGAACCATGTCAAAATTATAGTGACTTAACACATGTTTTTGTCCCCATCTGGAATACAATTTGCTAAAGATAATTTTTGAGTAGTTCTTTGCTGATCTTGCATTTACTTAGCGATACTAATAACTGCGATGGCCCAGACTTGAAGTCAAAATAATTTGTAATCTTCTTCAACTTCCATTCTTGACACCAAATTTGGTAAGCAATTGTTTTTCCCCAAAGGCTCACCTCTTTTCAAAAGCAACCCGTCAGCTACAATCGTAGTCGAATTATCATCCCAAACAATGCAATCAATACTTCCTAATACCAGTATTGGCCCTATTGTAAAAGTATGACCTGGCACCATATAACTTGGCCTCCTATTACGAGAATGAAAAATAACTGTTTCTGAATGAAAAATCTTCCCAACACCATGACTAACAAACTTTTTGTCCACAGTATAGACAATTTTTTTCCTTTTTCTACATTCAGCAATGCCTCTGCATAGTTCGTTCAATTTTAATTTTTGAAGTGTTATATATTGTCTTTAATTTTTTAGATGCAATTTTTTTGTCTCATATCTGCAAAAGACAAATATCCCAAACTCCTATCCTATTCGCAATCTTCATTCTTGGCAAAATTCGATTCCCTTTGATTTCCACATACATGCAGAGATGACCACTATCAATTTTGTCCGGGTAGCCTCCCACTTGGCATCTCACCCTGCCTAGATTCTTGTTTTCGAAACCTTATTGCTATCTGTGGCAGGTAACCTCTAGGTCTTCTTGCTTGCCGATGACAACTCTCGTAACATATGGAGAATCTGAAGATGTAACGGTTGCTGTCGATTGGTGAAAATATGAACTTCCCAACGTGACGTGTCCTCTAACAGTTTTATTTGCTCAAGCTCAAGAGTTTAACGATTGTTGTGCATTAAAGATCCTTTTATCCTTTCACGTAGAGACACTAATAAAGGAGAAAATTACACATTACTTTACTCCCCTAGTGTCGCTTGGCTTCCCTAGTTCAAACTCGTTCTCCCGCTAACGTGCCTTGTCATAGAATTGTGTTCAAGGTAAATCTTAATGCATGAGCTTTTGCAACTGCCAACTCCAGTAACTGTTATATGGGCAGTTCAGTTATTACAGATTGGGTGTAGTTGATTTGCCTATGCTCTAGCAAAATTGACGTTGGTCCTGTATGAATGCCAACACCATTCGCAACTCCCTAGGTAACCCGTGGCTCCCAATTCAACTCCTTTGATGTTTTCTAGCGATTCCTGTCTCTCTAGTAACTTCTTAGTAAAAAGGTAGAAGGTGCCAGTATTGCTAAAGTAGTCACCAAATTTCTGAGACTGCTATCTGCTGGCTAAAAACGTATACTGGTTGGTGATTGTCCAATAACATCACTCACGACTTTAATACCTTGGTGACTTGTCTGTGTTTGGCAATTGAATTGTCCTCCATTATACCTTGAACGACAAAACTTCTGTAGCTACTGTTGCAAGTCTAATTGCACACACGATGGGATTGAATTGTTTTTGACAGTATCACACTTTACTGGTGATTGATTAATTCTGAAAATCACCAAAATATTATTGGGCCAATGATTTCTATACCACAAAACAATTGCATGCCCTAAGACGTGCTCTTACCAAAAAATCTTTAGGGGATCATATTATAATGACACTCCAGATGGCTCCTTGTCAGTGGCAAATCGATTCCAGAGCTACTACCGATTCAGTTCCTAAGAAACTTCTTTCTTTATATCTACAAAGTGCTCGTAGTCTTTATCATCGTCTTCAGGCTAAAGGACTACAACAAATATTTTGAAAATGCTGTAATTCTCTTTATGTTTATATCATTCTTCAAGCTTTAAACATAAGGCCACACACATTCGTGCCTTGATGACTTCATTAAAGTAGGTGTCAACAGTGTTAACTATAGAACACAATAGAATTGGTCACTAACAGTTTGATTTTGCTTTCAATTGATATAAAAGCATCAAACCTTGCACCCCGATATTGAAATTCTTGAAATGTACCATTGGAAATGAACATGTGTTTTCTTTTGTATGATATCATCAGTTAGCCTTGTTAGTTGCAACATAAGGGAATGCTCTATTAGCACCCAGTACTTCTATTATTCCAGAAATCTCACCATTTGACAAGAGAAAGGATTGAGGAAAATTCTAATAAAGCCCTTCTAAAAATCTCAGATTAAAGCAATTTCCCCCTTTATATTTTGTAAAACCTCAGAGGCTGGTAGAAAAGCCGGTTTTGATCCCACTGAAATATCCCTAACTGGATATTTACTAAATTTCCCTTTCAACAATATATTTAGAACTAAAACATTGTAGATGTATTCTGACACAATCGAAACCAGTAGAGATCCCAATAGATATTTAACCAACTTCTTAAATATAATATTCAAACTCAACATAGACAAATATAATACGATACATCAATAAAACCAATAGATTCTCCACAAGAAAATAACCGTCTTTCCAAGATACTATTCAGGATTTGAACATATGAGAGTACGTCACAAACCAGTAATATAAAACTAGAAAACTCTTGTACAACTCCATAAACACGTTATTGCATTATACAACAACAATACAATAACCGACACTAGAAAACCCAATCTTAAATACAGATTAACAATCATATTGAAATACTAGAATAATAACCTGTAAGTGCATATGAAACACCTGAATGGATGTCTCCTCGGACAATGGGTTTGCGTCCACTGTCTACTAGCACGAGGGGTTACGTCCTCATACTAGCTGAAAGCTGAAGCTTTCCAAATACTCTCGCAAGAGAGAACTAAAATCTGAAATAATAAATCAATAATGCCTAGGAATGAGCATCTTTCCCTTTTTAATACACAAACTAAGACTCTTCGACTCCCCTCTGGCTTTCTTCCTATTCCCTTGTGACTCTTCAACTTCCCTTTGGCTTTTCGTCTTATTCCTCCTTGACCTTTTGCCCACTTAATAACATTAAATTGACCTTTTATAATTTGAATCTATGCTCTCCTAGTCAATTTTAACATTATATATAATAAGACTTTAATATTTCTAATGTCCCAAAAAGGGGAGATTACATACAATATCTTGCACCTTGAGAAGATCTCCCAAAAAGTGAAATGGAAGAGAAGATAGATCCCTCCACAATGTGCAGTCAATGGTAGATACTCGAAACTGAGTGCAGAAGGTGGTCCATGATCTTTGAACAATATTCTTCCCTTTAGGAAGAAACAAAGCTGAAGATGTATGAATCAAGTCTCCCAGTCCTAAAAGGAATATGTAGGAAGAAATCTCAAAATGTATGATGCCTTTGAAAACTGCTCCATGGTCTCTGTGTAGATCTTGAAATAGCTTGAATCTATTAGAAACTGATGGATAACATAATCAAAAGATATATTTATCTCCTCAGAAGGAAAATAGATCTCCTCAAAATGTTGTGCAAATGTATCCAAACACATATCAATCTGTGAAGAATAATCATGTAGAGAAGGGAGAAGAGGGATAGAAGGTTCCCTCACAGCGACTGAAGAAGAATCACCTTCATCAAAGAGAAGATGTATGAAATCAATACTGTCATCTAGATCCGAAATGGGGGATTCTACAAACAAAACTGATATGTTTGATAGAAATCTATCCCAATGAACTGAATCCGGAAGACACAAATGATCTTGCTGAAAAGAAACATTGGAGGCTTTCAATGAAGCAACTCTAATCTCTAAAGAAACAACAGGAGCACTAGGGTTATCAGTAAACTGATCATCCACAAAGGATGTGTTCACACAAGATGAGGCAACTGAAATCTTAGTATGACCCATAGAAGTCTGGTTATCCAAGGAATCATCACTTTCAGATGAAGAATCAACGTCTCCATACAACTGCCAGATGATGGTCCAAGCAATGAAAGGGCACTTTGTGTGCTCTAAATAATATATCCTTAGAAATAGTAAGACATATTAGTCCATAGACAATATCATTACTATTAAACCATGCAATTTTCCGTTCATACTTGCTTGGCTCAGAAATGTGTCCAAGGAGACAGGGCATTAGATCTTGTTCAATACAATGATTCTTTATCCCTTTTTTCCAAGACAGATAAATTTCTGAGGTTAGCTTGACAATAGATGGATGAAAATATATACTAGACATCATTAATCTCCTCCAAAATGGAACTTTATCTCAGTTCGTGATTACAAATAGAAACACATCAACAACCCCTAGTCTAATGAACACAATTCATCCGAAAAAAGAGAGCGCTCTGATCTGCGATACCTGCAACAAAAATAATACTTCTTAATCCAGCTCCCTATGCTCTGATACCATGTAAGATTTTACAAATAGAAACACATCAACAACCCCTAGTCTAATGAACACAATTCATCCGAAAAAAGAGAGCGCTCTGATCTGCAATACCTGCAACAAAAATAATACTTCTTAATCCAGCTCTCTATGCTCTGATACCATGTAAGATTTTAGAATCAATCTGAAAAATAAATGAAGAATCTTTTTGAAAGAAAAGGATACGAATTACAGAAACAGAAAAAAAAACAGAGCTAATTAAGAATGAATTCTATTAATCATTGATTACAAGCTGCATATATTTATACAATATAATTCACCATAGAAACTGAAATTGATCAGTTGTTCTCCAACAGTGAGCGACAGTTCTCCATAAAGTGTTAACGGTGATTGAAATCAGCGCATATGAACTGATGGTTAGAAGTGTTTGTTAGAATTAACTAACACTAACAGCCATTACTAAAGTTGAAATTTTATAGAGCTTTGGCAGTGGCATTTTATCATGATGCTTTTTCCAGCATACATTCCTTCAACTCCAATGACATTTCTTCTCATTTTCGGTCTCTAGCATCTCTTATGTTGTCAGTACAAAAGAATTATTAATACTATTGGATGTTGCAGAAGATCCTTTGACATGCTCTCAATAGAATCTAATCTTTCTCAATGCAAAAGCACACATAATGGGAGGTTATTAACCAATGGTAAACTTTTATCACTTGAAGTTGTTGAGAATTTTTTGTTGTTTTTGATACTGAGGGGTCCCCTATCATATCTTGAATGATTGTTGTAGACATCAGTGTTCATTTTTCTTCATATCATTACTTTTCAACTGAGAAGGTAATCTGAAACTAATGCCATAGTCATTTCTGTAGAATCATGGTTGCGGCAATGTTGGATCTTGTTCTACTGAGACTAATCAGGGATAATAGATATGATTTTGTGAGCTAAGAGTATAGATACAGAATTTGATTCAAACTGCACAAGCAAGATGTTGAAAGCTTGAAATTATTCAAAGTTTGAACCGGTCTTAGTTATAGCCTTTCTACATTGACATACAAGTGTGATTCAACTGGTAGACAAATCTTACCTGAGCTATTGTAAATTTTTTAACCTCTGTAATCACTCTCTCCATGCAAGCTATGTGTAGTATGTGAAATGGATGGTCCAAACCCAAGGAAATAAAGCCCTCTTTGACACTTAATTTTACAATTGAAATGCTGTAACCTTTTACTCCCACAAAAATTTATTATCTTCTGATTGATTTTGTAACACAATGTAACAACCCATTTCAATGAAAATATATACTTGTATAATGTAGTCACTTATAAACTGTTGGAACCCGTTGGATGGCAAATGAAAGGCTCTCTCTCCAAACTTTAAATTGGTGTAAGTAAAACATTCTGTCTTTGATTCTGTTTTCTTTTTGATTAATCAAGTGAGGGCTGAGGGCACTCTCCCACTCTAGTAATTTTGAGAAATTACATAAAAATTCCCGCCATGACTGTTTTCAAGGAAGACCAGCTTTACAAAATTGGAAGTTATTCCTTCAACCAATAGACATTCTAAATTGGCCAGTATCTTAACAGGTGAAACTATCAGGCACTACTGGATTCAGAACTTCAAGAACTGTCTTCCAATCATTTGAGATCAGCATTCCACTGATGGAACTTTGTGGCTTTTGTAGCATTCGCCATGCTGAATTGGTCGTCCTGCTGAGGATAGGTTTATTCTGGAGTGCAAAGGGCCATAACGTCCATGGAAGGATTGTATGCTTCTGTTACACTCGTAAGGAACCTGGAAAGGTCATCAACTTGAGGAGAGCCAACAAACTGGACTCTGTGCTATAGATCAGTCTGATGGAAGAACTACCCCTAAGCTCCAAGCCTGTGAATGGGATCAAGGAAAGTTTGACAGGAGTTGACTTAAAAATTGCTTCATTCAACTCAACTTTGAGTTTGTCCCAGATATAAAACTTCCCTAACTCTTTTGTGAGCTCCTTGTCTCCTGTGACAAGAAGAATGTTGGTAACAAATGTTGGAAAAAATCAGTGCTAACCTGATGCTTTTCTGTTCCTTCGATCAGTTGAGACCCAAAACTTCTGGATAGCCTCTAGTATATCACCAACCTAGAAGAAGAAGAGCCTTCTCATCCTTGCTTCATTTATTTCCTAAGTTACCAGATTATCTCCACCAAACCTCAAAGTCTGGTTCAATTCTGTGCAACCTAAATTCAGCTACAGAGCCACAGATTTGCTGCAAATTCTGTTAGAGGAACCCGGGCAGAATTTGGAGCGAATTTTGAAGAATTTGCTGCCCAAATTTGGTCTCAAAACAATTGTTTTTTATTTTTTTAATGTGCTTTTTTTGGGCCTAATTTGGTATATTTGATCCTTCCAACCATAAGAGTGACCGCTCAAAAGGCCAACAAAGATGGTTTAAATGTCATTTATGCATTTTTGAATGAAAATGAAAACTTGCATATAGAGGAAATCTTAATTGACAATAGGTGAAATCTAAATTGATGAATATAGAGGAATTTCTTTTAAAAAGCAATGATATCTTTGAATCCGGGGCTTAAAGTTAGAATCTCAACTTTTGATCTAGTCTGGTTAGAAATCCTCTAACCAATAAAAAATAAAAATTCAGATAACTACACTTATCTTTGATGATTCCTTTCTTTCTTATAGTGTCCCCTTGATAGGGAAATATGTCCCATGCATGTGATCAAGCAAGTGTATCATGTTGTATGTATGGCTAAATGATGCAATTTATATCCTATTGAACCAAAACATAGATTTGGTGGTGAATTTTGATATGTTGGTTTACTATTAGCAGAGGGATGTATGGACTTATTTGCTGTTGCATACGCACACACACACATTTAAAAACAAATGTTTTTGTTTGGATGAACCCAAAATGAATCCAAACCCTACCCAAAACAAAATTGGACGAATTTTGAACCCGAATCTTGAACCTGAATCCAAACCGGCAACTTCGTTTATTTCTCATACGAAAGCCATTTGCCTGAGATTACTGCGCGACTATGCAATTGGCTCCATTCTTTGGACTGCAAGGGACAGAAAAGTGAGAATTCGAGTCAAGAAGGCAAGGAGAGAATAACTGATATAATCTCTTCAAGAATTCTCTTTAATCATGTGGCATTAATAGTACTGTCTGGATAGAAAAGTATAGATGAGGTGATGCGACCTTGTCCCTCCATCATTTCATGCATTGGTCATAACGAGCACTGTTGCATAAGGGTGATTTCAGATTTAGTAGTTCCACATCCTGTGGAGGTCGGCCAGAAATTGGTGTTGCAGTTAATTTTTATATATTCATGTTGATCAATACAGAGCATATGAGCAACCTTGTTTCCTTATTTATAGGAATGGTTGATGTCGAAGTTAGAAATATTGTCTAAACTATTCCATTCCGTGCAAAATATTATTACCTTTCCACTTTCCAGAATGTCTTTTCCCAAGGGATAAGACAATGACCATGGAGTCCTCTTATATTGCAACATTATCTATGGTACACGACTTTACCAATTTTAAGCTGAGTAGGAGTGCTTTCATTGCTGCCTCATTATCTGGTTGTAATTTTTCTGGAGGCAGATTCATGTAGGTTTCTCCTAGACTTCCTGATAATGCAGTCAGCACCAGAGGATCCTGTGCTCCCACCTGAGGGTCCTCCAAAATTCAATTCCCACATGCCTGTTGGTGGAGTAGGTTACGAATTCATATTGAAGCAATTGGAAGCCGAGAGATTAGGACAGGAAATCTCATGAACATGAACTTTCTGTCTTTCACTCTTACTTCTCAGATTCTTCAATAAATGGCCTGTAGTAATTTACTTAAAACTCTAGCTGGTTTTTCCATGAAATAACTTAGCAGAAAATGATTTTGGCTACCTATTTATTCAGATGGAGGACATGCCTTTAATGTTCCCTTTATTAAGTGGTTCTTTTAGCAGCTCCTCCTGATGTGCCTGAGATATCCCGGTCAGGTTATTGCTTCTTTTTTATAAAACACCTAAAGGCTTAAAGCTTCAAAGGGGTAGACATTTCGTCAAACAGTTATCAATCAAGCTTGATATTGTTGATATAACCTGCTCTAATAATGCCTTTTAATTCACAATTCATAAATGAGGTACTTCGCTTATCATATTGACATAAAATTCCATTACATGAAATATCCAAATGACCAAGTCGAATTTGATAGCAGTATCAGGAAAATAATACAAATGCTATGATATTAGCAGATATGAACAATCGAAATCCAATCAAGAATATACACAATAATGTGTGATGAACCTCCTTATAGCAATATCGTGAGAATGCTCGAAATAACAGAATACAAAGTGATAGCAGAACTCAGAATGAATCTACTGATCGCAGGCCACTTCGAGGGGGTAACCTCCTTTGAGCAAGCTCAATACAATAAATTCGTCCGTGCCCATCAAGGGCCTCAACCTATTCTTATATACTGAGTACGATCTAGAAAAGTAATACTACCTATGCATGTGGGATAATAATAAAATATACTCACGGGACGACTTACAAAGCATATGCGTCCAACAACACTACTCTAACAAAATAAACAGAAGGAACACACAGGTTCCTAACATCCCCTCTCCCTTAGAAAAAAAGCTTTGTCCTCAAAGCTTAAGGTGTGGAAATTGTTGTTGAATCTGAAGAAGGGGTTCCCAGGTAGCATCCTCTGGTTGCATGCCATGCCACTGAATCAAGACCTCAGAGATGGAGCGAGAGCGAAGCTGGCGAGTGCGCTGGTCAATGATTGCCACTGGCTCCAGGATAATGGATCCTTCCGTATCCATTTCAGGGAGAGTAGTTTGTGCTCTGACAGTGGTACCCAGAACTTTCTTTAGACAAGAAACATGAAAGACTGGATGAATGCGAGAAGAAGGAGGAAGTTCCAGTTTATAAGCAACTGAACCAATCTTCTGCAGAACCTTATAAGGCCCATAAAATTTTGGGGCCAGCTTATGACGCCCTTTCAGCTTTAGGGAGGATTGTTTGTATGGCTGTAGACGAAGAAAAACCATATCCCCAATTTGAAATGAGCGCTCAGAACGGTGTTGATCTGCTTGCTGTTTCATCCGATTACGGGCCATGTGAAGATTATCCTGTAAGGTACGAAGAATCTGATCCCTGCTGCGGAGAACTATGTCAACTGCCTGGACTGGTGAGCTGTTGGGAGTGTAGGGAAGGAGCACTGGAGGTGCCTGACCATAGACTGCTTCATATGGAGTCATTTTAGAGGCAGTGTGGTAAGAGGTATTGTACCACCATTCAGCTAAAGGGAGCCACTTGGCCCACTGATGTTGCTGTTCGGAAGTGAAGCAACGAAGATAAGTTTCCAAGCATTTATTGACAATTTCAGTTTGACCATCAGTTTGTGGGTGATAGCCCGAACTCATCTTCAGTTTGGTGCCAGTTTTCTGAAACAGTTCAGTCCAAAAATGACTGGTAAAAGTTGCATCACGATCAGAGACAATGGAAGAAGGGAGTCCATGAAGACGAAATATCTGGTCCATGAAGATTTGTGCAACAGAGGAGGCAGTATAGGGATGGCTGAGGGCACAAAAATGACTATATTTCGAGAGACGATCAACCACAACCAAGATCACTGTCTTGCCACCGGATTTAGGAAGCCCTTCAATGAAATCCATAGAAATATCAGTCCAAATCCGTGTAGGGATGGGCAATGGTTCGAGCAAGCCAGGAAGGAGGGTCGTTTCACCCTTGTGGCGTTGGCAAGTATCACATTCAGCCACCATCTGTTGAATCGTCTGTTTCATCCCTTTCCAAAAGAAGTTTCTCCTTGCTCGCTCATAAGTTTTGAGGAAGCCTGAGTGCCCTGCTGAAGGAGAAGCATGGAGTTCATAAAAAATAGCCTGATGTAGAGCTGGGTTCTGAGGAAGCACTAGCCGACCCTTGTATCGAAGAGAAGCACCATCCCAAGAGTAATGTGGTATAGCAGAAGGATTATTGGCTAGCTGGTGAATGATTTGAGATAAAGAAGAGTCACTGCCATAGCCCTGCTGAACAGACGCTAACCAATTGGGAATGGGCATAGAAATAGCGGAAAGGGAAGCTTGATTATCAAATGTGCGAGAAAGAGCATCTGCCACAATATTCTCCTTACCCTTCTTGTAGGTGATCTCATAATCATACCCCATGAGTTTGCTGACCCATTTCGGTTGTGTAGGAGAGGATACCCGTTGTTCCAGGAAGTATTTCAGACTTTGGTGATCGGTTCTGATGCAAAAATGACTCCCTAAGAGGTATGGCCGCCACTTCTGTACAGCATGCAAAATAGCCATCATTTCTTTTTCATAAGTAGAGAGGGCTAGATTCTTACCAGAGAGGGCTTTGCTAGTGAACGCAATAGGATGGTCATCTTGCAGGAGAACAACACCCAATCCATTGCCGCAAGCATCACTCTCAATAGTGAAGGGTTTGGAAAAATCTGGCATTGCGAGAACAGGTGTACTGCACATAGCCTGTTTCAGTTGTTCAAATGTAGTCTCAGCAACAGGGGTCCAGGAGAAGGCATCCTTTTTTAACAGAGCTGTCAATGGTGCTGCAATTTTCCCGTAATCTTTGACAAACTTGCGGTAGTAGCCAGTCAACCCCAAAAAACCCCAAAGGCTCTTGAGAGTTTTAGGATGCGGCCAAGTTTTCATGGCATCTATTTTTGTAGGATCCACCCGCACTCCATGGTGTGCAACAATATGCCCGAGATACTCCACTTCCTCCTGGCCAAACACACATTTAGATAGTTTTGCACAGAGTTGATGATCAGAGAGAAGTTGCAAGACAAGCTCCAGATGATGGAGATGCTCAGCCCAAGTTTTGCTATATATGAGGATATCATCAAAGAAGACCAGAATGAATTTCCGGAGGTATGGTCGAAATATGTTATTCATCACTGCCTGAAATGTTGAAGGAACATTCGTGAGGCCAAAGGGCATGACTAAAAATTCATAGTGACCATCATGTGTGCGGAAGGCAGTTTTAGGTATATCCTCCTCATTAACTCGAATTTGATGATACCCAGAACGAAGATCTAACTTGGAGAAAAAATGAGCCCCATGAAGTTCATCAAGAAGTTCATCAACAACTGGAATGGGAAACTTGTCCTTTATAGTGAGATGATTAAGTGCTCGGAAATCAATGCAGAGTCGCCATGACCCATCTTTTTTGCGAACAAGCAGAACTGGAGAAGAAAAGGAACTGGTACTAGGGCGAATAATACCTTGCTTCAGTAAGTCACGGACAAGTATCTCGATTTCGGTCTTCTGATGAAATGGGTAGTGGTAGGGCCTGATGTTGGGCGGAACACTGCCAGGAAGGAGCTGAATACGGTGGTCCTCTGGACGAGAAGGAGGTAATCCCACAGGTTCAGCAAATACACCAGAATACTTGTCCAAAATGTGTTGGAGATCGACAGGATTGCTAGAGACTGCTGATGGCTGCATCTGAATGGAATGGAGCTGAGCGATGACACCATGTGAATTCTTCTTAAGAAGTTTTTCCATACGGTGTGAACTGATGATGCTGAGAGACCCTGGTTGTAAGCCTTTCAAAGTGTGTTGGTGCCCCTCGGCTGAAAACTGCATCCAAAGTTCAGCAAAATCCCAGAGAATGGGGCCAAGAGTGCGTAACCATTGGGCACCCAAAACCACATCACAGCCACCTAAGGGTAAGGCAAACATGTCAGAGCGCATGTTATAATCGCCAATAGAGAGACGCACATTGCGACATTTCCCTTTACAAGGTAAAGTGCCCCCATTGGCAATCATGACTTCAAAGCTAGAGCAGGGATGGATAAAGCAATCAGCCTGTTTGGCTAGTCGTGGATCAATGAAGTTATGAGTGCTACCAGAATCAATGAGTATAGTAAGAGGGATCTTCTTGAAGAAACCCTGGACCCGCATGGTTTGTGGAGTAGTGACTCCTGCCAAAGCATGGACAGATATCTCTGGTGGAGCTTCTGGTGAAGGAGGTTCAGGCTGGTGAGGCTCAACCTCAGCATCCACTGTTTCCTGAGCATCTACATATTCTTCCAGTTCCGGTGGAGAATCCACATTCAAGAGATAGAGCTTTTGCTGAACACATCTATGGCCCCGAGACCATTTCTCATCACAATTATAACAAAGCCCTTTGTCTCGCCTGACTCGCATCTCTGTTTCAGACAAGTGCTTGATCGGAGTAGTTCTGGGAGCTGGTATGACTGGAGGGTTATGAGAACCTGTATTTCTGAATGGAACAAAATTAGATCTGGAGCGTTGTAGAGCACTAATCTTGTCTTCCGCTAACTTAGCCAACCCAAGGGCTTCCATCATTGTAGTAGGTCGAAATATTTTGACTTCTGAGCGAAGTGCATCCTTCAGACCACTGACAAAACAACTACGGAAGAATTCATCAGACAAGCCCTCTGTGTGATTAGCTAATTTTTCAAACTCTGTCTGGTATTCTCTTACAGTGCCTGTTTGACGCAGTTTAGTGAGTGCTCCTGTGAAATCATCAAAGGAACTAGGGCCAAAGCGCTCCAAAATGAGGGTGCACAATTCTCTCCATGTTGGGCCTACATTAGCCTTGATGTACCAACGGAACCATTGAAGAGCTTCATGTTCCAAATGAAAAGATGCAAGGGGGACTTTGTGGTTATCCAAAGTATTATGCAAGCTGAAATACTGCTCTGCCCTATAGATCCATCCAGTCGGATCAGAACCATCGAAGCGTGGAAAATCAAGCTTTGGTCCACGGAAATTGCCAGAAGAGGACCCAGTATCTCCTGAATGGTTTCGGCTCATGGCTGATTGCTGAAAGTTAAGACCCAGAATTTTGTCATCCAGATCTTGAAGTTTGGTTTTGAGGGATGCCATTTCTTCTTCCATGATTTTTGCTCCTGTACGCGTAACAACCATAAAGCAAGGTTTTTTTTTTTTTTTTTTTATTATTTTTTTGGAATGGGTAGAAGATGAGAAACAAAAACTTTTTTAGTTACGGCAAACTTGGATTTGGGTAAAACTCAGATAGGAAATGGGTGGGAGACTATCTGGGGACAAGGGAAACAGAAAAATGAGGGTTTCAAGGGTAGGGAGGCGAAATGAGGCGAACAGTCCAAGAGGGATAAGGGAGCAAAATGAGGAATTGAATCTTGTGGCTCAGTTTGGTGGCGATTGGATGAGAGGTGAAAAAGATAGGGCAAACCCTAAAATTAGATAAATGAGGGATTTAGGGCTTTGATATGTAAAATTTGGGGTTGGGTCGCCAAGGAAGGAAGTATGCGAAATGATATTGCAGACGTTCTGCGGAAGTATGAGCAGAAACAGAAAGCAAACAAGGAAGCTACGACTAAAAAACAGAAAAAATTTTACTCTTTTTTTTTTTTTTTTTTTTTTATTTGAACAGTCGACTTAGAAAAATTCACTCACAGACAGAACAACTGAAAAGAGTTATTGCAATAACAAGAGATATTAGAAGTGAGAGGAACCTGAAGGCCACGACAGAAAAAAAATTTGATGTGATTTCCACCCAGCGAGCCCAAGAGAGTGCTCTGATACCAGATGTGATGAACCTCCTTATAGCAATATCGTGAGAATGCTCGAAATAACAGAATACAAAGTGATAGCAGAACTCAGAATGAATCTACTGATCGCAGGCCACTTCGAGGGGGTAACCTCCTTTGAGCAAGCTCAATACAATAAATTCGTCCGTGCCCATCAAGGGCCTCAACCTATTCTTATATACTGAGTACGATCTAGAAAAGTAATACTACCTATGCATGTGGGATAATAATAAAATATACTCACGGGACGACTTACAAAGCATATGCGTCCAACAACACTACTCTAACAAAATAAACAGAAGGAACACACAGGTTCCTAACATAATGGAACCTGGTTTCTTCTCATTGTCTGGGCTGGATGCCTTATTCCTCTACGGCAATTACCAAAAGCTGCCTTTCAAACAAATGTTTGAATTTTGTTTGCAGAAAGACCTCTGATTACTCCAGCAATTGCTATGGCCAACGTTCCTGACTGCCGCTGCTGGTCTTGCGCGATCTATCCCAGACCCGTGCCGATACTGTTATCACCTGACGCGGGGGTGGGTTATTATGATGACCATCGAGCCGGAAATGAATATTGGTTCGCAACTGAATTGCTGTCCCTTAACCACGCGTCGCTACTATGGAGGAAGTCCTTATCCTTTGCGAACTAGAGTCTGCGAAATCAGATTCCCTTGGTCCTTCCATCTGCTAGTTGATAGCGTTCCGCTATTGGACAGTGAGAAAAAACGGAAATGAGGCCTGAAACTGCTGCCGACTAATGCAAATGTAACTCTAACTCCTCCTGCCGGTCCTTTGAAATAGTACTCTAAGCCGCAAGATAATTTGTTGTTCTCAAATGCCCAGATTCGCCAACCCTCAAGACTCTAAAATGTCACCTTTTTAGTCATTCGAAATTGCAAATAATTTCAACATGAAATGGCAGAAAAACCATTTCCAATGTGCAACCCTTTGGAGGATATCTCACCACCTCAGTTATGCAGATCCAAAGGAGTTTTCGTTCCCAAAGACCTAATGGGAATTTGCAGACCACTGGCTACAAATTGCTCCAATTGTAATAGAAATCGAATCCACACAATTGCCTGTCCAAATGGGAGCCTTATGTCCTCTATTTATTCACTTTGCTGAGAAGTTTCTGGAAGTTTTCCGGAATCATCTTTTATGATGTACTTCATTATTAAACTTTATAAAATTAAATAAATAACTTTATAAAGTTAGAGTACAACCTTAATTTAATATTAGAACGAGTAGGCCCCACTTACTAAATTATTATTCTTCGAGAGCAAAATTGTAATTATCGGAAGGCAAAAATGATCCTCTTCCCATAATCATTTGCCTACGAGAGTCGATGATAGGCAAATCCCTTGTTAAAGTTATGTCGCTAAAAAGGGGACATGATAGTGCCTACTGCTGGCAACTTCCTTGACTTCTAATTGCCTATTGCATTTCTGAAGGTATTGAAGATCTTGCAGCATCCTTGGTACCATATTGATGATTATTTTGGCTGTAAAGTAATTGCTGAAATCAAATTGTGCCACCTTTGGAGTTGCATAGCTGTTTCCCACTTGCCTGTTGATCGGAATAGGTTCCAAGGCCACCTTCTGTGAGCTGGATCTAGGTCACAATTTTGTTAACAACTCCATGGATTGGTTCAGCATGGAAAAACTAGAAAAGGTCATTTCCTACATCAGTCAATTCTAATTTTGTATGTTTACACGGCTCTACTTTAATTATCTGAAACTCATGAAGTTTGTTCTCAGCCTGCAGCTGTCCATATCTTTATCATGTGCAATGATGACCACCAATCCAAGGTCCAACGGAAGGAGGTTTCAAATAGAATAGTACATTCAAAAGCATGCATGATAAATCCAAGATTCTGTGGCATTTTGAATTTTTGGTTTGCAATTCTCATGTTGAATATCAAATTCAAAAGCATAAGTTACTTTACATGTTCTTAGGTTAAAATGTTTTTAGAAGATGAAGCACACTCGTGTTTTTCTTAAATGTAGGGAGCCAGTTTGATTTTATTTGATCCTTAATATGTTCCAAAAGCTCTAACTGTTGCAAAATCTGGTAGCAGTAAATATCAACTAAGAACTAACACAAAAGCTTGATGTTGATAACTTACCTATTTGGATTAGAAACTGCTAAATTTTGTTCTGATCTATGTCCATTCTCAAAATATATTATTGTAAAATATTTCGTTTTTGAATGACATACTGACACAGGATAGCAGACTCATTGTAGTCAGGGTTACTATCATTAAGATTAAATTTAGTAATTTCGATGCCACTCTAAAATACGAAAACACCCGTTGTATTTCTCATGTATCATCTTAATTAGGGAATTGTTTGCATTTTGGATTATGAATAGAACAAAGCTTTTCTGATCTGATGGTTCCAATTGATGGCCAACTATGAATATTTTTTAGTTAATTTGTGACAAGAATTAAACTTGTAAAACTATGTAAATGATGATAAAGTTTTGGGACAACCCATGTTACAAACCATTTTCTTACTAATTAATTCTACAAAATTGGCACTGTGTTTGCCTACATGCTCCTTTTAGTCATACTTCATTCTGTGTAAATTGACATTGTTATAGCCTACACACTCCTTTTAGTCATAGTTACATTTTGGGTATTGTTTGTACACTAAGTTTACTGATTTGGATGCGGAAGCGGAAGCGCATACGGGATGCAGGTTTTTTTAAATTTTTGGGTATGGATGCATTTGGAAACGTGTATATAGATTTGCAAAGAATTTAAGAAACTTATAAATTCAAGAAATTGGAGAAACTAAAAAATGTACAAACATACATCATTTGATAGTATCATAATACATATGATACTTCACCATTGATCAAGATTCAAGATATTTCTTGTCAATTAAGTAGTTCAAACTTCAAATTAAAACTTCACAGGCAAAAATATTCATGTTCTAGACTCCATGTCCAAACTACAGAATAAAAAACAGAGGTCATGATTCAATGTCATTGTTTGCTAATCAGAATCATAAGGATTCTCAAAAACATCTGGATCCTCCTCATCCCATCCACTGCAAGGTTGATATCATTTGAACCAAGAAAGGTTCCACTTGTGCTAGATGCAAACAAAATGAGAACAGTAAATCCAGCTGCAAACAAAATGGAGATTAAATGGTTGAAAGGCCTCTATTAGGGCCATTTAAGGGTTTGGCACAATTTTTTTTAATAAAATGTGCTAATAAACATGTCTTAAATGGTTTTAAGTGAAATTTGCGTTTTTCTTGACTTTTCCTGTGTGGATGCTGACAGAAGCTCCTGGGTGCCACTAGGATGCCACTCACAGGCACCCGAATGCGTCTAGATGCCTGAAACAGGCATCTGCTCGCATCCAGGTTCCTGTGAGAGGCATCCGGGTGGCACCCAGAGGGCTTCCGTCAGTTCCACACTTCCGTATGTATCCGCTTCCGGCTCCAGACATTTCCTGCAAGTATTGGTATCTAAGGTTGTATATAATATTGGCACGTACAATTTTAATTTGATAAGTTTACATTCCAGTGCGTGCCAGTCTTGTTTTTTTGTTACGCGGCCTTAAAACATTGGTCTTTGTCTGCTTTCACAGTGTGATGCTTCGCTGCTAAGTGAAGGGACAAGGAAGAAATTTTATTGGAACAAAGCTATCTCATTGGCTTTTTTAACACTGCTCGCTTTGTTCCTTTGCAGTGTAGTGATTAGTGAGAATTATGCAGAGGTATGTTTGTTTTCTGTTCCTTTTTCTGTTACAATATTTAAACCAATAAGTATTGAAAGTAACGAATGATGGTGAATATGTGCTTAAATCCTTAAGTTCTGAAGGGTTGAAATTTATCTCCATGGACTGTTCAATCTTTTGTTTGGACTTACAATTAGATTTTCATATTAAATATGTCGAAGTATTTTGCAAGAGTAAATGTAATTTGAAAATGTAAGTGTTGTGCAGACAGCATCAAGATGGGGTGTCTCATATTCTTTACATAGCACTGTAGAGAAGGGCTGCGAGGTTTGACATGTCTCTTATGCTTGCATTTTTATGCAGTGTGTTTATTATGGAGATGTCTGTTTGTTTTCTTTAAGAAACGACTCTCTTTATCACTTTTTATAGCTGCTTTGCATTCCACGTATGCAATTTGGTTAGGCTGCACCTCAGTTTTTACCTACAGGAAGCAATTTGAATGCAAGTTATCATTGTAGATTTATTTGTGCATTTTTTATTAAATTTTTTCATAAAGAGGAATAACATAAAAATATAGATTTATACACATGCAATGGGTTGCTTCAGCTCAATACAAGTCAGTTTAGTGATCTTAGCAATGTTTTTCTGTAGGAACTGTTTTGTTGAAGTTTTTGTTAATTTAATGATGCAGTACCAAACTCAAAGGCGGATCCCTTATGGCAGTGAGCCACTACCAAGAGGTATTGTGCAGGAAACATCAAACTTGGAGATGCGACCATTATGGGGAGTTTCAAAAGTTCCGGTGAGTTGGTTATAGTTTCCTAACTACACATAACTATTGTGTTCCCTTAAGTAGTGACTTATTATGTGCATATGATAATGGAAAGTAATTGTAACAAAAGATAAAACAAATTAGAGATTTATTCAAAATTGTTTTGTGCACATGCATGTAGATCATGGAAGCTAATACCGAATTAAACTGCCTCCCTTGAATCTAAGAAGCCTATTCAATGTTACACACTACCTACAAGCCAAATAATAGAACTTAGATTTCTAGTTGACAAGCAAAGAAGTAGCGTAATAGATCATGTAATATTAAGTCCACATAGGTAATGGAGTTGGCTTGGGTTGTGGGTTTCCTCATGTTGGTTAGCATTTAATGCCTTTCCACCTGTGGTCACAATTTCCACCTTTGCTTTGTTGGGGACTTGTCAATTGTAATAGTTTGAATGGACATTTCGGGATGTATCATTGTTCTTACAAGAGGTTTTGATTTGATTCCAACAGGGGGCCATCCTTATTGTAATGCCCCGCCCGGAGATCCTTGGAAACAAGGATTCAAATCAAGCCAAGATATTTTTTTTTTACAAGTATGAATGCACAAGACATCATCATACAGGGATCACAAAGATCGCAACGGAAGACTTCAACACAATCCTGGCAACCAACGAATCTCCGAACGCCACTACCCAACTGACACACCCAAACAAAAGCCAACAACCACCACAACAAGATGAGGGCACAAGAAATGACAACTCATCAACAAAACACCAAGCTGGGGTAAAATGCAGAATCCCGAAATTTGGCTAAGCCTGAAATCCTGAAGCCCTGAAAATTGGCTAAGTTTGGAATTCTGAAGCCCTGAAATTTCCTAGAATCCATAACTTATCTCCGAGAGGTTTGAAACCTATCTCAAACGATTTGTCGCATATATTAAAATATATCGTAAGTATAAGTTGACGTAAATTAAATATACGTCAACTTATACTTAAACGATATATTTTAAACCCCTAGGAAATTTGTTTTGAACCAGGAAGGTGTAAAAACCATAAGGGTGTCCAAAACCAACTTCCGAACTTTCATCCGACAAGCCTAGATAGCCCCTGTTTCTCGTGCGAGAAAGAAAACTGGTTTCAAGTTTCGTGCAAGATCTTTCACCACTTCGCGCGAGAAAGTGCTCACTTTGCGCAAGGACTACTGAGCTTCGCGCGAGGATTCCCTACGCGTCGCGCGAAGATTTACATTCTCGCGCGAGAAGTGTATTCTCTCGCACGAGGAAGAAACAGTCTCGCGCGAGGAAAATACAATTTCGCGCGAGGAAACAAATCAGTGTGACACAAAACGCAAACAAAAAGCCAAACAAACAAGGAAACCTCCACACCGGGGAGTACCGGATCTACGCAAATCGAGGAATGAATACTCAAGAGCAACAACAGAAAGGAAAGAGGAACATCTATCCATCTAAACCATAATAGTAAAGCACATACTGAAATAAACATTGCAAGGAACAAAAATACATTTCAGAACTAAACAACCAAATAAGTGCGTGGTTCCTCCCAACCATCAATAGCATCATAAGACCATCGTGGGTCCTAGCCATCCCTCGTGCGTAACATCCCAAGCCACCGACCAGATCGTCGGTACTGTCGTAATAGGGACGTCACTACTAAAAACATGCACAATATAAGCATAAGGAAATCTAACATGCTAGTAGAAAAGCATAAGATAATCCTACAGTAGATAACATCACCTATCACATGCTAAACAACAATAAGCAACAGATATGTTAATACAACAATTCACAGCATCTAATCATATGCTAAACATCATAATAAGGGAATGCGTCAAATAAAATAACATCATCTAAACATGATATATAAGCATCCCAATGAAAGCATAAATCACAAGGAAGCATACTCCGAAACCCGAAGTACCAAGTGAAGACATCGAGCAACGGTCGCACTAGGACAAAGATCGTCTCTGTACACCGATCCCTAGCAGTGGTGAAGGTAGCTACGCCTCCCAACCACGTGGCACCCATAGGTCCACACCCGCCGTGCTGATGGAGATAATGATCCAACCACAAACACACATAAGACACAACATCCATGGCTAACACTCACGCCAGACAGTATGATGGCTGCAACCAAGAACCTAAAACAATGCAAGGAGTACAGGTCCTAGTCAGACACTCAATAGGCTACTATGTAGGGACTAACATCATGGAGAGTCGCTTGGCATCAACAAGCCCAAGCTAGTATAGGCAGCTACTCTTCTCAACAGAAGGCGCACAACCTAGGGCAGCTACTCTTCACGACAGAAGGCGCACAACCCACACATTTTAATTATCTTGTATTTATTACCACCCAAAGTTTTAATTTAATTATCACTTATATAAAACTTCCTCTGCCAACCGGGAAGTAGTCACCAGGTTATAGGATAGAAGCCCCCTCCATATGCCACCCTACCCTACCCATGCTCATCCTACAACAAGTGCCCATGGGCATGCATACTCCCATCCCAACCCCAATGATCATAACTTCCGGCAAATCGACGAAAGATCGGGCCTCGCAAGTCACCCAACAAATGTACGCGCAAGTACTCATGTGTGGTGCACCACCATCACGAAGATCATACATAAGGACAGGAATGAGAACACAATGCAAAGAAAACACCCAATTGAAAGCAACATAGGAAGGATGGATTCTACACGAATCCCAAAGCCAATAAAATCATACATCATGAAATCACTCAACCGGCCTCAATCCAAGAGTATGGATTCTACACGAATCCCAATGATGTAACAAGACCAAACATCATGAACTCACTCAACCGGCCTCAATTCGAGAGTATGGATTCTACACGAATCCTAGAATTCACGAAACAAAAGCAAAGGTCCAAAAGAAACCATAAAAGGTGTAAAATCACTCAACCGAACACAATGTCGGGAGTACGGATGCAACGCGCATCCCAATGCAACATAAAAGTGCAAAAGTGGTCTGACTGATATCCAAACAGATCATCAAGGTCCACGACCCACATTGTGCCAAGAAAACTCGAGAAAATAGGGCGGCACGCAAAACGAGGTAAAAACTCCAAAAATTTGGAAAACTTCAAAATTAAAACCCATTTGGCCTTTGGGTTCAAAAACCCCAAAAATCCAAAAATAAATGAAATCGGACACCGTATGCAAAAACGGCCATCATAACGGTGCAAAATTCCAAACTCTCATCCCAAAAAACAGGGAAATGTTCATACCCGCCCAACCGGGTAGAACTAGCATACAGAAACGGAGGGGAACACTAGTTCTCAGCCTCCAAACAAACGGCTACCAAAAACATAAGCAGAAACAATAAAACAGGAAAGCCCTACCTCACAGCCAAAAGGGCAAAACGGGAATCCGAATCATTAAATAAATATCCCGTAGAAGTAGCTGAAAATCGCGGCAATCCAAGGTTTCCCCGAGCTGGATCCAACGAGCCCAACCTCGCGACGATCCCACGCCCGTAGCTCCCACAACGAACAAAATAGTAAATCCTCATGAAGAGGATTTTGGGTTTTACTCTCCAACTTTCCAATTCAAAAGTGAGAAGTGAGGAATTAAATTCCTCCTTGGATACTTATTCACTTTTCGGGTGAATAATCGATTAGGGCATTTAACCAGCCAATCTAGTTAAACCCCGAATCGACCCAAACGAAAACAGGCTATTCCTATAAATAGGAATTCATCTATGACAAAGCTGCCAGAAATTAAAATAAAACAATTAAAAAGCCCGAAAACCCAAAACACATAAATCTCCTTAAACAACTTTCACGACAATGTGAACCTCTAAATGCACAAACACGCTTACTGGTCTAATCACATAATGCAATGAGTTCGGATTTAATAATCACCGAAAGGTTTAAATTAAACATTTTAATAAAAGATACGTCGACCATACAAGGACGACATTGGTTAAATATGAAAGGCTGAATCACTAACTCCATGTGCCACTGCCAGGGATATAAATCCTGCACACTAAACCACACGATCAAGTGCAATTGCATATAATAACATAGCCGAAGCAATAAATGCATTAAATCGCCTAATTTAAGAATTTATTTAATTATATTAAAATAATCTATTTACATCACTCACGTTCGCAAAAGGCATAGCAACGCAGGAATGAAGTAAATAACCATAGCATTAAATCCATCACATAACAAAATCAGAGGTATGTCCAAATACCAGATAACCAGATAACATCATAAAACACACTGTCATCTCAAAATGACATCATCATGCAATATGATTAACTGAATAGCATAGTAGTCTAATATCTATGATACTGGAATCAAAGAGTAACATTTGACCCTCAGGTCATCTCAAATGTAAAACATAACATGAGTAACAAATATCTCTCTAATCAGAAATATAACAAGGTAAATGCCCGCAACACAACCAAATAATCCCACACGAACAATCCATTTAATTACTTACGCATTAATAATGATTGATTACTCTGCATTAAAAAGGCATTTAAAACACATAAGCCAACACAGTCATAAACATGACTAACCACTGCTATAGGAGCCTAGTCCAGTGTAGCATGGTAAAAAGTACACAGTGCAATCTTTGCACACATCTCAAGGTAATCATGGAACAACCTCATGATACCACATCGATCTTGGTAACCACTGGCACAAACCTCAGTGAACCAAAAATCACATCATAATCTCAAAGATCAGTCAAAAGCATAATCAAAGCAACTGATAAAGAAACATAAATCTAAACACCTCAACGGTGTAGACCACTCAGGGTCACAATCATGATCCATCACAACAAAAGATCAGCAAGGTTGCATCCATCAGGACGACTTACAAAAGTCAAATGGGAGAGGCACTACACTTATCCTTTGGTTATGATCAACTTGCATGGTCCACTTTTGTCCTTGCATCCTTCAGCCACTTCGACTTGGATACCTATCATATCACTCTTCCTGACCATCCTTTCATCATGTCACATCATTGGTGACCCTTCATGCTTGATCCTCGACTAATTATTCATTGTGCTTGTTTTACCTGTTGTGACTTCAACTAAGTCACCGTACACACCTTAACCAGTACACGCTTCTACCAATGGTTGCACTAACTTGCAACCTCTCCATCTTCTTCAACCGGTCGCTAATCAATGCCAGGACTCAAAGTCTTGTGATGCTAAGTATTAGTCATCACCATTCGTTGGTCTCCATGTCAATGTGATTGATAGTTCCAACAACTCTATAGTCTATCTCACCAATTCTAGCATGATTCTATCTATAATGGCTTTTCCAAATCAATATACCTATAGATACTTGAATAGTTTTGAGGAATTCAATTCTTTGATTGACTTAGATCTTCTATAATATTCTCTTGTCCTTTCTTATCTTTTGCAATGTAGATTCTTGCAACTATTCACTTGGGAGGAAAGTCTTTCTTACCCATATTGACATCATGCTTAGAAATTCTCTTCTTGAACTGAGAGCTAGTGACTATGGCTTAATGAAAATTTCTTATTTCTTCATTATACAATGTTCGCACTTTGGAATATTTGAAGCTTTACCTTTTTTAACCTAAATATTTCCTTGAAATATCCTATAATTCATGGTGTTTCCAAGACATTTAGGTATGATACAGATGGGTATGGTCATAAGGATATAGGTAGCTATAATAAGAGGAACAAGGACAAGGATAAAGATAGAAATAGCCAAAAATAACCACAAACAAAGGTAGAGCTAGGGATGGAGCCAAAATCATAGACCATAGATAGAGAGAAAGAGGGATTGCTCAAGGCATAGTCATACCTTGAGGGTATGGGAGAGCCATAGCCACAAGGATAGATAGCGAGAGCCACATTGTAGGCGCACAAAGAGATAGAGATGGAAGTTGAGACAAAGAGAGAGATAGCAATCCATACCACCCTAATGCCACATTTTTTGGATGGTAGGGGGTGGGAGGACTTTTCTATGGGATATCAGCTAACAAAAGTGGAAAAAATTTATGATAACACATTCACCATATTCTTTATATAACCATATTATGAAACATTAAAGTTGAATTGAATCAGAAGATTACATAAGAAATACCAAAATTTCAATATTTAATCATTTGAGTTTTCATTACCAAAGTGCATAGAGAACAAAATGAAAAACCACAAATGACGAAACATAGACAACTAGATCTACTAGTGCTATGTCTGTACCTCATCTTCACCTAAATCAAAATTAAACTTTGTGTTTGAGTCATTGCCAATATGAGGGATTGCCACACCCAATGGAACCTTAATCAATCCTCCTTATGCTTCAGCATTGATTTGTGTGGCACCTTCATGAGTATCGTCCCATTATAAAGTTGTAGTCTGTAAACACTTGGGATTCTGTTGACTGTGAAGTCTCGTGGTACTATGCTAGATCAGTAACTTGTCTTCTAATTGAGATATTAGCCTATTCCTTTGATGTATACAGGTCAATTCCTCTTTGCAAACATGCTCAACCCAGCAATATCTTTGCCTAGGCATGCCCACCATTCAATAGGCTTGGATTCAGTTGATAATAGATATAGCTCTATCTGCCCCCACCTCTAGTTTGTTGAATGTTGGATCCCAAAGATTGACTAAAGCAATCCATTGTGTTTGAAGCAAATTTACCTCCGTAATCTACCTTTTTGAAGGACTTTGTTAACCCTTCCTATGCCTTATTTTCATCACAACGAGTTTTTTCCTAGTTCTTGGTGCACATCATATTGGAGCTAGATAATAGGCTACCTTTTGAAGAAGGGTGTTCATAGTGTTTTATGAATATCATATCTCCAAGACTAAAGAGTGTATACCCATATATTGAGTGGCTTACCCAACAAGTAGGATGAAGTTGCAAACATGTTTTCAAATGACATTAATAAATGACCAAATTATGGCAATTTTTATCAATTTGGGGGCTGCAAAGTTCATTAGTAGGAGATTCTGCATCTTTGGCCTTATCAAGTATGCTTTGATTTCAACATTTCCACCATTGAAAAATATTTAATCCTTAAGTAGCAAGAAATGTTCAGCTTTTCAGGTATATCTTCTTGTTGGGACTTCACTGATGAAAATGAGTAATTATAACCTATGAAATACCTTTATCACGTGACCCGTTTTTGGAGGACTATATTACAAAGTGAGGTAATCATTATGGAAAATGGCTCTGGAGGAACTTTAATGTGTCAGAAAAGAGCATATGTGCTAAATTGCAAGCTCCCAGGATCAATATTTAATGCAGTCAGTTTTTGTGCGTCAAGGAGAATCATTGTGATCACACTGACTAATATACACAAGTGGTCACTTTTGAAGAACAATATATCAGTGCATAAAAGATTCCTTGTTAAATTGTCTGTTCCTCGAAATTGTCTCTATTACAGTATGCACCTCTGCCAATTTGTAGATTCATATGACCCTATTTAGTTTTTTTTCCCTAACCCATTCCATTTGCTAATTATTCAGATTACTGCCAACACATCACAAAATCTATTAAAGTGGCCTTTTGTTGAGATTGATTTTTCACGTCCAAATGTCTTTTAACCCAAACAATTTGATCCTGCTGTTGTTTATACCACAATAAGTGTCGATGCAAGTTTCCAGAGTCCCAGCCATTTATTCGATATTTTTGCAGGCTTAAAAGCAAATGCAGATTATTATATTATGTTGGTTGCATAATGCACATAATTAACTTTGCCAGGTTGCCTACTTTGGAGATGTGCATTGTGAAATCAGCTCAGGGTCTGGTGAAGAGAATTGCTTCTTGTGACTGTCATTAAAATGTACTGATGCATGCAATTGTAACGTTTCAGTATTCAGTCATAATAATTTTTTGAAGTCAAAACCAAATGGAATTTATAAAAGTTTGGTGATGTCTGCTCATAAATCTGCGGAAAGGTCAACTTTGACCTTTAATACTTGGCACATGAAATAAAGTCACATTAATCCCCTTGGCACATCTGTTCACATTACCTTAATGAACGCCCATGTCCAGTGACAGTTTCCCAGCTGAAGATTTGATATTTTTTTGGAGCATCAAGTTAATAGGGTTCAGATAAGTAAAATTGGTGCAGTTTTCTGAAATATTGAAGTAGGCAACTTAGACCATCAAAAATTGGAATCTAGATTGTGCCGCGCCAATCTGTTTGTTAGATGTAATACTCCTACCAGCAGTGAGTCTATCTGTGCATTGTCAAAGCTCCATGTGAATGCTTGGTTGGTTTTTGGAAACCGTTTTGGAAGCCACAGGTCCTCTTTTGAGCGAACATAGAGATATTAGGAATCAAGTTTCATTGACCACATTTTTTAATTCGACTCTAGATGCATTTAAGGTATAATCAGGCTAAGTGAAGATGTAAGGTTGTTTCAAAACAATTTTTTTAGGCTGGGTCCATAAGGGACTTGACAAGCGTCTTGATATCTTAAGTTCATTTTAATTTTAATTCTAGGGATTATGTCAATTAAACCATTTTGATTTAAATAATGATATGATCGAAGATGTATTGGCTCCTCGGATGCTCTCTAAAGAGTGTAGCGGTAACACTTTGTACATGGGAGTGAAGACTTTGAAGTGATTTAAATCATTCAATGATTTGAAAACCATAACTAAAGGAGGAAAGCATTTTGACGTGAGAAGCAGCCATCAATAAGATTGTTGACTAGTCTCTTTGAATTGCAATTTCTTCTCGATGGAACAAAAGGAGGTTGCATAAAGTTCCATTGATAAGACTTAAATGATCAGATAGAGAGATGAAATGTCTTCTTGACATAACGATAGGTTGCATATGAAGTCATTGGCAAGTTTGAAATAATTGGCAAAAACTAAGAGCTCTCTTTGATTTCCATGTCTCCCTGATGAGCTATAGCAATGCCCCAATTTGTTGTATAAAGGTTCATAGATGAAGTTGTTTGCTAGAATTGAGGTTGCATAAAGTTTCATTGATAAGACTTAAATGATCAAATAGAGAGATGAAATGTCTTCTTGACATAACGAGAGGTTGCATATGAAGTCATTGGCAAGTTTGAAATAATTGGCGAAAACTAAGAGCTCTCTCTGATTTCCATGTCTCCCTGATGAGCTATAGAAATGCCCCAATTTGTTGTATAAAGGTTCATAGATGAAGTTGTTTGCTAGAATTTCTCACACAGAGATGGCATCTTATGGAGTGCGCTATATGCAAAAGATAGATCTATTGAATTGGCTTTAGATCCTTTCGAGTAAATGTAATTGACAGACATAAAGTCAAATCCCATGGCCATTGCCATGACTCTCTTTGCACATGCTCAAATAGAGGTTTTGAAACATCAATGAACATGCATCGAACCATAACATCACAAAGGTTTTGTCATGCCCAAAATATCGGGGCAAAAACACAACAGAAATTTTAAAAAAGAAAAGAAGGTATGATTGTGATGTAAACACACAAATTTTTAATGAGGTACAATTATGTTAACGATCAAACAATGTTTACAAGTTTCGAGGTTGCCTGACTAGGTTACAATGTGTTTAGGTTAAAGGTTTCCAGTTAACACATTTCAATTTAGGTGATAGTTTGATGATGAGGCTAATGCACGCTGGGGGTTTTCATTTTTAATATCTAGGTTTAAACATTTCATCAAATTCAATTTAACATTTCGCTATAATTCACATGTCATTTGTGAAGAAATTCTTTAGTAAGTTTGATAAGCCATAAATGTATCGAGTTAAAAATGATTCATTGTTTAATGTTTTAACTAATCTAGATAGTATGATTGTGATATGATACACACATAATGAATTCACAACGTTTCTGCATAACTATAATAAGTTGGAATATATAAAATCATATATTGTATGTAATTCAAATTATATGTAAAATAATATATATTAAATAACATAAAGTATCTTATATATCATAGAATACTTTATATTACTCAACATCTTCTTTAATTAATAAATATAAAATAATATATATTATCTGATACACACACACACACACACACACAACTTTATATATTAATGATAGAAGCTAAATTAAAATAATCAATAATTACTAACCTACACTCCCAAAGAAAAACCAAATAATTTAACAATTAACTAACCCCTCACTTACCAACTTAGTTCACTAAGTCAATTAATTCACTTTGTTTACTAACTAGATAATTACACTTACTATCCATTAAAACAAATCTACTTATAAAATTAACTACATGCATTAACTTACTAATTTACTAACAAGTAAATACTAACTAAATCTCTTTACAATTTAAATAAACCAATTTACTAATCAACGACTATCTTATTTTATCTTTACGATTTTTTTAAATCTGGATGCTAACTAATTTTCATTTATACTTACAAGCGATGTAAAACTATAACAAGCTAATCTAGCTTATTAAATTTACTAACTTATTAATCATACATGCAAACTAAATTACTTTACTTACAACCAAATAATTTATTAACAACTAATCTAATTTTAAATTACTAACAACTAATTTAAAATTACTTCACTAATTTAATCCACACATTATCTAATTTGACTACATCTAATTTAAATATCTACTAGCAATTAGAAATTTTCTACTGACAATATGTATTAACTAATATCTACACTACCTATACTCTAAATCTCTTATCTTTTTACCGTCCTATTTACTTTCTAATTACCTTTACCTCTTACTAACAAAAATAATTTAAAACACAATAAAAATTAATTTAACACAAGTACATTACCTTTTTCAAACTACCTACCCTTTTCTATCCATATCCATATCCTACTCCCTATCTTTGACTACCATTAAAAGCCACTTACAAAAGCCATGTACAAAGTGGCTGCAAAAATAAGTGGGCTGCATTTATTAAAATTACAGCACTAGAAAGGGATGGAGGTGGGAAAAAAGGCAGAATTTAATGCATTTTCTCACTCAACCAAGGTGTGCGCCCATTTTTGGACAACAAGAGTTATGAGATGGGGGGTGGGTACCACGTGCTGACCTATCCCCCCCTCTCTCTCCATTATCGATGCAGCCACAACACTCGTTTCCCCTCTGTAGATTTTATTTGTTTTTTTATTTTTTTATTTTTGTGTTGACTTTGCTCCATATTGTGCAGGCCTACGCTTACCTTTGGAGGGAGGGAAATGTGAGTGGGATGAGCAATTAAGGGTAAAGTTTATTAGGAAGGGACTTTTGTGAGGAGGACAAATCAGAAAAGGAGGCTTGCATTTATATTTATTTTCATTTTATTATTTCTTCTTTTCCTAATTTTAAATTGGAAGTTCAAAAGAGTTAAAGGGAGCATCTTTTCAAGAATATTCCCTGTTATCTTTTTCTTTGGATGGATTAAATTTTGCTCCATGTATTTTCCAGAGAGTATTTTGTTCTAAAATAGATGAAAATTTTAAGGTTTCTTTTCTCATCTAAGTGTTAGGTTTCTCATAGAAATTTTAACATGGCATGGTATATTAAGTGTAAATTCATTTTCTTGGATGAATTATAGGAATAGTTTTTTTGATGTTATATTTTGCATTCAAAATAGGAGTATTTTTAAATAGTTACTAATAATGCAATATAAAGTAACATTCATTGGAATCAAATTTCCTCTAACACATAACCATAATCAAATTGAACAACTTCGTATAACTTCATTTTATATATTACAATTGATCATTTGCATTTAGAATGAATTTTCAGAAGTACAAGGAGTGTCAGAAGAAATGAATTGTTTTTTTTTTAATCAACAATGGGCTAGCCAATATATATATATATATATTTTAAATTATTAAAAACCTGATTCAAAGACTCAATCGGGAAAGAATCAGGGAAGAAAATTCAATATTGTTGTCGTTACATATATAAGTTAGAAATGAATTGTGAAACTCAATTTCTGCATTCATCCTATACCAATATATTTTCAATGGATTTACCATGAAATCTGTTTAGCATGTTCTCATTTCTACTATCAATTTTTATACATCACGATCATATTTTCCGAGGAGAAGTCTCCATAACAATGGACTCAAGAACACCAAGAAGACTCTGAATCCAGTTTTGCTCCATTTCAAGATACTATTCAAGCAATCTGCAAATTTACATAAGGATAACCGTTGAGAGCTCACCTCCCAACCAAGGCCTCAATGTGAGGCCACACCCTGAGGTTAGGAGAATCAAAATCAACTGGGTGACAAATAGATACAATCACATTGACACACTCAACAAACAAATCTCATCCAAGGTTTGCACAATAGGTTCCATATTGAACCAAGACTAAGGACGAGGTGGATTTTCTTAGATAGGAGATGTCAATCACGAACACTAATCATATGCCTCTTTCGAGGCTAACAAATCACAATGAACTTCTGTTCTTTCTGTCCTTATTTCCCAAAACAAAATCAGTTCATATTTGACAGCAAGAGCTCATAACACCTTATTTTCTCTCTCCTCATCATGAGAAGAGACTCTGCTCTAACTTGGAGTCCAACTAAAGCCCTTCTCTCGTATATGGCCACTTTTGCCCTATCCATGAGTAATGCCAACAAACCCTTAATAGTTTTTCCAGCAAAAACAAAAAGGAAACATGAAAGGAAAGCAAATAGAAAACCTGCAAATACCCATCCCTCACATGTTTCAACACAAATATGAAATATACGCATGCAAGAGATTTACATAAGCAAACAAAGAACAATGCATGAAGAACAAGGCCATGAAGAATCCTACCTTCACAAAGGTTATGGCAATGGAGTTTTGAGATGAGCTAATCCTTCTTCCTCAATTCCAAGCTTAACTTTCTCTAAATATAGAGAATGGGTGAACAACCTTCCATTCTCAAAATGACCACTACATAGACCCACAAATACCCATCCCTCACATGTTTCAATACAAATATGAAATACACACATGCAAGAGATTTACATAAGCAAACAAAGAACCGTGCATGAAGAACAAGGCCATGAAGAATCCTATCTTCATAAAGGTTATGACAATGGAGTTTTGTCATATCCCCATTTTAAGATAGAATTTTAATAATTATTAGATAATACAATGCTATTAAATAAATAATTTAAAGTTATATTAAAACTAATACTAAAATATTAAATAAGAAAATAATATTTATTTAATCTATATTGTTAATAAAATAATATTTAGTATGATATTTTAAATGATTAAAAAATAATAAAATTTCAATTAGTAACGAAATAAATAAAATTAAATACAAGAGACTATTGTAGAAAGTATGTTAACTTTCTAAATAGAATTTAATAATAAATAAAATAAACATAAATAAGTAAGTAAATAAATAATATATCATAGAATAATATAAATTCACTAAATCTAATAAAAAGTCGAGAGATGTTTAACAAATAGACATGGCTCCTTAAAATTAAGATATAAAAGAGAGGAGAGTTTATTTTAGAGAGTAGAAAAAAGGAAGAGAAGAAGAGAGGAGTTAAAAGAGGAAAAATGGAAGAGGAAAGTAATATGAAGAAAATAAGGAAGTGACATTCTAAAGAGGTAAAGGATGTGAATTTTTGAAAGGGTCATAATTATGAATAGTTTTGACTTTTCAAAAATATTTTGATTACAAAGTATTTGAACTTTTCCAAAGGATTTTAGTTATGAAGTGTCGCGACTTTTCGAAAGGATTATAATTATGAAGTGTTGTGAATTTTCAAAGGATTTGTATTATGAAAGGGTGCGACTCTTGGAAAAGAAGGTAAGAAAGGTATGTTTGTGAATTATATTTGTTTAATTACATTTATGAATTTATTTATATTAGTGAATCATACTTGTGGATAATACTATGTTAACCTATGAGGTTAATACCATGGTTACCAATGTTACTCGTAGCATGGAGCATGCGAGATATTTAAGATCTCCATTGTCTACCATGGCTGAGTGTCAATATTGTGGCATGGAGTATGTGAGATATTTAAGATCTCCATAGTTTGCCATGGCCGATAATCGACCTACTAGAATATTTTGAAGTTGTCAACATATGCATATGTGAGTAGCCTTGGATAGAGGATGCTCGTCCAAGAAGAATCTTAAGGGGTGCACTCTCGGGAAGACGACAAGGTAACTATGAGCTAGGACTTGGAGACGTCCTTAAGATTGGGGTTAAATTAGAGGGTAGAGTAATCGAGTTAGTTTTGTTATTATTGTGATTCTAATATTTATTTTGTAGGCATTACTTGTCCCTAACTAACCCTATTAGTGGGGACATTGCAAGTTTTGAGTTGAGCTAATCCTTCTTCCTCCTCAATTCCAAGCTTAACTTTCTCTAAATGTAGAGAATGGGTGAACAACCTTCAACTCTCAAAATGACCACTAAATAGACTTCTAAACTCACCTACCTAAAATGACAATAACTTCAGACTTGACTTAAGCCTACTAGGGTCTTCCCACTTGATCCTACCATTAAGACAACTTTTTAGGAGAAGTGTAAACTTGACTAACCTCACGAAGATGTTCAATTTTCGCACTAAAGGGAAAATGTGATATTTAAGGGGTCATAAAAGTCAACAAAAGGGTCTAGAAGGGCGGAAAAGGTTCCCAATCCATACCCATACCCCTTGGGCACTTGGGTTACATTAAATTTGGCCTCTAGGATCATTTTAGGACCTATATAATTGGCTTGAAATATTTGAACCTTTTTAAAACCCTAAAAATGCAAACTTTCCATTAAACCCTAATTAGGATAATTACTCTAGTTTACCAACTAATTAGTCTTAGATTACTAACTTAATCAATCTTCGGTAATGGGTTACTTTGCTAACCCTAATTAACATGCTGATACATATATACGTATTATGGGTGTCAAGTGACACCATAAGATTCATTGTTACGTAACATTAAACACCTTACACTTACAGAAAGATACACACACTCAGATTACAATACAAATAAAACACTTTGACAACGAGGTTCAAATCACTTTATTGGATTCAACCTTAGTCTTACAGTTTGCACATAGGGTCAATTATCGATTCTCTAATAAATTCCACGGTTAATGATCTTGCACTCAATTCGCACATCAGTAGTTTGATAACATCATATTCATATATTTAAACCAAATTGCATGATCACATTGATAAAAACCATTAAAACTTTCATTTGAATAACCTTTCTCATTTCTGCACACATATTTAATCATCACTAATCTCATGATTGAATCATCATAACATATTTATCAGTTCGATTAAAATATTGAAATAATCATCGTAATGCATACTATACCCAAACATCATGGACATCATCACTATAGCATACTAAACTATTTGAATGCACATACCATAGTCATCAAGGTACCATAATTAACATCGTCATCATATGGTGAAACACCTTGTATCATCGTTAGTGCAAATTAATGTTTAAACAATCAAGATAATGTAGTAGTTCTTGAATCACAGAGTATTTAAAACATTAACATATCAACTGATCTCAATTTCCATCAGGACATCTAAACCATAAAACATTAATTCATATCCATTCAAATCTCCTACAAAGGATTTAATAGAGAAATTCATATTTAATTAAGTACATACGAGGAGGGGTCTTACAAGTTTGTGGTTTGGAAAGAATGGACAAGTATAAAAGGATAAATGTGCATGAATTATTTATGGAAATTTTTTAAAGAATATTGTCGCATTGAAAGTAGTGATTGTAGTTTGGATAGACCTACGAAGGACATAAGTTATCAAGGAAATACATTTGGTGAGTGGCAAGCCAAAACCTAGAATCTTTACTCACAACCTTTTGCAGCAAAAGGGGACCCATGGAACAGGTATGGACATCTGCGAAAGCATTCCAAATATTGATCTTGATAGAAATTGTGGTTGGGAATTCTTGTATGGATATATGCAAAAGATGCTTTGCATATGCAAGGCTTTTGAACAATCTGGTAAAATGTGTCAAAGAAATATGGTCTCACGAATAAAGCCCAAATTAATGTTACAAATCAATTGTTTGTCAAAATGCCCATAAGCATACACACAGAGTGTGAATTATAGACAAAAGCGACTAACTTTTTTGGCAAAATAAGTACATGTAAATATGGAATCACGGACAAAACAGAACCTATGAACTATTTAGAGGAGATGTAGACATGGCATATAAACTATTCTATATAATGCCAAACAAATATGCTGACAAGGATAAGTTTGATGTGAATTGAACATTTAAGGTGTGAAAACATGACAAGGCATTCGAGCTAAAGGGTGGAATATGTTGAAGATATGTCACGTCATGGTTAACATGTATACAGATGCATCATAGGCAATGCACGGAAAGGTTTTAGTATAATGCTCCCGAGAGATGCCATTGCATGATGATTACAAAGGGATTTGAACTGTTGTTTGAAGAGAGAATAAAAAGAAGTGTGTCGCGGGAAATCAACCAATGAAATTGCAACTCGAAATGACGTTGAGATGGATGTTCATATGGAAAAATTCCTTGATGTTGATGAATGCAGAGTGTGGGAATATGCAGATGTGAAGCCTAATTTGATTAAAATGGTGAATCTGCAGAAGTAGGTTTGAGTTGAATCTTTTTGAAGATGGTGGCTACTAGCACATATTGCACATGTGGGGGTGTAGAGCTTGCTAGTATTGTTTTAACTCTTAACTCAGTAGTCCCTTAGAGTATCATGATCATAGAATATGCCCTTAGTGGGCATATGAATAAGGCTATTCAGTTCCATGAAAGCGGGCATAATACAAAACAGTTTTTATTATGTAATTAGTTGTTCGTTTGTGTCTCTTAGCTTTTTGGAGCGGTTGATTAGTTTGGGGAGTAACTAATGACCAAGAAGTGTAACCAATCTGAAAGGTCCCTTACATCTATAAAAGGGAAATGAATATTGTGCAGGAAGGTACAGATGAAATAAGAAATGAATGTATTCTTGTTTCTATGTCCATTAGTTCATGATTATCAATGAAATGTTCTAGAATCGCCTCTGCGTTCCTGTTCTCTGATTTCATATAGATCATTGGTATCAAGGATATTGTTGATTTATCATTACAAATTTCATGTAATTGTGGTACTCTATAGGTGGGCTCCTTCAGGGAAGGATTAAATTCTAAATACAGGTTGCAGTGATTTGGAGAATGCAACTTGGATCAATGAATATGATTCTGTAACAGTGTAAGGGGCTGCGTTATATGTCAGGCTTTGATGCTAAGAGGCTCACTAAGTAGACTTAATCTGTAACTTGAATGTGCATCCAAACCAGTTATTTGACTCTATGCCCAATTGATCAGGCACTGGTCTATGTGATTCACCATTTTAATTCATTTATATTCAATAATTTTAATCCATTTATTTCTGCTATTTCCTTTGTATTAGTTTAGGGTAGTTGAGGACTTTAGAGGAGAATTAGAAGTTAACCTATTTCATATATTCATGCCACTCTGACGCAGAGGACTTTGGTTAACAATTAATTACAAGGAGAAATAATCTGCTTAATAATTAAAATGGTACACCTGCCTTGGTATACCAGAACCAGCAGCGCAAGGGAGTTTGATGATACTGATGAATCCCATTCCTTGGCCAAATCAATTTTTCAACTTTATTATAGAACTTGGCATATTCTTAGAGTTTGGCAATCTGCAGGTTTGGGAACCAACATTTCCTTGACTTCACAATTTAACTTGCTAGGATGCAACTGACCCTCCTTTTGCAACCTTTGCAACAAGGGCCTCAAATATGTTAAGCAAGTCTTCATTCCAAACTGTCATGTTTCCTACATTCCTTTATATCTTACTCATGAATTTGAATGAGCTTCAGTTCAATTCATTCTTAATGGTTGTGATTTGATTTCTGGATTTGATTGTGTGAACAATTTTTTACATCAATGTTTCGGATCACACTCCGTGATCCATCTTCATTCTTAATGGCTTTTACAATAAATCAAGAGTCACTTCTTGAAATGTTCTATCGAGAGCTAAACTTGTTTCTAGCTCAATGCTCTTATACCAGTAATATAGAGGGAACATAATCTACTAGGAGTAAAAAATTAGTATGAATAAATCATATAGTTGAATCTAAGCAATAAAACTACCACTAATGCACATCAACTCAATACATCTAGAGAGCATGTTTCAAGATCTCCTAAAATGGCATTTGATTAATTAATCAGAATTTGTGTTGGTTTTTACCTATAGAATTACATCTATCCCTCTTAAATAGAAAGGTTTAGATGCTTTTTTGGACACTTGCTATTCTTATTGTATATGAAGCATCTATCATAAAACTACTTTTCTTACCTAGTAAGCAATGTGTATTTTTATCTTTATTCTTGAAACACATATTTTTCTTCTCCTAAAAATTGTCAATATTATTATATAATTGTAGAACACTTTCTGATACAATTTGAAGCATTCTCTTGCACTATTATTATCTTCATATAAAATTTTCTCGCCGATTTTCCAACATCATCATGTGACTAACTCAAGACCAACTCAAAATATAGAAAATATGCAATGAACATAAGCATGCTCAATTAAGGGTTTACAAATTCATGTCACGTTGATGAATTCATTAAGGCTGTCAATCAGATGCTTGTCCACTATCTTAGGACAAATGATGGCTTAGGATTGGATTTAGACCTGAATGTTATCTCACCTCTCTTACCATTGAGATGATGCGATATGGCATGCTCATCCTAAAAATTAAGGGAAGTCAATGTGTGATACTTGCAAACTTGCATCACAAAGCCAAGCATGTACCTACATGTATCTATATTAAACAAACAATAGTAGGGATCAATACATCATGTAGATCTCTAGCAAGTGACTATGATTCCATCTTTCAACTACAACAATCATACACATGCAGGTATGGGGTTAGTAAAACCATAAATATGTTGGACTAACCACCAACATTCCCCTTCAGGATTCGTGACATGGCTTAATCGCCTCCTGTGATCTATAAGTCTAGTGGTTGTGTTGGGCATTGATAGGGCAATTTTTTGGTGCAACGACAACTCTAGCTTGTAACAAGTGAATATTAAAGCTTGGTCATAGACTCAAATCTTCTCGGGTAATGTTGGGGGGGGATTGTCGGATTAACCACCAACATTCTCCCTCGGGATTCATGACATGGCTTAATCGCCTCCCATGTTCTATAAGTCTAGTGGTTGTATCGGGCATTGATAGGTCGATCTTTTGGTGTAATGGCAACCCTAGCTTGTAACAAAATATACATAACGTCATCATATGAAAATACAAATTATCATCTAACTAACATGATATATATACAATAAATATTGTCTCATAGTACTTGATCATCAGTGGGTATTGTCGTAACACCAAAACATCATCAAATCTAACTAAGGATCTAACATGCACATGAAAACTGAGTCTTTAAAACAATTTAAATTAACAGTTGAGACTGAATTGTTTAAAACTTTTTAATTTCTTGGTGGTCAATGTTGTGAAACACCCAAGGTTTTGATCAAATAATTTTAGCTAGAGCATTGAGCATTGACAACTTGAGGTTAAAAGTATGCACAAAGAGAAAATGTGATTCAATGTTGTGGTTGTAGGAGGTCATGTCTCCTTCCATGGAAAATATAGTTGACTGAACATATCCAAGGGAAAGTGAAGATTAGTTTCTCATGAGAAATGAAATGGAATGAATAATGTGAATATCCAGAAATGAGTTGTTTGTTAGCCTGTCATTCAAGAATGGGATTTTAATATCTTTTCTAGTAAATGCAAATTAATTGAAGTTGACTAAAATTTTCTCATATTTTGAGAAACAAACAAAATCAGAAGGCAGGTATCTTTGAAACTAGTCAAAATATTATTTTTGATATGTTTACTGTTTTATTAGCATTATATTTACACTGCAATGACATTTTGTGACAAAAGTGTAAGTATTCTTTAATAAAAGTGGTTTAAAATGAAAAGAGATTGCAAGTGGCAAATTAAAGAACAAATGCTATTCTTCCTTATAATTATATATCTTAAAAAACTGGATTCTAATTGAAAAACTGTTGTGTAATAAAATAGAGAACTGTGTGCAATGAATATGGTACCTTTAAACATATACTGTTGAAAAACTTAGTACGCTTTTCAAAAATGAATATGATTTATCCATGTAATTCTTGGTGCTGACTGCCATGCTGTGTGTTCAGGACAGCATGGGAACATTGTCAGTTCATTCTTAATTACAATTACTTACAAGCTTTCCTTAAAATTGATCCTATGATTAATGCACAATTATATGCACACACATATATATAGAGAGAGATCCAATCACTACTTTAGTAAAAACATGAGTTTTTGTTGGACAATGTCAGGCTGAATTCTTTGGTTGCATTTGAATGTCATATTGTATTTGGCCACTTACTAATTTTTCCTTATTCTTCTCTGAGTTTCCAGTCTAAAATAAAGAGCCCACAGAACTTGCTTGCCATTGCAGTTGGAATAGAGCAAAAGGAAAATGTAAATAAGATTGTTCAGAAGGTATCTGCTAAATCAATTTTTTTGTTGAATTGTTGATTCAGGCTAATGCATTATTGGTTGCTTGTTAGTATCTCACCTTTTCATTTAAACTAACTCATGCTGATATGGTATATATTCATTTTAGTTTCCTTCAAACAATTTTACTGTGATGCTGTTCCACTACGATGGGATCATAGATAAATGGAGCGACTTGAAATGGAATGTTAGAGCTATTCACGTGGCTGCAATTAATCAAACAAAGTGGTAAAATGACTACTAAGTTCCATTTTGAGTTGATTATTATTCATTATACAATAGCATCATCAGAAGCTTTTTTAGATCTCTTTATTTTTGCAACACTGCTTCAATTTTATTATAATTATGTGGCATTGTTTGTTGTTGCACTGCTTTAACACTCATGTAGGTGGTTTGCAAAGCGTTTTCTACATCCAGACATTGTTGCCGAGTACAATTACATTTTCCTTTGGGATGAAGATCTTGGAGTTGAGAATTTCCATGCTGGCCGGTACTTTATTACATTTTTCACCCTTTTTTCTTTTGTAGCATTCAATGTTTTTCCCATATCATTCATACACAATAAATTGTTATCTAATAGTAGATTTAAGGAATACTTGTTTTTTTTTAGTACCAACAAAGTATTTGTCATTCCTAGAGTGGAATCAAAATTGCTTGATTTTGAATGTGGGAAGATGCTATTCTCTTGCTATCATTTTTTGGCACTGTTTGTGATCTTTTATTTCTTGTAACTGCTTTCAAACTCCTTTGATCTGTATTTAAGGTAGGGCCAAAAAAAGTGAACTAGAATGTGGTCTGTTGTCTGAAGATTTGTTTTAGAGATAGAGGGATGTAAAGATTTCAATTACTTGTTTTATTTTGTTTAGTAATTAACATATTGAGATTTTTATCCTACCAAACATATCCACAATGAAATAGCTGTAAGAGTTTCTTCTCTGGAAACAAATTCACACATCTGTTAACGTAAGAGCAGAGTTGATTTGGTTCATGGATTTTCCAATTCCTAAGAGCCTTTCCATTACTTAATAAGAAATGCTTCCCAAGTACACATCCCATGCCTTGTTACCCCTATTTTCTACAAGGGACTTTTCTGGGCATTGGGGATCCCCTTTCATTGCCTAAGAGCAGGTATGTTTTGGAAGCATCCCAAAATTGATAGGATACGGAGGGCATGACTGGCTAGCTCTTAGAGCCCAACAACTAGTTAAGTTGCATTTAGAAAAAACACATTTTATGAATAGAAATGGATGAGTGGGTTCACACGGACCCCCACCTCTTTAAACAACAACTGAACCTAATTCATCCATCAACACAACAACACAATTTTTTTTTTTCTTTTGACATTTGCAAACTTGTGTTGAAGAGAAACAATTGAAAGAGGAGAGAACACTAGAATAAGAAATGGATGTGGGCTCACAAGGACCCCCCAACTCTTTAAACAACTACTGAACCTAATTCATCCATCAACACAACCCAAAAAAAAAATTCTCCCTTTGACATTTGTAAACTTCTGTTGAAGAGGAAAGAACACTAGTTGAAAGAGAAGACTAGGGCATCAAATCCACTGCATTAGAGGTAAACTCTTTATCGTACTTTTGTTCTTCCAATTTGTTTTTCTTTTCTTTTCAAGTTTTTTTTTTAAATTCAAACACGTAGGGAGGGAATTGTGAGTTTAATTTTTATTTTATTTGAACTTGCAGCTCTCTTTTAAATTCATAATAAAAAATAATCATGAGCACATTGAGTAGTAGTGAGAGTGGTGATAGTGAGGAGGTTGAAGTTCAAATGCAAGAAAGAAGCAGACCTAGAGCTCATAGGAGTATGGTAGCCATTGGGCCTTCTTCAAGGAGTTGGGGTGTGGTAGAGCCAGAAAGTTCAGACCCATTTGCATTTCCTTCCAAACTCCTCAAAATTTATGCAGAAGGCCCATTTAACACCAATAAACTTCAATTACAATTTGTGAGTAGACAAGGATGATAAAAAAATTCAAGGAGGAAGTAGAGTATGATTTCGACATTTGTGCAAAAAATTATAAGGGTGGCTATTTATGACAGTTTATTGTCATTTTTTGTGGATAGGCGATCATGGGGGAAAAGTTGTGAAAAAGTAATCCCCAATTGAAAAGATTTAGGCAATTATATTGAGTAGCAGTGAGAGTGGTGATAGTAAGGAGGTTGAAGTTCAAATGCAAGAAAGAAGCAGACCTAAAACTCATAGAAGTATGGTAGCCATTGGGCCTTCTTCAAGGACTGGGGGTGTAGTAGAGCTAGAAAAATCAGACCCATTTTCATTTCCTTCCAAACTCCTCAAAATTTATGCAAAAGTCCCATTTAACACCAATAAACTTTAATTACAATTTGTGAGTAGACAAGGATGATAAACAAAATTCAAGGGGGAAGTAGAGTATGATATTGACATTTGTACAATTTTTTTATAAGCTTGGGCTATTTATGACAGTTTATTGGCATCTCTTATGGATAGGCGATCAAGGGGGAAAAGTTGTGAGAAAGTAACCCCCAATTGAAAAAATTTAGGCAATTATATTGCATATAGAGGGGGAGGCAAGAATTAAAGGAATTCCATTGGATAGTTCTCAACTTAGTGTATAATGGCCCATAGAGTCTGTGGATGGTGGATTTCTTGAGGGAGAGGGTTCTACTACTAGGGGAAAGAAAGGAACCACTATTGCAAATATTTTTAACATCAAATTTTGGGAGGTGGCTAATTTCTCCATGGCTAAGTTTTTTCATGCTCATGTCACACCATTTCATTAGGCATGTTCAAGATATTTCTAAACATGTTCAAAGATCTGAGAACTATAGGTCGCTCGTTTGTTCTAATTGAAGAACATAATATACACATTACCCTCCTTGGTAGAGAATATTCCAAGGTGAGTGTATTGATGTAAGAGGTAAAACATACTTTGATTAAGGATGGAATTTCCATCATGTATGCCAGTATCAAACATCTACCACTTAGCAATATAATTGTTGCACGTTTAGTTGGCTCTTATTTTCTTAGAGATATTGATTGTTTAGGGAAAGGAAGGGTGTTCCAAACTTTGCAAGTTATAAGAGGTTGGAGTCTTTAGTTCTATATACATGGCGATATTTAGCTTGTGTATAACTTAGCTGGTTAGATGTAGAGATTATTTTAGTGGCGAATCTTCGCCATCTGGTGATCCTGTCTCATCGGCCAATCGTCATTTGGTGAATAAAGCATATAAAATTTGTCAACCACTTCAACAAAAAATTATAAAATTTGGGTCCAAAGCCGTGCTAGCCACCCATTAGTTTTCACAAGATTGGTTGAAAATCCCGGTCCAATTGCAATTGTTATATACATTTTGGATACAATTATTTAAAAATTTTTGCCATCCTTTACCTATTGTTTTCTTATAGGACAACATTATTTCATCATCAGTAGAACAAATTAATTTTCCCTTGGGTTGGGCGTCGCCTACCATTTTCCTAATGCAGTGTCACCTACGAGCCCCATGTAGCCAACTATTTTATATTTTAGGCTTACATAAGAAGGTTCGTTTTGCCTACTTTTGACATACCCGCTTGTTAATCCCGCACAAATCGCCAACCTAGTTTGGTATAGATACATTCATAAGATACTATTTTTCTACACAATTCACTCTTTTCTGGTCTAGCATTTCTTATTGCTGCTAAAGTTTCAGAGTGTTGAGTGCATTGCCCATTGAGCAATCACGACTCGTGGATTTCGTAAAAGGTAAGTGATTTTTAATTTATTTTTTATGTGGTTTTTTTTTACTATCCACTAGACATCTCACATGCTCAAATAGGTTTACGAATTTAATTGGGTAGTACTGTAGACTGTAGTAGCTATACCTTTTTTATGCTAACAGATCATATTATTGTTATTATAAGTAGTTTAAGTAGTCTACTGTCATAGTCTTTTGTTCAACAAGTTGATATTTTTTTTGCAGCCTTTATTGGTTTGCAATGTCAAACAAGAGGGGTTCCGATAGGATCCCTGAAATTTAAGAGAGGCCACCAAAACTCAGAACCTTATCAACATATTTTGGTAGTGGAAATTTTGGCAACCTACAAAATTCACAACCTACATCTCCAATGCATATTGAAAAAGGAGATTCATCACAAGTTGGAGACCATTTTGAAGAAGTTCAAGTTAGTGAACCTGATATCCCAGTCGAGGACGAACTTGAACATGATTTTGAGGCAGTTCCCCTGAGTAGGGAGTCACAAAATGTTATTATAGACTTGAGTGAGAAAACCAAAAGTGATGCCATAAATAGTGTTCATGTACAAAAGCGGAAAAGAAAAATTGGAATAAAAAAAGGATCGATCTCGTTGGGATTTGTCCAAAAGGAATTTTCAATTAGAATGGGTGGAAAAGTTCTAGTGCATTGAACCAGTGCCCAATCCAATTGATGGTTAGTCTCCTGTAGAATGCAAGTGTAAGATTTGTACAGAGATAACAAAGAAGGAAAAGAGGTTGCAACTTAAACTTGATACCATAGAAAATTGTTTAAAATTGTATTATAATTTATAAATCAGCATGTTACATAATACATTTAACAATTACAAACAATTATACAAATATGCAGCCTAGAGAAGCAGAATATTAAAACCTTTTGCAAATGAGTTAATGATTTTGAATTCCCTTATACAGATACAAGGGAGCAACAATAGTTGCAAGTTGGTTTGTAATTGTATATATAATTAGATTACTTTTACATTATGTGTGTACAATCACATTGCCAATTGTACAATTTTTTCAAGTAGGAGTAGGGAAAAAAAATCCATTTCCTCTAGGTAGTACTAGTAGGCTGTCTAGCTATCCTAATAGGCTGATTCATGATTTCTGTAATAATTAACATTAAACAAAGTTGAAATTAAATTCAAAATTTGAAATTTAAGATCAACAAGTAACAAAGCGTTTATTCTACTATCACTTGCTAAGTTGTTACTTGTTAGTGCTATGGTTGACATTAACAGACTGAGTAGATGGCCCAACTCCAAGGATGTTCTTTAGGGCACTCCATTCCGCATCATTTGGAAGTTCTATTTTACTTAGGTTGTACATAAATAGTTGTAACCTTGTCAACAGTGAATACTTCGAAGAGATATTTGTATATGAATCGAGGAATTTAACTATAACTGCATTCATTGTTGACAGTGGTTTGATGCAACTTGCAATTCTTTTTGGAGTGGTTTCCTCAAGCAAGTTGCCTAAATCAGAGTTCATGATGTCATGCAATTGTTTCATGCAATCTTCTTTTCCAAAGAATTTGCTGTCTGAGTTAGCTGGATTTGGTTATCCAACATTTAGCAAGTGAAGTATGCTGTGATTCATCTTCATCAAGTCTCTAGAAGCAGATTTCACAGCTTCTTCTATTTCCATTAATTTTTCACAATTTTGACAGAGAGTTAAGGCCATTATAGAGACATCGCAGCGGTTGTTTATTCTTTGGTTTGCCAATTCCATGTCACTGGATCTCTGTACTTTATGCAAAATTTGTTTTACAATATTTTCCAAGGAACTAGTGAAGATGCTTTATTTATCCTCAACACTTTCTTGTACATTTTCAAAGACATCTTTGATATTGGTATTTAAATCAAACCATTCAAACAAGCTATCAAAGTTTTGCATTAATTTCTACCAATTTTCTGGTTTGATAAGCTTAATCGTGTTTCTTATACTATCCTTGACATGATGGTCTTTGGAAGATGTTGTTATATTTTGTGCAATTGCATTCTCCATGTTTTTCTTCATTTCAGACATCTCCATTTCACTCTTTTTCCATATTTCCTCTACTTTTCCTTGTCTAGTTGCTCTTTTCCTTTCATCTTCCAATTCTTTCTTCAAATCTTGGATTGTTTTTGTAGTAGTTACCTCTTTTTTCTTCTCATCCTCGAGTTCCCTTTTCAAATCATGTATTGTCTTTGTAGTAGACTCCTTTTTTTTCGCATCGTCCAATTCCTTCTACAAATCATGGAGTTTGTTTGCAATATGAGTAGACTCCTCTTTTTTCGCATTCGCTAATTCTTTCTTCAAACCAAGGATTTTCTTTGCTGTTGACTCCTCTTTTTTCTTCGCATTCTCCAATTTCTTCTCCATATGGTAGATTTTGTTTGCACTAGACTCTGTTGTCTTCACATTCTCCAATTCCTTCTTTAAATCAAGGATTGTCTTTGTAGTTGACTCCTCTTTGTTCTTCAAATTCTCCAATTGCTTCTTCAAGTTATGGATTGTGTTTGCACTAGACTCCTCTTTTTTCGTCTCGTTCCCCAATTCTTTCTGCAAATTATGAATTACCCTTGCATTAGACTCCTCATTTTTCTTTTTATTCTCCAATGCCATCTTCAAACTACGGATTGTATTTTCAGTAGATGAGTGCTTTATCCTTTCATTCTCCACTTCAATCTTTAAATTATTATTTTCCTTGACTATAGAGCTCAAGTCAGTTTTCAATTTATTGTTTACCTATGGACTATTCTTTACAAACTTGAATAACTGTGTACTAGAGGCTTTTCATTCTCAATTTTTTTTTTTGCACTTATCCAATTCTTTAGTCAGATTTTTCAGTTGTTCATTCATCTTTTCTTGTTGGACAATTGCCTCTATAGAAGAAGAATTCTTTATCTCGTTTTGCAATTCTTTGAACCTATTGTCTGCTGCTTTCTCCTTGGCCTTCACATTATCAAGGTTACCCTCTCCGCTTTCAGAATTGTAGAGTAGACCATTTTGTTGGTCTCTTTTGATATATTGATTTTGTCAATATTTTTCACTTTTGAGAAACCCATTTGAAGACTGGTAACTTGTACATGATTACGATTTATTAGGTTTTCTGGTGGATTATTATCTCTAGCTAGGGGCATAACAGCCATGAAGTTCATCATTTTGGTGTTTGGGTCATGTGTTGGAAATATATTGTTACTATCAGAGCCCTGATGGTCAACAATTGCATCACTTTTCAACGTCTTCATAATTTTCTTGTTTCTTTTGTTTGTTTGATCAAATTTTGTTGCAAAGTCATTTAAACTAAAATCTGGGTTTGGTGACACAATTGAGTGTTTGAAAGGTGAATTATTAGTTGTATTGTTGTATGCTCCTCCAACTCCTTTTACACTTACTCCACCTAGAATTGTATTTTGAGGGTTGCCAACAACCTGAAGATGACCCATTCCAAATCCTGGTGTTTTAGGACTATTTTTCAAGCTTTTGTCAAGAAGTTATTGGTGCACACATTGGTGAAGTAACCACTGACATTGCTTTCGTTGTAATTGTCATAAGTTTTTGCTTTTTTGCAAGAGGTTGACCCATGCTAGTGCCAGTGCCAGTGCCAGTGCCAATGCTAGTGGGATCAACTTCAATTAGATTTGAAGATTTAACAAATATTATATTGGGATGACTTTCAGAACTAGAAGTATAATGTTTTTTGCCCTTTCTAGATGAATCATCTTCAATCTAATTAGAGACTCCAATGATTGGTTGACTTCTACTTTTAGGTGGGTCTAGTACTTTAATTAGATTCCAAATCTCTCACCACTTGCACCACTGGGCCCTATACTTGCATAACCCATGTTTTTTAATCATAGTTGCCCCTTTACTATACATTTGTCTAATATAATCACTCATTTGAAGTTAAACAATATGCTTGGTTGACCTGGGATCCTGAGTACCTTGAATGTCTTCATCAGAGTTGAAATCCTTCTGTCTTTGACTATCACTGTCACTGCAAGTGCCAAATTGATATACTACAGATGGATGCTCTTTATTCCAATAATTGCTAAAAAGTTCATCCTCCTTTATTTCCTCAAAAGCTGCTGAGATCTTTGGTTCACCCAAATTTTGTCTCATTTCTCAAAAATCATTCATTTTGGTTTGAGACCATAATTCAGATTTGCATGCCTCTTTAATTGCTTTCAGCATAGATCTCGTAGAAGGTTGAGAGGCTTTCTTGTAGAAATTAAAGTATGTCACAGGTTTTGATTGGTGTAACTTTGATATGTGCAATGTCATAATTTGGGATGACAATTCTTGCATTGAAATATTATTCTTTGTTGCATATTTCTCCATCTCTTTCTTAACCTCATCCCACGAATCTATGTTTTTAAACTTTTCTATCAGTGGCATCTCTTGATGTTGATATTTGCTTGCAGAGTTCCCATTGGCAATAAGTCTTGTTTTTGTTATGTTGAGTGGGTCATAATTCCAGTGACTGATATAATCAAAGCTAAAAAAATTCACCAATTCATTTGCCGTTTTGAAAGTCTCTCTCAAATGTGAGGCCTCCAATTGCGAAAAGGCAAGGAAGGAAATATCTTTTTCTTTTGTGTTGTCCACTGAAAAGTTCATTTGTACTCTCCATATGCTGTACATATTCTAGTACAAAAACTCTTTCTGTAATATGTATTAGAAGTTTGCACGGTTCAATCGCTGAACCGTAAAACTTTAACACAGTGTAGTCTTCCATGAAAAACCAGTCAGCCAATTGAATTTGACTTCCTAGTTGAATGCAATCTTTACAAGACACAAGCAATCTAGGCATCAAAGTGCTTGTAATATTTTGGTAAATAGGTGCCAAAAAACAAGTTTGCAAAATGGTTGTAGTTATTATTGCTACCAATCATCCTCATCTTATATGTCCACTCGTATACTGGACTTGGAGTCTTTGATTTCTTCTTGGTTTTCTCATCAAAGTTATAGACTTCAATATCAAGCTTGTTGTTCTTAGTCTGAAATATTGGGTGACGCTTTGCTAAAAGAAGGTAGCACAAGTATTTTGTGAACCTAAATGTCTTCATCTTGCCCGTAGTTGTATTTTGTTTAATCATTAGTAATTGTTCTTGCATAGATTAAACAATGTGCTGAACATAATTATATCTTACTTCTACCTTCTCAACAGACTGACCTCGACAATGGATATTATAAATAATTTCAAGAACGCTGCCCCCCACTTGTTATTGTCTAATCCTAGACAAAATGATAATAAAAAAAAATTATTTTGAACCCATGGCTCAAAAATATCACACAGATAAGGAGGCTTATGATCTATGTTTTGTGTAACATTAACACTAGTATGTTCAGCAGATGACTTCGAGTTTATTAAACCCTTAATATATGAATCTTGAAAAATTCTTTCTAGTTTGTTATAAGCTTGTGCTAGTTTATCTAACTCAATGCGCTCGTTAAAGCTTTGCTTTAAAGCCTAGCTCTAGGTCTAACAGAGTGAAAAGTTCACTCTCTGTTATGGATAAAATTTCCTCTTGAGTGTTTTGGTTTACACTTGCTTTTCTATTTTCATTGTAATTTTGAGCGCATAGTATTACAATTTCAAGGGAAGGGAATACTTCAGGTACAACGAGGTTTGCTAATACACTAACCAAAGCAACTAGTTTATTTGTATGTGCGCTAATACTTTTGTTATATTTGAAAAAAATTCTCCCCTTATGTGGATCTTTCCACTTATTAAACAACGAATTTCTAATTCCCATGATTCCCAAATCTCCATGGATGATAGGATAAAAAAAATCATGATATTCATTGATGAAACTTGGGGTTTTTAGTGCTTGCTTGAGTTCTATAATGTCTTTCTTTTCCTTTTTGTTTGCTCTCGTACTCGAGGTTTTTGATTTTGTTTTGCCCATGCTTGTTACTGGTATTAGTTATTACACAAAATTCTTTTTCAAGCCCTAATTTAAAAAAAATGTTAAGTGTAAACCTAAGATAGTAAAATTTCTATTGCTGCAAGTGCATTGCAAAAAATAAAAATAAAAATAAAAATAAAAATACCTGGAATCAAGATTCCATAATACCGGTGCTAGCAGAGACTTAGATAATCGGTGCTCCTTGTGATACTCAAGTTGTAGACTTTTAGTCTTCAAAATAGAAAATAGAATTCAGTCACAGTCTTTGAAAAGTTGAAAACCCTACAATATCAGACTCTTGAGAACTTCATAGTCTAAAAAATAAAAGAAACAATTTAATAGTTAAAAGTTAAAACGTAAGTAATTAATGGTTTAAAATACTCTACTCTGTACAATGTACATGTAAGTTACTATTGTCAATAATGTACATAATTATAATAATAAAAAGTAATAATTAATTGCATAATACATTTGTACATTTTAAATAAATTAAATAATAAAAATCGAACTTAATAGTCGACGACCCCTACCCATATGATTTTCGGGTCGATTTGTGGAATGTTATTGTTGTTGTCAAGAGTCATCCAAAATCGTGACACTTGTCATGGACACGTGTCCTTGACATGTGTCATGATTCCGGATGATTCTTGACAACAGCGATAACATTCCCAAAATTTACTCGAAAATCACATTGGACCATTGATCTTTCTTTTACTTAACAATCGAGATTAACTTATCACAAAGACTAAATAACTTAATAACTGACACTTAATCTAGCAATGACTGGTCATGTGTCACGATTCCGGATGAATCTAAGAACACAGAAAAGCATTCCCCAAATTGATCTAAAATTCATTTTGGGCCATCAATCTTTCTTTTAATCAACGGTTGAACATAAAAAAGACTCTTAGAATACAACTATCACATTGACTCTCGAATGATTTTGGGACGCGTGTCCTAATTTTGGGTAGAAATAGAATTTAATTTAGATCTTTTAAAATTAGGCCCAAAATGGAGCAGCGGTCGTTGATCTATCGTTCATTGGACGCTCCAAATCAATTTGTAAAACCTTTTGCGTAACAAATATTAAATTATAATTTATCTTATTGTTGCAAATTAAAATTTAAATCACAAATTGTAGTTGCACACATTTTAACTAAATGATTTAGTTAAAACATACAAATTATTTGAATTTCTTGACAATTTCCAAAATTTGTATTAGAATAAAATTAAACATGAAAAATAAATGAAAACATCGAAATTTCGAAAATATAAAATTATAATTTATAATCATTCATTGATGAATAATTGCTTTATAATGATAACTTAATTTAATAATCATAGCCATTTTACTTAATTAAAACTAATTTAGATTATAATCAATATTTGCTTGATAATGATAACTTAATTTAAATTTTAATAATCGTGGCATTTTTCAGTTAATTCAAAATGTGATAAAAAATTTAAAAATATTATGATGACCATGATATTTAAAGAAATTTAGACTTGAAAATAGGAAGTAATGATTCAATATTTTATATGAACATTTATATATAAGTTATAATTTGAACTTTAAATTCTCAAATCAAATTTCAATATAATTTATACAATTTAAATTGCGTGATGTTACTTGTATCATAAGTTTATCTTTAACAAAATATTTATTTATTTATTTAATATTTTTAAATAAATTAATATTAGTTAAAACTGTTATAACTATTAACTACAAAAATACAAATTAAAATAATCAATAATAATTATTATATAACTTGCATAGTCCTAGCCCCTACGTTCATATACTATCGAAATTTACAGGTTTTGAAATTTACAGGCCATACAAATACATTGCAAATTTTCATTGGATAATTTTTTACTATAATTCATGAATCAAATATGAAACCATAAATGGATTGAAACTGTTTTTTTGTTTCTAACTTTGTAATAGTTAATTTTTATAATAGAGTCGTAGACTAACATTTGAGCAGTGCATTTCTAAAAATCATAATACATCAGTATCGCTATATAACAATTGTCAATTACAGTTAAAACCAAATAATTTAAATATCTGGAATCATGATTTGATAAAATATAATAATTTAAAAACAAAATTGAACAATAGTTCACACATTTACAGGAACAACGAATTGAGAAGCCAAAAACTATTGTTTTCATTGATTATATTCAAGATTGTACAATGTACATATTCATAGCATATATATTCAAAATAGCGGATTAAATCAGCCCGATTTTACTATTTCATAATTTATATTCAAGGGCAAGGCCCAATCCAAAGTTCAAGTAACTAATCGTTTTTATCAAAACAAAAATCTTAAAAATATTTTTTTCCCAAAGGGCAAGGGTCAAGGAATAGGGTTTAGTGGAACAAGGAATTGGAAACCAAGAACAAGGAATAGGTTGAGGGCTTGAAGCCTTCAATCAGAAAGGTCTTTAAGCCCCTTTACGAGTAATTTCTTGGAGATGATAATGTCGCTAAACTCGTGCAACCATGTGAAGTCGGGGTCGTTGACGTCGTCCAACAACAACCATTTTTGTAGAAAATCCCTCCCGAGCTGCGCCCACTTTCGATGGCGAGTCAATTGGCCTTCATTAATGCCAAGTAGGAAGGGATGCTTCTATACAATGCACCCTATGCCTTGCTCCCAACACTTGTCTGCTATGTCTGCAAAAGGGATGCCAATGCTCGGCCTCGGTACCTGCTCGGCCTATACAAGGATTTTGACATCGTCTTCTAAAAATGTTACGCTGAAGTATCAAAATGCCTACTTGATTGCCTCCAAGGTCGAGAAGAGACGCGAGGAAGTTGGAGGTAATGTCCATGGACACGCGGTACCTCTTCTCATTTCTTAAGAATTTATGGCTGAGGACCATGAACAAAGCATAGCGGAAAAAAGACCTGTGGAATCTTCCTTGCAAACCATTGCTAGGACATCCTCAGGTATTATGCCCAAAAAGGGCTTTCGCAGACCCATTGTGGTGCATTTCAACCGAATTGGTGTATTCATGACAATTACAAGAAGTATCAAAATGTCTACTTGATTGCCTCCAAGGTCGAGAAGAGACGCGAAGAAGCGGGAGGTAATGTCCGTGGATATGTGGTACCTCTTCTCATTTCTTAAGAATTTATGGCCGAGGACCACGAACAAAGCATAGCGGAAAAAAGGACTTGTGGAATCTTCCTTGCAAGCCATTGCTAGGACATCCTCAGGGATCATGCTTAAAAAGGGCTCTTGCAAACCCATTGTGGTGCATTTCAACTTAATTGGTGTATCCACGACAATTAAAAACCTAAGAAACTCTGCAAATCGAGTTGAGAATTTGAAAAATGATAGTGAAAGAGGAATTGAAGAGACTCTTTAATAACAGTTGCATTAAATTGTTTGCGATCTTCCATATCTTTTGTTTTCGTATTCCTATTAATTTGCAAGTGTGGGAAATGTACTCACATTAATGTCAAACAATTGGAGTGCCTACCAAGCTGGCTGTAAATGGAATGTATTTATTGTAACTGTGAGTACCACATTTATGATTTTAATCTTGATATGATGTTCACTACATTCCAGTTAATGGTTGCCGTGCAAAACTTGCCACATGTCTCCATTCTAGAGAATTTCATGTGGCGCCAGGTCTTTTCAAGCAATTGACCCCAAAATGCATATTCTGTTGGTGATCTCTAATTAATAAACGGTCGATAAAACTAACATATTAATGATACCAAGTGAGGGTAAACAAGTTGGTAATGGTTACACTGACAATTTTTCAGTTTACCACTAAAGACTAGCCAAGACCATTATTATTTGTTTTCCTACAAAACAAGTAATTCGCCTCTGACATTACAAACTAATTTTTGGCAAGAAAAAAATAGTCAATAGTTATTTATGTGTCGGCAAAATATGTTTTAATTCGCCACATTTAAAATGATTTTTGTTAGGGCAAGAAATAAAATCATCAACATATAATAATTTATTTCCCTACATGGAACAAAAAAATCACCCTTGACATGAAAATTTTCCCACCCATAAAATGTTGGATTCGTTAGCATTTTAGGTATATTTTCTGGGAGGGGTTTCTTAAAGTTATTCCTGGTTAGACGGTGGAGGGTGCTACAGTATTTTGGCCTTATGTATTCATGCATTGAACAAGAAGAGCTTAGAGTCTTTAGTGTATTATATGTGGCGACTGATTCAACTTGTGTGTGAAAGTTAGTTGGCTAGATGGTGGAGGGTGCTTAACATTTTTTGTGCTTCATGTGTTCATGCATTGAACAATACCTTGGAGGCTATGTTCCAAGGGGCCTAAGTAATTTTTTGTGCCTCATATGTTCATGCATTGAACAATATCTTGGAGGCTATGTCCCCAGTGTTTCTAAACCCACTTCATCCCTAGTACGGTATGGGGACATAGGAACGCCATTTTCCTATCCCCCCTTTTGTACCCTTTTTGCAAAATTCAGAAATGGTCCTCAAAGTGGCTTTGAAAGTGAGTGGGGATGTACGGGAGGACTAGAAGTCGACCAAATTAGGAGAACTAGAAGTCGCCTACCCATCTCAAGGACTTCTAGCTGTTCTTTATGGCCGAAGCCATTTTTGGACTACTAGTGTTAAGAAAAAGACATTTAAATTTAGGAAAAGAGGCTGGTTGGACCAAAAAGACATAAAAACCATATTTAACAATATCAAAACCTATGCTAAGCATAAAATAACCAAAAAGAAGAAAAATAAATTCATTTTCACATTCTCAAAGGAGAAGAGCAGTAAGAAGAGGAGCAACTGGTCAAGGAGTGATCGACAATTGAAAGGGGAGGTTAGAAAATCACATCTACTTTATATTAGACTCTTAGACCCACCATCTACTGATTACAGAGAGTTAGATATTATTATTGAGTTCTATGTTTATTGTTTAGTAGTTTAGTTTAAGTAATTACATTTTAATATTTTATGTCATTTCATGGGTTGCCTTTGGGCATTTTTTCTATATATATGCCATGTAATGACAATGAAAGCATGTGAACTTTGTTAATTTGCTTATCCAAGTGATCTTTTTTAGGTCTAAAGGCAGACATTGTTGAAGTTTTAGGTTGGAAAGAGTTATTTTCATAAATTCTTCCATTTAAGAGTGAGAATTTGAGGTATAAGAATCTAATGTTTGATAGATTCAACTATAATAATTTTAACTAAGTTGCATGGTGTGAGTACCAAAACTGAATCTTGGCATGCCATCCTTTTTCAATGGGTAAGGGTACAAGAATACAGACATGTGTGTGTATGTGTGCATGTATGTGGTATATCCATCTATCTATCTATCTATATGTAACATGTTGAAAGTTATAAATAATAAGAATAGTGATACTCATAAATCCATAATTGCCAATAAATAAAATATTTAAATACCTCATAATATCATATTCATAATTGCCAACATTTTAATTACGATTCGATATTTAATATTCATATTCTTCACCAAAAGTGTTGAGGTCAACAGAATCAATTGGATTGCCACTGGCATGACATCCTTTTTCAATGGGTAAGGGTACAAGAATACACACACGTGTGTGTATGTGTGCATGTATGTGGTATATCCATCTATCTATCTATCTATATGTAACATGTTGAAAGTTATAAATAATAAGAATAGTGATACTCATAAGTCCATAATTGCCAATAAATAAAATATTTAAATACCTCATAATATCATATTCATAATTGCCAACATTTTAATTACGATTCGATATTTAATATTCATATTCTTCACCAAAAGTGTTGAGGTCAATAGAATCAATTGGATTGCCACTCCCACTAGCTATGTCAAGCGCAAAAACTGCCTCATTTATAGAGACCTTGACATGCTATGCAACTGCATCTAAATCAGTACAGTTAGGGGTTATATTCAAATTTTTTTCACACTCTCATTGTATACAGGTTTCTTATGTGACAAAATATGACGAAGGTTGGAGTGTATGCAGACCAAGTTCTCTACATTTTTTGCACACAAGTGGTGGGGCCTTGACCAAGTGGATAAAGGCATATATACTCCAATTTCATTCAATTAAAGAACTTGCAACTTGTTGAGCTTGCTTGCAACATTTAGTATTTAATGTTATAAATTCTAATTCAAAAATCAAAAGTTAATAAAATAAATATACCATATAGCATGATAGCAACAAATGAAAATCGAGAAAAATGAAAACAGGAAGGGAGAGAATTTTAATTGCTGGAGTTTGCATCAATTGGAGCCTTGACCATGCAGATATCGCAACTCGCTAATACTTTCTTCCATTTGTCCACAAGAGCGCTATCTGAGTTGGCAAACATGCTCAATATATTTTTTGGTTTCTTTATCTATATATATCTTAGTTACTGATTTGAGTTTGATTCGAAATTCGGGTTCAAAGAATCGGTTTGCCGATACGGCAAAATTTTGGAAAGGGTTTTGGGTTCATTTGTACAAATACATGTAAAAATTATATATATATTTATGAAGGCTACAAGCATAAGTTAAAATTAGATTGTCATAGTATCAAAAAATCATATGATTTAATCATTTAAACAACAAAAATACCATAAACTTTAAACTTGTAGTTGTAATCATAGCATCATTACAAACCATTGTCCAATTGATTAGCAGGCCTTGCTAGACAAGTTGAATACAAACAAGAGAGCTCCTTTGTCGAAAGCCCTATTTATTGCAATAGGCATACAACAAGCACTTGGAAAGAGTTATAGCTGCAACATTGTTCTATTCGTCAATGATGGATTTATTCTGTTCATGTCTACCATTGGAGAAGCTCATCGTCTCCACATTCATGATCTATACTAGTCCATTTTGTGCAATTAAACATACTCTATGTCAAAGATGCAACCGAGAATGCCTGCATATAACATTTTGTAGGAAAATCAAAGAGTCGTTGATGCACCAAATATTTTTAAACCCTAGGCGAATTTTGGACGAATTGGACCTGAATTTGGTATTGGTTCGAACCAATACATGGTTCAGAGGGCAAAGTTACGAACCTTGGTAGCTAAGGTGTATATATTTCTAAATGCAAGCTTAATAAAAACATAACATATAGCATGGTAGCATCAAATGAAAATTGAGAAAATGAAAAATAGAAAGATACGCGTGAGAGAATTTTAATTGCTAAAGGCTATAAGAAATGGAGCCTTGACCATGTAGATACCACAACTCGCTAACACCTTTTCTCCATTTGTCTAGAAGAGTGCTATGAGTTGGCAAAATTGCTCAAGATTTTTTTAAGATTTCTTTATTTGTATATATCTTTCTAAATGCAGCTTTATAGACAACAACAACCTCCCTATATATGGTGCTACTCTCGACAATGAAAGTACCTTTTTGCTATAATATTTTGGTGACAAAGGGAACAGTAAGAGATGTAAGGTGGTGGTCATCTTGTTCGTAAGGCCAATGATACTCTTTTGCACAATTTCCCACAAGCTTACCACTTATCATCGAGGATAAATGCTTTTACCTTTTGGGCTCTTCTTGTACTGGACTGCCCATAAAGTCCACAAGCTATTGATGAGCATAGAACCCAAGGTTTTGCACGCCTTCACAATTTGTTTGAAGATGATTGTATTAGGTACAAACCACGTTTTGGCAACCAAACATGGGATAAAAATTATGTCACATCTACAATAAAAAACATACTAAAAATAAAATTTAAATTACTGCAACAAACTCTAACTTGGAAGAGGTCTTGAGTATGGCTTGTAACATATGATGATTACTACAAACATTTCAATCTCCTTAGCTCCCATGTAGACTTGTTTGACACTTTCAATTTGTGTGCCAATCTTTTGCAATATCAAATTGAGTGGTTGGCTTCCACATGGTGTCAAGAAAGTGTGACCATACATACCCTACACTATAGATCCAAATTCCATACAATTTTTAGTATTATTAGTTATTACTTGGACTATATTTTGAGGCCTCACCATTTCAATTTGTTCTATGAGGGTAGTGGCAATGAAACTTGCATCTTCTATTTGCTCTGCACAATCCACTACCTTCAAAAAAATATTCTTTTGAGCAGAAATTTTGTTATGTGACTTTTTCCTTAAGATAAGATAAAGTTATGAAGCAATCCTTCAAAATTAAAAGGGAGATAAAAAGAAAAAATATTTATGATCTTTAGGTTAAAAGAGATATTAATAAAGAATATTTATAAATAATATTAAGGAAGTGGACGAATAATTTTTATTTAAATAATTATATCAAAGAAACCTTTTTGACAGGGTATGATGGCTTGCAAACCACCCCTTGTAAAGTTATATAAAGGATACACGCGAGACTTGGAAAGGGCATGGAGAACACTCATCAAAGAAGGAGAAGGTGGGCTTTGTGAGCTTTGAGCACTTGGAGTAGGGGCCCATAGTTTGTGTCCAACTCAGGGTACGACCTACACTTCGGATAGTTGTGGACAAATCTGTTGTGCATGTTCAAAAATTACACCAGAGCATGTTGAGTAACCTCTAAAGCATGTTGTGGAGATGTGAGGTAATGCTTTAGAGCATTATGATTTGAATAAAAACTAGTTCCTCCTAAATGTGCCATAGCTATGAAATCGAAGACCATGAAGTCTTCTTAGAGTGAGAATGACCATTCCAAACGCTCAAGATTCAGATAATATTGGAAACCATTGATGGTAAAAGATATCGAGAATAGGATATTTGAAGTTAGAAATAATTTGATTTATTTATGTGGTTATGTTATTCAATTCATTATCTTGGATATTTCTTTTAGAGTTCTTATTTATTATCATATGTATGGTATGCATTGTTGTTTGTCTATTTGCATAATATTATTGAAAATTATGTTAACTCTAGTAATAACCATTGTATCAATTCTCATCTAAATGCATAGGTCTAGGAGAAACATGCCATTACACATTGTTATAACATTGATCAATGGTTTATTTTAACAACTATAAAAAATAACAGACAAACCTATTTTGAGCCATGCATCTTAGATCACTCACAACGATGTCTCCATTGAAACTTTCTCCTTCACCAATAAGGTGGTTCCACCTTTCCATAGCTAGGATTAACATAATCAGGAGGCGTATTGCAAAGGTATTCACCACATCTCACCAGTAAGATGATCTAGAAATGTTGAAAGAGTCCGAGGGGTTTAGCTTAGTTGATTGAAGCAATGTATTCTCATTGTGGAAACCTCTCTTCAAATCCTAGGAGGGACATCTTGTGGCTTTCTAAGTTGTGACTCTCGGGGTATCCCAATTGTTGTTGCTGGTAAGGAGCTAGACTCTTATGTTGTTGTTCAAATGAACACAAGATTTGTAAATGATATTCAGTAGAAAAAAAATGTTGAAAGGAAGCCCATTTCTATAAATACACCGAGAAATACTTTGATCGCTGATTTCATTTTTGAAGGTCTTGTCCATTGGGCCTGCTTTTTATTCAAACTGGAATATTCTCTTCTTTAGAAGATGGCAGTATAAGCATGAAAGGATGTTGGCCAGCTGGTTGTGTGAAGCCACTAGAAAGTTTCTGCAAGCTTTCTTGGAAAGAGGATGGCAACATCCTGTGATCTATTACTTCTCATGTCAGCACCCTTCCTCTTGTTCTTTTACGTAAGACAATATTAGTTCCTTTGGCAGCACTATTTTGTTTGGTCCCAAACAAGCTTGCATTCCTTGTACTGAGATGGCACATAAATGAGCTTTTTCTTGAAATTATGAGCACTTATACTCTTTTTGAAAATGGGTGCACTTCTAAAGAAAATCCCCTCCACCAAGAATTTGTTGAATAATGTTGTATGTTGCCAGAGAGGTGGTGCTGCATTATATTTAAGAGAACTCTTCATTCAGGCAACCAAATGTAGAACTAAGCCAATCTGTATGAACCTAGAATGAAAAACATTAACAACACTACAATTGAAAAAAAATGGCATTTTAACCCTTGTAATGCAAAAACAGTTAAAAATAAAAATTCTAAACTTACTCAGTCTTCATTAAGAACTGGAAAATCTTGAAACAATTATTGAAAACTTGAAACAAATGAAAGATTTACTCACCTTTGATGGATAAATATTCCTTGTGGAGCGAGTCCTAAGTTTTGTGTGTGGATCTTACTCCTCCATAGCTCTTGCCTTCAAAAGAAATGAAGCAACCTGTGAAACCCAACAATGGCAGCTTGGAGAAAAAAATGGTCTTTTGATGCTTGGTGTTTTTTGTTAATTTTAGGATTGCTGCAAATGTAATAACAATTTCTATTTTACTGATTGTGTTCCAAATGCAAATGAAGGCTTATAAATATGAGGGGGTGAAGAGACATGTCTCTACAGTTAAACATCACTAGTTAACATATTAATATAATAGTAATATAAATAACCATATATGTAACTCATCTTAAGTATATATGTAATATTAATATGTTAATTATATATGTAATATATTATTATAAAACCATATATATATATATAAGATATTCATTAAAGATTATTTACCATCAACAAGGTATCTCATATAAAAAACAATCCGATAGAAGCTACAACTTTAACACTCCCTCTTAGATACGAAGGATTTATAGAACACATTATGCTCTCAAGAATATGAAGAGATATCATTTCAGTATGATATTCATCTCATTATGATGCTAAATTTCTCACCTTTCATAACACACAATTGAAGCAATTTCCATAACTTTAAAAAATCACCTTGAGTGTGGTCTATAGTAGTAACTATGTCACAGTGTCAGACAAGATCTGGTGCAAAAAAACATAACAAGATTATCACAGTGTTCGACAAAATCTGACCCAAAGAACCATGATAATAGGTCTACCATTTATAAGATTGCCACCTTATAATGGTTACCTTCTGTTTGTTCGTTATCATGATTTCCAACACTCTGGGACAACAGTTTAATGAAGTCTCTCATGATAACAGGTCTACCATTTATAAGATCGTCACCTTTCATTACATATCAAATAGTAACCACCGTGAACCAAGTTAGAGGGTGGTACACAAGCTTTCACCTCAATTCTCTCTCAAAGAGAAGAATGCATTATAAGGAATTTTACTTAGAACTTCTCCTCATAGAGAAGATATCATTCACAAAGGATTGCACCTCAAAATTCTCCCTATAAACAAAGATCCTGAGAAGTCAGGTCCTCTAGTTACTCCATTAGAATCTCTCTTCGCTCAAGGATGCCTCTCGAACTTCCTCTAAATCTGATATCAATCTTCAAACTTTCTGGTGATAAGTCATTACTTCCTCATGATATACATAGGAGTAGGCCCATCAAAATCATGGAGTTACACACATGTATTTCTAGACTCCCTTCGAGTATCTATCTTCTAAGCTCCTACATCGCCTTAGAAGAAATTTCATACTCCCTCTTAATGTAGAAGGATCTCATAATCTCAATCATCAAAAGTATTTTCATCAAGAGCCTCACTTTATCCATCTTGGTCATTCGCATCTTTGGAGCTACTATCATAAGATTGAGTTTGCACAATATTTGGTAGCATGTGTAAAGTACCAACCTTATTTTTCTGCAAGAACATCTTAGACAAAGGAAAAGATCATGGAAAATAACTTTTTTAGTATGTATAGGATTATAATTAAATGAATAAATAAATGTAAAATATACGAGTACTTATCTGCCCATGAGGGTCATGGAACATCTCCTTTCTAAAGATGGTTCAAGTGGGAATGGAACATTGGTTATTATTCCCCCCAAAATGTAAAATTCCCACTCTTATATTGTTGAACACTTTTGCATCACATCAAATTCTTTCTAAGTTCCAACTTGCTCTTTTCATCCATTGAAGGTCCATACATTCACTAAACTTAACAGTAGAAGCGAACATGTCCTTCCATTTTCTCAAACTCATCCATAGTATGCCAATATCTTGATTTAGTATGATTGTGCCACATGTATGAATCTACAACTCGTACTTCAAGTTTGATTCATCAAAGAGAGACTCGTAGATGGTTCAAATGAATTCTTAAAAACTTCATTAACATCTCACAATAACTCAAATCTTCTTTGTTTATGCAAATGTATTTGTTTTATCGTTTGATTATACCTATATTACTCACGTCTTGCAATCTGTATATTCGAAATTTATATCATTAGTCAACCTATCACAACGTGGTTTACTCCCTCTTAATTAATAAGACTGAGTTCATTGAAGGTTTAACTAAATAACATCCTTAGTTTTCTCCCTCTCTTTGAAGGTTTCCTCTAATGTCTCTCCCTCTAAATTTCAATCTCTCTCTTCTTGCAATAAAATTCTCAAAGAAAAGATCAAGGCACGTAGCTTTTATATTGTGTATAGAGATAAGAGAAAGACTATAAGAAATAAATAAAGGTAATTCTAACGATATAATAATAATAAATACTTATCTCAATATTTTGGAACTATATAATCCTCTTAAGTTCTATACCAATTTGATTTTTGCATTCTAATAACAATAGTTACTTGAATCACAATCATTTGTTCCGCCCCTGTTATGACTATGCAACACGATATTCTTATCATACTTCAGGTTTACGAAAGTACATCATCCGAATCAAAGAAATAATTTAGTCACTGGATATACATTGAACTCCTTTGTTACTTGCCATCGTTTAATATTCAACCACTGCTTTATTGAATTAAGTGATGTGGCAATTTTTTTTGTATTATACTCATCCTGATTCTTACACAAGTAGCCGCTTATCAACAGGTTGCTTTTTTTACTATAATATTTTCTGAATCCATTCTTGTCGTCATAGGGTGTATAATGTTTTGCCATTCAAACTTTTTATCGTGCTCCTTTAAAAAATAATCTATCACTACTTAATTTTCATCGGGCTTTCTTTACTTATCAATTTATCGAGCTCTATCTCTACCGTTTGACGTGGAGTCCTTCGAACTCCTCGTGGGTTCCTTTGACTTCACCAAAAATAGTGTCGATGTTTTAGTCATATGTGTGATAAACATCTGACTTGTTTAATTGTTGCATATTGGCATCAAAACTGTCAGGCCATTAGAATTCATATCTTTAATCGTTCCTTTTGCTGGTAATACTTTATTTGACTTCTTTTACAGAATCGTTGTTAAAACTTAATTGCCGCTCAAATATATTGTTGACGACACCAATTATTTTGAACATGGTAATTCTTTTATTAACGTCACCCGTTTGTAGTTAAATCAATCACTCAATAGGTTGTTTCCTCTTCAAAAAATGCACATAGGCGTCCAAGACTAGAGCCATACGATACCTCCTATTGTCTTCAAAAACTTATATCATGTATTCTTGTATTTGCTAACTTATATCTTATCAGAATTTGCTCACTGTGTGTTGTCACAGTAATGCGCTTATGAACAACACTGCTTGTGAGAATTCCTTCATGCTAGCCTTTTTTTATTTTAAAATGTTTTGTGTTTTTGGGTTCTAAATTGTACCATTCAACATGTCATACCACATGTTCTGACCAAAAATTCCCTGTCATGTCCCCTTTGCAAATAATTGAAAATAATAAACTTTGCTAAGGCAGGCAGGCTCCAAAAAGGTGAAGTTTCGGCAAAAGGGGCTAATTTTTGGAAAACAATGGACAAATAAATAAAAATTATTATTAAATTACATTTTATTAACCCCTCTTGGACGTGAGTTAGGGTTATGCCCTCTTTTAAGGGGTTTGGAGGCATTTTGAGCTAATTCCAAAACTTGATTTTCGCTCATTTCTTTGTTGTTCTTCAGAGGCTGCCAAACCTGTGAAGAAGGAGACCCAAGAATGGAAGTTTGCAGGTTTCCAGGAAGGCTAAGGACGGGAGTTTGAAGCCATTCCATGTGCATGCTCATTCAGAGTATGCCTTTGTGCTGAACAGTGCAGATTTGTGGGTTTTCGAGTGTGTTTTTTGTAAGAGTTTAGTGTTATCGGTTCAGTATTTCATATCAGTTTGGGTTGCTGTTGTATTTCAGAATTTAAGATGTTAAAATAGAGCTGAATATATGTATTGGGACGTGGTTCAACTTCTGAGATAGTTTATTAGTGTTTTTGTGGTGTTTCCGGGCATTTTTGTGTTATTTCGGGAGCCCGATGAGCATAGTTTTTGTCCTACGTTTGTGAGCTGTTGTGTAGATGCTATACAGATCTGAAAATGTCATTTTGTAGACCATTATGTTGCTGAAATTCTTGTAAAAATGTTCATTTTCAGATTTATTAATAATATGCGAAGTTGTGAAGTTTTTGGCACTATTTCGGACATACCCGATTTGGGGTTTATTGAGAAATTGGTGGATCTTTGTAATATTGGTTGTTTGATTTTGAAAATTTGATTAGAGGCTTGAAATATCATAGGAAATTAGAAAAAAAGGACATTTCAGTGGTATCAGAGCTATGATCTTGCTAGCCTGAGGGTTTGTAGAAGTTTGCATGTCAGTTTTGACCACTACCCAGATCTTGCATGTCATAATTTATGGTTGCATGTTGCTTCTAATCAGTTGCATGTCAAAATTTATTGTTGCATGCTACTTCTAATCACTTGCATGTTAGTTCTTGGTGAATTTGGTGGTTGCAAGTTGCTTCTAATCAGCTGCATGTCAAAATTTATGGTTGCATGAAACTAAGTGAAAGAGAAAAAAGGTATTTGCAGTGAGAAAAGAATAAAGAAATTTTGATCAAACCTCCAGTTGAAAGTAAAAGTACAAAATCCAAGGAAGGAAAAAGTATGGCTGATCCAGATGAGATGGCAAAGAAATTCTTCCAAGACATCCAAAATACTCAGAAGCAAACAGTGGATAGTTTGGCAGAAACTAGAGAGGCTTTGCGAATATTGACAGAAAAATTGCAAGGAGTTGCATCTATTAATGAGAAAGGGAGCACTTCAGAGGAGTCAAGAAATCTGAAATCCACACCATCTAAATCAACCAAAACTATTTTCTTGCCTACAGATGAGCCACCAATACCGAATCCAACCCTTAATCCCGTGGAAGAGGTTACATGTAACTTGATTGCATTAAGAGCTACTTACAATGGCTTAGATGATGACTTTCGCATTTCGGTTCCTTTTAGAGAATATGTGGATATGATGAACACTTTGATGCCCAAGAAAGAGAATAGGAGGGAGCATGACATAAGTGGAAGAGAGCTCAAAAATAAAATAAGCAAATTTACAGCACTTACTTTTGATGGAACAAATAAAATTTCAGCTAGAGCATGGCTACAAAAATTACAGACTTTCTTCACACTTAACCCCATGAAGGAGAGTGATGTTGTTCAATTTGCAAGTCTACACTTGGAAGATGCAGCTTATGATTGGTGGTATCATGGAATGACTACTCAAGGTCATGATTAGGTAACTACATTTGATGATTTCAGTCAAAGAGTGATAGATAGATTTGACCTCAAGGATGATGAAGAGTACTTTAAAGAATTGTCAAAGTTGAAGCAAACCAAATCAGTTAATGAGTATATAGAAGAGTTTCAAAAAGTGGCTGTTATGGTACTTGATATGAGTGAAAAGAGGATTGTTTATCTTTTTCTTGATGGTTTAGAAGATTCTGTTAAGGGTTTGGTTAAGGCTTTTTCACCCTCAACCTTACAGGAAGCTATCAAAAGAAGCTTGCAACTTGAAACTTGTGTGCTTATGAAACCAGTCACTAATCAAAAACCCCCAAATCTTTGGCAACATAAGGAAAATTTTCAGAAAAAGACTTTCCCAACACTACCACCAAAAGATGTGATAAATGTGGCAAAAAAGAAGGTAGATGAAGAGACTAGGAGTGAATTACGAAGGAAAAAGCTTTGTTTTACTTGTAGAGAACCATGAGTTCCAAGACACAGATGTCTGGGGAAAGGTCAAGTGCACTATATTGAAGTTGCTTTAGAATCTGATTCTGATGAGCTTGAGGAATTTCATGACACTAAAGAGGAGGTAGAAGAAGAGAAAGAAAAAGAAATCAGCAAGGATGGCACTTTAGTAGCATTATCAGGAGTCCCAAGTTACCATCCCTTTCGAATTCGAGGGGTACTAGCAAGGCAAAGGTTGACAGTTCTTCTTGATAGTGGGGCAACTCACAATTTTATTGATGAGGGATTTGTCATGAAAAGAGGGCTTAAAGCAGAAGATTTTGAGGGATTCAATGTTACTGTAGCTGATGGATTCACTATGCCTTGCACACGGGTGGTGAAACAACTCAAGATGTCCTTAGGAGATTATGAGTTATGTGATGACTTCTATGTGGTTGGTATTGGGGAGACAGATCTAGTATTGGGTGTTCAATGGTTGCACTCTATTGGAGGCTATTACATGAACCATCAAACTATGGAGTTTAAATTTCATTCCAATGGGAAAGAAGTCATATTGAGAGGTTTATCGAATGGAGCACCTAAGGCGGTCTCGGCAAAGAGGATGGAGAGGACTTTTCGAAGAGGACAAGTAGCATGGGCAGCAGGAGTCATAATCCATCCAACAAGGTCTCCAAAGAATCAAGGTAATTTCCATTTTGAAATTCAGAATATTCTTGATAAGCATAGTATAGTTTTCAATGATTTGCCTCCAGGATTACCACCAGATAGAGGTTTTGAGCATGTTATAGAGTTAGAACAGGGTGCCAAATCAGTTATAACAACCCCTTACCGCCATCCAAGAGGTTATAAGGAAGAAATTGAAAAAACTATTAAAGAACTCCTGGACATGGTATTCATAAGGCCTAGCTCTAGTCCATTTGCATCATCTCTGGTACTTGTCAAGAAAAAGGATGGTACAATGAGAATGTGTATAGACTACAGGGCTCTAAACAAGAAGATCATAAAAAACAGGTATCCCATACCACGCATAGATGAACTCATTGATGAGTTACATGGTGCGGTATACTTCTCAAAAATTGACTTAAGATCAGGGTACCATCAAATCCGAATGAGGAGTGAAGATGTGGAAAAGACTGCTTTCAGATGTCACTATGGGCACTTTGAATTTCTTGTTATGCCATTTGGCCTCACTAATGCACCTGCAACATTCCAATCTTGTATAAATAAGGTATTCAGCCAGCATCTTCGAAAATTTGTTTTGGTATTTTTTGATGATATCTTGATTTACAGTAAAACATGGGAAGAGCATCTAAAGCACATAGACACTGTTTTGGGAATCTTGGAGCAGCAATCCTTCTATGCTAAGCTATCTAAATGTGAGTTTGGTTTGACAGAGATCCTATATTTGGGACATATTATAAGTTCTAAAGGAGTACAGGTTGATCAACAAAAAATCCAAGCAATTTTGGATTGGCCTCCACCCACTAATCTTACACAGTTGAGAGGTTTCTTCGAGTTGTGTAGCTACTATAGGAGATTTGCCAAGGGATTTTCTCAGCTTGCTGCCCCCTTGACTGATTTGACAAAGAAAGGAGCTTTTGTTTGGACAGAAGAGGCACAAAAAACATTTGATAAGCTTAAGGAGGTAATGAGTTCATGCCCTGTGCTTGCAATTCCAGATTTCTCTTTACCTTTTGTTGTTGAATGTGATGCTTCTGGAGAAGGTATAGGGGTTGTCCTAACCCAAAGGGGACATCCAATAGCATTTGAGAGTAGAAAATTAAATCAATCAAAGAAAGGTTACTCCATCTATGATAAGGAAATGTTGGCAATCATGCATGCACTTCATAAGTTTAGACAATATTTGGTATGTGGGAGATTCATTGTAAAGACAGACCATAATAGCCTCAGGTTCTTTTTAAACCAAAGGGATTTGAATGATCGTCAACAAAAATGGGTAAGCAAATTGCAAGCTTATGATTTTGATATTGAATACATGAAAGGAAAGAATAATGTGGTTGCTGATGCTCTCTCAAGAAGGCCCACTTTGGGTTCTTTAACATCTATCTCTCCTGATTGGAAAGTCTCCATAATTTCAGAGTATGCTAAAGATTCCTTTGCCACCAAGATTTTGGAAAAGTTAGTGGATGATAACAGGTACAAGGTTGTTGATGAATTCTTTTATTACAAGAACAAGATCTTCTTAGTGCCAGGATCAAAAACTAAGGAGAGGATATTGAGGGCCTTTCATGACACACCTTTGGCTGGTCATCAGGGATACTTCAAGACATATAGGCAAATCCGAGAGCGGTTTTCATGGAAGGGTATGAAGGAGGATGTCCTTAAACACATTAAGGAATGTATGGTATGCCAACAAAGCAAGAGTGAGCAGAATTTCCCTGCAGGGTTGTTGCAGCCACTTCCTATTCCTGAACAAAAATGGGAAAGTATTTCCATGAACTTCATCACTGGGTTGCCCAAGGTTCAAGGTAAGGATTGCATATATGTGGTGGTAGATAGACTAACTAAATATGCACATTTCTTTCCTATCACATCTGATTTCAAGGCATCACAAGTGGCCGAATTGTTCTTCAAGGAATTTTTTAGATTACATGGCTTACGTATAAACATTGTTAGTGACCGGGACAGTAGATTCCTCAGCTCTTTTTGGAAGGAGCTCTTTTATTTGGCAGGAACTGAACTCACTCCCAGTACTAGCTATCACCCTCAAACAGATGGACAAACAGAGATAGTTAATAAATGGATAGAGGAATATTTGAGGAACTATGTTTCAAATCAACAACATGCTAAGGTGAAATGATTACACCTAGGGGAGCATTGTTACAATACATCTCATCACATGTCTATTGGTATGCCTCCTTTTCGTGCTCTTCATGGTTATGATGCCCTTTCCTTTGTTGATATAATACTTTTCGATAACAGAGTACCTGCAGTAAGTGATTTCGTCAAGCAAAGCCAAGACATAATAAGGTCCCTCAAGGATAATCCACAACATGCACAAAACCAACAAAAGTTATATGCTGATAGGAAAAGGATTGAAAGATCTTTTGAGGTGGGAGATTTGGTATTTGGTAGGTTGCAGCCATATAAGCAAAGCACCTTGAAGAGGAGTGGGGTAGAGAAACTCAAGCCAAGGTTCTATGAGCCTTATAAGATCATCAAGAAGGTAGGAGAGGTAGCTTATGAATTGGAGCTCCCACAAAACAGCAAAATACATAATATTTTCCATGTATCTTGCCTGAAGAAGGTTCTAGGCCAGCAAACCATAGTATCATAGAATTACCACCTCTTGATGATGAAGGGAAATTAGTTTTGATACCAGAAGAGATTTTGATACAAGAGAGAAAAGATTGAGAAACAGAAGCGTCATAGAGCATTTGGTCAAATGGAAAGGATTAGCACTAGAGGATGCAACTTGGGAAGGAGCACATATTCTTGAGAATTCCAACCTTCATTGCTTGAGGACACGCAATATTTGGGAGGGGAGGACTTGTCATGTCCCCTTTTCAAATAATTAAAAATAATAAACTTTGCTAAGGCAGGCAGGCTCCAAAAAGGTGAAGTTTCGGCAAAAGGGGCTACTCTTTGGAAACCAATGGACTAATAAATAAAAATTATTATTAAATTACATTTTATTAACCCCTCTTGGACGTGAGTTAGGGTTATGCCCTCTTTTAAGGGGTTTGGAGGCATTTTGGGCTAATTCCAGAACTTGATTTTTGCTCATTTCTTTGTTGTTCTTCAGAGGCTGCCAAACCTGTGGAGAAGGAGACCCAAGAACGGGAGTTTCCAGGTTTCCAGGAAGGCTAAGGACGGGAGTTTGAAGCCATTCCATGTGCATGCTCATACAGAGTATGCCTTTGTGCTGAACAATGCAGATTTGTGGGTTTTCGAGTGTGTTTTTTGTAAGAGTTTGGTGTTTTCGGTTGAGTATTTCATATCAGTTTGGGTTGCTGCTGTATTTCAGAATTTAAGATGTTAAAATAGAGCTGAATATATGTATTGGGACGTGGTTCAACTTCTGAGATAGTTTATTAGTGTTTTTGTGGTGTTTCCGGGCATTTTTGTGTTATTTTGGGAGCCCAATGAGCATAGTTTTTGTTCTACGTTTGTGAGCTGTTGTGTAGATGCTATGCAGATTTAGGAATGTCATTTTGTAGGCCGTTATGTTGCTGAAATTTCTGTAAAAATGTTCATTTTCAGATTTATTAATAATGTGAAGTTGTAAAGTTTTTGGCACTATTTCGGACATACCCGATTTGGGGTTTATTGAGAAATTGGTGGATCTTTGTAATATTGGTTGTTTGATTTTGAAAATCTGATTAGAGGCTTGAAATATCATAGGAAATTAGAAAAAAGGGACATTTCATTCCCATTACTCTTTTCGGTTCTCTTCTTTTCTTATTTCTTTTGATATCTATGAAATGATCCTTGTTTGTTTTGTTTTATTATCATAAATGGCACTTCTTTTCATTCGGTGGAAAAATATATATATTCCTCCTCTATTCGGTATCATATAATTCCCTCATTAATACATATTATGTTCATCAAATCGCTACTTCTTCAGTTTTAAGTTTTGAACATTAACTCTGTGGAAAGCCATACAGTTCCCATCCTATTTCTACATTGAGGTGCATAGTGTCCCAAGTTTTGAGTGTTAATGTAATGATTGATTGCACGAATTAGTTTTGCAAAAATTGTATTATCTTCCTGTCAGTAATCAGTTTATCACTTTGTTGCTTCATACATCTTTTGTGCTATATGATCGGTGAAATACTTCTAGTGCATGTGATCCGTGGTTTGTTTGTTACTTTCACTATGGACCACATGATAATTTTGTATTTGATATGGACTGTATCTACTTCCACGTGTGCTCGGGAGTCTTGCGTGAACTATGGTCTATAAGAAATCACAAATTGTGGGATGTTGAAGGTAGTCACAAATTTTGGGACTAAGAGCGCAACATTGCTAAGGCAAGAAGCTGTCGAATCTTCTCCGCAGAAAATGATGTGATCGAGCAAGTCACCTCCATAGCATAGAGCGACGAAGGAGATCTTCATAGTGATGGCATGCTGGTGCTCCTCATCAAGATTATCAAGAAAGCGAACCCTGACTGCTTGCCTCTCTAAGATCAGCCCTCTCGCTGCTCTAGCTATCAGATGATCTGCCAATGTCATCTTTTCATGATCGATGTGTGCCACTATGCATATGTTCCTCACCTGCTTCTCTTGTTTACACCTTGTTTCCAAGTTTCCATTATTCAAACACTTTCTTAGATTTGTAGTCTAGCTCTGATACCATGTTAATCTTAGGATCGCTGCAAATGTAATAACAATTTCCATTTTACTGATTGTGTTTCAAATGCAAATGAAGGCTTATAAATATGAGAGGGGGAGACATGTCTCTTTGCTGCAAATGTAATAACAATTTCCATTTTACTGGTTGTGTTCCAAATGCAAATGTAGGCTTATAAATATGAGAGGGGGAGACATGTCTCATGAAGAGACATGTCTCTATGGTTAAACATCACTAGTTAACATATTAATATAATAGTAATATAAATAACCATATATGTAACTCATCTTAAGCATATATGTAATATTAATATGTTAACCATATATATATATAATATATTATTATAATATTATATAATATATATAATATATATTATATTATTTATATAATATATATAATATATATTATATTACTTATATAATATATATAATATATATTATATAAATAAGATATTTATTAAAGATGATTTACCATCAACAAAGTATCTCATATAAAAAACAATCCGACAGAAGCTACAACCTTAACATTTTTGAAATGACCTCAAAACACCAAATAGATTAAGTTTAGGTGAAATCGTGATTTTAGGGGGGAATGGAGGAATTAATAGATGTTTTTTTTTATAAAATTTGAAAATGCCTTTTTTGGCATTTAGGCCGTGGGTATGCCTCAGGTTTGACAAAGGCACTACTAGTACTCGAGCAGTACCTTGGGAAACCCAGGTGCATACCGACACTGAACTAGTGAGCCCAAGCAGTACCTTTAGCAATTCTGGGGGTGTAGCAGTACTGGACTGGTGTGTCCAAGCAGTACCTTGGGTGACCCAGGTGTATACTGGCATTGGACTGGTACTTGACTGTGTGAGGACCTGAACAAGAGGCTGCAGGGAAGGACCTAATAATGCAACATTTTGTTCTTCCAAATATAAATGAGATCCCCTGTGGTCTTGCTGGAAAAGGCTTTTATTTCTCTCATCCCAAATGTTCCAGAGCATAAGGGTAATGCGAGACCGCATCACAGGGAGTAGGTTTTGATCCTTAGGCAAATAGCTTTGCCATGCTCTAATAAGATGTTCAGAATAACCCAAGAAATTTGAAACACTGTAGATAAAAACGGCATAAGGAGACCACCATGGGCATTGTAAAACAGATGTGTATCATCAGACATCGATGAATTAGTTAGGAATCTTAGGATTAATCACTGCATTGCAATCATATCTGCGAACGCTGCCCTTAATATACTGGATTTACAGTTGATCTGTTATATCTTATATCTTTCTTTTTTCCTTATATTGTTATTGGTTTTCTGCTGGTTCTATGTTTGAAACATCGCTCACAGTATGCTGTTATGTTGATAGATATTTGGCTATCATGGAGGACGAAGGACTTGAAATTTCTCAGCCGGGTTTGGACATATCTAAATCTGAAATTCATCATCGTATCACAGTACGCAGTCATCGTACAAGGGTTCACAGGCAAGCTGCTTCTTTGTACTGTAAATAAGTTAGAATGTCTTAGATCTGTCATTTTATTGATGTGAATTTAATTTATCTATTATTGCTTGCTTAATGCAATTTACAGAAGAATCTACAAATTACGAGGCCATGGACGCTGTTATGAAAATAGTACTGGACCTCCATGTACAGGGTAAGTAAAAATCTTTGACTCATATATTTTTTTATATACTGCTTGCTGGAGCTTATTTTACTTGCAAGAAAGAAGGTTTTCCATTTTGTTGTTTTGGTGCTTGCCTATATTTATCAAGTGTGGCAAGATGGTTCTCTGTAGGTTTTAACTAAATCAAATTTTATAACTGTACAATTTTTTCTGAGGAAACCATGTTCCTAAGCACCTATCTCTATGGGCTTTCTGTTACAGATGGGTTGAAATGATGGCTCCTGTTTTCTCAAGAGATGCATGGCGCTGTGCTTGGTACATGATTCAGGCAAGTGTCCTTTATTTGACTTTCAAATGATCCTATTTGATAATTTATTTAGCTACTGAAAGGACAGCTTCTTATCTACACTCTAATACAACAAAACAGCTTCTATTATGTCATACAAGTTATAGAAGGGAATTGTATGTCAAGCTTAGGTTGAAAACACAAGATAATAATTCTAAGACAAATATGCATTTGAAATTATTTCCAAAGGAATTGGGATAATGATAGGGAGAGGGGATGAACTAATCACTAGTTCATGCTTCTAGTCAACCACTGAGACCTAAGGTGACTCCCAAGTACACCAAATGGATCTATAGGATCCCTCTTACGCAGATATCCCCCAATCCTAATTCCCACTCTTCTATCTTGAACAAAATCCTCTTCTTGCCACTTGCTAGGTTCTCATGTTAGATGGAGAACACTCAAGATTCCTAACTGATCCAGGTCTTTCTTGGCTAATCCTTACAACTTGCATGGTTATGGAGATGATGAAAGACCTCTTAACACATTTCTTCCATTGCACAAGGCAACTTTCTTGGCTAATCCTTACACACAACTTGCAGGGTTATGGAGATGATGAAAGACCTCTTAACACATTTCTTCCATTGCACAAGGCAACTCAAAGCACTCACCTCTCTTACCGATTCCACACTTTTTCCCTTAAAATAGGGCTACTAGAAAAGAGCCCCAATTAGCCCTCTTGTTCCTAGAAATCGAGGAATTACTCAAATTTCTTCCACTAGCCAATACAAACTTCCTTCAGTGACTCCTATTCAATTCACTAACACTCTTACATTTTTGAGGTTTTGGGTCTCCAAAAGGCCGTAAAACACCTCTGCACTAATTGAGGGTTTTTAAGGGTTTCTTGACCTTTACTAGGCCAGTTTGCTATTTGGATTGGTTTAGTGTCTTGCAAGATTGCCACCAACGTCTCCTTCTTCCCAAGGAGTCTTCACTCACTCCCCTTCCTTCTCCATGCTGGATTTGTTGATGATCTTCACAACCCTAGTGTTTATAAGCTCTGTGAAATCAATTTTCCCTAGTCGGGCATGCTTTGGCTTGCCTAGGGCAAGCGCTTAAAAATGCCTCTATGGCTTTTGAGGGCCCTTCCTTCTGTAGGCAGGAAGTACATAGAGTACACTCACTATCCCCAAGAGGCCGTACTGTTTCTATGATGGGATAGTGAGTTACATGCTTTTCAATGTCAACTGCCTAGTTCAGGACAGTGAACTGGGATAAATGAAAGAATTTACAAGCTTGAAAGAAAAAAACAAACACACACCTACTTTACTAAACCAAAACTACTATAAACAAACCTAATTACAATGCTAAGGTGATACAACCACTAATTTAGCACTCAAAAGCTTTCATTGCTCACTGTTTTATCTTTTTACATTCAAAAACCACACTCCAGTATACAGTCCATACACTGACACCCACATTCTGGCAACTTTTAGGGTTTAGTAAGCTTACATATTGCCTCTTAGGTCTTTTCCCCTCAAAATTAGTGTTGCCATCGGTCTCCACCATGTATGGAAGGGTTTTGTAAAGTTGATCAGCAATTTTTGTAAAGTTGCAACTTTTTTTTACCTTGCAACTTTTTGTTTACATCTTGTTGACATCTTTTTCTTGCCCAATTGGCTACCTCCTAGCTTTTCAATGTTAGAGACCCCTTCCTAAGCTAGAGACCTATTCTAGGACTTTAATAACAAGGAATACCTTAATTCTAAGGCCACTTATATCTTCATGACAAGAAATACCTTGATTCTAAGGCCATTTATGACTTCTTATCCCCTAACCAATGTTGCCAAAGCACACAACTAGGTCCCCAGACCTTTATTCTAATTACAAAGCTCTCTTAGAGCATAACACAACAAAATTGCAAGTGGTGAGGACCCTATGTCTCAAGGTGCCCCTGCACCATACTCCCCACCAAAGAAGCTAAGTTCCCTTTAGAGACAAAAGGTGGAGATCTATGCTTTGAAGTTTGAACTGATTCTCAGGGATCCATGTAGCCTTGAGTTTGGCTTACCTTGTCACTTGACAGGGTGTTCTTTGTATGTTCCATGCCTGTTCTTTGTATGAACCTGAGAGTCCAATATCTTCTCTGCTTGGAGCTTGGGCTTAGGGGGTAGAGCTGCTGTCTGAGCCTTCTGCTTATATTCCTCCACATGCTGATCTACCTCAGTAAGAGGTCCTCTGTGCTTAACTAAATGTGCCACATTGAAGATGGGGGAGATGGCTAGATCATCTGGTAGCCCAACTTTGTAAGCATTCTGCCCATACTTGGCCAGTATAGGACATGGTCCAATTCTTCTCATATGAAGCTTTGTGGGGGTTCCTTTTTCCATCCTTGCTTTGCTCAGGTGGACCATGACCAAGTCCCCTACACCAAAGTGTACCTCTCTTTGCTTGAGATGAGCCTTGTCCTTAATCTTCTTGGTGTTGTCAATGAGGGACTGTTTTACTTGATCGTGCACTTCCTTCATAGATTGACTGAAATCTTCAGCATAACCACTATTAGGGACTTGACTGTCGAGATTTCTTAATTCACATATACCCCTAGGATGTATTCCATAGACAATTTCAAAGGGACTCTTGCCAGTAGTCCTATTAATGCTATCATTATAGGCAAACTCTGCTTGGTGAAGGACTAAGTCCCATGTCAAGCCATATGCCTTGGTTAAGCATCTCAACAAATTTCCAAGTGTCCTGTTGACCACCTCAGTTTGACCAGCAGTTTGAGGATGGTAGGCTGAACTAAATGCTAGATTGGTACCTAGTCTTTGCCATAAAGACCTCCAAAAGTGTCCCATAAATTTGCTATCCCTGTCAGATACAATGCTACTTGGCAAGCCATGAATCCTCACAATTTCCTTGAAAAACAAATAAGCAATATCACTTGCATCATGGGTGACCTTGCATGGAATGAAATGACTCATTTTGCTAAATCTATCCACTACCACATAGATGCTATCAAAGCCACTCTTTGTTCTAGGTAAACCAACCACAAAATCCATATTTACACATTCCCATGGTCTGTTTGGTATTGGAAGAGGCTGATAAAGTCCTGCATTTGTAGAAGTACCTTTTGCTCTTTGACATATGATGCATTGCTCAACACAAGTTTTGACATCTTTCTGCATTTTAGGCCAATAGTAGTATTTTTGGAACAATTCCAAGGTCTTGTTTAAGCCAAAATGGCCACTCAAACTCCCACTATGTTTTTCTTGAATGAGGTTCTCCCTCATGGATCCTTTTGGTACACACAATTGCCCTCCTTTGAAGAGTAGCCCATTCTGCGATGTATATTTTGCAAACTCACCATGAAAGTGATTTAGATGCTCTTGACATACCTTGTATGTTGCTGCAAAGTCTCCATCAGTTTGGGATAGTTCTTTGAAGTTATCCAATCCTACGCTCCTTATTTGGATTTCTTGAACAGTGAGTAGCCTTCTACTTAGGGCATCTGCTACTTTATTTAGCTGCCCGTTCTTGTGCTCTATGGTGAAGGGATAAGAGTGCAAATACTCCACCCACTCGACATGCCTATGGTTCAGTTTGTCTCGGGAGTTGAGAAAACTTAAAGCTTGATTATCAGTGAACACAACAAACTCTTTAGGCAAAAGATAATGCCTCCATTTTCTAAGGATTTGAACAAGTGCATAAAGTTCTAAATCATAGGAAGAGTTATTTTGCTTTGCTGCATTTAGCTTTTCACTAAAGAAAGCCACTGGTCTATTGCTTTGACTTAACACTCCTCCCACTACTATGTTACTAGGATCACATTTCACAACAAAAGGTTCATTAAAAGTAGGTAACCTGAGATGGGCTTAGTAGCTACCTCTTTCTTCAATGTCTCAAATCCCTTGTCTGCTGCAGGTGTCCACACAAATTTGGTCTTCATTCCACCCTTAATAGTATCCATCATGGGAACACATATCCCACTAAAGTTCCTGATGAACTTTCTGTAGTGTTGAGCTAGGTCATGGAAACTCCTCACTTCACTGGCATTCTTGGGAGTAGGCCAACTTAGTATTGCTGCAACTTTAGTCTCATCCATTTTAAGATCTCCTTGAGATAGAACAAAGCCTAAATAGACTTGTTCCTGCTTCATGAAATCACACTTGTCTGTGAAGTCTTTCAACACCTCATTCATGAGCCGGATGAATGTACTTGGAGCATTGGAGAGACCAAATGGCATGACTAGCCATTCATAGAGTACTTCAGTGGTTTTAAAAGTTGTTTTCCACTCCCTCTTTTATTCTTATCTGATGATAGCCACTTTTAAGTTCTATCTTGGTGTAATACTTAGCCCCTCCTAGGCAATCCATTTGGTCCTCAATCCTTGGTATGGGAAACCGGCAGCCCCTCCTAGACAATCCATTAGGTCCTCAATCCTTGGTATGAGAAACCTATACCGGACTATGATCTTGTTAATGGCTCTGGAGTTTGTGCACAATCTCTATGTTCCTCCTTTTCTAGGTGCCAAAACAACAGGCATAGCACATAGGCTGATGCTCTTCCTTATTAACCCTTGATCCATCAATTCTAGTACTTTCTTTGCAACTTACCTATTCTATTTAGGAGTCATCTTGTAAGGTGCCTTGTTTGGTAGAGATGCCCCAAGGATCAAATCTATTTGATGGCTGATTGCTCTTTGAGGTGGCAGGGTTGCAGGTGCTCCATCTGATATGATGCTCTTGAATTCCTTCAAAATCTGCTGCATTTCATGTGGTATGCCCTCCTTATTCTCTCTTTCCTCCTTGGGTTTCACCACAATAGCATAACCCACTCCTTCTTTGTCAAGAGTTTTCATGAACTCTTTCCCCTTCAACATCAGCACATTAGGTCCACTTCCTTGGTTGTTTGATTCAAGTAGTGACTGAATTTTATAACTCACTCCATCCTTTTTAAAGGTGTATGAGTTGAGCTCACTATTGTGTGTGGCCTTTCTATCAAACTTCCATGGCCTACCTAGTAATAGGTGTTAGGCATCCATGGGTAAAACATCACATAAGACCTCGTCTTTATATCCTCCTATAATCAACTCAATCCATGCCTGCTCATTCACTAAAACATGTTGCTTTTAGTTTAACCAAGTGACTTTGTAAGGAGTGCTATGAGGTATTTTGGGAATCTTGAGCTTAGCTATGGCCTATTTTGAAATTATGTTATCGGTAGACCTTGAGTCTATGATAACTTTGCAGAACTTTCCCATAATCTTACACCTCACTTTGAAGAGTGACCTCCTTTGCTTGGGTTCTCCTTTAACTGGTTCCTTAATCAGAATCCTCTTTATCATCAAATACTCACCACTTTCTTAATCCAACTGGATGTCAGGTGACTTATGCACTTGAAGCATCTTCATGTTCATATGTCACTTTCTTTTCACCTTGTGATGCTGATCCCTTTTCAAGACACCTATAGGCAGGGTGCCCCAATTGTTGACAGTGGTAACACTTCATTGTAGCAAAATAAGATGGTCCCCTTCCTCTTGGTGACTTACCTCTTCCTCCAAATCCTCTACCTCTGCTTGAACCACCTCTTTGACTGGTCTCTGACTCTCTCCACTTTGTTCAGTCAGCTTGGATTCACCTTGGGACCTACTGTCATTGCTCCTACCTCCATAGCTTCCCCTATGTCCTCTGCTATCTCTACCTCTTCCTCTATTCTTTGAGGTACGGTCTTGCTTCCTCTTTCCCTTCTCTTCCACCTTGAGAGCAATTTGGTAGCATTGGTCTGTTTTAGGGGTGACAAAACTCATGTCTTCTTGGATTGACCACTTGAGCCCATTCAAATACGTTGCCAATCTAATGCTTTCATCTTCCACCACCTTCGACCTTAAGCATAATTTTTGAAATTCTTCAGTGTAGGAGTGTACATCCATCTCCTTTTGTCTAAGATTCTGCCTTCTCTTATGCAACTGTATCTCATAGTCTTCAAGGATATAAGCCTGTTTGATTTTAGCCACCATTCCTTTCCAGGTGATAGTGGGGCTTTTTCCTTCTTTTTCCCTTTTTGTGTGAACAAACTTCCACTAGGTTAGAGCAGTACCTCTTAACCTTGACTTTGCCACCTTGACTTTTTGAGCATCAGAGACACCATCACACTCAAAATGGTTCTCCATTCCTTCAATCCATTCCATGATGAGATCTGGATCCATCTTGCCAATGAACAAAGGAATGCCTTCCAAAGCTTTGCTATTTATTGCTTTTAGTGCCTTCAAGAAAGGCTCCTCTAGTATAACAAGGTCTGGTGTTGGGGCATCTTCCTCCAACTCAATCTCCTTCTCTTTGGCTTCCTGCTCTTCTTTCTATTCTATCTTGTCTTTGACTTTGTCTGCTGTGTCTTGGACATCACTTAACAACTGTTCAAGTTGAGCTAATCTTTGTCTCAAAGACTTACTGTCTTCCTCTTGTTCTTCTACCTTCTTGGCCAATTCAGCATTGGTCACCATCTTGCTAGAACCACTGGATTGAGTAGGTGATTGCATTCATCTTGCTCTTCAATTTCTTTTCCCACACCTTTATAAGGCTCTGATACCACTTGATAGGGAGAGGGGATGAACTAATCACTAGCTCATGCTTCGAGTCTACCAATGAGACCTAAGGTGACTCCCAAGTACACCAAATGGATCTATAGGATCCCTCTTATGCAGAGATCCCCCAATCCTAATCCCCACTCTTCTATCTTGAACAAAATCCCCTTCTTGCCACTTGCTAGGTTCTCATGTCAGATGGAGAACACTCAAGATTCCTAACTGTTCTAGGCCTTTCTTGGCTAATCCTTTCACACAACTTGCAGGGTTATGGAGATGATGAAAGACCTCTTAACACATTTCTTCCATTGCACAAGGCAACTCAAAGCACTCACCTCTCTTACCGATTCCACACTTTTTCCCTTAAAATAGGGCTACTAGAAAAGAGCCCCAATCAGCCCTCTTGTTCCTAGAAATCGAGGAATTACTCAAATTTCATCCACTAGCCAATGCAAACTTCCTTCAGAGACTCCTATTCAATTCACTAACACTATTAGATTTTTTAGGTTTTGGGTATCCAAAAGGCTGTACAGCACCTCTGCACTAATTGAGGGTTTTTAAGGGTTTCTTGACCTTTACTAGGCCAGTCTGCTGTTTGGATTGGTTTAGTGTCTTGCAAGATTGCCACCAACCTCTCCTTCTTCCCAAGGAGTCTCTCACTCCCCTTCCTTCTCCATGCTGGTTTTGCTGATGATCTTCACAACCCTGCTGTTTATAAGCTCTGTGAAATCAATTTTCCCTAGTCAGGCATGCTCTGGCTCGCCTAGGGAAAGAGCTTAAAAATGCCTCCATGGCTTTTGAGGGCCCTTCCTTCTGCAGGCAGGAAGTACATAGAGTACACTCACTATCCCCAAGAGGCCGTACTGTTTCTACAGTGGGATAGTGAGTTGCATGCTTTTCAATGCCAAGAACCTGATTCAGGACAGTGAACTGGAAGAAATAAAAGAATTTGCAAACTTGAAAGAAAAAACAAACACACACCTACTTTACTGAACCAAATCTACTATAGACAATCCTAATTACAATGCTAAGGTGATACAACAACTAATTTAGCACTCAAAAGCTTTCATTGCTCACTGTTTTGTCTTTTTACATTCGAAAACCACACTCCAGTATACAGTCCATACACTGACACCCACATTCTGGCAACTTTAGGGTTTAGTAGGCTTATATATTGCCTCTTAGGTCTTTTCCCCTCAAAATTAGGGTTGCCATCGGTCTCCACCATGTTTGGAAGGGTTTTGCGAAGTTGATCAGCAATTTTTGTAGAGTTGCAACTTTTTTTGCCTCGCAACTTTTTGTTTACATCTTTTTGACATCTTTTTCTTGCCAAATTGGCTGCCTCGTAGCTTTTCAATGTCAGAGACCCCTTCCTAGGCTAGAGACCTGTTCTAGGACTTCAATGCCAAGGAATACCTTAATTGTAAGGCCACTTATGACTTGAGGACATGGAATACCTTGATTCTAAGGCCATTTATGACTTCCTATCCCCTAACCAATGTTGCCAAAGCATACAACTAGGTCCTCAGACCTTTATTCTAATTACAAAGCTCTCTTAGAGCATAGCACAAAAAATTGCAAGTGGTGAGGGCCCTATGTCTCAAGGTGCCCTTGCACCAGATAATAATGATTACAGCCACCATAAGCTTCGACTGTTAACATAGTGATCTGCATTTTATGTTTATATGTTGAAGTCTCCATGATCTGAAAATTGTATTTAAAACTTAGTGACATACTTGGTACTATCTTTGGCACATAGACATCCCCGACTTGCTTCTGGATTTTGAGTACAAAGCTATTGTTGTCTCACAAGATCAGTGTGTCGTGTATAAGCTAACAGCAAAGCCAAATTGTTCAGTCTGGTCTCTTTCCCGCATCCCAAATGCGCTTATTGTTTATTATTTACTAATATATCTAGGTAATTAAATAAAATAAAACAATTTCATATGTTCTAGAGGTAAACAGTTTAAAGGTTGAATAATATCTATTAGCTTTCTAGTTAAATGCTTTAACTAAATGAATGTTAAAAATGAAAGGAAAATTCAAATGTCTTGTTGTTCAAGGCAGTTCGTTCTGGATTTTAAAAATGTAGCAATAATGCTCTCCATGCTTTCTCTGTATAACCAAGAGATTTCTCCCAATTAAGGGGCATTTCTTGATTCAAAGAGGCTTTGTTGTCGGTAAAATGTATAATGTAGCCGACGGGTAGAATAGTATCCGAACGGGCGCGTGACGCTTGAGTCACCCCTTCGGAAAGGTATATGTATACGTCCGAGATGGACTTTGGAATAAGTAGAGATCATTGTAGTCATTGTAATTGGATTGTAATCTGCAAGCGCATACATGAATAAAGTACCTGTTCTGAATCGAATCGTGTTATACATGTGTTGAACCTCTTACCCTATGCAGTAAACAGGCTTCCCATTTGAGGTTATTATTTGATAACAGACCAATTCAACAAGCAAGGAGGCCACAGTTTCTAAAATGGATTTTCAGCACACAAGTAAGAAGGGAAAATCAATACGACAGCTGAACTGAAGTTTGTTTAACCTTAAAAACATAGGTCTGCTGTGCTAGTTTTTCATTATTTTGGATTAATGTTACTGAAAACATTATCAATCATATATATATATATATTTGCATTATCTAGTCAAATATGATCTGATAAATGTTTTCTTTTGAGGTGTTGAGATAACATATGCACATAGAGTTCAATTTCCTAGTTAGAGATGCTTTAAACTCTATTATTTCAGGTTCCTTTTATTTTTGTAAGGTATGTAGTTTTCATGTCATTGCTTTAGCATAAACGCATGTGAGCTTTAATGTTTGAAAGACTAATGCAGGACCTTCTTTTCAGCTATTTTTTCTTGTATATTACATAAAATCACTTGACTTACAATTGTTATCTTCAAATTTCAAATCTTGGATGTTACATAAAATCTGCTGACTTGTTAATGGTATCTTCCCTACAACTGACTTTGTATCAAAATTATTGTGATGTTGCAGAATGATTTGGTCCATGCATGGGGTGTAGATATGAAGCTAGGTTACTGTTCACAGGTAAAGTCGTTGATCTTCAGAATAATATTACAAATAGTATTTTAAATTGCAGTAATTCACAAATCAAAATTCGATCCCAGTGTTCTGAGATCATAATGGCATTGCACAAAAACAGTTCATGATGTTTCCAATAGTTTGTGATCTTAATGCCATTACCACATAAATAGCTCATGATGTCTGCACTCTTCAAGAAGAGATGGAGTGCTAAATTGCTAATCCCTTAGAAGAAATGAGTTTTGCTGGTAAAATCTTATGGGTAACTCATAAGAGTGTTTTTTGTCACATAACAAAAGATTTTTTTTACTTTGTTTACGATATCACAAGTTCCAGCATTTTTAAAACTTGTTTGGATGTAGATTCTTTGGATTTTCTACAAAGGTTTAATTATTATATGTTTTTTACAGGGTGATCGAACAAGGAAGGTTGGAGTCATAGATAGTGAATATATAGTGCATCAAGGAATACCATCCCTGGGAGGAATGGATAAAAGGGTAGGTATGCGTTCTGCTATACAAGTGAGATTGTTACAAAATAAATTTCAAATATGACCATGTTGCTTCTGTAGGTTTGATTGATTAATAACTTTCTTTAAATTTCTATTGCAGGCAATATTGAAGAACAATGATATTGCTCACCTTAATAATACCTCTAGTCCGGTGAGAAATCTTTCAAGGCTTTCAATTATTTCTTCTATTCTTGTGAGTGATGTCAAAAGAATTATTTTATTTTTTTAAAAATGTCGGTGAGTTATTTTGATTTGTATGCAGGCACCTTCTGAATCTCCCTTTAGTGAGAGAGCAGAGGTAACATATATCTCTCGTTAACTGGAAATGAATGTTGTTTCTCTTTCGAAGATATTTTCCAACATTATAGACTACGGTTTGATTTTTTCAGTTTATTTTCTTCTTCTCCAGATACGCTTACAGTCTTACAATGAGTTGGATATTTTTAAGCGGAGGTGGGCACAAGCTATTAATCAAGACAAATGCTGGATTGACCCTTTCTTGCAGCCTGGAACAAAGTCTACGAGTGATTTGAATTCACAGACAAAGGGAAAATTGAAGAAGAATAAATGATTCAAATAGTAGTTTCTATACACAGCTAAAAACTATGCATGTCTCAAAGAAATCAGGTGGACATGCCAAAGAACATTCACTATTGTTTTGCATTCGCATTTTTTTGGGCCTGTAAAATTGTAGTTGGTATGCCTACGGAAAGTGAGAGCCATTTGTAGCAATATGTATATCATCCCAATTCTTTCAAAATAATGGCAGTGTATTTAGTTTATTCCACTGGCTCCACCATTCCCATTTTTGTTGTTCTTCGTGCTCTGACATTAAACTTTCCTCATTAAAGGAAAATATTCATTGAAAAGAAATATTTAGTCATATGGCATTCAAGATTGAGAGCATAAGTGTTCTACGATCCTTTTGTATCTGCTGTCTGCTTAAATTTTGAAATCATTTCTTCCTGGAACTGAAAGTTTACAATATTTCTTTGGCTATTACATTTTCTATTGATAGAAGCTGATGTCAAGTGTTCATCGTAATGAGCCATATAAGTACCTTGAAATATTTGTGTCAGCCCTATCAGGGTCTTTTAACGTGCATGGAGGAAACCATATTGTAACAAAACCCAAATCATGCATCATAGACATCAACTATTAGACCCAATCTAAACGGAAACGACATTGCCTTCCATTTTAAAAATATGTCAATTTATGAGTGATGCTATATATGATATAAAGACATATTCTTATAACAGAGGTCGTAGCACAAAGTTTACATACTACGGTATTGTTCTTCCTTATCTGTTGATGATAATAAACAACATATTTTTTTCCTCCCCCTTTGAATTGGTATCAACATCCCTTCAATATGCCACACACATGAACGGCTTCTTTTCGTAGTAGTATTAGTTGATTGCACCCTCATCAAAGATACCCAGTAAGCCGCAGGTTTAAAATATAATATGAGTTTTATTATTTTCTATAAATTAAAAATAAGTATTGAAGGGATCTGAAGCATTTTACAAGAATATTACATAAGATAAATCAAGAAAGGCCACCTAAACAAAAAGGAACAAACAACATGAGACGAGCCAACAATCCCTCATGACAAGAAGCAAAAGCTGCAAGAAAACAACCAAAACTAACAAAAGAGCTCCAAAAAACATGGACCTAAGCTCCCTCATTGACCTTTGGGAGCAAAGAGTCATATCAAAAGAGAGTGGACAATCTTGGTTTTCTTACCCTTAATAGTTATCCTCTTCTCTTCCACTTTCGTATCTTCAACTTGTCAAGCCATTGAGCCATACAAGGAACCACCAACATCTTGGGTAAGAGTGCTAACAAAGAGGACAACCCCTGCATCTAGAGCTAGATCAAACATCCTCTCTGCATATAAGGCGATATCGCTAGAATTAATAGCAAAAAATTGTCAATTGGGGTAGAAGTTGAGTCACGCTCTCACCCATATTCAAAGAGGCAATGAGAATCAACTAACTAGCCTTAACACCCCTACCATTAGTAAGTATACCATCTTGAGAGGAAGTCCCAACTCTTGGAGATTTCTGCACAACCACTTGGGAGAAACTTTTTGATTTTTAAAATTTTTCACAATAGCGTAATGTTGAACAGAGGCAACCTTCCACCATGAAATCAACAACTTTTTTTTTTCTCGACACCACATTGAGCAATTGCATGACAATTTTAAAACATCCTCTACACCTAAAAGGGATTACTTCATAGTCCAAAATTTGAAACTGCCTTAGAAGAATTATTCATGATCTCTGTACGCAACTCTTTATAGATATCCACTTTGACTAGAATACATCATTTTTAGATTATCATTGTACGGTGAGGATCATATTTACTCGAACTGCATTTCCCTTCAATTCCAAAAGGATGGCAATACAATTTAATAAAATGGGGTGATAAATTTTCCTTACATTTCGCTTTTGAATGTATTGAGTTGGTAATTAATATATTGATCAATATATGATGTTATTTATATTAATTAAAAAGATCTCTAAATTCAAATAAAGTAACTTTTAAGTCAAAACAATTATTTGAAATTGATATAGTTAGATATATTCAAGATATCTATGCTAGCACTTGCACTAATCCATAAAAGGCTATTACCCAGGCGAAGCCGGTCAGACCCTCATCGTCTCGACGACCAGTCTGATGGAATAGCTTCGGCCGGAAACCTACTTGCATGTGTGGCATAATATCAGTAGGTCACAAGGGAAGTCGATAAAATTTTGGAAAAAGGTGAGAAAAAGTTAATCACGTAGAGAGTAAAATTTGCTGGAACATAACCTGCCATGAAAGACTACTGTTAATTTCTCACGTTCCGATATTTCTTATTACAAAATTCATCTACAAGACGCCTGCAAGTTATTTTGGACCAGAGCAAGTCGATTTAGCAAATCTTTCAAGTGTCCATCGTATTTAATGGAATTATCTTTTTCGTGAATATCAAATCACTCGATGGTTTTATCATGTTTTCATCCGTGTTTAAAATCTTGAGCTCGAATTGCTGAACTTGAGTTTGTGGGCACCGGAAAACAAAGCTATCCTTGCCAGCATTCTCCGTTATTCTGTGAGCTCGATCAAGAAAAGTGTAGATTGGTCTGCTTTTAGTCTCTAGATTGCCAATAAACACCAGACGAAACACCCCATGTTTTACTCTTTTCATTTGGGACGAAGGATTGTCTGCAATCTCCTGATATTTGAAGTTGCGAGAGTACTTTTCCTGGCAAGAGAATGTTAAAAGTGTATTAGCCAATAATTTATCAATCACGGTTGGTATTAAAGATTTCTTTTAACTAATTATTATTTTTAATTGATGTTTTAGATCACACTTAATGTTCTGTTGTCAGAAACGATCAACACTAAGATTCAAGACGCGTAGTTCTTGATGTTGAAGAAAGCGGTCTGTTGTAAATAAAATAAATTATAAACTAGAAAACAAGGCACCCGTTTTGATTGGCTTTTAGTGGGAATGATATCCTTAACAAAAACCGTCATTGAAAACTTGGGGAAGGTGCTCTTTTCCATGTGCGATCAACTCTCTTACATACTCTCCCAGAGGTCTAAGGCACTCTTGCAGCTCCATTACAGACTTCCTCTGGACCAAAAAATCCTCGTCATCATACCCATTATTACTGCTATTGACATAAGAATTGTTCTCTATTGAGAGCATTTTCTCCACAACAAAATATGTTTCTAAGAGCTCCTACTTAGTTTGCAGAAGACAATACCCTTCATTCCCACAATAAATAGAAGTACAATGACTATTCATTTCATTTCAGACAACCCGGCGAGAAATAGTCATACTCAACATTTACAGATTTGCAATATAAAATAGGTAGTCAAGCTTCAATTATTAGTCTTAATGAGTATCCTAAACTTTCGATTTCACTATAATTTAAAATCTTATTATACCGAAAATATCTCAAACGACATCATACCAATCACTCTGGAGAAAATATCTCAAACAAAATGATTTCATCTAAATCTATAGTTAAAAAATGGAACTGTCACTAACCAAATCGGTCACCACTTTGTAAGACATCTTATATCCATATCGAGAATGGCATTCATGAAATGATGAACAGTAATATTTTTGTCACACATTGATCTATGTACTATCTGAGCCTTTAACATAGAGATGTATTTGAATACCAGAAAATCTCCCACAATGATTAAATTTTCCCAAACAGTATCAATATTCAAAAACAATATCACATCAATCTTGTCGTTGACAAATTCTTTCTTGTGGCACGCATCTAAACTGAGTTCTACAAGACCAATAGTGCACAACTAGAAAAATTAGGACTTGGACATATTATTCTTTTTAATTGTTAATTAATAATCATAAGATATATTTAACAATTATCATATAGAAACATTCACAGATACTGCAATCAGTATGCAAAGTCATTTGCGCATTATACATTATGTTTAATAGGCTATTAGAATTTTCAGCCACATAAATTTTTCATTTATAGTATCCATCAGTCAGAAACAAAAACAAATAATGGTTTTATATAAACTGTAGCCAAGTATAAAGTTTTTCATAGTTTATGGAACTGATCACAAAAACTCAGGTTGATTTATGATTACAAGTACTCATAAATTGTTTATTTGTACAGCAGTTTGGCTGTAGACTCTAGCTCCACCAAGACATTATGTTCGAATATCCTACTGAGATAGGTTCTGCAGTTGCATCTCCTCATTTTTATGTAGGACTGTACATGTCTTAATTCCTTTGATAACATATGGAGTTGACAAGATCCCAACGCCACAATACACATTCATTCCCGTAAAATTTCATTATTGTCACATCACAACTATAATAGAGAAGATTCTTACATCTTGTTTATAGCAGCGAATCACATCAAAATCTAATGGGTCCTAGTTAACTGCTCTGAAATTCTTGTGTCCATTAACAAATATATCCAAGAATATTTCAACTTCTCCTATTTAACCATGATTATACAAAAAATGGGGGAATGTAACTTAATCTTTCCATTATTGTCAGATCACAACAATTGTTGGCAGCAACAACAGAGATGATACACACCAAATCTTGTTTATGGCAGTAAATCACATCAAAACCTATTGGGTCAAAATTAATTACAAAATCTTGTAAGATAATCCATTTACTATGAAATTTCATGCCCTACATTTTTAATACAGAAGTGCACTTAGTTGTGGGTTCTTTTATTAAAATTATCACAAGTTCCATATTGACTAGAAAAATGACAACACATTTTATTTTTTGCAATTTTCATTTTATATATTCTATCCACAATATTTCTTCCAAGAGCTCGGGCATACCCACAATTCAACCGTCTGATGTGGCAGCAACATTTAGAAAAGCCCAAATAACACTAGATAATGCATAGATCCAAACCATGAGTGACCTTTCATAATGTGTGTCCACACGTGAACAGAATCTTAATTGCACTCTCCATGACCAACACCAGCCTCCAGTGTTTTGGTGTTTAGGTAATACTTTACCATTGATAAGTCTCAAGTTCAAGTTCTACTCATAGTTCATAAATTATTTTTCCTCACAATCCTTTCAAATTCTCCACACAAAAATTAGAAAAGATTTATCTATAGAGAAAATCCCTATCTAGTTTGTTGTTTGCATCCATTTAGATAGATGAAGCTGAAAACAAAGATACCCATCATTCCTAAAAATTGGAATTTTTTAGGTACAACCCAATTATAGACAATCTGCGATTGCGATTCTAAGTTGTTGCCTTAGAACCTCATTGTTGCTCTTGATTAGGTATGATATACCACATAGAAGCTATCAAATGTTTACATACATGTGAGGGATACCTTATTTTCAAGTAGTTGGGCCTGAAATCCAAATTTTGCATCCTATTTCAGTTTTGTATAAACGCTACTAAGGCATAATCAGTCAACGTATTGAGGTGAGGTGTATCCCGCCTCAATCAACTAGGTCCGAACATATTTGATGGACGATATCTATAGAAAGATATATCGTTGAAGGTTTTCTGGATAAAACACAAGGAAACCATTCAATTTTTGCATAGATTTAGCTACAATCTCAATATTTCAGTTCTGTGTGACCTGTATCTATCAAGAGTAAAAGGAGCACCATATTCTACTAACCCTTTTTCAAAATCTATACCTCAACCCTATAGTTGTAGTAAAATTGAAACATGTGAGATTTAAGGTCTAAAGTTGATGCAGAGAGATTCAGCAAAAGGGTGGATGAGCACAAAATAAAATTAAAACATGATACCATGATTGGAAAACACCATCTATTCCAAACACAAACAGTCCCAAAAATAAAGCTCTTTTGAAACTAAATTATAAACAAAGAATCACAACTAAGAAATTACAGAACTGAAGTTCTTTAAAGAAAAATTTAGTCTTTCTTTTCATTGTTCAATCCTCCAATACATTGCCTCATTATTCTTCATCGATTCTCCATACCATTCTCCTGCTCTACCCCTCCTACTATCAGAGATTTTATTGCCTTGTATATATAACTTTGCAAAGACTAAATAGACCCAATAACTTCCCATAACCGGCTCCTCAACTAACCCTAACTTCTAAACAACTCATTATTGTATCAACGACACTAATGTTTGTCCCCCCGATTACATCATTAAAACAATCATTTCAAAACTAAGACATAACCCAACAATTAAAATAAATTATGAGAAATGCATATAGAATCTTGGATCATTGAATAATTGCTAGTCTCATGATGCCCCTGCATCAAAAGCACACTTGTAAGCCTATTTGTTGTTTTTTGCAAGCACCCAGGTAGAAAGTTCCACACACAACAAATTGCAAAACTGCTAGCACTGTAAATGTACGCCATTGTAAATTTGAAAATATGCTCCACAAATCCTTTATATATGTTTTTCCCAAAGCGATAACTAAAAGGAAACACGTTCGTGTATGAGGCGGGAGCGAACCAGATTGTTCCATGGCATGGTCTTTGAATGGATGAAGACAAGTCCAATGTAGGAGCTTCATGGCGGAACACAAGGTGGATAGGTTGTTCGAGGTGCGATAGGTTTCCACATGAACTAAACATGCAAGTAGGTCACCAACCAAAGCTCCTCCATCAAACTGGTCATCGAGACAATGATGGTTAGATCGAGCTTCACCTGAGTAATAGCCTTATCGACTAGATCATTTTTTAACTTCTAATTTAGAGAGCTTGTTTCAATTTAATTGAAGATATATTTTTTCCAATTCTAATACAAATAAATTGAAAAATTATATTCAATTTATAAAAATATTAAATACAAAAAATAATTTAATTTTACTAAATATCATTTTAAATATCTTTATAAACAACTAAAAAGATTAATATTAATCTCTCTCATTGAGGATAACTAGTGATGGCTCTCGCTCGTGCTTTTGAAATTTTGCCTCTCGCCCATGACGCTTCAACTCCCACTCATTGTTCCTGCAATGGTGTGAGGGAGGCTCGTGGTGTGGTGGTTGTCTCTATTGCGGCCAAGCTCCCAACAACAAATGTTGTTATAGCTTCCTCTGTAAGGGTCCTGGGCCCCCTCCTGTTGTGGTTGCCGTTGGATTTGATACTGTTGTTCTTGCTGTGGACGCATTTCCTACCATTTCTTGAGTGGTTGGAGGCTGATTTACTCTCTTATGCAAATGTGGCAGCTTTTGAAGTAGGTATTAATGTTTCGATTTTGAGGAAGGGGTCCCGTCTGGCTGTGGCTAGCCGTCTAGTTGTGCCTGTTCTTGTATGTAAGCCACTTTTGTTTAAGCTTGAATCAGACATTATTGATGAGGTCAATACATATGTGGATGATTTCTCTGCTTTTGTTGCTATCTTTCATTTTAGGGGTTCCCCACCCCCCCCTCTCTCTTGGATCTACATGCTTGGATCTCCAAATTTTGGGAACCAATCATTTTAGATTTAGTTCATATCTACCCTGTGGAAAGTTTTTTTATTTATTGTGAAATTTGATAATACTGATGATAGGGATTCCATCCTGTGTTGTGGTTTCTCTTGGGAGGAACAGTTCCCCTTGATGGCCAAACCTTGGTATCCGACATTTAACCTGACTACTGAGTCCTTTGATAAGATTCCTCTTTGGGTTAGATTTTCGAATCTTCCCCTTCACCTATGGCAGGACTCAGTCTTGGAGGCTATGGGGGAACCCCTTCGAGATTTCTTAATGGTTGATTCAGTTTCCTCCAATGTCTTTAGGAAAACGTATGCTTGCATCCTTGTGGAGATGGATATCTTTAAAGGGCTCCTTGTTATGATGAAGCTGGCTTCTTCAAGTAGTTCCTTGATTCAACTTCTCAATTATGAAGGTATTCCCTTCAGATGTAGGAAGTATCATAATATTGTCCATCTTGCTGCTTGATGCTTCTTTGATAAGGTTAGATCGAAGAAATCACCTTCTTGGTGGTTGGGGGTTTCAAATGATCATTATACGGTTTAGGAAGTTGCTTCAATTGTGGATGGGTTGGATAGTTCTTCGCATATTGATCTCACTTTGGATGAAGATTTTGTTGATGTCTTTGATGCTACCTATGTTGTCCCTACTATGATTTTGAGTCGAAGTATTGTTGATGATTCGTCTCCTACTGACTCTACGATTCTAGACCCTTCGCCTGTTTTGAGTCAGAATTTTGTTGTTGTCCCTTCTACTGCCGATTCTTTCCAGAACACTGTTGCTAGCTCTTCGACTATGGGGGTTTTGGGGGTTAGTGGAGATTGGCAGAAAGTTGCGGGGAAGGTGGAGAATGGTTGGACTTCAGTTAAAGGGAAAAAATGAAAGTCCTCTAAACCTTCATTTGATATGGCTTTACATTCTCAAAAGAAGGGACCAAAATGTAAATCTTGATGGTCTATGTTTTACTTGAGTTGTTTTCCCTCATGTTGGGAACATTAGTGTGTCCCTCTAGTTTGTCGGGTGGTTCTCAATAATTTTTTAAAGATTCTCATTGTTATATCTTTCTTGTCCCTTTGTAAAAGGTTTCAGGTCCTTTCAAAACCCATTTTTACTTAATCAAAACATTTGAAAAGATTCACCTTATTCAATGCTTTCTATAAATTTCAATGTCCTTTCTTGTCTTCTTTTTCATTTTTATTTTCCTCAATACTTAGATATTTCAAATGACAAGAGTACCTTGCTTTTTTGTGGAGACATCTTGGATCTTATACAAATTACCTCAGAGCAAGTTGTTTATCTATAATCACTCTTGGAAAGTAATTCATAATTGACACTTTGTTTGTATGTTTCTTGTTGATTACCCTAGTTCAACGTTTTGTTTACAACTAATTTAAGTCTCAAGAATCTTTAGCCCAACATTCTCTATTAGAAACTTCAAGATGTTGTATTTGTTGATATGTCTTTAACTTGCCAACCTTCCATCATAACTTTTTATAGTACCACTCAATGCAGTTGTGTGAAAAAAAATACAATGAAAGATTGTCTAACCATGTAGTCTAATGAACAATTACACAACATAATTCAATGAAACAACAAAACAATAACATGAATAAAGATCACATTTATAGGAGAATTACAATTTTTTCTAGTAGGGTACTAACATGTTAGATCTTAATCATTTGATGAGAAATTGCAAAATTTGAATGATAATAGAATACAACGTCAATGACTAAGATTTTTTCAACTATATTTATTTCTTTCTAATTATTATGAGAAATTTGTATAAAATACCTTCGAGCCTTCAAAGTGATTGCAATTGGGCATAAGGATATGCACAACTTAATGCTAAGTGTTATGTGGAATGAATGTAATGATAATATATTAATGGAATTTAATGTGGTCCATATCATAGGCATTCTTGGTCCTATGAATCTAAAAAATCATTATTTTCTTGTCACTTGTTTCCATAAGGTATTGCAAGCTTCAATAGTGCAATTATTATGTGTTCCAAAATAAATTGAAAACTTGAATATAACTTTGTATTAACCATAGTCTCGGTGAATGGGTTTATGAAGCCTGGATGTGCCATAGCTAGTATAGTGGTTGACATTTGGCATATCTTGGCAAGTTTGGAAACATATGATCTGCCTCACACTTACAGAGAAGGTAATGCGGTGGCATATGCTATGGTTAGTTTAGGGCTGCATGTGTAGGCGTTAAGGTGCTGGAAAATATGGCAAGCTTGGTAGTTGATATTCTTACCCTCATGGAAAGGGAGAAAAATAATGCGCATAGGGAAGAATAATGTGTTTCTTTTTGTGCCTTTCCTATTGGTTATAAATGATGAAATGATATTTCATTTTTGAAGCTATGATTTTTTTAAACTTTAATTGGTACCTCTGGGTTGGAGTTATGAACATGTTATGATAAAACAAAGATTTTAAACAGTTACGAAAAAAGAGATCTGGTGCAACTAATAATTGGGAGCATCGGAGTCTAATAAATTTTATGCACTCTATTAAGCTTACATAAAAGATTAAGAAGGATCTTGTAAGAGCTAAGTTAATTAAAAGATGGGGATATCAAATAAATCACATTTTGCATATCTTTAGCAAAGGCTTGTATTTATGATTGATTGAAGGGATGGCAGATTGCACGTGGCTACCCTATGGAGAAGAGACAATTTTTTAAAGACCGCTCTTTGTAATAATTACAACAACTTTTTCCTTTTTAGGAATGAAAGATACATAAATTGCTTTCATCCTATTCAAAATCTAAAGTGCTATCTTGGCCCATGGCAAAATTATCTGAAGTCTGCAGATTTGGAAATCATGGTGAGTGCTAGTTCGAAGGATCATATGGGTGGTGACTTGGTGAGAATTGATCCCACCAGTATTGAGGATAGTGTAAGGAAGCCCTGCACCTGGATTATGTTGAAAGAAGGCGGTTTGGTTCCCTAATGCAAGCCATGGTGGACTATGATGAGAACTACTCATAGCAATTTGTGAATTCTTGGAGAGATGAGAGAGTGACCATTAATGGCTATCCTTCTAGGTCAATGAGGAAATCATCGCTATGGTGACATGGTTTTCAATAGAAGGAAGAAAATGGAAAAAAGTGATGAAAGTTTTGAAATAGATGAGCCTTTATAGATTTTTCAGAGATGGTGAGGAGCTAGTTCAACATAGGGGTGGGTTTCTACATGAAAAACTCCCATAACCATGGAATGAGGTATGCCTAGTTATCATGAAATACCTAAGCCTAGAGGGTAGATTTGGGATTTTTTATTATTATCACTTTCCTTTGCTGAATCATTTTTGAAATCATGGCATTCTTTCTATTGCTTTTTTTCTTGCTTAATGAGCTTGAAGATAGAGTGTTAGAAGTTAAGGAGAAAAAAAGAAAGGACATGAACTATGCCATCCTCTATTAGAGTCTTATTATCCGCCTATATAATTCGCACCTTGTTCTATGCCCAACTAGGTGTGTCGCTATTGAGAATAATATTTTGGCCTCGCATAACACTCCAAGAATTGGTGGAGGATCCAAGGTCCCCACCCCTTAGTCCTCATCTAGCCCTACCCTTTTGGGAAACCCAAAGAAAAACAAACTTGTTGTTTTCAAGAGTCAGGTTGTAGTTAAAAGCCTAAAATTGAAAAATATGTTGATGTTGATCTTGGAGACTCAAAAGAGGTGGGAGTGGGGGAGAAAAGGTTAGGTAGGCTAGCTAAAACCCAAGCTAGACAGAAGTAGAAGGAAAATATATATTTGGACATGGAGTGGGAGGTGTTGAGCTTCAAAGAAAATGGGAAGAAAAATCCTTGAACAAAAGAGATGGCTTGGAGGAATTTGGAGGAACTAGGTGATGAGGAAGAGAGGGAGGTGAATATTGGTGAGGATACCTTTGATTCCAAGGGAGGGAAGTAAAAAATGAAGGAGGTTGTGAGTGAGGATCCCTCCCATGTTTTTTCTAGCTTTTCTATGAAGCCTTATAACATCAGCCATGATACCTACCCATATACCTAGGCCTCTAAAGATGTTTCACTTATGACTCCCTCTTCTCCCAAGATGAATGATAAAAAGAAAAAGAGATTTGCCCCACTGTGTTGTAGGTCAGCGAAAAAGATGCCCTGTGGGGAATAGTGTTATTTTCCTTAATCTTGGTGAGAATATGGTGGATACCAAGAGTGAGCTAAATGAGCTCAAGGGGAGGTTCTTGGCCATAGGTAAGAGCTTCAGAAACCTCACAAGATTTTTTGTTAAAGTGACTCATGTTTTAGATACTATACTTTAGTTGCTGTTGTAGAAGGAAGAGGAAGGGGGGAAAAAGGATTCTAAGTTGCTCTATGGTTTTCTTGTAGAGGATTGGGAAAATGTTTTGTTGGTTGGGAAGTGAAAAGAGAAGGATAAGAATTAGCTTGTCTATTGATGTTGGTTGGGTTTTCCAACTTGTATGGCCTAAAACTTTAAACTTTAAAGACTTTATATGTTAAGTAGGTTTAAGTGGTTTAGCTACTTTTGTAGCTGTGACACTTTTGATATATGTTACATGGTTTTTGGTAGTAGTACTATTATGGTTATGAATATTCCTATTGCTGAGAGATCTGGGGACTTATTGTTGAAGTTGATGAAAGATCAACTCCATAGCTCCCAAGAATCACCTGCATGCAAATACCTATCACATAAAGAGTGAAGAAAAAACTATTGAGGTTGGTATTCCCAGATCCATAGATGAGATATTCTTGATGATCAAAAAAGAGATTTCTATAATCAAAACTAGTGAATTAATAAATTACATAGAGATCAATCCTTTTAAAAGGAGATCAAAACCCTAACAGGTAAATCCTAGGTTGCATGATAATAACTAATTAAAGAATTAAATATTATATGCCTAAAGTTTAGCTTAAGTAAAATAGAGATAATAAGTGACTTAACAATTAAATCAATATGATTTAATTAATAAGAAAATACTCTATTACTCTAACACCCCCCTTAAGATAAACTTAGGGAGTAGATAAAAACCAAGAAACTACTACTGAACTTAAATTTGGGTCCCAACAACAAGGCTTGATGTGGTACCCAAGTAGAACCAAATCTTTGAAAAGAGGAGAAATAAAGAAAACCACATGGGAAAAATTCTACTCCAAAAAGAGACGGAAAGAATGTTCCAAAAGATAGGATCAAAAGGATGATCATGAAGAACACCCCTGAAGCATGAAGCTACAAACACTGTCAAGCTGCTGGTTTGAAGAACCTCCACTGTATATAACATGACCATGTAGAGAAGACTAAGTAGGAAGAGGTGATCAATCTAAGATGGAAGGTATCTTCATGACCTCCAAAAGATAGGAATGAAATAATGTTTATATGGTAAATGATCCATCTCACAGAAATACATAGGTATCCAGCCACTGCAATCGCTTAGTACATAGGATAAAATACTAAATACATAGCTCACTCCATCGAACCAAGAAAGAAATAGAACCAACACAATCCCCTTATAATGTTGAGAGCTAAGACACAAACATTGAAACTAAATGCAATATCTCTTGCAAAAAGAAGAACCAGGAACATCGAGAGTGCAGAAGAAGTACAAACACCTATAATAACAAATGCTAATGTCGTTAAAGGAACACTCACTTGATAAAGGAAAATGGTGAATATGGCCAACACAAAACCCCCCAAGGCACTTTATAATACATAGTGTGAGTACAACAAAACACAAAGATGTGCAAGATCTCAAAATGTAATAGAGTGGCACTTTATCTCAGTGCATTTGCAAAAATACTACAAAAGGATGTCAACAAAGATCAAAAGAGACATGAGGCTGATATGAGATATAGTACAACCCATGAAAAATTATCTAAAGCAACAAAGTTGATCTCCAGACTTGAAAAAACCAAAATATCCACCAGAATGTGAATAAGTAAAAAACTGAATGAGATGTGCCTGGAGCATAATCTCGAAAATCAAATGCCTCAAGATATGTCTCTCAAAGTGCAAAATAGAATATCTAACTTTGACTATATAAATTGATAGCCAAACAACATCAAAAGTTCAAATAAACTTCACCATCACGATAGGCTTAGAACTAGCTTTTCGACAATATCTCATTTGTGAAAAACGAAGTTAGGATGAATAAGTTATGGCCAAAAAACCAAATGTGGATCAAAACAATACTCAAAGGACAAAAAAATCACTACCTCAAGAGCCAAATGTTTCATGAAGTGTGCCCAAAAAGTACCAAAATTACCTTGGGATTCATGCCAAAACACATTAATTACGTACCAAAATGTCTTGATTTGCATTCAAAAAAATCTTGATGTTCACACCAAAAATCATGATTAATGTGCCAAAAATCTTAAGGTACATTAAAAAATCTCGATTTGTGCACCAAAATTCTCAATTTGCATGCCAAAAAATTTAGATATGCACGTCAAAAAATATTGATTTGTACACCCAAAAATATTGATTTGCATGCCAAAAATATTTATTTGTGTACCAAAAATAGGAAATTGCCGCCTCAGGAAACATGCTCAATTTGGAAGCAATATTTTTTTGCCTCGAATTTCAATTGTGTCCAAATTGGACAAAATTTATATGAAAATAAGGGTTTTTGGGTGCTTTGAGCTCAACGATGATGTCCGTTTGGGCTCAAAGTGACCCAAAAATCACTAACCCCCATATTCAAAACAAAATAACTCTGAAAAATGAAACCCTTTGAAAGAAAAAGCATAGATCTAAAAGCCAAACCAAGCCTCTCATAAATAGAACAGAGGCATGAATGTTTGAAGCTCTAATACCATGTTGAAGTTGATGAAAGATCAACCCCACAACTCCCAAGAACCACCTACATGCAAACACCTGTCAAAGAAAGAGAGAAGAAAAAACTATGGAGGCTAGAATTGCTAGATCCATAGATAAGACATTCTTGATGAGCAAAAGATAGATTTCTATAATCAAAAGTGAATTAATAAATTATATAGAGATCAATCCAATAAAAGGGGATCAAAACCCTTATAGGTAAAACCTAGGTTGCATGATAACAATTAATAAAAGAATTAATTATTATATGCCTAAAGTTTGGCTTAATTACATTAGAGATAATAAATGACTTAATAATTAAATCAATATGATTTAATTAATAAGAAAATACTTTATTACTCTAACAATTATGTTTGTTTTTTATTATTAAGGTTTTAAGGGTGGCATGGTAATGTGTTTTATTTTCTATTAGTTTGTTGTTGGGACTGCCATTGGTTTGTAATAGGACCAACCCCCTAGTTTCTACTTCTTTAATATGAAAAACCATAATCTCCTAGAAATTAGATACATCTATATTGTAATATAGATTCAAAACTTAAATATAACTTTGTAGTGAGCATAGTCCCCTAGAAATAATATAGATCATTGAAGGTAATAAGAAACAAATATCCTAGCTTGCAAGGTGACATTTACATTTGCTTAAAAGTAAATAAATTAAAATGTTGTTAAAAAATTGTAAATAAAAAAATAGAATATGACTAATTTTTAAAGTGAATATAAGACTATATTTACATCTCAACCTTCTTGTTTAAAACTTTCTAAACCTTATATTTTACTTTACATATTATAAATAACAGTTTACTTCTTTGTAATTTAATTTGTTATGCTTTATAATCTTATTACATGTTTTAAAGAGAAAATATAAGTGCATTTTTACTTATGTGATATCTTCAATATATTAGTGGTTGTTATTATTTGAAATATAGTTCTTGATTAAATTGAAGTTGTCGAAGTGTTCCAATATACTTTTTAAATTATGAGAGAGATTAAGAAATTAAAAAGAGAAACTAAAAATATATAACAACTTTCCTTAAATTTTCACTTCTTTTTTACATTTTCTATATTTTACCTACACATATAGTTATTGATTAGGAAACATAAAATATCAAGGGATGCACAAATAACTAAAAATTTGAAACTAATCAAATTAAGCTAGGAAGTGTTTCTATGAAACGCTAAGCATCAATTGACAATTGTCCCAAATTTTTTAATGTAATTAATAATTAAAAGGTAACTTTCACTTTAAGAAAAAGTTAACTTCATCTTTAAAATTTTTTGGTATTACATTTTGATAGGACAAGAGGGATACAACTTATTCCAGGTTAAATGAGGATAGTGCCTAAAGAGTAAATATAGATTATCTATTGTTGAACAATCCCCCTATTTCCCTAATTTTACCAATGCACTACATTGAACATAGAATTAGTTGGTACTAATCCCCTATAAGAGTTTTAGGACAAGCCTTTGATATGGTAGAGGGACATGTGAAATCCCACAGACCATCATATATGCTAAAATGTTGTCCTTTTTAGCCTTGTAAGAATTTTCCAAAGGGCAAAATTCACCCAGGAACTAAGAACTCAAACACAAGCACACAGTAGACCAAAAATGGATATGATCAATTAATCATAGTATGTCCAAATACATTGCTCTGTTTAGAATGTGATGTTCAATGCACTAGGAGTGCCTGTATATAAAGGCCTCAAGAGAGCTTCTAGAATGCATAGAAGTTAGCATCATGATGTGTCATACAACCAAGAACATGTCCACCAGATATGAATTGTCCTCCATTAAGCACGGAAGTATGTGTGGTGATGAGAGGATAAGCCTACAAGGGTGGGACACACAAAACAGTGTTGTAGACACCATGTGCTTAAATAAAGTTGCATACTCCTGTGTTGTCAACATGACAACTTAAAAGGTGTGCAAACTCCTAAGTGTCTCACAAATAAAAATAATAAAATAATGAAAAATAATTAAATAATGCATTAACCTAAGTAAACTTAAGTAAGTGTAAATAAGTAAATACTTATTTACACCAACAAGCCTTCACCTTCAAAAATAAAAAAAAGAGTTGTATACCATGTCTATTTTTCCAGTGTAATTTGTGCTCTATGAAGTATGCTGATTTTTTTGGTTATTAATTATATTACTTTGTACAAAAGGAAAAGTTGAGAAAATTGAGAGTTCATCATCATATTTTTTACACAATTTCTTGAAAAAGTCTGAAAGATAGAATAACAAGATATGTTGTTTCATAATGTTGACATTCAGGTTCTATTTATTAAATAATCTTTATTTTCTAACTGAATCATTGAGTTTTCTCATATCGTTGCAATAACACTGCCATAATGTTTGGTATGTGTTTTTCAAATGACAACAATCTCTTTGTAATTGGATAAGGAATAAGCCAAGAGGAGACATGTCCCTTCATGGGATATGTCTATTCATTTATATAATTAATATATTGATAATCATATGTTTGTATGTATGCATGTAAGTATGTATGTATGAATCATTATTATTATATTAATTAATCTCATGGGTTTATCCTATTAAAGCCACCAAATATCAACACTCCCTCTTAGATAGGGAGGATAAACACATGTATTAATATTACACCACTGGTAACATTTAGTAATGACAATATAAGAATATATTAGATAAAAAAATTCCCCATTTGATATCATAAGTATTTATCTTCTAGGATCACAACACATGATATTCATCAAATACTCTAAGTAATATTGTGATATCACATTTTATATCACGAATATTGGTCTTTCAAAATATTAACACATGATATTCACCAAGTGCTCAAAAAATTTTGATATCACATTTGATAGATCTTGAGTATTGGTCTCCTGAGTATCAACATTGGATATTCACCAAGTACTCAAAAAGTTTTGATATCACATTTGATATCATGAGTATTGGTCTCCCAAAATATCAACATTTGATATTCACCGAGTAGTCAAAAAGTTTTGATATCACATCTGATATCATGAGTATTGTTCTCCCAGAATATTGATATTCGATATTAATGAAGTACTCGAAATGTTTTGATATCACATGTGATATCATGAGTATTGGTATGATGTCATAAGTATTGATGCCCCAGAATATTGACATTCGATATTCACAAAGTACTCAATTTTTTTTGATGTCACATCTGATGTCACGAGTATTGGTCTCCTAGAATATCAACATTTTATGTTTACCAAGTACTCAAATTTTTTTTATATCACATCTGATATCTTGAGTATTGGTCTCCCAAAATATCAAAATTTAATATTCTCCAAATACTAAAAAATTGTTGATAACACATTTGATATAATTAGCATTGGTCTTCCAAAATACATGATATTCACCAATTACACAAAAATGTTTGATAGCACATCTAATATCATGAGTTTTGGTCTTCTAGAATACATGATATTCACCAATTACTCAAAAATGGTTATAAGATATGTATATACACACTCTCATAATGTATACAATATAAATATCTATCATGCAAACTATTATCTATCATGATCTGCATAGACATCATAAGATATCCATCATAATAATAAAAAAAAGTTATTGTAAGATCGTCACTTTCAATAAATCCTACAAATACAAGTGATAATCATTTGGAAGCCTTCACTTCCTCATGATGTATACAAGAGATAGGCCCATTAAGGTAATATAGTCACACACAAAGACTTTTGAACTCCCTCTGAAAATCAATCATTTGAGCTCCTCAACCAAAGTTGCCTTTAATGAAGTATCATACTCCCTCTGAATCTCATTCAACCTCCCTCTTCCTGCAAGAAAATTCTCGGAGGAAAAGATCAAGGCATATAGCTCTTATAGTACATATAGAAATATAAATAAGAGCAAGACTAATATAATACTAAAAAATAATAAATAATTTTGTAGGATAAGACCATTCCAAAAATATAGATAAAATATATTTTGAACATATATTCAAACTTCTTTATACATTTTCAAGTTGTACTTTAACACACTATTTCCTTATTAAGCCCACATATAATAATCTAAGGTGACCACAAAAATAAATAACACTACAAATTAAAAATACTTATCTCATTATTTATTCACAACCATTCACTTTTCTTTAATTATGTTTGTCACTTGGTTTGTGGGTCCCTTGCCTTTATTTAATCATATTTTTTCTTCCTTCCTTATATATGTTGGAGACTATTCATTTCCAAGAGCCCCATTAGCATTTTGTGATCTAGTCTTGGTCCAAGAAAGTGACCGACTCTCAACTATTAGGTGTTTTGACCTTAAAACTTTTAGGGTTTGGCCCATGTGGGGCTACACAAATTGACACCTTTATGCAAATGCCCTATTTTAACCCAACTCCATGTATGGCTTCTAGTTATTGAAACACACATTCGGTAGTGTTGTTTATATCATTTGTTATGCCTTCATTTACATGATTTCATAATTTCTATCTGATGTTAGTAATTGATCATCCCATGTCTATAGTATTGTGAATATAGGTCTATATTTGTTTAGCATATATGTTCTTCATAAGCTGATGATTTTTGTTGGGTTTATGAGAATTTTGTATTCTTTCCATACAATCATCTACTACAGGTTGTAAATTTGCACGTAGACATATTTCTCATTAAAGATAATGCATCAGTGGTCTTATATTTTGTCTTTCCTTCTCCCATCATGCTATATAATAAATTATGCAAAAATATCGTCGACACAATTATATATTATTTTACCAATTAATGCTTCGCTTAGATCTTGTTGTCTTCACAAAGTTATTTGTATGCTAATATTTTTATATGCTTTGGTGCTCCCCATCAACCATCTCAAGCTATAGATAATTGATTGCTTCAACCAATAATGTTTCGCCAATTATTATTCTTTTGTCGATAAACTCAACAACTTTTAAGCTTCTCACTTTGCCGCACAAATATAATATTTTAAAAAATGGGCACCCATTTTTGGCTTGGGTACTCGATCCTAAATTTAAAAAACAGGCACCTATTTTTAAAAAAATTAGGTACACATTTTTTATTTTCAAAAAATTAAAAATTTGATTTTTTTAGAAATAGGTACCCATTTTTTAAAAGTAAAAAATTAGTACCCATTTTAAAAATATTGGGTACCCATTTTTTAAAAGTAAAAACTGGGTACCAATTTCTAAAAAAATCAAATTTTTAAGTTTTTGGGGGATTTCACATGCCGCTTTTAGTTTTTCAAAACAGGTACCCATTTTTTGAATTTCAAATAACGGGTGCTCATTTCTTACAACATGAGGTAGGATTTTTTTTCCTGCCTCAGATTTTGGTTTGGGACAGGCTTGGTGAGACCAAGCCTATGCCTTGGCCTCTCAAGATTTGGCTAAGGCATTGAACTGACAAATTCATGCCTTGCCATAATTTTTAGAGGGTCTTCTCGATCAATTTTTTTTTATGAAACAAAAAACCATTAGAGTTCTCACTGTCCTGATTTCAAAAATATAAATTTTACAGTGTTATGATTTTATTTACTATTTTTGTATTGTTTTTTAATCAAAGGTGGTACCTAAATGTAAAATAGTGACATTCACTAAAACTTTAATAACTTTTTTATTTTATGATTTTTCTTAAATTAATTTATATGTTATCAATCTACATTCAATTCTTTTGAAGCTAAATTTTTTTTGAAAAAGTGAAATTTTGATCAAATTATGGTGTCTATACATGAGAGGTTTTAAAATTTACCTCTATAGCCAATTAAAAATTAATAAAAAAAAATTCATTAAAAAAATTCAAGAAAAATATTCTCATCAATCTTTGGTCTGTCAGGTAACTCCATTTTAAAGGATTCACAAAAATTCATTTAGTTGTGTCAAATTATGGTGTCCATACACAAGCGTGGTATGGTCCTGAAACAAACATTTTGAAAAAGTGGTTTTTAAAGATCCATACCAAAAAAAAATCTATCATATGGTATACAAATAAATTACATATTAAAAAAGAAGATCCCAGGAACTACAATTTTTATTTCTGAATTTTTTTATATTTAATCTCTAAATGGCTCAAATTTTGGCATCAATTGACAAAATATTTTAGAAATAGGAAAAACACTTTCACTTTTTGGCCAAAAGTGAAATCCAACTTCTTACACTGACCCATGTGTGAGCTATACTCTAGCCAAGAAATATTTTTGTTTCCAATTTTGTTTCTATTTTATAAGTGCACCTCTTACTCCCCTTTATTATAGTTTTGAAAAGCACACATTCGTGATTAACTTCAATTCATGCCTCAACAGGTTAGATGCCTGATGAGTTATGAGCCTTAAATGAATTATTTTACTAGCTCATGGAAAACATATGAATCAGGTGCATTCATTATGATCAACATGATTTATAATATATTGGACGAGATGTCTTGGGTTGCTTCCTCTTTTGGGAAAATGAAACCAATAGTTTAGAATTCAACCAACTTTTAGTATTACAATTTAATTATAGATGCATACATCAAGAGAGCTTGCATAAATTTAAAGCTTTGAGCAATCTTAAGTAGTTGGGAACTATATCTGCATCCAATTGTGAAAAAATTGCCTCCAAATCTTCAAATACCATCCTTAGGGTTCCCGCAAAAGAAGAGGCAACTTCTGCAATTGTCACCATAGATGTTAGAAATGGACCAATTTTTATCTTTTTCTAGCAATTGAAGCAGATTTGTATAGTCTATAGACAACATATTTAGTGTTTGTGATTAATGCTACTCCCAACACAAGATTTCTTCATTCCCTTGCACATGGATGATGAAAGGATTATTTGTCTTCAACAAATTAATAGTCAATGTCAATTATCATTTGCAACCTGCTCTGATACCATGTTATTTCTATGAGGAATATATCAATGTCTCAAGCTAATCCACCACAAATTCCTTCTAATTTTATAAAATTCTTGATATCCCACTTCTTAAAGAGAGAGATTTGAACTCGAGACTATGAGGAACTACCCATAATCTCAAGTCAATTCATCTACTATGCAAACTATAGCTTATCAATTTTTATATTTTTTATTAACGATATTTGTTCTATAAATCATCTTTGATTTGTGAATGCAAAAATTCTTCAAAACAAAATATGTTGTTATTGTTTGCTACTATTGATTTAGAATGCATGTTTTTTGGGGCAACCAAACTAGTTTTAACATCATTAATAGACTAATTTACATTTCATCTAACACTTGCCATAGATGTTCAACATAACAGATAAACTTCTTCTATTAAAATAACAAGATCTGTTGTCTCATAAGTATTGTTAAATTGTTTTAATCTATTTTATCAAGATGACAAGATCTCTACAGTCCCATAATCTATCATTTTTCTCCTACATGTAAAACGCCTTCCATGATATTTTTTTATAGAAAAAGTGTTGCCAGATAGAATTATTAGTTCTAAGGTAAATTTATCCATCCCACAGGAGTAGTTAATGAAATCTACTAAACCAAAGATCCAACCCAATTACAAAAAATGTTAGACCTTCTGACATAGAAAACATAGATTTACAAAAGTAGACATTTTTTAAGAAACGTTGGAATCTCTTAATTTTTTACATTGATAATTTTCCATGGAAAGGGTTTCAGGACACGAATATGAATTCTAAACAATTTTCATTCAAGTGAAACCCCTCAAATGACACAACTCTCTAGCCAAATCTGATATCTCGAATCAAAATTGAAATTTGATAGAAACCCCTCTATATTGATTAGACAACAATTTGAGGAAAAAAAACCCAATCTCCACAATCAACACTAACAGTGATTTGTTTTCCAAATTCTTCCCCTCAAATTTCTAGTAGGTGAAAAAACTCCTTTGAAGCTTTGGCATAAAAACCTCTGGGTTGAACAAATTGAAGAGCCTCATCACACACTCTTCTCTTGTGAGGGTCAAAAAGCATATCATAAGCCCCATTTATCTAAGAAAAAAAAAATGTTGCACACTCCATCTACTGCACTGACACCACATTAGGATGAAATTTGCATAGAGCCAATCTTCTGTATGCAAGATGCATCACATGGAACCTCTAAAAGGGTGCAATGGTTCTTCTTCTCTACATCCATTCTTCCCTAGAGTGTGATGTTGCCATTAAAGGAAGATAAAACTCTTACTAACTTGTTACTTCTATGACGATTTGGTGAAAGCTATGTTTTTATTTCTAGATACCCATTTGGGTCAAATAGAGATTCCAACTCTCATAGTTCCACTATTGGTTTTCTGGTTTAGTGTTTTTGAGCACCTTGGGATATGTGCCAATGTAGAAAATATGTTATTTTTAAATTGAGCCATAATTATGACAAGTTAGAGGGTTTAAGTTGGATGGTTGATTATACTTGTAATTTAAAGCACTCCAGAAAAGGAATCAAGTCAAAAGGTTAAGGTTGCCTTGAGACCTCTTAAGAACACTTCAATGTCAGATTTGAGGCACTAAATAGCTTCATACAGGCCTAAAAAATGGACGACAAGAAAAGCTGGTCAATAGGGCTATAGAGCACTTGTAGAGCTTTCCAAAAATATAAACAGTTTGTCAATCAGAGCTCTAGATCAAAATTTATGCCTCCTGAAAGTTGGACTACTATTTTTGGATTCTTCTAATTTTGCATCGACTTCTGACATGTTTTTTAGAACCTTATATTTTGGTGATGGATGCCAAATGGAATATTCTAAAATTTATTCCTAACCTTAAACCTAATTTGGGTTAGTTAAGGTCATTTCTAGCATTGTAAACATAGTTTTTGGTGGAGTTTGGGAGAAGGTATTGTGAGGAGTATTTTTCTCCAGAATTAGACAACATTATAAGCCCCTAGAGTATCATTGAGTCTATTTTCATTGTACTAAATTTAATAGCATATCACTTCTAATAATAATACTCTCCTTTTCCTATTGTGTTCATTTTGTCTTGGGTTGTACCCTCATCAAGTGGTATTGGATCGGGTTTTCCTGAGTGTATAGATAGATCACCAACTATGAGGAGAGTTTGCACTAGGACTATGTGGTTGTGGGTTTTGATATAGAGAGAAGATTTCTCAATGAAGGGATCATGGTGAAAGGGCTAGAGTTGTTCCTCCTAAGGTTAGATCCCTCTAAATACAAGTTTAGGCATTACAAGAGGAGATCCGTAGAGGGATGAATATTTATGTAGGTGACGAAAGTGAGAAGGAAAATGAAGAAGAAGGAAATATTGTGCAAGAAGGGGAAGGAGATAGAGAAGTCATAAACTAGGCAAAGGAGAATATTTTTAGGGCCATTGCCAAGTTGGGAAAAATACCTAAAATTGACGTCGACATGTTTTTGGGAAATTTAAATTTGGATGAGTTGATCGACTAGATCAATGAGCTAGAGAAATATTTTGAGTATGAGGATATCAGGGACCCTAAAATGGTTAAGTTTGTGAAGGCCAAAATGAAAGGCCATGCCAAAATTTGGTGGCAAGAAGTTTAGTTGGAAAGAAATAAAAGAGGAAAGAAGAAAATCACAAGATGGGATCGCATGGTGGACAAACTAAAGAAGCAGTTCATTCCTGTTGATTATGAGTTTGATTTGTTCAAGAAGATGCAAGAGTTAAAGAAAGTGGGAAATATATCCACGAATACATAGAAGATTTTTACCAAGTCCTTATTAGGGTAGGGCATACAGAAGCAAATAAGGAGAAGGTTGTTCATTACCTTAATGGGTTTAGACTTAGCATTCAGGAGGAGTTAAATTTGGTTAGAATGACTAGCATTGAAGAGGCATACTATTTTTCCTTGTGAGTTAAGCAGAAGTTAAACAAAAAGTTTGATGGAAGACAAAGAGGGCATAGTCAAGGAGAAAGGGGTAGTGGTAGGTCATTTGGAGGTCGAAATGAGAAATAGAAGAAAAATGAAGATGTGGGTACTAACTGAAACCAGAGGAATGAGGGTTTCAATTACTCCCATGATCAAAACTTTGGAGATAAGAGAGGAAGAGATAGAGGATGTGGAGAAGGTTTAGGAAGAGGAGGCTTCCATGGTACTTGTTTTCATTGCAATGAAGAAGGTCATCGTTCCTATAGATGCCCTCAACACTAAGGAAGGATAGATGGGAGAGATGATGGTTAAGAAAGGGTTGATCATGTGGATGATGGACATTCATCACATTTAGAGAAATAAAAAAGAGGAGAGCTTTTGGTTAACTAAAGGGTCTTGCTAAGCAATGAGACCAAACTAGGACAAAGGAGGAGTTTATTTCGTACTAGGTGCAAGTATGAGGGTAAATGTTGTAATGTGATTGTTGATGGTGGGAGCACTAACAACTTGGTGTCAGAAGAAATGGTCTCAAAGCCAAAGCTCAAGAGGGAGAAAAATTCCCATCCCTATTGGATTTCTTATATGCAGGATGATCATAGGGTCCAGGATGATCATAGGGTCTTAGTTAGTGAGCAATGTTTGGTAAATTTCAAGATTGGGAGTTACCATGACAAGACTCTCTGTGACATCATCCCAATGGATGTCCGCCATTTATTTTTGGGAAGGCTATGAAAGTTTGATAGGCATGCTATACATGATGGTCATGAAAATACATACTCTTTGACAAATGATGGACTTTGCCACAAATCGAAGCCCTTGATAAAGAGGGTGAAAAGTTATGTAGTAGTGCTAGGGTATGTCTTGTTGATGGAAGAAATTTTTTGGATGGCATGAAACATCAACATATGTGTTATGCTTTAATTCCTAGAAAGGATAAGGAAGATAGTAGTGAAGTTCCACTTGAAGTTTTGGGTCTATTAAGTGAGTATGGAGATGTCATCTCTGATAATGTTCCTAAAGGGTTGCCACCAATAAGGCAAATCAATCATCAAATAGATTTAGTCCCTGGAGCTAGTTTTCTTGACAAGGCTGCTCATAGGATGACTCCTACTGAGACTAAGGAGCTAAACAAACAAGTTTAGGAGTTGTTGAGGAAATGTTTGATTCAAGAGAGCCTGAGTCCATGTGTAGTACCTACAGTGTTGGCACCAAAGAAGGATGGGAGTGGAGAATGTGTAAAAACTCTCAAGCTATAAATAAAATAACCATCAAGTACTAATTTCCTTTGCTAAGGATGGATGGTCTTATGGATTGCTTGAGTGGATCTTAGTACTTGAAAAAGATAGATCTCAAGAGTGGCTATCACCAGATATGGATGTGAGAGGGAGATGAGCAGAAGACTGCATTCAAGACCAAGGAGGGTCTACATGATTGGTTAGTCATGCCCTTTGGACTGACCAATGTGCCAAACACCTTCATGCAGCTTATGAATGAAGTACTAAAGAAATTTTTGGGAAAATTTATTATTGTCTATCTGGATGATATTTTGATTTTCATTAAGTCTTTGGATGAACATTTATTGCACATTTTTAGTGTCCTTGAAAGGTTGAGGGAAGGGAAATTGTTGATTAATTTGAAGAAGTGTAGCTTTGTCAAAAGGGAGTTAGTCTATTGGGGTTTGTTGTATCAGCTGAAGGTCTCACAATGGACCTAGAGAAGGTAAAGGTCATCTTAGAATGGCCTACTCCAAGGTCTGCCACTAAGGTGAGGTCATTCCATGATCTGGCTAGTTTTTACAAGAAGTTCATTAGGAATTTTAGTAGTATGTGTGCACCCCTAACTAAAACAATGAGGGGGGATAGAAAAGAGTTCAAGTGGACTACAATAGCTGCAAGGAGTTTTGAATTTCTGTAGAAGAAGGTGATAGAGCAACCTGTGTTGGCACTTTTGGATTTCAACAAAGTGTTCTAGGTGGATTGTGATGCTAGTGGCAGTGTTATTGGGGCTGTGTTGAGTCAAGAAGGTAAACCTATTGCCTATTTTAGTGAAAAATTCAATGATGCAAAGATTTTATGATAAGGAGTTCTATGCAATAGTTTAGGCCTTAAAGAAATGAAGGCATTATTTGTTGCCAAAAGAATTTTCCTTGTATACTGATCATAAGGCATTGCAGTACCTAAATAGAAAAGGTAAATTGAATTAGAGACATTTGAAATGGGCAGAGTTCATGCAAAGCTATACATTTTTATTGAAACATAGAAGCATAAGCTCTAATAGGGTTGCATATGCATTAAGTAGGAGATAGTTGTTACTCACATAAATGTAGGTTGAAGTGGTTATCTTTGATGAACTCAAGAGTCTGTACCCTAAGGACCCTGACTTTGCAGAGGCTTGAAAGGCTTGTAAAGAACCTGTTACTCTAGATAGGACCAGGTGGCTAGATTACATGATTCAAGATGGTATGTTGTTCAAGGGCAGTCAATTGTGTATTCCAGGGAGTTCCATGAGAGAGAACTTGGTCAAGGAGAAACATAGTGGAGGGATGGCAAGACACTTTAGTCAAGATAAGACCATTGCCATTATTAGTGAACATTATTCTTGGCGTCAATTGTTACAAGATGTGAAGAAGTTTGTGCAGAGTTTTTGAGTATGTCAAACAACCAAAGGATTTAGTCAAAATACTGGACTCTATTAGCCATTGCCTATTCCATTGAAGCCTTGGGAGGACATAAGTATGAATTTTGTTCTTAGATTGCTAAGGACACAAAGGGATAATGACTCAGTATTTGTGGTGGTTGATAGATTCTCCAAGATGGAACATTTCATTTCACGCCATAAGACTCATGATGTAGTGCATATTGAATTTTTTTTTTCTTCAGAAAGGTGGTGAGGCTACATGGTCTCCCAAAAAGTATTGTTTTTGATAGAGATACTAAATTTGTTGGGTATTTCTAGAGGACTTTCTGGAAGAAGTTGAAGACAATTGAAGTTTAGTTCTGTACATCATCCGTAGACTAATGGATGAACATAGGTAGTGAATAGAAGTCTGGGAAATTTGTTGAGGTGCTTAGTAGGAGATAAGCCCAAGGGATGGGATTTGATTCTACCACAAGCAAAATTTTCTTACAATATTTTTGTGAATAGGATTACTGGTATATCACCAGTCCAAATTGTGTATGGGAGTAGTCCAAGGATTGCACCAAAGCTAAGGAAGATGGAGCAAGGAGAGAGAAAAAGTGCTAAGGTAGAAGACTTTGTTGAACATGTCAAGAACCTACATGAGGAGGTACATGCACATATTGCCAAGATGAACCTACAGTATAAGGTTAGAACAAATCAAAAGAGGAGACATAAGGAGTTACAAGTTGGGGATCTGGTTATGGTATCCTTGAGGAAGAAACGATTTCCAGTGGGTACCTACAACAAGCTAAAGATGAAAAAATTTGGTCCATACAAAATTTTGAAGAAACATGATTCAGGAAATCTATATGAGGTAGAGTTTCCAAATGGGATTCACATTTGTCCTATTTTCAATATTGCAGACTTAACAAAATATCATGATGATGGTGTAGAGGAGGATTTGATGTTGGAGCCATGTCTAATTCCTACTTCTGAGAAGGAACACATTGAAGAAATTTTGGATAGCTGTATTGACTGTAGTAGAAGAAACATGAAGTATGAAGAATACCTAGTGAAATGGAAAGGACAACCAATGGAAGATTTAACTTGGATATCCGCGGTGAAGGTTGCCCATTTGGGTTTTCCTCTACTAGCTATAATGTGACAGGGAAACTTTTCAATTTACCCTAGGTGTCTAATGCAGGAGCATCTAGTGGTGTAAGGCAATCCTCTATCACCTAAAAATATGCTTAGTGTTAGTTTTTGTTTAATGTGTTTTTATTTCTGGATACCCATTTGGGTCAAATAGAGATTCCAACTCTCATAGTTCCACTACTAGTTTTCTGGGTTAGTGTTTTTTAGCACCTTGTGATATGTGCCAATGTAGAAAATAGGTTATTTTGTGATTGAGCCATAATTATGATGAATTAGAGGGTGTAAGTTGGAGGGATGATTATACTTTTAATTTAAAGCACTCCCAAAAAAGAATTAGGTCAAAAGGCTTTACAATTTGAAGGTTATTACAATTTTAAGTTGCTTGGAGACTCCCTAAGAGTGCTTCAAAGTCAGATTTGAGGCAATAAACAGCCTCATATAGGCTTGAAAAATGGGGGATGAGAAAAGCTAGTAAATAGGGCTATAGAGTGCTTGGAGAGGTTTCCAAAAATGTAAGCAGTTCATCAATCGAAGTACCAGATCAAAAGTTATGCCTCTTGGAAGTTGGACTACCATTTTTGGATTCTTCTAATTTTGCACCAACTTCTGACGTGTTTTCTAGAACATTCTGTTTTGGTAGTGGATTCCAAATGGCATATTCTAAAATGTATTCCACCCCCTATACCTAATTCAGGCTACTTAAGGTCATTTGTGGCATTGTAAATGCAATTTTCAATGGAGTTTGGGAGAAGGTGTTGAGATTACAAATGAGAAATATATACTTTTGGGGGGGGGACTGAATCAGAAATACTAAACTCTAACCAATAAAACTTTTAACTTTAAAACATTGCATGCATAAACATATAGAAATAACATGTAAAAAAAATGCATCCACATAAACACTTGACACCAGATATGATTACCTAGAAACCTCCAATGAGAAGGTAAAAATGGGGTGGGGATGACACCCACAATTCTTCACTACTGCAATAAAGTTCACCTATTAAGGTTACATATTTTGACCATTCTCATGATTTTCCCTATGAAAGGTCTGCCCCTATTAAAGGTTTGTAAAGGATTTTTAGATCCTATCTTGTTAAAGGATTTTAACACCATGTTAAAAGTGTGTTTGGCTAAAGGACTTTAGAACACTCACTTGGAATGTCACCCTGTTAAAGGATTTCACTATGACTGTCAAATTAACCTTGATACAAGGATTTCATCCTACTGATAGAGTTAATAGAAAGTATAATATAATGTTTGATCTAATACACTTACAATCTAATATTGTTGATTTTAGATCCCACTTTAGTTCATCATGATCCTTTCTGATCTGATATGAAATTGCTGTAACCTTGATCTTTTGTTCTGCTAATTGATTCTGTAATGTTGTCCTTCTTCTAAGTCACCTTGAATGTATGCTAATCAATTCACCCCTTTCACTGCTATCATCACCTTCTTGCATGCATTCACTAATGCTCTTTCATACATACACTCTGAATTATTGGGCTTCATCTCCCTTTAAAATGATTTTGGTGGCTTAGGGTTAGGTATGAATCTACGATTCAGATTCATCCAACTTTCTCACTCAATTCCCTCCATTTTTTTGATTAGTTGCATGTTGATCACATCAGGAATCCAAACATATTCAATCTTATCTTCAAAGCTTCAAGATCTATCCATATGTTGTCTCAAAAATGATTTACATAGTTGTTTGTGCCATCACAAACAACTAGGTCATTTCTTTGTTACTCGACAGTTGTTAAATACTGATGCCTGGCACATACTATAATTCTGTCTGGCTCAACATTTGAACTTGTTCGACATCTATTGTCCATTTAGTACTTGAACTACTAAGCTCAATCTATTTGCTCGACACTTGATTACTCGGCACATGGCTGACTCGACACTCATTGCAACTCGACATCTATACATGTTATATACATGTTATACTCAGTATGAACTTAGTAAATTCCTTAAGTGTGTTGATGCTCAATTTTAAAAACCAATTTTGGGACCAACAATCCCCCCCTTCGACATGAGTGGCAAAAACACTTAACTATACATGCTGAATCTAACTTCCTCGAGTATAATGTATATCTAATTCAACATATATACAAAGCTTCAAAATTTGTTCAAAATTTTGTGAAGAACTATATACCTCAAAATTTTTATAACTCCCCCTGAGTTGATGTGTCTTTTTTGTATCTTTTCTAAGTAGATTGATTTTCCTTTGCTGATACTCTTTGTCTTTATTCTAATTATCTTTATCTGATCTGTTTTGTTATTTCCTATTTCTGCTTTTTACTAGTTGTGTTGCCCCTTTCTTCTCTCTATTTATTGTGTAACTCCCCCTTTTACATGTCTCCCTCTTGCATAGATATTTCCCCCCCTTTAACTATTTCTCCCCCTTTTTGACACTGATGTCAAAGGTTCTATACACTAAGTGTGTATTTATCCAAGAAGTTCTTGTTAACTTCCATTACAATCTTGAGAGCAACATCCCAGTTGTCTATTGCAACATCTAGGGACTTGATTTGGATGGTTGTCTCAACTGCAAGGTGAACTAATCTGTCAAGTGTTAAAAGATTAGAATCTTTCTTGAGTACTATCTCAGCATAGGCTAGTTCTTTCTGTAGGATTTCCATGTGTGGGGTTAGGGAAGCTTGAATTTGAACTAACTTGGCTCTTGTATTAGCCTCTTCTGTTGTGAGTATAGCTAGTTCCTTTTGTGTGTGAAGCATGGAATGGAAATGCTTCTCACTTTGAGCTAGGTCTCATGGTAACTACATACCAGATACTTTAAGGTTTCTCTCTAGACTCAAAATTCTTTGGCTCATTTCTTGTGTGAAGAGTGTGGGGTCGCACAATTTAGCATACATTGAGAATATATTCTCAAGTACCTTCTTCACCTTTTCTATCTTTGTAGCCAATTCTACCCATGATAATGCTATTCCACTTGATATTTTCTCATTTAGCTTTCCTTGAAATTTCTTCTCAGACCATTCAATGAGTTTTACATTAGTCTCCTGGTCTTCATTGGTCACCTATTCAACAATATCAGATAATTGTTCCAATATTGGTTTGGTTGCATCAAGTGTTTGTAAGAAAAATGCATCTAGAAAAATGTCTTTTATTTCATGTAGTGCTTGCCCTTGTTTATAATCTTTCTTGAGTATCTCTTGGTTCTTTTTCCTTTCTAATGCCTCTTACATTTCATTTATTTGTTCAATGTTCATGGTTACATAATCATACCTAGGTATGAAAATTTATTCATCTAATGTAGGGTCCCCATAGTGAAGTACCCTTGCAACCTTTGTTGAGCTTGATCCTAGTGCTAAAATTTGGAGTGGCATTGCTTCAACGCTTGGCTTCTGAAGAACTTTTGTCGGAGTTTCAGTACTTGGTAAGTTTACCAATGTTTGAATTGCTTCCTGCTCCTTTTCCTTTGGGATCTCCTTCTCCTCTTGTGATCCTCCTTGATCAATCATTATTATCTGTGGTGCACATTGTGTTTGTGTAGTAGGAACAAATACTTCTGCATGTCCTATTTGTTCCTTTGCTGGCTCCTCGACAATTATAACAACTTTAACTGTGGTATCAACCTTAGCTAATGTATTTGTTGATGCTTTCTCTTGAGATTGTCCACTAGTAGCTATAGGGATGGTAGAGGATGTTTCTTGTGTAGCCATCTTGTCCTTAGTTAGGTCAACTACTACTTTCTGCAACTCATCCACACTGACCAATACTAGATTATGACACAACTTTTCTTGTAAAGTTGATCAGTCAAGGATCTTCTTTAGATCCTCTACAGTGAGTGGGTTGATGTTCTGAACTATGCTATTAGGAACATCCTTTACTTTGATTATTTTTGTAGGTGTGTTGCTATCATGTGGAGGTCTTGGTGGTGGAAATTGTGTGTCTTGCACACTTTGATCTGTTTGTTGCTCCTTAGCAGTTGCCATATCATCTTCTTTTTGTGGTGCCTCCTCCACTATGTTTCCTTCCTCTTCTTTCTCAACTTCTCCTTCTTTGTCATTCTCTTCCTCTTCTTCATTATTTCTTCCCTCAAAGGGATCTTCTTCTCCTTCCTTAATGGTGGTTAGGCCATATATTAGCTTCCACATTTGAGTTGACTTTTTGATGACATCTTCAATCTTATTTTGAAGTATGTTGAATGCTGTATACTATGGTGCAAACTTGTTGCCATGTTTCTTGTTTTCTTTTTTTATTTGGCCTTTTGATAAATCTGGCATCACTTGTGCCAATGTAGACTCCCTTATTTCCTTTTCCATGTTTAGGCAATAATTCCATTTATTCTCAAAAATGGAATATAAATCCTTGGGCATTGTAGTGTCAAATTCAAGTGGAGTTTTCTTGAATTTTGCCATCATGGCATACACTGACTCCTCAATCTTATTTTGTTCTTCTCTATTTAATTTATTGAATTCAAACATTTTCAAGTTAGTCAAGTCTACATTATCCCTAATATTTTCACAAATGTTATCAATATTGGACTTGGGTGCATGACTTACCACTTTGAACTGGCTGTTGTCATCTGACTCGGTCCTTTCTTCATTAAATTTAGGTTGTGCAACATATTTCCTCCTTATCTTCTTCTACACTAGACCTGGTTGCTCAATAACCTTCTTCTCTTTTGTTTGCTCCTTTGCCTTTTGAGTTGTGGCCTTTTTAGTTGCTCTTGTGGCTAGGGCAGTAGGCTAGGCAAGGCTAGGTTTAGCAATCTTTTTACCCTTGGGCTGAGCTGCAAGTTATTTATGAGCTTTTCTCTTCTTGGGATCTAGTTTAGCTAGTGCTTCCTTGACTTGTTCCTCCTCAACACCTTCTTCTTCATCTTCACCCATTCCTTATGTGAGGGCAAGAGGTTCTTGACCTTGTTCTTGTTCTTGTTCTTCATCATCATCATCATCTTCATTATCACCTTCTGCTCCTTCACCAAATTTTTCTTTTAGCTTCTTGATCAATTTATCCTTCTTTTTTGGAGTTGAGGTATTTTTCAACTCCATTTCTACTTTATATTTCACAACATTATAGTTTCCAAAAATATTTGTTGATTTTTCAATGTACTCTGCAAGTAATGTGGTGATAGCTACTGATGCTTCATTTATATTAATCTCATACCCCAGTGGCCTTAGTCATCTTACTTTGGGTACTACAGCTTGTATAAATGTATAATCAGTGTCTACTAAGAAATATATGTCATTGTAATACTTTTTCACCAAGGAAATTGAGATTCTCAGTCTTTGTTTCATGGTTTTCTTGAAATCCTCAAAATAACTAGTCATTATAGACTCAAAATTGTCTCCCATTTTCTCTATGTATTCATTAAGTTGTACTACCACAAACCTATTGGTCTTCCAACCTATCTTACCAAAAGAAGTAAACTCATTTTGAACATAAAAGAATATACATATCAAAATTGAACCAAATTACATTGAGCTCCTTTTGATCTCCTTATAGCTCCTAGGTTCTCCATGATTTGTTGCAACTGTAGCTCAGCCAGATCATAGGTGTGATCTTTCTTTACAATCTTGTACCCTACATCAACTGCAATGCATGGCACACTGTTTAGTCATCTAGACTGATAGAATTTGTGATATATGACCCTCATAGCAAATTTTAGAAGTGGATCTTTGATGGTATCAATAGTCATGCCCCTTTTGTTCCACTTTGCTCCTATATTCTTTTCAATGGCTTCTTTTGAGTCACTTCTTAGGGTTTTGGGCCATTCTAGGGTTGTAAATCTTGTAACCCTATGCACAATATTTTTTGACAATTGGATGGGTCCTCCTTCTAGCCATAAACATCCATCATGAATTCTACTTAGCATAATTTGTATACATTCATTCTTAAAGACAATCGAGAAATCTAGGGCATAGGTTAAGCCCTTTCTCTCAATGATATGAAATTATTCCTTCAACACTCCTTTTTGACATAGTTTTTCATATGTTTGGTGAATTTCCATGTCTCCTATTGCTCCAACCTTGCAATTATAAAATTTCCTTACGTCTTGGACCATTACAACCTTGAGTGGAATGATTGACAATGCCCCTACTGGGTTGTTCTTGTATGTAACTTCAGGAATAGGCCTAAAATCTGGTTGCATGACCTCATTACTAACCAACTAAAATTTAAGAGGTTCCTTATCCTTGGGATTTCTAGTAATAGAATCCATTTTGCAAGCTGGGTTTCAAAATATAAAACTATGAAACTGCGTAACTTGGCTCGTGAGGAATACCTTTTAAATCAATGAAATGATGCTTGAACTCTACTGGAATTTGTGTAAAAGCTTCAATCTTTGGTCACCAGTCACTTCTATGCTCTGCTTACTCTTGCTCTATGTGTTTAATAATGATGAATAATGAGTGAAAATTTGCCTTATACCTTTTCAAAACATCACATTTAATGCATGGTGCATGTATAGCTGTAAACTCGACTTTTATGCAATTTCTACTTTATTCGGCATCCATTAATTTTCCATCACTCGACATCCACTAGAGTTACCCTTACTCGACTTTAATAGGATTTTCTTTCACTTAGTAGATACTATTGACTCAATTTCAACTAGCTTTGGCTGACAACTCAACACACACTAAAATTTACTTAGCAATTGAAGAGCATTTTTCACACTCGGTAGTAAGATGAAAAAACTTGAGATTTGACTATGGTTTTCCCTTGTTGACTTGCACCTTTATTCATGCTAGTTTGTTCTTTTTAGTACTAACTTTCCTTGGAACTGATGTATGATGAAACATTTAAATACCAGTCCCACATACCTCTTTTTGCTTAGTTTGATGAGATGTGACCACTTAACCCTTTGGGTGAAGTGATCCTTTCATTTGATGTGCTGCATCCATCTTTCTTCTTCCATGTCTTATTTATCTATCCTCTAATGTGCTCAACATCTACGTTTCCTTTTCCCTTATTGAACTTTGAGTTAGGTGCCTTTGTCCTTGTTAGGTAGTGCTTGCTAATGTGACCGGTCTTCAAACAACTAAAGCATGTACTTCGACTCAACCATCTATTGTAGCTTCCATTGAAATGTTTTCTTATGCAATGCAATTTTCTGGAATGTGTCCATACTCTTGACAATAATGACAACTATTTTTTGTATTGTAATCCCAATTGTAGGAATTTTCATGGCTTCTTCCCTTGTTTGATGACCATGTAGACTTGGATCTGCATTCAAAGGCTTTGTGTCCAAACTTCTAACAATTGTAGCAGTGTCCTTCAAATCTTGGTGCATGCATGGTTCTTGTTCTACATTCATGTGCCTGATGACCTTGTTTGTTGCACTTGTAACAATGTGTCATGTTCTTTGGCTTAGTATTCTGACTAGCATTCTTGCTCCTGCAAACATTAGTTGTATGTCCTTTCTTTCCACAATGATGAAAATTAGGTTTGGATTTCTTACTTTTATTGTTCCTTTCCTCAATAGCTTTGGATGATTCTCCTTCTTCAGTGCTTGTGTAGCCCAATACTGATGTGTCTTTGCTAGATCTAGGGGATCTCAATAGTTTCTCAAAGTACTTAATAGCTTCATTAGGCTTGTTGAAACTTTTTGTAAACTCTTTCTCTCTTTTTAGGTTGATCTGCAGTTGCTCATTTTGCAATTTCAATGTAGTTATCTTAGTGTCCTTGACATTCAACTCATGATGGACATTCATCATTTGGCTTAGGGTGTCCAACTCATGTTTGAGATCCTAGACAGCTCTGCTAATTTTTCTTCCAATCTATTTGACAAGATTCTTTTGTCTTCTTCAATCATGGCCTTGTCTTCTATAGCTTTCTTCTTTTGCTCAGTCACCTCACATAGCAGTATAACTTGAGATTTCTGATCTCTTCAGCTTGTGCTCTGTTCTTGTCCAATAGATCTACAATTGCTACATCAAATTCATAGGAGTTTCCATCTGCAAATAATTTTTTGGTGTCAATCTCTTTGTATTGAGTGTTATTTTATGCTATGGCAATCTCTTTTGTTCTCTTTAGTGAACTTCTCAAGGCATCTCTAGCTTTATCCAGTTGTTGCAGTAAGATATGTATCTCAATTTCTTGATTATCAATGGTCTTTCCCAACTTGTAAACCTCTAATTCAAAGTCTTGGGATTACAAATGGGAAATATATACTTCTGAGAGGAGGGGGGGAGGGGGTGAATCAGAAGTACTAAACTCTAATCAAAAATAACTTTTAACTTTAAAACATTACATGCATAAACATATAGAAATAATATGTAAAGAAAATGCATCCACATAAACACTTGACATTGGATATGATTACCCAGAAACTCTCCAATGAGAAGGTAAAACTGGGGTGGGGATGACACCCACAATTCTTCACTACTACAGCAATAAAGTTCACTTGTTAAGGTTACATATTTTGACCATTCTCATGATCTACCTTGTGAAAGGCATTCCTTGTTAAAGGATTACAAAGGATTGTTAGATCCTACCCTATTAAAGGATTTTAATACCATGTTAAAAGTGTGCTTGGCTAAAGGACTTTAGAACACTCACTTGGAATGTCACCCTGCTAAAGGATTTCACTATGACTATTAAATCAACCTTGATACAAGGATTTCATCCTACTGATATAGTTAATAGAAAGTACAGTAGAATATTTGATCTTATACACTTATAATATGATATTGTTGATTTTAGATCCCACTTCAATTCATCACCATCCTTTCTGATCTGATATGAAATTTTTGTAACCTTGATCCTCTGTTTTGCTAACTAATTCTGAAATATTATCCTTCTTCTAAGTCACCTTTAATATATGTTGATCAATTCACCCATTTTACTATTATCATCACCTTCTCCCATGCATTCACTAATGCTCTTTCGTACATATACTCTAAATTATGGGGCTTCATCTCCCTTTAAAAATATTTTGGTGGCTTAGGGTTAGGTATGAATCTACAATTGAGATCCATCCAATTTTCTCGCTTAATTCGCTCCATTTTTCTAATTGGTTGCATGTTGATCACATCAGGAATCCAAATAGATTCAATATTATCTTCAAAGCTTCAAGATCTATCCATATGTCGGCTCAAAAATGGTTTACTTAATTGTTCATGCCATCACAAACAGCTAGGTCATTTTTGTGTTACTCAACACTCGTTAAATACTGATGCTCGACACATACTATAATTCTGTTTGGCTTGACACTTGAACTTGCTCGACATCTATTGTTCACTCAACACTTTAACTACCCAACTTAGTTTATTTACTTGGCACATGAGTGACTCGGCACTCATTGCAACTCAACATCTATACATGTTATACTCGGCATATGTTACTAGCTCGACATGAACTTAGTAAATTCCTTAAGTGTGTTGACACTCAATTTTCAAAACCAACTTTGAGACCAATAGAAGGTACTGTGAGGAGTGTGTTTCTCCAGAATCAGACAACATTGTAAGCCCCTAGGGCATGTCATTGAGTCTATTATCATTGTACTGAATGTAACAACATATAACTTTTGATAATAATATTCCCCTTTTCTTGTTTTGTTCATTTTGTCTTGGGTTGTGCCCTGAACACCCATCCCCCTCCTCCCCACCTCTTTCTACATCTCACTCTCAATCTATCATTGCTTTTTCTTTTGGATAACATAATTAGGTTATGGAGAACTAAATGAAATGCTTTTAGTTCTTCATAACGTGATCATATTTTATTAGGAATAATGTGACCACATTACTAGTAAGTTAAAAGGTGATTGTGTTATGGCTATGATGAATTTTTTTAATGTTATTTTCTTGGCTCATTCATGAGCCAAACCTCATTTTGAAATTTTATGAAAAATACACATAATGAAATCATGTCATGTGTAGTTTTGACTTTTTTTTTCATGGTGTCCACTTTTTTGCATACCATCTTGGTGCATATGTAATGCCTACCACTAGTTTAATTTTCATGTTGTATTGCCAGATTCTTTTAGTCTATTTTTACGATTAAGTTCTATGGTTAGCAGTACTTAGTTATTGATTGGATGTTATTTCAAACTCAATTTGTATATGTGATAAGTTACTTGGTTATTTCATGTGTTCATGAATATTTTGATGATGATATATGTATGTTCATATAGTGATTTGAGTTATTTCATGATGATATTAGATGGATTATTTATATGCATTTCTATGGTTACTTACCCCATACTTGCATGTGTATGGTGTACTTGTATGTTTTACTTTATGTTTGGCATTTTTGATGTGGTTGAGGGAGGAAGTCATAGTCACCTGCTAGTTGGGATCTACATGATGCACCACTCCCTACCATTACTTGTTTAGTTTATATCATATGTGTATGTACATGCTTAAATTTTATGCAGATTGCAGGTACAAAGCATCAACTTCCTTGAATTGATAGGATGAGCACACCCTATTGTAGTATTTCAATGGTAAAAGAGGGGAGATAATTCTTGAGTCTGAATCCTAAATCTGATCCAATTGTCCTAAATATTAGAAGTATTTGAGTTTTACCCTTCTGAATTTGACAAGTGACATGAATTCGTGATTTTGACCTTGGAGTTTGAATCTATGCTTTGTCCTTCAGTTGAGTTTTCATATTTGGATTTGTGGGATTGTGATAATTTTTAGTTATAATTAAATCAAATAAAATATTATTAAATGATTTAATTTAACACAAATTTTATAAAGAATTTTTTTAATATTTAATTATATTTAATCAATTTAGAAATTAGTTTAGAAAATAATTAAATTTAAAGGACTTAATTAAAGTTCTAACTTGTGGGCCTCAACAACTATTATTTAGGGGGTTGGGGTGGGGGGTCTTGCCCTCCCACACACGTCATGCAAACTCAGATAGGACATTGGGAGGGATCAAGCTAGCTTGGATTGATTCCTAACCCGAACATTTTTTTTTTTGAGATTGGAATAGCATGACACTACAACTAGCCTTAGAATAATAGGGGCCCCCACTTGGGTCCTAAATCCTATTGCCCCCCATGCAGGGTGGTTGGACAGAATGATGACTAATCCCTATAATCTGCCCCACCTAGTGCAGAGGGAATCATAGTGCCATAAATTATATTTATGTAATTTAATAATAATTATTTAGGAGTTTCATTTTTATAATATACTCTAACTATTACTATTAGTTAAATTAATAAATTTATATTATTAAAATTTCATATGATTTAATAAGAGAGAGAAATAATTAATTTAATAAAGTTATTTTAATTAATTGGTGAAATTTTTTTATTAAGAAATTAGAGCTCATTTCTCCACACATAGGTTTGGAGGAGCCAATTTTCGAGAACAGGGTTTTGAAAGAAATGGAATTTTCTTGCAAGATATGTGCATTCGATCATTAGCATTAGATCTACGTAGGATCTTGTTAAAGTTTTGCATAGTAATATTCTTTTGATAAAATTTTTTCATCTCCATGTTTGTGGGATTTGTATTTAGAATTTAATTGGGTTGAAAACTGTAAGAATTTGGTTTAGCTCTGATACCATGTAAGAATTTTCCTAAGAAAATAATTCAACACCAAGATCAAGAAGCTTAGTAAATAGCACAAAAGAGACAAATTGTGATCAAATGAGAATGGATATCAGATGATTGGATATCAAATAATTGGATGAATACATCATAGAAGTGCCTTGTATACAAAGGCAATTGATATGACTAGGAGTCAACAAAGAGATAAGCATAACAACTAAGCACATGTCCACCACGAGTGGATTATCCTCCATTATGCATGAATTTATGCGTAACAATGAGAGGATAAGAATGAAAAGGTGTATCTCATAAAGAGATGTAGTAGACAACATGTGCTCAATTGGAGTGAAAACTACTGTGGTGTCAACATGACAACTCATATGAATATGCAAACTCCTAGGTGTCTACATGACAACTAATATGGATATGCATTATCCTAAGTAAACTTAAGTAAAGTGTAAATAGTAGATACTTATTTACACCAAGACCTCCCCTTAAGTGCAACTTAGGAAAATTTACTTAACCTCACAAAAGCTAGATAATAATACAAGATGGGTCCCAGATACTAAGCCATGTTAGGTACCCATGTACAATATCCAAGTGCAAAAGATAGATGCAATGAAATCTTTCATATAGTGGAGAAAGAGGGAAAACCACATTGGAAAAACCCTCCCCCAAAAAGAGAGATAAGTACAATAAAAGAAAATGAGAGAGAAGACCTCATGTGAGGAAAAGATCACCCCATAAGAGAGAAGAAGAGGAAGATAGACCAAGTAACCCCCATCAATGTAGAATGTACACCTATGGTAGATGCTCTAGGCTCGATGTAGAAACTGCTTCATGATTGTAGAACAACATTCCTCCCCCTAGGAAGAAACATAACCAAAAGTGTATCAATGAAGCCTCCCCCATCTATAGGAAGAAACCTCAAAATATATGGAATCTTTGAAACCTGTTCAAGTGTCTCCATGTCAATACTGAAAGGTGCCTCCTCCAAATCATGTGTACTATGCCATTCTACTGAAAAAAGACATTTCAAGTTCGACTGGGGATAAATGTAGAGCATTTATCAAAGACTCAAATATCTCCTCTGAAAAATAAAGTGACCTCCTCCAACTATTGTATGAAAGGATCTACCATCATGTCAACCTCAAAAGACTAATCAAGTAGAGGATGAAGATGAGGATCAGCATGCTCCCTCACAAAAACTGAAGAAGGACCATCTTCACCAAAGAGAAGATGAATGTTATCAATAATGTCTCCCAAATCTACAATGTAGGACTCCACAAAAAAACTGGAAATGTTTGTCAAGCAGTCATCCCATGGAACTGATTCTAGAAGACAACAAATATCTTGCTACACTAAATCACTTGAATTCATGGCTATGTGAATACAACTATCATCAAGAACAATAGTAGATGGAATATTAGTAGGAGGAGAAGCAATGGATGGCTCAAGAACTTGATCAGATGTGAGAACACCCAAGTTCAAGTAGCCAAAGTTCTCCTCAAAGTCTGAATCAACAGTAAAAGTGTGATCAAAATCTGCTAAAGAATTTGCTTAGAAATCACTGTCATCATCATGAGAAAAATTTGAGAAGTAGTATAGCCTAGATGCATGATAAACCACCCCTATAGAAATGATCTCTCTAGTCTCCAAGTCTCTGATAAAAATTGAATTAAGTGTGAATTCCACAGCCCTTCTTCTATCTCCATGAGTGAGCTGATAGATGGAAAGAAGATTATGACATAGGTGAGGTACACACAACACATATTTGAAGAATCCCTCCCCCTTATCAATAGTTCCCTTCCCAATAACATTCATTTAAGTGTGATTTCCCATAAAAATAGGTGGAGTATGACAAGGATCAAATGATGAAAACATAGATTGTGAAGATGCCATATGATGAGAAGCCCTTGAATCTAGAAGCCATCTTCCTAAATCTTGACTTGAAGTAGCTACGAAGGCTTGAATTTTGCCCATGTGATCCTTTCCTTTATCAAAATTTGAATGTGAAGAAGAGAATGAAGTGGTCATTCTTGATGGTAGACCAATTTGATTCTTCTTAAGAAGATTCCTGATTTCATCTCTCTCTTTCTTATAACAATGATGTTCTTCATGTCCATTCTTCTTGCAATATGCACAAGTAAGAAACTCCTTCTTTAATGATTTTCCCTTATTGTTGGAGTTGTCTTGTGGTGAGGAGGTTGAGTATTATTTCTCTTCTATTGAATTTTGTTGCCATGATTTTTGCTTCTTGTTAAACCCTTTTCCTTGATTCCCTTTACTAGCCTCCAATGCTTTAGACTTTGGAGACTTGGGAATCCCCATGCTCATCGAATTTGATTGTTCTACCACCAACATCTATGTGAAGGAATCAAATTAAGTCATGGTGTAGGAAGAACATAAGGTCAACTTATGAGTGTTGAAGCTCAAAACAAATGATGCATACTCTAGAGGAAGTTTTCTCATCAAATTATAGATCAATTTTTCATCCTCTATGATAATTACACAATCCTTAACCATTGACCTTAGCTTATGTGCCTTGGTGATATAGTCTTGAATTGTGACAAACTCCTTTTGATCTAATGACATGAGATTTTCATCAAGTTCAAAACCTCTAGCTTTGTCTAATTTTGCATACAAGCTAGCAAACTTATCCCATGCTTCCTTTACTATTTTACAATTATCAATATGGAAGATAAGATCTTCATGTACATACTTTCTCAAAGTACCAATAGAAATGTTATTGTTATGATTCCATTCATTTAGTTTATCAGGATTAGATGTTACAAACATGGTTCCATCAATATAATCAATTAACCCTTTTTCCATCATTTTACTCCATGCTCTAATTTTCCATGTAGCACAATTATGTGGAGTTAAAAGTGGAAACATAGGAGAACCCACAAATGCAAAATAAAAGAACACAAGAGAAAGAGAAGTGCAAACACTCAAGACACCCCCCAAATCACCCCCCCCTCCCCTCCCTCACCCACCAAAATGGATGATTTTGACACTTTATACTTAATGCCTGTACAAATTCCACTTGTCAAAATGAACCAAAGTGGACTTCTAATTTTGATGGTTACAACAAAAAATATGAAGCTATATCAGATTCAAGATAAGACAACAGACCTCTCAAGGATCTAATTAATTACAAGTGCCAATAGGCCAAAATGAGACCAAAATTTGAAACTACTATGTCTACTTGAAATTACTGCAAATTGATACCAGATTTGGAAAGTAGACAAAAGATCATGCACTTTAAAAAACAACAACACCTGAATATGTGTCCATATGAGCCCAAATGAAGCCTCTGAAGTTGTAAAAATCAAGCTTTTCTATTTGCAAAAAACGTCAAGAATA